>OU611803.1:6643660-7297410 GCA_914767645.1 Hydraecia micacea
TGCACAAGCTTTTTCTTTTCCTCCTGCGACCTATTTCCCACACTATAAAATATGGATGTTTTGTGAAAGAATCTCGGGCAGGGGTAGTATAATAATTATTTTATTTTTATCATTCATCATCATCTGCCTAGCCTTTTCCCAACTACGTTGAGATCGGCTTCCAGTCAAAGCGGATGCAGGTGAAAACCGGTATTTTACATGGAACGACTGCCTATCTGACCTCCACAACCCAGTTACTGGGTAATAACCCCTCTGGTAAGACTGCTTGTCAGATTTTCGAGCTTCTGACGACCCGTAACGACTGCCAAACACAAATTATCGCGATGTGAATGTTTTATTTCTTAATGCCATAGGTATTTTCTACCAGTCAACATTTGGGTGATGCAGAGACAAACAGTGGTAGGTGCAATCATGAAAATTGAGGAATAAATATTTTAAATATAAAGATTAACTTATAATAACTATGAATATAATAATATGTTAGAGATAAAGACTTTTTAATGGTTATTTAATTTGTTCGAGCGGCAACACTAGTCAGTGTTGGGCTGTCAGTGTCAACGTGGTATCTGTCAGTAGTGCGTTCGTTTGATATTAGAGTGATCTTGCTCTGGAAACAGCGCCTGTGCCAGTTGTGCGCACTGATTGATAAGAAATGCGATATGGCGGACACCAACAGCGAACACGTAGACGCTAATCCATCCGAAGACGCGACAGCAGCGGTGGGATCGCTTCTAAAAGCTCCCTACGAGTCTACCGCGATGCCAGCTACTTAAAATCAAGAATATTTTAGGGCGGAATATAAATCTCAAGAAAATGTGGCGGCGGGGCAGTCGACATCAAGAGACGACGTACCTGGCGCGCCTACACCTGAAACATGGGTGATATTTTCTTCAACAACAAGACAACCATAGTTATATTTTTTTTGGCTTCCAGAACTCTAACCGGAAACCTTCTACGAGCACCGTGGAATCGAGGAAGTTGAAATTTGTTGCAACGAGGAGGTTTTACGACCTGTTTCGCGATATGGTGGAGTACAATAGCACAACGTACGTACGTAGAGTACATCGAGTATTCTACAAACAAGTTGGCGCTGATAGATCGACTGGATACTGGTTGGGGTGAGTCCAACAAAATCGAAGTAGTGATCTCCGATATCACAGATATTCAGGTACCAATTCATTTTGCGGCACTTGACAGACATTTAAGTACGTACCCTAACATTAAGCGACATTTTGTTAAGACGCGGAGGGAACATGAATCATGTTGTTCTAAACGTCCTGAAGTTAGTGATAAATCTATAGATCGGCGTTGTCATTTCTGTAATAAAATAGTCATCTGAAACGGCATTGCTCACTGTTACGCAATAATAATAAAAGTGACGGTACCACCCATCCTCGGGTGTCTCTTGATAAACCCAATGATAAGACTGTTTCTATACAATGTTCTTACTGTCATAAACCTAGGTATTCCGAATCTACTTGTTTCACGAAGCAACAAGATGACAAATTAAAGTATTTTAAAGATCTTAAGTCGGTAACAAAATCGGTCAATAATTATTGATCCTGTAATGATTCTTTGGTTTAAATATGTTTGGGTGGCTATAGTCTACCAGCATTGATCGACAGTGGTTCAGAGTACTCAGTAATTAAAAAGGAAATCGTAGATTGTTTACCTGATAAGAAAGATTATTTATTTTATTTAATCTTGTTTACCCGCGTCACAGGTATTGGCTTAGTACCATGCTTTTCATTTCTGAAACAGTTTTATAAAGTGTGTCGTCCCACTCACTGGCGAACCACCACAAGAAAGACTGAATCTGTGGCGAGACAGTGCTTCCTTACCCAAACCGTTCATTCCACCCGCTGAAGACCGGGCACCTGGACATAAAGAAAGAAAGAAGAAAGAAAATGCGTTTGTTTGCGGTGAACATGACGCAAAAATTGGCATGACACAGGACTAAAATAAAAAAAGAAGTTAAGAGAAACATGCGTCGCATCCACGCGGAGCGGCTATCGCTCAGCATTCTGCTGCGACCCTATGCGGGACGGATCCCCGGCGCTGGTTTTCAGCGACGGCCGGCGCGGACGTGATGACGTCATGCGTCAAATCAAATCAAATCAAAATAATTTTATTTTCACGTAAACCAACATGGGCACTTATGAAACGTCGGAAGCTGGGTGCACGGTTTCAATTGGTGGTTTCCTGTGGAGAGGAGCCGGCAAGAGGCTCCATGGTTACTCTTTTAAAAATGATTGGCTTTTACAATGTTTTCAAGTTACAGTAGGTATGGCGTAGACCTGTCAACCAAACCAAACCAAACCGGGTACTTGATGGAATAAAATATGGTCTACGGATCTAAAGTCTACGAGGCTTGCAAAGTCCTCACATTTACAAAATAAGAATGTATCAAAAGGATAGACAAAATATAAAAATCTACTAAAACCAAGAGATATGACTGCCATTTCAACTAATAAAGAGGTGAATAAAGAGGTGAGGTGGCGTCGTCCGATGCAGCCCACAATTGTTACACACTGGGCCGGTGTAGCGTACTTGAAGATAATATTATACTAAACAGAAAGCGGACGCAGGTGCAGTGCATGCTGTGAGAGTGTCATCCTCAATAATCGTTTTACTCTTTGTGTGGTGGCAGCATTTCGAGGCGTCCTTTTGATTTGACGTGGGTGTGCCCAACGCGCACTGAAAGTTGTGATGTGGGAAATTATAAAATGGCCAAAATGATGTAATGTGATGTGTTAGTATTATGCAATAGTTATATGTTACTGTTGTGAGTGTTTTATGCGTTTGTGAGTGAATGTGGAAGATGAGATGGACCCAATAAAAAGACAAAACGAAACCTTGGAAACTGGAGGGTGACCCGTCATGCCAAAAACAAGACCAACAAGAGCTTTAGGGCATGAGTTACCTTGGGTAACCTGGAAATCTTTAAACATACTCCGGACTCAGGTTGGCCGAAGCAAGGAAAACCTGTTCAGATGGAGATTTATAGACGACTCCGCCTTGGAGTGTGAATGTGGTGCTGTTTCACAAACAATGGACACTTAATAATGTGGCCTGCGTGTCCTGTCAGCTGTATGTTGCAGGAGCTGATGGGCGCTGGTGATGGCGCCAAACAAGTAGCCGAATTCTGGGCCGAGTGCATTTGGATTGCTATTGACGCGCTAAGAAGAAGAAGATTTCTGAAAATCACCACTTATACTGAATTTGACGGGTTCCATACTACGACGTTCGTCATTGTTGATTCACATTTATTACCGCATGACCTACCTAATCCTAGGTAGGGAGATGCTTAAGACCCCAACTATTTTGCCAGCGGTATTATTCTAGGTCGACTGTTAGTACAGGAAAGATGTAAATAAAACAATCGGCAATAGGCTTTACATCCTGTTGACAAAATTGCAGAGCCATTCCACACTATTTACATCGATACGAGTTACAAACCGACTGGTGGAAAGGTTTCCAAAGAATATGTGATCGTTATTAAGGTGTATCGTGTTGCCCAGTGGCTGGGTTGTGGGGGGTCGGATGGGCGGTCTCTCCGTATGGAACGCTGGTGTTCGGCTGCGTCCGGTTTGACTGGGGCCGGCCCCGACATGGTTGGAGGAAGGCAGGGCAGATGATGATGATGATGATGTGATCTTTATTATAGACGCTTTTACCAAGTTTTGTTATGTCACTGGCAATTTCATGAAATTGCCAGTGACATTTTCTGTGCCAACGGACAGGTAGAACAGACTGATAATATCCGTACTGACTAATTGTTTCACAGTGGCCGGTGAAGTCCAACTCGTTTTGAATCGCACGGTGTCCAAAAGTACGGGCAAAAGTCTGTTTCAATTGTTGTTCGGTTGCAACAAATGAAAACTAACCACCCAGGTTAAACTGTCTCTCGATGGATCTTGATATTCACAATGAACAGGATTTGATAGAAACGAGACAAGTGGCTAAGTTTAGGATGGACGAGCAAGCCATGAAAGATAAAATACGCTATGACGCTAATAAAGCCGCGATTCGTCCTTTTGTTCTTGGTGGTCCTTGCAAAAATCACGAAAGTTTGTCCAAACAAACGTTACGTTGTTGAGCCATTATCTGGGGGACGTGGTCAATATGTGTGTCATGAACGATTACGTAAATATCCAAGTAACCTACCAGAATTGTCGGAATGTCTTGATCCTGTAGAATCCAAAGATGATTAATTTAATTTTAATAAATTATTGCTGGGTGCTGTCGCCGCACGGTGGCGTGTTAATTATTAAGGAATTAATGAGTTGCAAATTTGCTAGATTGTTCGCAGAATTTTAAATTTTAAGTTTTGTTGAAATGAAGAACTGTTATGTTTGTTGTTTTGTTGATCATGAACTTGGATCAATAAACTTGCTGAGTGATAAAACTGATAAAATGTTTTATTGATACGCTAGAAGCGCTTTGTCAGAGGGATGGACTGAAAGTTTCATCGCTTTGTCCTGTTGAACTGTTGAAAGCTTTAACGCTTTGCAGTTTAGTCATTGAGCTGGATCATGTATTGACCCATGACTAATGCTGAAAGCTCCTACGCTTTGCTGTTTAAAAGTACTGTGTTCTTAGTAATGCTGAAAGCTTTTACGCTTTGCGGTTTAAAAGTACTGTGTTGTTAGTAACGCTGAAAGCTTTTACGCTTTGCGGTTTAATCAATGTACTGTGTTCTTGTTGATGCTGAAAGCTTTTACGCTTTGCGGTTTAAAAGTACTGTGTAATGCTGAAAGCTTTTACGCTTTGCGGTTTAATCAATGTACTGTGTTCTTGCTAATGCTGAAAGCTTTTACGCTTTGCGGTTTAAAAGTACTGTGTAATGCTGAAAGCTTTTACGCTTTGCGGTTTAATCAATGTACTGTGTTCTTGTTAATGCTGAAAGCTTTTACGCTTTGCGGTTTAAAAGTACTGTGTAATGCTGAAAGCTTTTACGCTTTGCGGTTTAATCAATGTACTGTGTTCTTGCTAATGCTGAAAGCTTTTACGCTTTGCGGTTTAATCAAAGTACTGTGTTCCTAATAATGCTGAAAGCTTTTACGCTTTGCGGTTTAATCGAAGTACTGTGTTCTTAACAATGCTGAAAGCTTTTACGCTTTGCGGTTTAATCGAAGTACTGTGTTCTTAATAATGCTGAAAGCTTTTACGCTTTGCGGTTTAATCGAAGTACTGTGTTCTTAATAATGCTGAAAGCTTTTACGCTTTGCGGTTTAATCAAAACACAGTCTTCTTACTTATGCTGAAAGCTTTTACGCTTTGCGGTTTAATCAAAGTGCTGTCTTCTTACAAATGCTGAAAGCTTTCACGCTTTGCTTTTGAATGATATTGGCTTATGAGAAGGTTGAAAGATTTTTTAAAAACACTTTGCCTACAATAGTGCTGTTTAGACTATACGGGATTTCGAGAAGCAACGCGAGAGCGCGTTGACTTGCAGAATGGCCGTGTTAGAGATAAAGACTTTTTAATGGTTATTTAATTTGTTCGAGCGGCAACACTAGTCAGTGTTGGGCTGTCAGTGTCAACGTGGTATCTGTCAGTAGTGCGTTCGTTTGATATTAGAGTGATCTTGCTCTGGAAACAGCGCCTGTGCCAGTTGTGCGCACTGATTGATAAGAAATGCGATATGGCGGACACCAACAGCGAACACGTAGACGCTAATCCATCCGAAGACGCGACAAATATATTCCTAATTACATATAAATACAGTTTTACAGTGACACAACGCGTTATGAGCTGTTCTTTTGCTCAATGAGCGTTTTCGGTCTTTGAGCGTAACATCCATCCATACTAATATTATAAATTCGAAAGTAACTCTGTCTGTCTGTCTGTCTGTATGTTACCTTTTCACGCCTAAACCACTGAACCGATTTAGATGAAATTTGGTATAGCGATAGCTTGAGTCCCGGTAAAGGACATAGGATACTTTTTACCCCGATATTCCCACGGGATCGAGACGTATGCGGGTGAAACTGTGGGCCCAAATAGCGCAGAATTGGTGCCCTGAGACAGTGAGGCGGGGTCGCGGCAGACCACGTAGGAGATGGCGGGACGAGCTGGATAGGTTCCGTCAAAACTGGAAGGAGGACGTGCGGGCTCGCGAAAGATGGAAGGAGTGGAGTGAGGCCTTTGCCCAGGAGTGGGACAGTGCAGACTAGAAACAAAATAAGATTAAAATAATTTTCTATTTTCTGAATGTGAGAACGTTGTAGGAATGGGCTGTAAAACTACTTACAACGCGAACCCAGTGCGGGTTGGTAGATGTCACATGTCTTCGATGTTTTGTTTCAAGTAGGTTTATGTGAAATAAAATACTATTTATTTTTATTAATCGACTTCAAAAAACGAAGTTCTGTATTCGACCCGTATGTATGTTTGTATCATAGGTGGTTTGTATGTATGTATGTCCGCGATTGTCTCAAAAACTAATGAACCGATTTTGATAATTCTTTCATTATTAATCGACTTCAAAAAACGAGGTTCTGTATTCGACCCGTATGTATATTTGTATGTCCGCGATTTTCTCAAAATATAATGAACCAATTTTGATATTTGTTTCAGTAATGTGATTTACATACTTTCAAGAAGGTTTTAGTATATAATACATTATGTAATTATTCTTATGTACGATGTTATATGCATAAAATGAAATGTACTGCATCTTCGGCAATTCTATAGGAATTTTGATGATTCTTCTAGTCGGTGTCTTCAAATATTCAATGCACTAGTGTTATTTGAATTTGTATGGGGTAGGTACAACTAAAAAGTGAAAAATAAAAACTTTTTGCACTAAAAGAAACTACAAAGTGATAAATAAGTTTAATTTCGGAAGTCGGAGTCAAAAAACGAAAATGCGGAACCAACGACACCGACTTCCGAAATTAAAGTTCTTTATCACTTTTTAGTTCTTTTTTTGAAGTCGGTTGTTTTCATACAAAGCTTCATACGAGTTGTAGCCTTAATAACCAGCAACATTAAGTCCTAGGAACAGGGTATTACTCCTTGGTTAGAGCTAGCTTTAAAGATACAATGTTACATCTGAGACATCGTAAAGCGAGTTCATTGACTTTTAAATTACGAAGAAACCCCGGGCAGCAATAACGTGTACCGTTTTGTAGTTTAAAATAGTTGTGAATTTATTGCATTTAAGGTGAATGCGCAGTGGTAGACCGCGAAATTCAAATTTTCTTACATTTTTTGCAATTTGCAGGTCAGTGTCAGGTTGTATCTTGATCAAAATTTGATTCGCGACAATAACAGGTACGTATTTATAGAATTATAATCATTAGAATCATTAATACATCTTTCTAAGTTAGATTTGTACCACTAAGCAGTTTTCCATAAGAGATTTGTTGTCGTGGTACAAATCTAACTTAGAAAGATGTACCTATTAATGATTCTAATGATTATAATTCTGTAAATACGTATTATAGTCGCGAATCAACTTTTGATCAAAATACAACCTGACACTGACCTGAAAATTGCGAAAAACGTAAGTAAATTTGAATTTCGCGGGCTACCCTGGCACTTCCCCCTTAAGTGAGAGTTGCTTTTATTTTTGCTGTCTTAGGATTGATGGACTTGGTTTCTGGTGGAAGACAGTTTCAGTTTAGAAGGCGATTTCTAATGATAGAACTTTATGTAATTTACCCGAATTAAAGAATTAAAGTAATAAAAAAAAAAGAAAAAAAAAAATTATCTATTCGTTGGAATTTTTTAGTTACTTTGAAAATTACTACCGATTTTGTGATTTACAATAATGACTCGAAAGCGTAAGTCTAATATTTCACAAAGCTCTAATAAAGCTCGAGCTATGAAAATAGCTAGACTTACCGAGACGTCTCAACAAACTGAGCTGCGAAGGTTTGAGCAGGCGGTGAGTGAGGCGGCACACAGAGCTACTAAGACACCAGAACAGTACCAAGATCGGCTTCAACAACACGTTGAGTATCTGGCATCTCAACGAGCTGCTGAAACTCCAGAACAGTCTCAACCTCGATGTCAACAGCATGCTGAGTATCTGGTGTCTCAACGGGCTGCGGAGACACCAGAACAGTCCCAAGATCGGCAGCAACGGCATGCTGAGTATCTGGTGTCTCATCAAGCTGCTGAAACACCAGAACAGCCCCAAGATCGGCATCAACAGCATGCTGAGTATCTGATGTCTCAACGGGCTACAGAAACACCAGAACAGTCCTAAAATCGGCATCAACAGCATGCTGAGTATCTAGTGTCTCAACAAGCTGCTGAAACACCAGAACAGTCCCAAGATCGGCATCAACAGAATGCTGAGTATCTGGTGTCTCAACGGGCTGCAGAAACACCAGTACAGTCCCAAGCTCGACGTCAGCAGCAGGCGACTTACATGGCGTCCCAAAGAGCCACAGAAACCTTTACAACGACTGAATCTCGCAGACGCGCTGTTGTTACACGAGTATATACTGACTGTTCGTCTTAAACAGTTCTAAATAAATGTACGCGACAGAATATATCTACCTTTTATGTGGAAGCCCAAAATAGTGAGCCATATCGAAAGTACCTCTTTCTGTATGTTACCTTTTCGCACCTAAACCACTGAACGGATTTCGATATTTGGCAAGGAGATAAGTAGCATCCTAGGGAAGGACATGGGCTACTTCATCGGTACTGTCCCTTGAGATAATTTCCGACATCCACGCGGGTCAAGCCGCGGGCAGAAGCTAGTGTCCTTTATAATGCGCACAGCAAAAGAGTAGAACTCTCTACCTGCGTCTGTTTTTCCGAGCGCATACAACCCAAATCTCTTCAAAGTGAGAGTGAACAGGCTTCTTCTAGATAAGCGCGCTCCATCGTCGACTTTGTCCGTCTTTGTCACGTTTGACCTAGACTAGAGTCAAGAGTATCCATTTCAAATAAAAAAAAATATTTTTGTAAAAATATAATTTAAAAGAGTGTCCATGGAGTTTCTTGGTCATTCTTCTACATAGGTACCTACTACGCTTTGGAATGGGCAACTAGCTTCATATTTTCTGACTGACAGACTTCTAGACAACTCAAAAGTGCCTGTTAATGGTTTAATTGAAATAAATGCTGTGAGTTTGAATTTCTAAACTCAAAGTCCCAACTCACATACTCCCTACCTTTTTTAATATCCCTCTATTACCATGCATAGTGCGACCTCCCAACATCGACATATGTGTCCCCCCATCCTCTCTCCCCGATTAGTATTCTGCCGGAGTCTGGCCCCAAAATTAACGTGTCTCTGGGGAACTACTGCTGAAACAGACTCGACAAATTGCATTTTGAGCACTGTTCTATAGTGGTGTCGGCACCACTTGTTCGGGAATAACTAGAGCTGTGGTGATCAGTTTTTTTTTTGTAGAATGGGCCCTCTCTTGACCTCGATCACGCCTGATGGAAAGCGATGGATGAGGTCTATGATGGAACGAGCGTGCCCAGAAGATGACTAAGGCACTGGAACTCCCACGCATCGACGAAACATAGCAGGCTGCTTGACGCCGGACTCCGGTGGGAGGGTGGTCGCAAACCAGGCGGGCGTTAGCTCTACCACCGCAAAGGAAGAATTGGCCAGTCAAATAAGGTGTTGGGTGTGACTGTCCATGGTGCGCCGAGCGCTCGGTTCAGTTGAGTAACTGGCGGAACAAACTGCGCTACACGAGGAGGCTTCTTCATGCATCCCACAAACCTCCCGACTTCATTAAACCCAGGAACCATTTGCCTTTAGGCCATGAACTGCAGTGGCCTTATATATAGGTAAATTAATTATGTGATAGATATGTCGCAGCTAACTGGTTAAATTAGTCGTTTAGTCAACCGCCTGGCCTTTGGATGTAGTGCTCGCATCGCTTCGCTCTCTCGGCTCGCACGCGGTTGATCACAGTTCTAACCTAACCAAACCCATTTGGTCGGAGTGCCCTGGCTTAGTTATTGCAACAAAAATCGGCTCGCGCGTGATTGGTTACGGTTCCAACCTAAACTATAATTAAATGTCATTCAGGCCGTTCAACTGGCCGCCGTTTAGTTAAAAGGCTAGGCGGTTAACTAAACGGCTAATTAAACCAGTTGGCTGCGACAGATACATGTTGGTCACATACGAGTATTTACAAATATTGTTAAACTAGATCATTTTCCGAAATTTTTTAAAAGTGTGTGAGTTATAGAGATTGACAGCCGGAACCATAATCCATACTCCATACTAATATTATAAATTCGAAAGTAACTTTGCCTGCAGTCTGTCTGTATGTTACCTTTTCACGCCTAAACCACTGAACGGATTTCGATAAATTTTGGCAGAGAGATAGATTGCATCCCGGGAAAGGACATAGGATAGTTTTATCCCGATATTCTCACCGGATCGACACATATGCGGGTGAAACCGCAGAGCGCAGATAGTCTTTCATAAAATTCTGGCATATTTCATCTCCATAAAGCCATAATATTATAATGTCATCAGAACTACACGGCCGTGCAAAATTTCAGCTCAATCCGATTACGGAAATAAGATGAAAAATCAATCAGAACGTTCGACTGTAAGGTGAGCGCGAAACTCGATAAAATCGGTTTAAAGAGTATTATAATAAGGGTAGGAATAGCAAATAAATTATATCAAACAAGCTTCTTGCCCGCGATTTCGTCTGGGTGTACAGGCATTGACTTGCACAAATTGATTTAAATTTCTAAGATAATCCATTCTAATATTATAAATGCGAAAGTGTATCTGTCTCTTTGTCACCTCTTCACGCTTAAACCGCTTAACCGATTTAGATGAAATTTGGTAAAGAGATAGTTTGAGTCCCGGGAAAGAACATAGGATAGTTTTATCCCGATATTCACACGGGATCGAGACTTATGCGGGTGAAACCGCGGGGTGCTGCTAGTATTTCCATAAAAGCTAACAGTCTTGAAATGTGGGGTTTGTGGCTAAGTAATAACAGCCGCACGGATCGATCGATCAGGTTAAGCTACGCTTGCAGCGGTTCGTCCGTGGGTGGGTGACCATTTTTTCATATCAATACTATTCAAGACCCCTCCGTGCTTCGGAAAGCACGTTAAGCCGTTAACCCCGGTTGTCATTCGTTGATCTTTGACAGTCGTTATACGTCGTCAGTAGCCCGAAGGTCTGACAGTCAGTCTCACCAGGGGGTATCGTATTACCCAGTAACTGGGTTGTTGAGGCAGCCACTTCATGTAACACACTGGTATTCAGCTGCATCCGGTTAGACTGGAAGCCGACCCCAACATAGTTGGGAAAAGGCTAGGCAGATGATGATACTCAGTACGTGCGTTGCGAACCGCCGCCTCACCCGTGTTCCCGTTCCCACCTCAGCGGCCAACTAGTGCCGCGCGGACTAAAGGAAAGCAGACTCAAAAAAAAAAAGTTGCAGTTACGTCGATGTTTCTCCAAGTGAGCGATGTGGTGTTCTCTACGCAAACTACCGGAATATAAAGGATATAAAATTCTCGGAGTACCCTCGGGAATTTCTCCATCTAATGTACTTTGTGGACGATTTTTTTGGCTAAACAACCTCCTTTAATAAAGGCAGTGTATCCCGTGGGGGCTGAAAATTTACTGAATATATATTTTTTGTCAATCGAGCCCTCTTCTTTATTATAGCTTCGGGATGGTAATTTAGAGGTCTTCGATTTGTTTCTTTTGGTTAAAACTGGTGATGGATATTGTGCAATTCTTTTCTTCTTTTTGATATTTTACCTTTTTACTAACCGACTTCAAAAAAGGAGGTTCTGTATTCAACCCGTATGTATGTCCGCGATTTTCTCAAAAACTAATCAACCAATTATGATAATTCTTTCACTAATGTGATCTATTTAGCTGCGCTAACTCCGCTCACTGACGCAGTCATAAGATCATCAAGTGCACAGGTGACAGGGCTTGTGGCGCAGGATGTAAGGTGGACCATTTTCTGAGGGGAGGCGCCGCAAACGTACTTGAGATCAGAGCCGTCCGTGAACCCCCATCTGTGGAGATTGTCTATGCTCCGGCCGACTTGGGTTCGAAGTCTATTTAGGTACCGCTAAGCAGTGTTGTCTTGTTGTGGTGGCCCAGAGATTTATATGTCAAAGTCAAAACGATTATTGCGAACTATGTGTACAGACGCAGACGCAGGGGCTTGTGGCTAAGTAATAACAGCCGCACGGGTCGATCGATCAGGTTAAGCTACGCTTGCCGCGGTTGGTCCGTGGATGGGTGACCATCTTTACATACCAAGAACCCTCCGTGCCTCGGAAAGCACGTTAAGCCGTTGGTCCCGGCTGTCATTCGTGGATCTTTGACAGTCGTTACGGGCAGTCAGAAGCCCGAAAGTCTGACAACCAGTCTTACCAAGGGGTATCGTATTACCCAATAACTGGGTTGTGGAGGTCAGATAGGCAGTCGCTCCATTCAATACTGGTATTCAGCTGCATCCGGTTAGACTGGAAGCCGACCCCAACATAGTTGGGAAAAGGCTAGGCAGATGATGATGTGTACAGACGCCAGTACATCAAGTCAAATCACTAACTACTGTGTTATTTACAAGCACTGCTTCGGATGTTTTAATAACTGACATGACACATGTTCACGACGTTACATTATTATTCTAGCTGTGCGTGACCTGTGTCACTGTGCCTTTAATGAAGTCAGAATCGATACCCGCTTTGTTCAAAGACAATCTCGCACTAGAAGTCCTTGTAAGAGAGTTTGTTCGAGAAAGTTGTAAAACTGTACCTTTTTCGACGACTTCTTCTTTAAAAGTTTTATCATTTTTGGCCCAAAAGGAGAGTGGGAAACAAATGTATGGGGTCTGGGCCCGCCCTTCAATAGTATCATGTGTTATACCGTTGGACAGGGCTCTTTATGACATACAAAACCTGTCAGATGTCAATTTTATTCCACGAATAAAAGTTATCTGTCGATTGAGAAATCAGCCAGTTCATCTTCGTTCGTCAGCAGTAATCAATAGCTGTTCACCTGAATAAGTAATTAACAAGAATATTAAGAACAAATATATTATTTGAATAAGTGAAACCAACATACAGCCCACCCCCCGACACCGACCTTTTGCATAAGTACTCTTGTAGACAAATATAATTATTAGGGCATTATAATTATTATGGCATTATTGCCTCCCAAGAGATAATTATTTAAAGCAGGGCTGTCCAAACCAGATACGACCCCGGGCCAATATAAAGGGGATTGTTGCGCCATTTTGTTTTTTTTTCAAAATGGCGGCCACGCATGAATCCTATATAAATCGATGGCTGACATCAAAGCAAACGGAAAATATCACCAACAAAACCCCGCAAAGCGTTATGTTTCCAAGATATTATTAACGTTAAAATTTGATCACGTGACGTGCATATTTTTTGAACTTGCTTACATCTTGTTGCATAGATGTTTGAGTACTTTAAACTCTCAGAGAGATTATTTCAAACAGGGCTCGGAAACCGGTTGAAATTCTTAACCGGTTATGGTCATTGACCCCAAACCGAACTCGATTTAGGTTAAAGATTGCACTTTACCGGTTTTTACCGGTTTATGCGGGAAACTGGTTTTTCATGAATTTTTGTTTTGATAGTGAAAATTAACCGGTTAAAACCAAGTTTGAACGCCCCCGGCCCCCGCCACTCTCGTAACTTGTTGGAAGTGTTAAAAAAGTAGACGAAAAATATTTACGAATTACGGAATCAACCGGTTAATTTGGGTGTCAAAACCGTTTGTGCTTATGTAACCGGTAACCTTTATCATTTGGGTTACATAAGAACAGTTCACTTGTTTAACCGATTAATGAAGGAACGATATATTTACCGGTATTTAATTGAAATGAACTGCTCTTTTTAAACCGGTTCAGAGCCCTGATTTCAAACACCAAAGCAGCAATATGGTACTTTGGACAGCCCTAATTTAGAGGAAGGGTGAAAATGTAATTATTTACTATAGAATTACTAGGAACGTAAGTCAATTATGTTGAAATGATTATGTTTATTTTAACTAAGAATATTCAGTTTATTCAGTTTCACTTAGCAATTAGTTTTAGGAATCTTTATTTATTTCTGTAACTGCCCGTGACATCACAGCGGCAGGCCCTATCAGAATACCAGCGCTGTGACATTTATTTTTTAAATGTCGCAGCATAATGCTGAGATAGGAGCCTTTTGGCCTCGTATAGGATTTTCTGTTTCATTTTTCTTTTTGTTATTTTTTTTTATTGTATAACTTGTGTTTTTATTTTTTACTTTGTTTAATTTAGTTTGTGATCCTCCTGTACGAGTCGCAATAAATACTTTTTCTTTCTTTCTATACTATAGCAATAAATTATAGTAGAACTATTTGTGAAACGAAATGGATGTGTAGTGAAATCTACATCGCCACATGCGAACTACGCATCACACTGACGTCACGTAAAATCCTGCATCGCGCAAGCAGAGTTTACCGCGCAAATAGCAATACAACCCGATCCATCCCGTCATCAATTGTCGGGCAGTTGCCCACCAGACACAACACCCGTCTGGTCGGAGGATCCTCCCTTTTCTATGGAGGATGAGTGAACTTTACACCCTGTTCCTCATACCTCTATAGATGGGTCACTGATGAGAACAAAGAGGGAAAAAATTACAAAAGTATATGACAGACTACCATCTGTCCGCAACTTGATTCGCGTGGAAGACGTAAGATACACAATCCATACTAAAATGCGAAAGTGTGTCTGTCTGTCTGTCTGTTACCACTTCACGCTTAAACCGCTTAACCGATTTAGATGAAACCTGGTATAGAGATAGTTTGAGTTCCGGGAAAGGACATAAGTAAGTTTTTATCCCGACATTCCCACGGGATCGACACTTATGCGGCTGAAACCGCGGGGCGCTGCTAGCACCTAAAATAACAAAACCCTCGGTTTTATTGTTGTTGTGTATTAGTAATAAGTTGTTTATTTATTTTTCTTCAATGGTCCTAGTTTATCATTTGTGACTTCAAGTGACAGCTATGTAAACAGAACCCAGCATTGCATAAATATGTAAGCTGTCACGCCCTTTATACTTGGAGGCTTTTATTAAGGTAGTAAGGTTTTTTTTGTTTTACATTTTTAATTTTTGCTTGAGTACGTATAGTGTTTATTGTATTTGCTGGTATATGGGCGTGGCTAGCTAACCTATGGCAAATAATTTAATTTAATATCTATTGTTTTCTAACTGAACAGACAGCTGTGCTGCTGGGGAGTTTGTTCCGCCATTTCTTCTCCCCAGCGAAAGCACTAGGAAGTGGCGAAGGGCGGGCGTTTTGGGGGACTGTCTTTTGTAATTTTGATGTTCGAAAAGTGCTGATTCTCAGCTTAGTTTGAATAAATGACTTTTGATTTTGATTTCGGCCCCTGACCAACTGCATCGTATCGCGTCGCCCGCCCGCTTTTTACTTCATTTTCACTTAGCGTTCTATCTGACTTTCTGCACGGATCCTAAGGATCATAGCGTTAAGTTAAACAGCCTCTCTCAAAAATTGGGCTAAAAATGTAAAAATATTTTTTCAAATCTTTCACACAATACACATAACAGACAGTTCTCTGTGTAGAGGCTGCATGGAGGCAGAGAAAACCATTACGTATGTGGTCTTTGAAGGGACAGGCATTACTCAGAATAGGACAGAATCCCCAGGACATCAACTTAAACTCAAACTCAAAGCATTTATACTTTTGAATTGTCACAATTAAATAGTCGGCCAGTTAGTCAGAAAGTTGAAGCTAGTTGCCCATTCCAAAACGTAGACCTCTATGGAGAAGAACGGGCAAGAAACTCCATGGACAGTCTTTTAAATCAAGATATTACAAAATCCAGGGTACATTATTCTTGTTGCTTCTATATGTGACAACAATGTAAAAAAAACACATATGAAAAAACAATTCAAAAATAAGCCTTGGCAGTTAAGATATGACCAGACTCAACTGACGGCGCCCGTTCACGAACATGACGCGTAGATCAGCACCATCCAGCTCAACCATTTTGTAGGGAACCGAATGATCCAACATCTTACAATGTTCTCAACAGACCAAGAGATGAACTTCGGGGAGGAGGTGGGCTGGTTGACCACCGACGGCTGGCATGGCCCACGCACAGTGATCCACCTAAGGGACTAAGTGCGAGGGAGTGGGAGGCGGTCACCTCCTTCTGCGAAGCAGTCATGCTAGCGAAGGAGGTGGCGGGACGGCTCAGGGAGAGAGCCGCACGCCTCAGCCGCCGCGGGAGACGCTACGGGCGTCGGGAGCCGCGTGACGACTCCCGGCCACCGTAGGCGCGGGCCTGCGGACGGAGAGTAATGGGTAGCTCTCCGTCCGATCAGGACCAGGCCCGTGCCGGACGGCGCGTATGTGTTCCACGCGCGCCTCAAAGAGATGTCAGCATTAAGGAAGGGGCCCGCCAGGGCCGAAGCCTGCCGGGGTAGCGGGATCGTCCGAAAGGGTTACCGCTGCCCCGGAACATAAAGGGCTAAGGAAGGAACACGGGTGGGTTTTAGTCAGTAAGAGTCTGACACTCCCTTCCGCTCCATCCAGAGCGGGAGGAGTCATTAGATGATTTCCCATCCAAAAAAAAAAAAAAAAAAGGGACTAAGTGCGGAAACCTAACCATCTAATATCTATACAATCTATACATCTATACAAATAAATAAAATTGGAGTGTCCGTTTGTAATATTAAAATAACCGCTTTTTACTAAATGCATTATGGATATACACGGTACATATTCCAAAATATCATTTTTTTTTAATTTTTGTCTGTCTGTCTGTTTGTTCCGGCTAATCTCTGTAACGGCTGGACCGATTTTGATGGGACTTTTAGTGGCAGATAGCGGATGTAATAAAGAGTAACTTAGGCTACTTTTATTTTAGAAAAAAGTTGTGGGTAATAGCTAGTAGAACATAAAAGAAACCAACTCTTCAGCATCATTAGCCATCATCTGCCTAGCTTTTTCCCAAGAGCTATGTTGGGGTCGGCTTCCAGTCCGGCCAGATGCAGCTGAATACCAGTATTTTACATGGAGCGCCTGTCTATCTAACTTCCATAACCCAGTTATTGGGTAATACGATACCCCTTGGTAAGACTGGTTGTCAGACTTTCGGGCTTCTGACGACCCGTAACGACTGTCAAAGATCCACGAATGACAGCCGGGACCACCGGCTTAACGTGCTTTCCGAGGCACGGAGGGGTCTTGGTATGTAACGATGGTCACCCATCCACGGAGCAACCGCGGCAAGCTCAACCTGATCGATCGACTTGATTATATTAGTATAAATAGATTAACCAAGATGTTATAAGGAGGTATAAAAAGATAACATAAAAATGATACGCACGTTTTCTTTAATGCTTAATACGATCGTCGACAAAAAAATCTGTTATTTTCAAACATTTTTCCGAATGATTGTTCAATTTCATTCATTCCTTTGGGAGAAGGAATGCCGAAGTGGAAAGTTATGTCAACAATTTTTAGGGTTCCGTACCCAAAGGGTAAAAACGGGACCCTATTACTAATACTTTGCTGTCTGTCCGTCCGTCTGTCTGTCACCAGGCTGTATCTCAAGAACCGCGATAGCTAGACAGTTGAAATTTTCACAAATTATGTACCTATCTCTGTTGCCGCTATAACAACAAATACTAAAAACAAAATAAAATAAATATTTAACGGGGACTCCCATACAACAAACGCGATTTTTTTGCCCTTTTTTGCTCGATATTAATAACGGCAACAGGTGGACGCTTCAAATATTTACAGAATAGGTACCTAGTTCTATATTCACTTTAAAAATAAATAAATTAAGGGGGCCTCCCATACACCAACGTGTTTTTTTTAATATATGTAGTGTTAAATATTATACGGTGGTTCGGAACCCTTCGTGTGCAAGTCCGACTTGCACCTGGCCGGTTTTTATTTTTTGTGTGGAAATGAATATAGCATTTCACTTATTGGGTTTGAAGTCAGCGAGTTGCTTTAGAACTTTTAATCGCAGAGCTTTTAATATTTCGGTAAATTATAACGTCGACGCCGGCAGTCGCTTAAAGGGACTACATAGCCTAAAGCGCGGTCACTGTTGGACTGCATAGAAAAGATAGAGAAGCGCGATGACACAACGCTGGTAATTTATTGCAAAATATGAAGCAATTATCTATTTACAAAAAAATATTGTTTGGACTAAACAAATAAAAAAAACTAGTGCTTTAGTATGTTGCTTGTAGAATAATCTGACAAAAAATCAGAATGATTGTATGTAATGAGTGTATATAAGTAAGTATGGTTTTTTTTAATGAGTGTATATAAGTATGGTTTTTATAGTAAAAAGAAAGGTTTTAGAGGTATCCTCATAATTTTTTTCAATCGTACCAAATTAGTTGTATTATGTTTTCAACACACTATCTACCTAGCATATATCCTGAAGAATATCATATATTTTTCTGATTTTGTTTACTGTAGTCGATCATATACTTTTAGGCATTATAAAACTTGCATTTTTTGCGTTTAGGTCCTGTAATCCCCTTAAAACTAGCGCTGGGGCTCTGTATTATCGCGCCCTCAACTTGTTCTTTTTTATGTTTGTATCTAATCTTTTTCTGTGTCATATTTACCGTAAATAACCGTATTTTCTTTTTTTTCCTTCTTTCTTTCTTTTCTTTATGCCTTCGATTTGATCCATACTTCCAGGGACACCCTGTAATGCAAAACAGACTTGCATACGACATTTATATTTAAAAGAACTCTGATTGTAGCATTTCACGAAAGATATATTTAATAAAAACTTGCGAGAATATCGTAAATTAAGTGTGCGCCATCTGACAATTCACTTACGGCGCCACGCTCCGGCTTTTACGGGCAATAATTTTGTAAAACTGCCTGAAATTGTATTACTTGTATGATAAAATCATTTCCCTTCGGCGTGTGTTTATTTCTTGGTCTTGTTTTTAGGATCGTCTGCAGTTGGGAGAACGGCCGTTTGTTTCGCGGGACTCAAACTTTTCTGTGCAATTCCTGCCGGGCTATTCTGCAAGAATCTCACCGCGAAAACTTAGGTGAAGCAGTGGCGTGCATTGGTTTTCAGAATAGGTAGGCACTAGGCCGGGTCTAGTCTAGGCAAACGCGGTCACTAATCAGAAAAAAAAGTGAGGTCAAAAGTGTGGTTATTTGAGTAGGCATGCCTACTTAAGGGTGATAAATTGCGAAGGTCGAACGTCATGGTATTACGCGTGAGACGTACCTATTTTTAATTTTGTCGTATTAACTTGAACGAGTAAAGACCAATGACAATGTGCGAATAATACGGGAGCCGAGTAGGCCGTCCGGCGACTCTTACTGCCGCGCGTGTTTGTTTGAAGATTTTGTTTTTTGTTAGGTATGATAATTTTGTGAGTTTCTTACCTAATTGTGGGGCACACACACTAAAATGTAATTGACAGACATATGTTGATATATCGAGGTAGGCACTGCTTATATGCCTACATGCAATGCACGCCACTTGCACTGAGGTGAAGTGAGCTTGAAGCGAGCTGTCATTTCCTCCTGATGCTATGGATTGACAGCTCACTTCACTTCGGTTTCCTTGGTGAGATTTTTACAGAACAGACCGGCTACTACTTGAGAGCACTTCGAATTTGGATCTCTGTGCCAAAATTATTTGCAGCAGGCCTACCACAAGCTCTTAACGCGATCCATTTTAGGACCTAAACTGAAATGTTTTTCTAATTCGTACCATGACGTCAGTTTAACGATTCAGTTTAGGCCGTGCCATCTGCTCAAATTGAGTCGCAAGTTTTGGTTTCATTCATACTTGTTTGGTTATACCATGACGTCCATAGAGCAGCTCAAGCGATGCAGTTTAGGAACCTAAACTGAAATGTCTTGTTTTTGAATCGTTTTTAATTAGATCATGGTAGGCCACCTGATCCTGTTCTTTTGTGCAAGCGAAGCGAGTCATTAAGTGTACCTAAAACCAGCATTGAATTTGCAATTCTTAATCTTTAATTAATATACAACCATAAAAACTGTATCTGCACGTATTAAAGTCCGAGTTTTATTTAAAAAAAATGTGCTCCCAATTACTGTGGCCTATTAAATAATACTTTAAAAACTTTCCTCAATATTACAACAAAAAATAAAAAATTAACTGTCCTCGGTTTCCTCAATATTAAAAGCTCTTTTATTGACCTTTTTGCAAACTACATAAATCTTTATGTAGATTGTATAAAGGTCAATAAAAGAGCTTTGAGCTTATGCCGTGGTAGTATAATAGCCTTCAAGATGGAAGCGGAGTCGACTGCTTACATAAATGACTGCTGACTGCATAAATGATGATCTTATGGACATCCATAAGATCATCATTTGCCCTAGTCATTCCTCACCAATATTTAACACTACATATTACTTGTTATTTTCTTGTGTTTTCTTGTTATTTACTTGTTCTCTGAATGAGTTCACAAAAATTACTTTACATGTGATAAGCTGTAATGGAAAAAATATTGTTTAAGACCACGCTACCGATTTGGGGTAACCTGTAATGATAGTTGTGTTGGGAAAAAATAAATAAATATATGAAAATATCACGTTTGTTGTATGGGAGCCCCCCTTAATTTATTTTAATTAAATTATTTATTTTTAAAGTGAATATACAACTAAGTACCTATCCTGTAAATATTTCAAGCGTCTACCTGTTGCCGTTATTAATATCGAGCAAAAAACGGCAAAAACACGTCTGTTGTATGGGAGCCCCCTTAAATATTTATTTTATTTAGTTTTTAGTATTTGTTGTTATAGCGGCAACAGAAATACATAATTTGTGAAAATTTCAACTGTCTAGCTATCGCGATTTTTGAGATACAGCCTGGTGACAGACAGACGGACGGACAGACAGCGAAGTCTTAGTAATAGGGTCCAGTTTTTACCCTTTGGGTACGGAACCCTAAAAACAGAATAAAATAAATATTTAAGGGGGGCTCCCATACAACAGACGTGATTATTTTGCCGTTTTTTTTAAATAATGGTACGGAACTCTTCGTGCGCGAGCCCGACTGGCACTTGGCCGCTTTATGCTTTCTGCTCGGCTCCTAGCGTGATGAAAAAGTTTTTTTTTTGATGTGGAGTTCCGGACACCAGCCCGTAGTACCCAAACGGAACCCTAAAAAGCACTTCAAAGAACAATCGCCTCTTTTCAAGTTACATACGCACCTCAGAGATCAAAACAATTGTGACCTTTAAGGCCACGGACACGAAGTCAGGGATAGCGGGGCAGCGGCGCGGGGAGCGGCGCGGCAACGCTGACCAGCACCCTAATTGCGGAACACATGATCAATTTCAATCATTTTGAAGTATATTGCTAACCCATTGCTTGATATGTTTGAAAAATTTGTCTGCTCAACAACGTAAATAACGCAATGAATATTGTAGAACTGTCAAAATGAAACCCATTGCTACTGATAGTGTGTTACGCAATTAGTCCGCCGGTCTCAAAGCCAGCGGGCAGATCGCGTGGCGCTAGAGCGGCGTAGTGTAGTGTTATGAGAAATGAGTGTCTTTGTTCGCGAACGAAATGTCTAAACAGCGACAACATCTTTTTGATACAACATTTTGAAACGTCAGTCGTTAAAAAGCAAAAAATAAAATGCTAGACTGGTGCGCATCGCTCGTACGCCGCTCCCCGCGCCGCTGCCTTCGAGACCCTAATTGCGTAACACACTATCAATCGGAATCTGAATCATTTTGAAGCAAATTGCTAATCCATTACTTCATAAGTTCGAGAAATGTGTCTGCTCAACACGCAAATAACGCAATGAATGTTGTTGAACTGTCAAAATGAAACCGATTCCGATTGATAATGTGTTACGCAATTGCCCCGCAGTTCCATATAGATCTATGTATTGAAACTGAAACGCACCGCTCCGCTCCCCGCTCCCCGCTCGCCACGCCGCGCCCGCTGACTTCGTGTACGTAGCCCAACACATCCTACCACTCAAGACCCTTAGCACTATGGTCCCTTTTAGACCCACACAATATACCCTCACGCGTTCAGTGGCACAAGTAAGAATAACCCTTACGAATTGTTTGCTCTTGACCCTCGTGTTATTATAAATAATGTCGTGACTTTAATATTGAAATGGGTTTTATTATTTTATGGTGTTTTTAGAAGTTCCTTTTTTTAGTTTTTAGGGTTCCGTACCTCAAAAGTAAAAATGGAATCCTTATAAGATCACTTCGTTGTCCGTCTGTCCGTCGGCCAAGACCCTTTTTCTCAAGAGCGAGTGGAGTTATTAAGTTGAAATTTAATACCAAATACTCAGGCCTGCAATCCCTTGAAGCAGTGAAAAAATCAAACTTCTAAGTCAACGCAATCAAAAGATACGGGCGTTTATGTTCCGGAATCAAAACATATGGGGTACTTCCTGTTGACCTAGAATCATGAAATTTGGCAAGAAGCAATGTCATGTAGCACAAGTAAATGAAAAAATCCGAAAACTGTTTTGAAGTTATATTATAAAAAAAAACCCGTGATAAACGATTTACATACCTACAAATTTGTACGGAACCCTCGGTGCGCTAGTCCGAATCGCACTTGAACGGTTTTTTAGATTTAGCTGCTTAGTTGGTCTAGTGGTACTACTGCTACTACTGAGCATAACGTCCCGGGTTCATTTCTCAGGACGGTCTCGGTATTTTCCTGATGATAACACTTATTCCCTACCGGGGTCCTGGAGGCTGAAATCTGTGCCCGGTTAATGGCAATAGGCTCGCCCCCTATTACATGGGACTTAAACATGAATAACTGACTTATTGTAGGTGTACTAGTACATCTCTACCGAACTCTTCGGGCAAAACGGGCGTGAAGTTATAATATAAGTTTTTTGGTTTTAACGTAATATGAAGATGACTTTAAACAGCGTTCATTAACACAGCCTATCGCAGTCCGACGACCTTCATAAGGCCGCAGGAACTCGTTGGATGCGAGAAGCATAAAACCGGTCGAAGTGGAGGTGCTTGGGGGAGGCCTATGTCCAGCAGTGGACGTCTTACGGCTGAAATGATGATGATTGCAGTCCACTGCCCACACCTTCCGCATCCAGTCCGTCCCAGTCAACTTTTTAAGGCCACTGCGCCGGTCCATCTAGCTGGGGAGCGTCCCACACGACACGTTAAATAGCATAAATTTCTCGTAAACCTGCACAGAACACCTCTGAAATATGCATGAGCTAGCCGAGGTACGCCCTGGAGACTCGTCATGTGGTTAACTGTGGGCTCTAAAACTTAAGAACTTAGATTGGATGTTATCATCACTATTGAAGGCTTAGTTATAGGGCATAGTTTTAATTGGGAATTGCAGATCATGCTAGTGTGGCGGCATCTACACCGCCACATGGGAACTACGCATCATACTGACGTCACACGAAGTCCTGCATCTCGCAAGCAGAGTTTACCGCGCAACTAGAATATATAATACAACGTCCCGACATCAATCGTCGGGCAGTTGCTCACCGGACACGAAACCCGTCTGGTCGGAGGATCCTCTCTTTTCTATGGAGGATGAGTGAACTTTACACCCTGTTCCTCATACCTCTCTAAACCCAAGACTCCATGCTCAACAGTAGCCTTTACGACCACTAGGACAACGAAGCAGTCACGTTATAAATAGGACTATAGGACCTAAAAGCAAAAAACGCAAGTTTTATAATGCCTAAAAGTATATGATCGACTACAGTAAACAAAATCAGAAAAAAATATATGATATTCTTCAGGATATATGCTAGTTAGATAACATAATACCTACAACTAATTTGATACGATAGAAAAAAATCATGGAGATACCTGTAAAAACTTTCTGTTTATAATAAAAGCCATACTAATATACCTACATATACAATCATTCAGATTTTTTGTCAGATTAATCTACAAGCAACATACTAAAGCGCTCGTGTTTTATTTTTTAGTCTAAACAATAGATTTTTTGTAAATAGATAATTGCTTCATATTTTGCAATAAATTACCAGCGTTGTGTCACCGCGCTTCTCTTTCTTTTCTACGCAGTCAGACAGTGACCGCGCTTTAGGTCATGTAGTCCCCTGATGTTTAAAAGTATCTAGTACAAAATTTTAAGCAAAACCTGTTTTCAATTCAGCTTTATCATACCACACAGCCGCTTATGAAACATTTTAAACCGCTTTACATCCCAAAACAACGTGTGGTAGACCGGACGTTGCGTGGTTATAAACAAGCAAATGAAACATTTATGGGTTTAAAAATAAATCTAGATTGCGTGCATGGACTTTTTTAGAATAAATTTACTTAAATAAAAATGCGGATTAATTTCTTTGTTTTGTAAATATTATTATTGTACTAGCAGCGCCCCGCAGTTTCACCCGCATAAGTCTCGATCCCGTGGGAATATCTGGATAAAAAGGATCCTATATCCTTTCCCGGGACTCACAACTATATACCTTTCATCTATATCGGTTCAGCGGTTTAAGCGTGAAGAGGTAACAGACAGACAGGCAGATAAAACTTTCGCATTTATAAAATGCGCCCCGCGGTTTCACCCGCATAAGTGTCGATCCCGTGGGAATATCGGGATAAAAACTATCCTATGCAATGATTTCACGCTAGTAATATATAAGTCAATGATCCTATGTCCTTCGCCGAGATGCAATCTATCTCTCTGCCAAATCGAAATCCGTTCAGTGGTTTAGGCGTGAAAAGGTAACATACAGACAGACAGACAGTTATATTACAGAGTTTAATTTATAATATTAGTATGGAAGTATGGATCCAGTATGGTCCTCTGTCATTCGTAGATCTTTAACAGTCCTTACGGCCAGTCAGACGCCCAAAGTCTGACAACCAGTCTTACTAAAGGGGTACTGTGTTACCCAGTAACTGCATGGTTATTGAGGTCAGATAAGCAGTTGTTCCATGGAAAATACTTGTATTCAGCTGCATCCGGTTAGACTGGAAGCCGACCCCAACATAGTTGAGAAAAGTCTAGGTAGATTGATTGGCTTGCAGAGACAGTAAGAGATGACCTCTCTCAAATGATACATGATTTATTTCTGTAAGTAGGTTTGTACGAGTACAAACACTTTTACACGTCAATCATATTTTTTTTAAGCTAGATGAGGTCGGCGTTTCCTATCTGACTACTCTGAGAAGAAAGGCTGAAACTCAGAGGTCACAGTCTCTTTTAAAGTCCAGACAAAATCTTGGTCAGATCATGTGAAGACCATGTAGATTGGTGTCTGAAATGGTCTTTTGAGGAAAGAACAACCAATCAAACGAACAATTTTACGTTTTCATAATATTATCGTTTAGACAAACTTGGTATAACACTACAATGAGTCCAAAGTTAGCCACAAAGCCTCCAGACTTTGCGGACCGCTTGTTTTAGTTAGTTCAAAGGTGATCCTTCGTAGTTGGAAGGTAATTTATATTATAACATTTAAAATGTTATCGTAACATTGTAAGGCGAGGCTTAGTCAACCCCGAGGCAAGGTTCTGTGTAAATCAGTTATTTATCTTTAAAGTAGACTTTTCCCAACTATGTTGTGGTCGACTTCCAGTTTAACTAAATGCAGCTGAATATCAATTTTAGGTTGAGCAACTGTTCGTATCATTTTACAAACTCTCTTTGATTTTTAATCGACTTCAAAAAATGGAGGAGGATCACAGTTCGTCGAAATCTTTAAAAAAAAAAATATTTCATCATCAGCATCATCCTATTTATAGCAGTCCACTGCTGGACATAGGCCTCTCCCATTCAACTCGATTTGGTAAGGATCAGTTGATGGGACCCTGGAGAAATCGAGGGAACTCTTCAAATATTATCGGGACACCTATAGCAATTTGGGTATTCTTTTTTGTTGTGGCAACAAAAAAAAGTGAAAAATCAAAACGATTTTACAAATAAAAAAAGCAAATTAACTTCGGATGTCGATTCGGTTTTGTATTTTCAGTTTTTGCCACCGACTTCCGAATTTAAAGTTATTTTTGAGTTTGTAGTGTTTTTTGGGAAGTGTGCACACACACACACACGTGTTCGTCTTCCCACTCTCATCCATAACGTGTTTGTACACTTGGTTGCCACAATTAAAGCACCCGTCGCTTCAGGAGATAAAACAAAAAATATTGTAGTAGTTCAAAGTTCAACATTTAACTTCGACCTACAAAAACGCAAAAGCGATTACTATAAAAAAAAAACCTTAAAACACATCGTGGCGTAAAATCTAAAACATTAATCAAAAGGTAACAAGATACGCTCGCCCCGGAACCTGCTATCCGACAGCCGGATACACCGGACGTCCGGTCGTCCGGTGCCGGAGACGGCTGTTTGGAGCGACGACAGCCTTCAACTACAACGTGTAGGGAGTTAATCACTTTATGTCCACTAGTCGGTAAATGCGTAGTCTGCGAGTAATGAACCGCAACCGCCAGCGTTATGTCATGGACCAAGTGATTATTAGGACATTATAAAAAATGCCCGGGCACTTTGATAAATAAAATTAAATCTTTCTATTCATAGACACTCTGCTGACCTATGATAATAAAAACTTTAATTGACTAGACTTCTTAATTCGACTGGGTCGGTCGATAGGCGACGTAGGATGCAAGAGCGAACGAAGGGCACCCTGAGGTTAGGTTTGGTTAGGTTACTTTAAACCCGCTTGGCGGGGCTCCGTCGACATAGAATGCAAGATTGAGCGAATGAGAATACAAAAATTTCCAAAGACCACACGGCACAATATTTATAATGTCGAGGCAATGTGAAAAATAAGGAAGTTCAAATTATAATAATTTTATTCGCTCTAAGTAGCTTGTTATTATTCATAATGCCCGGGCATTATAAAAAATGCCCGTATTTATTACTTGGTCCATAACATATATACTATGTTCGCGATTTAGCTTCCAAATACGTAAACAAATAAGAGCAGTGGTGGCCCAGTGGTAACGGCCGCGACTTACAAGTTGTAGGTCAGGACTTCGTACACAAGCAGACTGTTTCATCATCATCATTTCAGCCGAAAGACGTCCACTGCTGGACATAGGCCTCCCCCAAGCACCTCCATTTCGACCGGTTTTGTGCTTCTCACATCCAATGAGTTCCTGCGGCCTTCACAAGGTCGTCGGTCCACCTTGTGGGAGGCCTTCCAACGCTACGTCTTCCGGTACGGTAGCAAGCAGTTTCCTTTGTGTAAATTATTTCATCATCATTGCTCTCAACACGGTGAAGGAAAATATCGTGAAGAAACCGGCATGTCCTAGAACTAAAACTTCGAAGACATGTGAAATCTACCAACCCGCATTGGGCCGTGTGTTCCCACTGTCCCAGCATTGGGAACATTATGAGCTGCTGCAGACAAAAGCTTATATATTATCAATCCTGTTGAAATTGTTGTAAAAATACGAAACGCTTTGAAAACATTTTACGGTTCGACGTTTTATAATCGTTTGATAAGTAGTTAGTCTAATTTATTCAAGACCTTTATTAAAGTGGAAATTAAGTTGATTTCAGAATGACTAGTACTATTGAAAAAGGCATAAAAATCGTTGTAGCGTAAACTGAACTTTATTGTGTAGGTATTAAAGTTATTTTTCCCATCACACTAATATTATAAAGGCGAAAGTTTGTGTGTGTGTGTGTTTATATGTTTGTTACTTCTTCACGCTCAAACCGCTGGACCAATTTTGACAAAATTTTGCATGGAGGTAGCCGACACCCTGGAGTAACATATAAGCTACTTTTTATCCCAATATTCCCACGGGATCGACACTTATGGGGGTGAAACCGCAGGGCACAGCTAGTAACTCATATTTGTTTACAGGTTTGGAAACTAAATCGCAAACGCAGATTATACGGATATAAGAAATAGGAAAATAGCCTACACTGTAGTGTATTATTTTATTAAACCTAGTATTCCCGTCCTGTTGATCCCTCAAACCCTGCCAACTACTCCTATCCATTTTAACAATGCAAGTCACGACCTCGCCCGCCAGTCGCCTTTATCAAATAGATATAAGATCATCATTACTATCGAGATGGCTATAACAAGAATCTTATGAAGTACTAGTCATGCTGTCTATCATGTATACAGGATGGGGATCCCTTCTTTTCGCATAATGTTCTTTATCCTAATATACTTTGGCATAATAATCATTTGTTTTCGCCATAATAATACTTTGTCATTTTTTTTTTGGCATACCGTTTATGTTGGCGTAATTATCTTCAATTTTATTTATTTATTTATTTATTTAATACTTTAAGCACAAATGTACAGAGGCGGAATTTGTTTTGGCATAAGTTTAATTCGCATAATATTAAAAGACGTCAGGGACACCCCGAGGTTCGGTTTGGTTAGGTTCCTTTAAACCCTGCAAACAGAAATAGGAGCGACCTGCCGTCGTTAGAAATAAAACGAGCATGCTAAATGTATCCTTTAGAATGTTATGCTTAATCATTATTATGATTAGAGAAATTATGCTTAAAAAAATTATGCATAATTATGCTGTTATTCGTAAATAATGTTATGCGAAAATATAATTAGGAGAAACAAAAGCACATCAAGTTATATTAGGTCTTGAAATTGTATGCAAATGGATAGGGAACCTATAGGAAGACGTGCCATTTGTTTTTAATTAATTTATTATTATTTTTTGCCGTTAATGTCCCACTGTTGGGCAAAGACCTCCCTATTCTCTTTCCACCTCTCTCTGTCCAGAGCTGCCAAGGACCAATCTTTATCAAAGGAGTTCAGCTCATCCCGCCATCTCCGTCTGGGCCTGCCGCGATGTCGTTTGCCATTAAGCGGGACCCTCTGGGTCGTAAGTTTGGCCCATTGATCGCCTGACAGATGTGTCCAACCCAATGCCACTTAAGGCAGTAGCTCCGTGTAAAATAATGGTATTAGATAGATAGATAAAATGTTTATTCAGTGCAACAAAAGACACAATACAGGCATTAAAAAAACATCAAAAGAGGTGAGAAAAAAGACAAAGATTAAAAAGATAAATTGACTCATAGACACCTCATATGACATTTATAACGGTCGATCACTACTGGGCGGTGTGTGTCCCATGGTTGCACCAAATGGGAGTCCAGCTCAGCATATGCCAGGTACAATACCTGACGCTGGTATTCTACTGCACCCCGTTAGTGTGAATATCGAGAAGACACATCTGTATTCAGCTGCATCCGGTAAGACTGGAAGCCGACCCCAACATAGTTAGGAAAAGTCTAGACAAAGTTTGAAGGATTAAAAGGAATCAATTAAGTATGCTAGTCCACTTCAACAAATCAAGTCACGAACGCACTCGTTAGTAGGACGGCATAATCGAGTCTATATGAGATCGTCATTACTGTCGAAATGCCTTTATCAAGAGCCATAATATGAAATACTAGTCATATATTTCATGTATACAGGATGTTAGTTAATTAATTTATAAATAATTTAGTGAGGTGCGGAGTACTCGTAACTGGCATGTGTGTATGAACGTTAACGAACCAGAAGGAGTATGAAAGGTTTATACCCATACCTACTGTAACTTGAAAACATTGTAAAAGCCAATTATTTTTAAAAGAGTAACCATAGAGTTTCTTGCCGGTTCTTCTCCATAGGAAACGACCAATTGGAACCGTGCACCTAGCTTCTGACGTTTCATAAGTGCCATGTTGGTTTATGTGAAATAAAATATTTTGATTTGATTTGTAGCAGGTCGCGTTCTGTAGATTCTGACTAATTCGATGGGAAGAACAATTTGATAAAAAATTAATCGTCATATAAACAAAACACAAACAGAATACTTTGCCGTCACTCACTGACATATCGGAAATACATTAAAACCGAGTACAGCCCGAGGACAGCCGAACACAAACGAAGCAGTGTCGTTTACGGTAACAGTGGCGCGAATTCAATGGTTTTTCTCCGTCTCGATAAATGCCCAACGTGCCTAAAGAAGTTTTCACTTCAAAAAAATCAATAATCAAAAATTTGATTTGATTTTTCAGTTACTGGATAACACGATACCCCATGGTAAGACTGGTTGCCAGACTTTCCTGACTACCCGTAACGACTGTCAAAGATCCACAAATGACAGCCGGGACCAACGGCTTAGCGTGCTTTCCGAGGCACGGAGGGGTCTCGGTATGTAAAAATGGTCAACCATCCACAGACCAACCGCGGCAAGCGAAGCTTAACCTGATCGATCGACCTGTGCGGCTGTTATTATTTAGCCACAGGCCCCTCATATAGACAACTTTGCTTTATCTGTCATAATTTCAGTTTTATCACACTCCCATTTTCAAAACCACGCTGAATTTAGTTAATAAAATAATTAAGTTTTAGGCTGAATCAATTAAGTTCATGGTGCAAATCAAATCAAAAGCATTTATTTCAATTAAACCATGTACAGGCTCTTTTGAATTGTCAAAATTAAATAGTCAGTCAGTTAGTCAGACAGTTGAAGCTAGTTGCCCATTCCAAAACGTAGATCTCTATGGAGAAGAACGGGCAAGAAACTCCATGGACACTCTTTTAAATCAAGATATTACAAAATCCTGGGTACATTATTCTTGATGCTTCTATATGTGAGAACAATGTAAAAAAAACACACAAATGAAGAAACATACATAGACAACTTAGCTCTATCCAACATAGTTTTGGTTTTATCTCAGTTTCATTTCCAAAACTCACCCTGTATACGGGTCGAGCTGCTGACTCACTGAGGCACTTGTATACCTCGGATCTCGAGCGTAAAGTATTCCGCGATAAGAATGTACATTTTGGCATATGTCCAATATTTTCCTCATTGGAAAAATGGCTGCGGGGACTTCAGACATTTTGGAGCGAAGTCTGAGGCAACTGTATAAATACCGAAGTTGTTATTTTAGTTTTTTGCCACCGACTTCCGAAATTAAAGTTATTTTTCACTTTGTAATGCTTTTTTTTGGAATTCGTTTTGAGCTTCGCCGCAGTCAGGTAACTATTCAACAATAACGATACCCCACTTGACATAGTTAGTTGACTTTCATTTTTTCATTTTCACAATATGGCGTCCAGTAGTCGCCATATTTTTTCACTAACGTCATGTCTTTAGTGACTATTCAACAACGATACCTCACTTGACATAGTTTGTCATTGACGTTAATTTTTTCATGTTCACAATATGGCGTCCAGTAGTCGCCATATTGAATTTTCACTAACGTCATGTCTTTAGTGACACTCGCCGGACTAAGAGGAATCGATTGACGTGTGAATCATAAAAATCGGCCCAGGCGTTTGGTCTGTATAGTGCTTCAAAGGAACATACATACATACATAGGCTGATAAAAACATTACCACTCCATTACGTCGCGCAGTCGGGTAAAAAGTTTTTAACTTTCTAACTTCCGCTTTATCGCTTTTTACTGAGTCTGCTTGTAATTTATCTAAGTTACAATAGCCTAGTGTCAACTTGCTCATCGCCTTTTACAAAATATTTCTTTTCCCGATGCAGAGACGTTAATTGTTGAGGAGTTCTCCTGGTCCACCATCAGCTCCATTTCACTAAAATCCTATTAAAAAACTAATTAAATTCCTATTCAAAAGACACACAATAGTTGAGCTATCATAAGAACAATAAAATTAATCTAAAAAGTATCTAGACTGAGGCTGAGCTCCAGTATTGTTTCGCAGACCTAGCCGTTTTTTTACCTGAGAGGATCGAGTAGATTGCATTTTACATGGAGCGACGGCTGTTTGACCTCCACGGTCAAAACTGGATAACATTTCAATACTGTTTTGTAAATTTCACTTGGAACCTCGCTCAAATGACCGCAAACAATTCAAAAGCGGACTGGTGTTTTTAGACGGTTATCGCACTGAACATAACACTGCTCTGGTACTGCGGTTTTTAACTTTGACTGTAGAATCATGATTTGTATACATAAACCGCAGGGTATAACAGGGTGACGCCGCATCTCCAAACAAAGTTAAAAACCGCAGCGCCGCCACAACAATGGAGTGATTTCCAATGCAGTGTGAAACCGCCTTAGATATCGAAAGAATTTTTCGAAAAATTATCTTTTGCCAGACTTTTGGGCTTCTACCTACTGGAAACTGTCGAGTAAACACAATTGTCTAACCGGGAAAACTGACGAATCAGTGAAACTGGCTAATCAACGAAACTGGCGAATTAAATAAACTGACGACTGAGGGAAACTCACCAGTGATACGCGGACTCGTAGCGACAGTCATAGATATTCATTTGACAAGTATGTAGAGGATTCAATGATAAAAGAACCGGTCAAGTGCGAGTCGGACTCGCGCACCAAGGGTTCTGTACAAATATGTAGGTATGTAACTACAAATTTACGGTTTTCGGATTTTTTCCTTTACTTGCATTGCTTCTTGCCTTTCATGATTCTAGGTCACCGGGAAGTAGCCTATAGGTTTTGATTTCGGAACATAAACGCCCGTATCTTTTGATTGCGTTGACTTAGAAGTTTGATTTTTTCACTGCTTCAATGGATTGCAGCCTTGAGTATTTGACATTAAATTTAACTTGATAACTCCACGCGTTTTTAAGAAAAAGGGTCTTGACCGACGGACAGATAGATGTACAACGAAGTGATCTTACAAGGGTTCCGTTTTTCCCTTTGAGGTACGAAACCCTACAAATGGCCACCCATCCAAGCAAGAACAGTGATTCACGCTGATTACGCCTGTATTCCCCAAAAAGAAGTGATACCTACACCCAAATTTCACCGGTTACTTAAAAACTACTATCCATACTAATATTATAAATTCGAAAGTAACTCTGTCTGTCGGTATGTTACCTTTTCACGCCTAAACCACTGAACGGATTTCGATAAAATTTGGCAGAGAGATAGATTGCATACTGGGGAAGGACATAGGATAGTTTTTATCCCAATATTCCCACGGGATCGACACATATGCGGGTGAAACCGCGAAGCGCAGCAAGTATATAATAAAAGGACGTGCCTATTGCCGTAAACCATAAAAAATTCACAGACCCCATGCTGCTGTTGAGAATTTCCAAATGCAATACCACAATGGGTGCCTGAAGATGGACGGCGCCGCGGAGGTCGGCCCAGAAAGCGGTGGCGAGATGACCTGGACGCATACCGCGAGGGTTCGTTCGAGGTGGTGCGGGAAAGGAGTTCCTGGAAGGACTTGAGAGGGGACACTGCCCAGCAGTAGGACAGCACAGGCAAAACAAACAAAAAATAGCCTTATCGCCCTTTATGTACCCGAGAATCGAATCATCTGCCTAGCCTTTTCCCAACTATGGTGGGGTCGACTTCCAGTCTAACCGAATGCAGCTGTATACCAGTATTTTACATGGAGCGACTGCCTATCTGACCTCCACAACCTAGTTACTTGGTAATACGAAACCCCTTGGTAAGACTGGTCGTCAGACTTTCTGGCTTCTGACTACCCGTAACGAATGACAGCCGGGACCAAAGGCTTAACGTGCTTTCCGAAGCACGGAGGGGTCTCGATATGTAAGTAAAGATGGTCACCCATCCACAGACCAACCACGGCAAGCGTTGCTTAACCTAATCGATCGACCCGTACGGCTGTTATTACTTAGCCACAAGCCCCTCGAACAGTGAGTCTTCTAACAACTAAATTTATATGAGCATTTAAAAAGCCTGAATACCTATAATAATTCTGCAGAATCGACGCCATTACTTTCGAACATTTCAAATAATTTCAAAGATTATGAAAAAATGGATAGTCCATCATCGTTTTTTTCTTACAAATCTTTACTAAGTCAGTGTAAAGCTTTTTATTTAACATCCGGCTGTCGGAAACCATCTGTGGCAGCAGGCGTAATCGGAAATGATCGTTGTGAACGTTATGATTAACGATATCTTTTCCCTATTTCGTGGTTAATGAGGAGTGAAAAGATGTAATTACTAGGTTTGACATTACATAACATAATCAGCCTATTATGTTCCCACTGCTGGGACATAGGCCTCCTCTCGGTGAGAGGGAGTGGGCCGTAATCCACCACGCGGGCCCAGTGTGGGTTGGCAGATGTCACATGTCTGAATTTTTGGTTCTAGGACATGCCGGTTTCCTCACGATGTTTTCCTTCACCGTTTTGAGAGCAGTGGTGATGAAATAATTTACACAAAGTAAAGCGCCTGGCTGGGTTCGAACCTACGACCTACAAGTCGTAAGTCGCGGCCGTTACCACTTGGCCACCACTGCTCCCAGGTTTGACATTGAGTAAAGTAAAGTAAAAGTAAAGTAATAGTGGGAATGACTGCCTTGTTGGTGTAGTGGTCGTAAGTGCCGACTCTGAGCTTGGGATCCTTTATTCGATTCTCGGATACGAGTAAGAGGGGCCCGTGACTAAATAATAACAGACGCACAGGTCGATTGATCAGGTTAAGCAACGCTTGCCGCGGTTCGTCTGTGGATGGGTGACCATCTTTACTTACATATCGAGACCCCTTCGTGCCGCGGAAAGCACGCCGTTGGTCCCGGCTGTCATTCGTGGATCTCTGACAGTCGTTACGGGTAGTCAGAAGCCCAAAAGTCTGACAACCAGTCTTACCAAGGGATATCGTATTACCCAGTAACTGGATTGTGGAGGTCCGATAGGCAGTCGCTCCATGTAAAATACTGGTATTCAGCTGCATCCGGTTAGACTGGAAGCCACTGGACTGGACTGGTGACAGACAGACAGACGGACAGTGGAGTCTTAGTAATAGGGTCCCGTTTTTACCCTTTGGGTACGGTACCCTAAAAAGAATGCGAGGTCTGCGTATAATAAAGCTTATTATGGCGGGAGATGTTTCACGTTTATAACCACTTACGAGCGAAAATCTGTCAACCTTACCTTCGACGTATACCTATCTATGATAGATGACAGAGGTATGACGTTTATCGGTAAAGTGCTACTTTGGGAGAAAATATGTGCTTTCGACATAATTGATTATATGGCAGTAGCTATGCTAATACAGGGCAAAGACCTCTTTTCCTTTATTTATTTTGATGATGAGAGCTTGTGGCTTAATAATAACAGCCGCAAAGGTCGATCGATTAGGTTAAGCTACGCTTGCCGCGGTTGGTCCGTGGATGGGTGACCATCTTTACCAAAATGCCTCCGAGTCTCAGAAAGCTCGTTAAGCCGTTGGTCCCGGCTGTCATTCGTGGATCTTTGACAGCCGTTACGGGTCGTCAGAATCCCGATAGTCTGACAACCAGTCTTACCAAGGGGTATGTTACCCAGTAACTGGGTTGTGGAGGTCAGATAGTCAGCCGCTCCCTGTAAAATATTGGTATTCAGCTGCATCCGGTTAGACTGGAAGCCGACCCCAACATAGTTGAAAAAGGGTAAGCAAAGATGAGGTTTCTAAGTAATGTGAGATGCCCATATTGGTAGAGACTTACTGATTTCAGTAGTTATCCATCGAGTCTGAAACAATACAAAACGTCAATTATTTTTTAGTTACAATATCATTCGTTTTCTTTTGATAACACCCTAAGCCCGTTTTCAAATCAAATCAAATCAAAATATTTTTATTTCACATATTAAACCAACATGGGCACTTATGAAACGTCAGAAGCTAGGTGCACGGTTCCAATTGGTCGTTTCCTATGGAGAAGAACCGTCAAGAAACTCCATGGTTACTCTTTTAAAAATAATTGGCTTTTACAATGTTTTCAAATTACAGTAGGTATGGGAGGAGGCCTGTCAGCAAGTACCAGGTACTTGATAAAATAAAAAAAATACGTGTGGCACTCGGGGACTGCCGCGGTAAAGCTATTACATAGCATACGTCTAGTCGCACGCACACAAACACCGTGCCGAAGTCTGCCGAACTGATACGACGTTAGACGATGCACGGCTTTCAACGCTGCACCGCTGTGCCGGTCGGAGTGGGGGGTGTTAGGGTTATTTTCGTTACGGAATTTCTTCAAGGCTTACAAAGTCCTCACATTTACAAAATAAGAATGATCAAAAGGATAAATAAAATACAAAAACCTACTAAAACCAAGAGATATGGTTGCCATTTCAACCACTAATAAAGAGGTGAAAAATAAAAATTGTCTGTATATAATGTCACAGAAGATACTCAGTTTTCTAACTCAATTTCAATCTGACAGATTTCAAACAAATCCCTACTCAAATGAAGATCCATTTCTGAGAACCGTTGCAGAATACTTCTTTGAAATGTCGACATTGCTTTCCCACATACAAAATAGTTAGGTGCGCTTCAAACTTCGTGTCGGCACATTCGATTCGGCAATATTTGTTGAACAACAAAGTCGACGCGAAGGAATTACATAACATACATAATCAGCCTATAATGTTCCCACTGCTGGGACACAGGCCTCTTCTCAGTGAGAGGGAGTGGACCGTAATCTACCACGCGGGCCCAGTGCGGGTTGGCAGATGTCACATGTCTTCGAATTTTTGGTTCTAGGACATGCCGGTTTCCTCACGATGTTTTCCTTCACCGTTTTGAGAGCAACAAGCCCGAAGGAATTACTACACAAGAATTATATTCGGCTTTCATTAAGCTCGTCCGTTGTATGTCCTCGCTAAATCATGTTCGGGTCGGACAGTTCGAGCTAAGAAGAGTGGTTTCTTCTGGAACTTATGTATATTTAAAGAAATGTCATGATGGCCCATTGACTAAGGCCTTGCCTTATGCTCGAGGTTGAGGGTTCGAATCCGAGCAAGCAACAATGTGACTTTTTCAAATCATATTATGTGTACATTCAACAAAAGAGATAAGTATGCAGGATCGTCGGATATAGTTGAAGTTTAGTAAGAAACCGATGGATGTTGTCGACTGAAATTTAATTTTATTAATAGAAAACAAACAGCTCATATATTCATAAAAAAAAAAAAAATAATAATAATAATAATAAATACAAATGTGCGGTCATGCATGTTAAGCGAGGGGAGATTGTGGAATCCGTGGGAAACCAACTCTCGGATTCCACAAACCTTAGGGCCCTCTCCGCATCCGATACCTATAAGTATTTGGGTATGTCAGAAGCGTTGGGCATCAATGTTACTGACATGAAGCAATCGTTGAAGGAGCGCTTCTTTGGTCGCCTGAAAAAAGTATTTAATAGTCTTCTTTCAGGCGGAAACAAGGTGCGTGCCTTCAACGATTGGGTCATGCCGGTTTTGATGTACTCTTTTGGCATACTCAAATGGACTCAGACCGAACTCGACGCCCTGGATAGGAAGGTCCGTACGCTGCTGACTGCAAATCGAATGCATCACCCACGGTCATCGGTAATGAGGCTGTATATTCCGCGAAAGTGTGGAGGTCGAGGGTTTTTAAACGCTAAGACTCTCCACAATCGCGAGATATGCAGTCTCAGGGAATATTTCCTTGAAACCGACGTGGGGATGCACCGAGATGTAGTCGTGGTGGACAATGGCCTCACCCCGCTCTCCTTAGGTAAAGAGAACTGGCGCAAACCAGTAGTGCTTGACACTAATGATCGCATGGAGGTATGGCAGAGTAAGGAGCTTCACGGACGCTTTTTCCGGGCCCTACATGGACCCGATGTAGATTTACTAGCGTCCGTAGCCTGGCTGCGTTTCGGTGATCTTTTTGGAGAAACCGAAGGTTTTGTCTGTGCAATTATGGACGAAGTTATGATGACGAACAATTACCGGAGATTTATTGTGAAAGACGGCACGGTTGACATCTGTCGGGCATGCCACCGGCCGGGAGAATCAATCAGGCATATTATCTCCGGGTGTTCTCGTCTAGCTAACGGGGAGTACTTGCATAGACACAACCTTGTAGCCAGGATAATCCATCAGCAACTTGCTCTGAAATACAGCCTTGTGGAATCGGAGGTGCCGTACTATAGGTATGTGCCCGACCCAGTTCTCGAAAATGGAAATATCACATTGTACTGGGATCGATCCATCATCACTGACAGGACTATTGTTGCCAATAAGCCTGATATAGTGGTGATGGATCGATTAGAGAGGCGCGCAATGATTGTTGACATAACCATCCCGCATGATGAAAACCTCGTGAAAGCCGAGAAAGATAAACAAATCAAGTATCTTGACTTGGCTCGCGAGGTTGTCGACATGTGGGATGTTGACTCAGCAATCATTGTGCCAATAGTCGTTACAGCCAATGGATTGATAGCCAAGAGCCTCGACCAACACCTGAGGAGGCTCTCGTTGGCCAGCTGGATCAAGGGCTTGATTCAGAAAGCAGTACTTCTGGACACGGCTCGCATTGTCAGGAGATTCCTCTCTCTGGAGCCCTGACCACCGGTAGCTTGGACCCTGTTCCCGATACCGGTGGGCTACTATTTTTTATATTTTTGAATGTTTTTATATATTTTTTTTATATTCTAATATTTAAAAATATAAATTATATGTATATAGACGAATAAAGGAAATAATAATATAAATTTCAGTCGACAACATCAATCGGTTTCTTACTAAACTTCAACAATATCCGACGATCCTGCATACTTATCTCTTTTATTGACTGATACTTTCTTAGTTTATAATCTTAGGTAGGTACTGTGGGAGGCGTAACTACGGTGTGTGCTTAGGACATATAATATTAAAAAGCGTTAAGCTTTAACCAGCATTTATTATAGGAGAAGTTCACTATACAACGATAAAACTAGCACCATAGAGTAAGTAATGTTCACAGAGTACTTTTTGATAGACTGAAAGTAATGTTCATGTAAGAAGAGACGGGAGTTCCATAGATAAAGATGAAAACGGCGCTTGTATGAAACTTGCACTAAAACTGAATACCAACATAGCAATAATGACACAGACTATGCACAGACTGCAGATGTTAAAGCGAGACAGCGATAGCCGCCATTATGTTTAGTGCACGTTACAGTTTCTTTTTTTATTAGACAGTTGCGTCAGACTGACTAGCACTGCTTCAAATATAAGAAAAAAACACTAACAGAATATTTGACACACGCTTGAACGTTCGAATGGAAACACGCCCTTAATTATAACCTGCCTGTCCCAAAACGAGGTGAGGCTTCACAGCCAGCCTCTACAGTACCGGTAAAATGGGGTTAGTTTGATACTACGGGTTTACTTTGATAACAACTTTCGACTTAAGAAAAACTTAACTTAACTTAAATTTTATTAGATTTAAATATATAGATTTGAACAAAAAAATCAGTTATAATTGTATTTATTAAAGAAACCCCATCATCTTAAAACAACTGCAGCACAAAAAATTGTGGACCGATATTTCTTAGTTTTTTACTTGGTTAAGGGGTTACTATCAAAATACGTACCAAAAACTAGTGCGATCAAAGTATCCCCGATGTCAGTATGATGCTGATCACGATGATTATTATTTTTTATTTCTCAAAAAGGAGTGTCCAAAAATATTACTTTAATGTAAACATTTACAACCCAAAAAACCGATGTTACATTTATTTTTGTTAATTTTTCAGCCTTCTTAGTACAGAAATATTTAACCTCGAATTTTAAAATTGATCAAAATTTATCAATGTAACCCCATTTTACGGTACTGAAAACGGTGAAAGCAAACAAAATTTCATAAAGCAACTTTCAATAAAGACCAATACTAAAAAGTCAGAACTAGCTCATCTCATTCCCCGCACAGCATCGTTCATTTCTCGCCCGCATTCCTTTTGAGCAGTTCCCAACACAATGAAGTTCTATTACAAAAGTTCATAGAAGCTGTGATTCCGTTCTTATTTAAATAGCTTTTATGTTTTGCAATTGATTCGAATTTTAGCGCCGGCGCAGACTAGGCCACTGAGAAAGTAAGAAAAGTATATACAGGGTGTCCGGTAATTAATGGGTAACCTCTTCAGGGGTCATTGTACTTGTCATTATGAACAACTATTACTATGGGACCAACCCTGAAGTCGCGAAAAAACAATCGGCAGTTTCCTACGTTACATTTTGACGAGTTATGCGAATGAGGTTCTGTATTCGACCCGTATGTATGTTTGTATGTCCGCGATTTTTTCAAAAACTAATGAACGAATTTTTATAATTCTTTCGCTAATGTGATCTACATACTTTCAGGAAGGTTTTAGTATATAATACATTATGTAATTATTCTTATGTACGATGTTATATGCATAAATGTACTGCATCTCCAGCATTTCTATGCGAATTTTGATGATTCTTAGAAGAATGCATGCAATGAAGTCGGTTGTTTTTTTTTTTTTTTTGTAAAAAAGTTTTTTTTTATTCTGTCCTTTCCCAGAAAAAAAAAAACAAAAACCGCAAAAACTACCGAACGGATTTGTATGAAACTTGGCAAACAGATAGTTTGCAACCAGGATTAACACATAGGATACTTTTTATCCCGATTTTTCCACGGGATCGACATTTATGCGGGTGAAACCGCGGGGCGCAGCTAGTAATAGATAATGAACTGTGTTTCATTGTCTCAGTCGTCTGCATCATAAGCAATTATTGGTAGATACAACTATCTATTCTGTAAATTGACCAAGTTTTAGTTGTTCCAAAGTTTTAACGGTTTGCAGAACTTACATATCGATTTGCTATCTAAACTGAACATTGTTACATCTGGGTTATAACTCTCGCGAGTTGCCAAGCATATACGCCTTATTTTAATTTAATTGAATAATATTTGAATTGTTTTTTTTTTATATTTTCATTACGGATTCTTTTGACGTTTTGCATCGATCTCACATGCATAATTTCAACATGAATGACCAATATTTTGTAACCATATTATTTTGATTGAAAACAGTGGCTGTGGAGTTTATTGACCGTTCTTCTCCAGAGGTACCAAATCTCTTAAAACATACAACTAACAATGCATTGCCTACATAGTTCCCCTAACTTGGTTTCCGATGCATCCATCCAACGTAGGTACGTAATAGCCACTACGTATAGTAGAAAATGAAGTTATCCACCTGTGAGAGATGCATGGAGCTAGTGAAAGGTCTATATTGCTCGCATATGGGGTCTTTAATTGAGTTATTGACGACAATCAGGGCTTGCATGAGCTATTTGGAGCAATGGTGTAGGGAGAGGATGCATTTTATGTTGCTATAAGCTTGAGTTTTGATTTTGTTTGTTTATAACTTCATTTTTCTTTAATTGGAGGGGCCCGTGGTTAAATAATACCAGCCGCACAGCTACGCTTGCCGCGGTTGGTCTGTGGATGGGTTAGCATCTTTACATACCGAGACCCCTACGTGCCGCGGAAGGCACGTAAAACCGTTGGTCCCGGCTGTCATTCGTAGATCTTTGACAGTCGTTACGGGTAGTTAGAAGCCCGAAAATCTGACAACCATGAGTCTTACCGAGGGGTATCGTATTACCCAGTAACTGGGTTGTGGGGGTCAGATAGGCAGTCGCTCCATGTAAAATACTGGTATTCAGCTGCATCCAGTTAAGACTGGAAGTCGACCCCAACATAGTTGGGAAAAGGCTATACAGATGAGTAGTTATATACTTAGTTTAATATGACACACAGATATGAATAAAACCATCAAGTTAATGAATAGCAAAACGTATTTCCAATTAAAAAATAGCTCGAATTTCCATTACATTTTCTCCGCGCATTTGTGTAAAGACCTACAGAATAATTTCAAAAGGCTTACAAAAAAACCTGACGTTGAATGATCTGAATTCGGAACCCAAAACCTATGTGCGGAAATGACCTTTTTCTTCGCAATATGGCACGTTAATATACATTTGATTGGTGCCCTACTCTTCATAATAGGTTATATTCATGTACCACAGCTGGTGCTCCAGTGTCCCGACCTTTTACTACCAAACAAAAAGGTTTGTACTTTGGGACTGCTTACTGGTGGCCTACCATGATCTAATTAAAAACGATTCAAAAACAAGACATTTCAGTTTAGGTTCCTAAGCTGCATCGCTTGAGCTGCTCTATGGACGTCATGGTACCAAACAAGTATGAATGAAACCAAAACTTGCGACTCAGTTTGGGACAATCGCTGTCAGCAGATGGCACGGCCTAAACTGAATCGTTAAACTGACGTCATGGTACGAATTAGAAGAACAGTTCAGTTTAGGTCCTAAAATGGATCGCGTTAAGAGCTTGTGGTAGGCCTCCTGTTTCTTAATTTGTTTTTTTGTTGCGAATGATATGGTTGGAAAGAGGGTGACTACCGTGATGACAACTAATAGAGAAGTATGGAAGAAAAAGACATGTTGCGCCGACCGCAAATAAATTGGGATGAAGGTCATGGGGATAAGTAATAAATGGTGTGTAACTAACTCGACTTTGTTTTATTTATACAGATTACTAGCTGCTGCCCGCGACTTCGTCCGCGTGAAATCCTATCTAAACTTATATAATATTACTAGCTGCGCCCCGCGGTTTCACCCGCATAAGTCTTGATCCCGTGGGAATATCGGGATAAAAAGTATCCTATGTCCTTTCCCGGGACTCAAGCTTTCTCTATACCAAATTTCATCTAAATCGGTTCAGCGGTTTAGGCGTGAAAAGGTAACATACAGACAGACAGACAGACAGAGTTACTTTCGAATTTATAATATTAGTATGGATAAATGCGAAAGTAAGTTTGTTTGTTACCTTTTCATGCCTAAACCACTGCACTGATCATCCTGAAATTTTGCATATACGTTGTCAGGTATACAAAAACGCACATAGGTTACCTTTCATCCCGAAAAAAGTGCTGTTCCCGAGGAAAACAACAGTACAAGTGGCGCCATCTATTATCATAATAACGTTATTGTTGTTTTCCTCGGGAACAGCAGTTTTTTTCGGGATGAAAGGTACCCTATGTCAGTTTCTGTACACCTGACAACGTATATGCAAAATTTCAGGACGATCGGTTCAGTGGTTTAGGCGTGAAAAGGTAACAAACAAACTTACTTTCGCATTTATAATATTATAGTTAGGATATTACAAGCTTATTTGAAAATTAACGTTGACCTCTGGTTTAGAGTGCTCGTTAGCCAGCCACTAATTCATAGTCCAGCCTGAATAGAATTGAATAGAAAATGTTTATTTGCGTAGAATTTAGGTTGCTACATAGAATTTCCAAATTGAAAAGCCTAATAATACTGAATGGCTTTATTCAAATTACGCATTAGAAAGAAATAGAAAGAAATAAAGTTTATTTAGACACAGTTCATGAAACACAAAATACAGAATAAAAAAATAAGAAAAAAAGGTTTCAGTCAACAAATGTGTGCCTCACGGCTGCGTCAAAAAAGGCTCATTTCAGCATTAATGCCAGACAGATGTTGTCTGACGCTGGTTTTCAAATGAACCTTTAGGGAAAAGTGACGGGGAGTACACACAGTTTCAACATACCTAATACATACTTATAAATAAATAAATAAACTAGTAATCACGTACATATCATTACAAATGCAAATAAGAAAAAAAAACAAAACAAAATTACGCATTGGGTACGTACACTGAACCGCTAGAACCTATTTATGTTTCGTTCGCAATTAAGTTGCCAAATATGTAAAAAAATATTTATTTTTATCTGTACACACATAATTTTATAATATAATTATATACACTAGATACTAAAATAAAAGCCTAACTAACCTACTATACAAATAAATAAAAAAAAATAAACCCAAAGGACACTTAGGCGTCGAAGTACTCATCCGCATCGCTGTCATCCGGAAACGTGCCCAGAAGACTGGCAGCATTGCCACGTTGAATGGCAATGTTAATTCTTTGACCAAAGAACGACCCAGCCCTCTGGTCACGTGAAGTATCGACCAGCCGGCGAGAAATTAACAAATATGTGTTTTTGGATAAATAACACACTCATAAAGTTGGTAAGCACTACCGCTGGGCATGAGGTCCTTGGTTCGATTCTCAGGACCAATTACATGGTTGTACCTTTTACTATAGGTACATCTCTGCTTAGCCATCATCCTCTGCCTAGCCTTTTCCCAACTATGTTGGGGTCGGCTTCCAGTCTAACCGGATGCAGCTGAATACCAGTAATGCTATTCTGTAAAAATCTCACCGTGAAAACTTAGGTGAAGTGAGCTTAAAGTGAGCTGTCAATAGTGTCAATCCCTAGCATCGTAGAATGACAGCTCACTTTAAGCTCACTTCACCTAAGTTATCACGGTGATCTTTTTACAGAATAGCACCGCAGTATTTTAAATGGAGCGACTGCCTATCTGACCTCCACATCCTAGTTACTGGGTAATACGATACCCCTTGGTAAGACTGGTTGTCAGATTTTCAGGCTTCTGTCGACCCGTAACGACTGTCAAAGTTCCAAGAATGACAGCCGGGACCAACGGCTTAACGTGCTTTCCGAGGCACGGTATGTAAAGATGGTCACCCATCCACAGACCAACCGCGGCAAGCGTAGCTTAACCTGATCGATCGACCTGTGCGGCTGTTATTACTTAGCTACAAGTCCCTCTACACCTCTGCTTAACCCTGCGAGGAATACAGACGTGATGGTATGAAGATGACATAAAGTTCAGTTTCGCGCTAAAACTTAATCCTAGTCATTCTAAAATCAACTTAATTAACACTAAGTTAAAGTTGATATTTGTTTAAGTTGAAAATAACATCAATTACAAACTAGAATTTCGAATGATAATAAAATTGTTGTGTTGGTACTACTTACAGTACGATCGTTAAAGATCAGAATATTTTATGAGCTTTTAATTGTAGAAATGTCGGGTGTCCTATTTAATTAACGGATAGTTTTTTAGAGTTCAGTTGAAAAAATTGAAAGAACCGTCGGGGGTTGTCCGTCTGTTATGTCACTCTCGAATTTCTCTTAAGGGGCTAAACGCAAAAAACGCAAGTTTTAGAGACACCTTTTACCACTTTTTTTCACCTTTTTATTGAAAATGCTCGTTTCACACATTATGCTCATAGAGCATTATATTCGTAGCATTAAAAGGTCGTTTCTTACATTATGATAATAGAGTTTTAAGACGTTTTGTTGTAAATGCTCGTTTTACATTATTACCTGAATTTTAAGACCTTTTATTGAAAATGCTCGTTTCACACATTCAATTTACAGAATTGTAAAACCTCATTTATGCATACGTGTCCAGAGAGTACAAGCATCAACAAGTTACGATTGGTAATTAAAACGGCTCGTATAAAAGTGGAACTCGGCACTAAATTACTAAATGGTTGTACACAAATTAACATCGATCGAACGAACTATAAATATTTTATGAGCATTTTTCTACCCACGTAATTACTTAGAAACTGCGTCCTATATTTTTTGTGGGTTTCGTGGCTCAGCGGCCACACGGAGAGTTGTGAGGTTAAGCTGCACCTTGTTGAGGTCAGTTTTCGGATGGGTGACCTTAATCGTAGCAGAGCTCTTTGTGAAGAAGCTCGCCTGCCATACCTATTTCTATCGTCAAGCAAATCTGTGACCCGGTTTGTAAGGTATGGATGCCGGTGCAATTACAGGTTTACGAGACATCATTTGGACAGGACACTTGGCTAGACGTGGTGATGGCAGGTAGGGCAGAGCCATTTATTTATTTATAGTAAATTAAATCGGTATAACACCAATTACATTACTCAACGTAGAGACAATAATTACGTTGTTAATTATATTATTCAAAACTAACGTGGAACAGTCGATGTCTTGGGATCTGTCTTTTAGTTTTTTGCCACCGACTTCAGAAATTAAATTTATTTAATAATTTTGAGTTAATTTATTTTTGATGTCGATTTAATTTTCTTTAAATAAATTTTTTTATTTCGTAATTTTTTGTTATAAGTGAAAACTGGAATATTTTGTTTCTAATAACTAGGTAATAGTTTTTTTGTAAATGTTGCACTAGAATTTGACCAAGGTTTTGAAATGTTTTCCCTTTGAGACTACACCCGTAGCTCGTATCAATAAGCCAGGCCGTCAAACTTACACGTATTAGTCCATATCTTGAAAATTACTGAATCGATTTTGATTAAACTTGCACTGTTCCCTAAGATGAAGTAAATGTAAGCCAATAAAAAAAATGATCACGATCCGATTAATAATTGCGGAGAAATGCGTGGACAAACATACAAACATGCATACATACATACATCTATAAAATTTTGTATATTTGTTTGGAAGCCCTAATAGATTGTCATAATGTGAATTTGATGTAGTTCCAATAATATTACATACATACGTTTCGAATTGATTACCTCCTTTTTTTGAAGTCGGTAATAGCCACACCTAAATAACATGGCGACCTTGCACGTAGACCTACAAATAGATAGTAATACCACGCACTTCCTGAAATTAAGGAAATGAAAACGTTTAAGGGGAATATGTCACCGTTTGTAATACTGATACTGTTAGCCTGCATCATCCCACTGCTTTTTTTTTATTGAAATAGAAAGAAAGAAAAAGTATTTATTGCGACTCGTATAGGAAGACCACAAACTAAACTAAACACAGTAAAAAATAAAAATCAAAGTTATATAAAAAAAGAGTAATAAAAAGAAAAATGAAACAGAACGTCCTATACGAGGCCAAAAGGCTCCTATCTCAGCATGATGCTGCAATATTTAAAAAAAATAAATGTCACAGCGCTGGTATTCTGATAGGGCCCGCTGTGATGTCACGGGCAGTTACAGAAATAAATAAATAATAAAATAGGTATAATGGTATTGCTGAATGGGCCCGCTCTTGACCTCGATCACGCCTGATGGAAAGCGATGGATGAGGTCTGTGATGGAACGAGCGCGCCCAGAAGATGCCTAAGGCACTAAAACTCCCACACATCGACGTACCACAGCAGGCTGCTTGGCGCCGGACTCTGGTGGGAGGGTGGTCGTAAATCATGCGGCCGTTAGCCCTATCACCGCAAGGGAAGAATTGGCTACTCAAATAAGGTGTTGCGTGTGACTGTTCAGGATGCGCCGAGCGCGAGCGTTCAGTTGAGTAACTGGCGGAACAAATTGCGCTACACAAAGAGGCTTCTTCAGGCATCCTAAAATGCCACTGCTGGGCACAGGCGTCTCCCCACGACTTCCAGCTCTTTCGATTCAGAGCTAAAGTGGACCACTGGTCGTTTGTTTTGTCCATCTTGCCCCGCCATCTTCTACGGGGCCTTTCGCGACGAGTTCTAGCTGTGTCAGGGCTCCACGTGGTGGTTATTTTGGCCCACAGCTCATTGGGCATACGGCAGACGTGGCCAGCCCAGTCCCACTTCAGCTTAGCGGCTTTTTGAGCAACGTCAGTAATCTGTGTTGTTTACGTTTGTAATTATAGCGGGTCGAATTTAATTAGATATCAAAACTCCACACAGCGCTCTATGTAAAATACTGGCATTCAGTTGCTTCTGATTAGACTGGAAATCAACCTCAACGGTTTGAGAAAAGGCTAGGCAGATGATGCAGATGATGACGTTAACAAAAAGCTCAAGTCGTATGACAATATTCATAAAACAAAGGTTACTCCTAAAAAACGTATGGAACAAATTGGGTATTAATGATGATTTTATTAGAGAAGAAGTCCAATTACATTTTTTGCACAATGAAATCACCATAGGTCATGCATTAGACAAATTAAGAACAGAGGTTATATTTGGAAGTGTGTTTAGTTTAAGTTAAATAATAGTAAATTGACATGTGACATCCATCAACCAGCTATGGGCCCGCGTGGTGGATTACAGTCTAATCCCTCTCACTGAGAGGAGGCCTGTGTCCCAGCAGTGGGAACATTATATAGATGATGAATAATAAATTTGTATTTAGACCGATATTGTTTTACAATTTTTCAAATCCCAACACAACTATGGTGGTATGGTTCAGTCCCACCCTACCCCCAGGGGTATGGCCAGGGGTATGGGGGGTCCGGAATCAGATTTCCAAACAGTGTTCGCAAAGATATTCGCAATTCATGAAAAAGAAAAGTCTATTAATTCGTGGAAAATAACAGACAGACTAGAGAGGTCTTCACCTTAATATAATTAAACTTTGTCAATTTTTGTTGGAGAAGTTTACTGTCTTCGACATAAGGGCCCGTACCCACGCCATTATTTCATTGATCTACCGTTCATCATTCGTTTTTATGGTTCCGTACCTCAAGAAGAAAAACAGAACCCTTATAGGATCACTTTGTTGTCTGTCAAGGCCCTTTATCTCGGGAACGCGTGGAGGTATCGAGTTGAAATTAAAACCATATACACACATCAAAAGTGTCTAGGGATCAAGCATTTTTATGCGGATTTCTTGAGATTGAGATGTGGCTTTGTAATAAATTTATGATTTTATAAATTTATATGGATCCTTTTTGGTGCATTTCATAATTTGAATCAGGAACTGTGAATCAAATTCGAGTAAAAGATGAAAATCAGCTGTCAATATTTTCCCTATAAAAACATACAACGCATTGAAGACATTATTAGTGCTACTGTTTCCCTACTACTGATTAAAACCAACGTTATTATGGAGCGGCGACGTCATTTAAGCAGGGAAGAAATGCTCAGAGCCGTGGGAATGATAGAAGCTGGTTCCCGGCAACGTACTGTGGCTTTAGCTCTGAATACAAGTCAGAGTGTTATCAGTCGACTTTGGACACGTTACCGAAGCACTGGTACCGTGGCTGAGCGCCATGGAGGACGGTATCGCTGCACCACACGGAGACAAGACCGATACATTCAAATCTTAACTCGAAGAGCTCCAACAATAACCGCCATGATGTTAGCCGTGAGGCTTCATCACTCTTCAGGGAACTTAATTAGCGACCAAACAGTCAGAAACCGCTTGCATGAAGTGAACCTTCATTCCCGAAGACCGCTACGGGTACCACCTATAGCAATGCACAATCGTAGGATTCGATATCAATGGGCTCTTGAACACAGAAATTGGGCAGAAGAACAATGGCGTTTCGTGTGCTTTTCTGATGAGTCTCGTTTTGGTATGAGACCGGATACAAGACGTATACGACACTGGAGAACCCCTGGACGCCAACAGCGATTAAAATCCTGCCAGGAAGTCCATCCTTATAGTGGTGGAACCATCATGGTATGGGCGGGTATTTGGATCGGCGGAAGAACTGAGTTGATTTGGATCAGAGGCAACCTCAACGCTCAAATTTATGCTGAGACGATTGTATCAGACGTCATCGTTCCTCTACAAGTGCAAATCGGTCCCTTATTTCAGTTAATGCATGATAATGCACGACCGCACACCGCAAGAGTTGTAAGACAGACTCTCGCCGCAGCTAACATCAATGTCCTGCCCTGGCCTGCTCAGTCGCCAGACTTGAACCCGATTGAGCATGCATGGGATATGCTACAGAGAAGAGCTCTGCCGAATATGGAGGGTATCCAGTCGCAAGAAGACCTTTTTTTGTTGTTGCAACGAACATGGGCTGCCATTCCACAGCGTGATTTGGATGAACTCATTTTGAGTATGCCAAACCGATGTTCTTGTGTTGTTAGTGTTCGCGGTAGAAACACGGATTATTAATTGTTTAAGTTACCCAATAAAATTTTAAAGAAAACTGTTATTTCAGTCTTTTTTTCGAACTTTTGTGTTAGTGGTTCAAATGTCAAAAATCCCTTTATTAGGAAAATGGCAAATTTCTTTATTAACGCAAAGGTGACTTGGTTTATCGTTACTGTGACAAACGAAAACACTTTATTTGATGAATCCTTAAAGAAAATTTTAATTAATATCAATCAGGAGAAAAGTTATTGCAAAAATATATGTTGATCCCTAGACACTTTTGATGTGTGTAGATACTCAGGTCTGCGGTGAAGGTGTGAAAAAATTAGTCTTGTAAGTTTACGTAAAAACAAGATACGGCCGTTAATGCCTCAAAAAACGTTTATTTCGACACTCTCAAGGAAATCAAAATAGGGTACTTCCCGTTGACCTAAAATCATGAAATTTGGCAAGAAGCAATGTCATGTAGCACAAGCAAAGAAAAAAATCCGAAAACCGCAAATTTGTAGTTACATACCTACAAGTACGGAACCCTCAGTGCGCCGGTCCGACTCGCACTTGTTTCATTTATAATTAATTAAGACACTAGCTGTTGCCGTTGACTTCGTCTGCGATCCAGGATGAAAAGTAGCTTATGTCCTTTTCTAAATCCCAGGCTACCTAGCCATTTTTGTGTGAATGAGTAACAAATATACAAAGATACAATATTTCCTCACGATGTTTTCCTTCACCGTTTTGAGGGCAGTGGTGATGCAATACTTTACAAAAAAAAAGCACCTGTCTGGGTTCGAACCTACGACCTACAACTGTTAAGTCGCGGCCATTACCACTGTGCCACCACTGCTCAAGTCCTGACATCAAGTAATGGACAAAATTGTTAAACTTTTATTGCTTAAATACGAGGCTTTGGGTACTTTTTATGTGTTTATTTTATGTCGTTACTTGTAACTAGCAGCGCCCCGCGGTTTCACCTGCATAAGTGTCGATCCCGTGGGAATATCGGTATAAAAGTCTTCTATGTTCTAATCCAGGTCGTGGTCTACTCATGTGCCAAATTTCATCCAAATCCACTCAGCCGTTTTAGCGTGAAAGCGTAACAAACAAACATACAAAAAATTTAATGTTTTCTCTTTTTATTTTATTACTAGCTGGGCCCGTCGATAAGTCTCGATCCCGTGTGAATATCGGGATAAAACTATCCTATGTCCTTTCCCGGGACTTAAACTATCTCTATACCAAATTTCATCTAAATCGGTTCAGCGGTTTAAGCGTGAAGAGGTAACAGACTGACACACTTTCGCATTTATAATATTAGTATGGATGGATGTGAGTTTTGTTTGTGCAGAATCAACATTCTTTCTTTCGTTAAGAATAAGACGTGTCGCGCCAAACACAAATAAAATGAGATAAGGGTGAATATTTGATTATTTCGTCGGAAAAATACCTACAAGCCCTCACACACCATGCAGGCAAAAATCGACCTTAATGTTCATCTTTTCATTCCGTAAGTGTGTTTATTCATTGGGGATTGGTAACATTATATTTATATAATTCCTATGACATTAGCCATTAAAAAAATAAGGTCATCGCTTAACTCCCTTTGGTCTCGTTAACTAATGTTATTATTACGTAATCAGGGATCAGTAACATATTAATTAGTTGTCTGTTTTCAAAATGGCGTTTTGTCATGATCAAAGTATGATGCAACAGTATTAACAGAAGCTTGTCATAATCTATTATATACTAGCTGCGCCCCGCGGTTTCACCCGCATAAGATTCGATCCCGCGGGAATACCGGGATAAAAAGTGTCCTTGTGTTAATCCTGGTGTTAAACTATCCGTGTGCCAAATTTCATACAAATCCGTTCTGTAGTTTCTGCGTGAAAGAGTAACAAACATCCATCCACCCTCACAAAACCCCTTGGTAAGACTGCTTGTCAGACTTTCGGGCTTCTGACGACCCGTAACGACTGTCAAAGATCCACGAATGACAGCCGGGACCAACGGCTTGACGTGCTTTCTCCGAGGCACGGAGGGGTCTTGGTATGTAAAGATGGTCACCACCACGGACCAACCGCGGCAAGCGTAGCTTAACCTGATCGATCGACCCGTGCGGCTGTTATTACTTAGCCACAAGCCCTTGGAAAAGTATCCCAGCAGTGGGAACATTATAGCCTGCTTGATTGAAGAAGCGGTATCAGCATGACTTGGCTTCACATTGCCTGATAACGAATGATCAAAGAGGTGCCATGAACTGCCACAAATCGATATTCCATATGGCGATAAGATTAGTATCCTTATCAATAAACGTCGATAATTTCATTAAATAATAAAAATATAACCTGTCTGGTACAGTCAACAAAAGAGATAAGTATGCAGGATCGTCGGATATAGTTGAAGTTTAGTAAGAAACCGATGGATATTGTCGATTGAAATTTATTTTTATAAATGAGTTGTTTGTTTTCTATTAATTAAATTAAATTTTATCCGAGAACATCCATCGTTTTCTTACTAAACTTCTATATCCGACTATCCTGCATACTTATCTCTTTTGTTGACTGTACCTATAACAAACTTACAGAGAGCAATGGTTCATCGTCCTCTCCTGGCTGGAAGGATTCTCGTTGAGTAAATAGTCACTCAACCATGGAGTGACTAAGGTAAACAAAGCATAGGCCGAAGGCAGAAGGCCAAGGTCGGTGGTGACCGATTTTTATATCCGACATTGGCAGGTTAAAATAGTAGATTATTTACCAAGGGGATAAAGCAGTATCTTAATGTCGCGGGCGCTATTTTGAATCCTGAACGCAACGAAGTATTGTACGGCTCCCGAGCGCAGCGATCCTGAGTTCAGTGAGGGATTCAAGCCCGCCCAAGACGAAGAAAGAAAGAAAATACGTTTATTTAAGACACCTCTATCCCCGAGGTAATAACACCCAACTCGATTTTCTCAGTTGACGTTCCAAATTCAAATCACATTAATGAAATTCAAAAACAAAAATGAACGAAAAGCAAGAAAGTTTTTGTAAATTTTGACGTTATAAAGTGCCTTTTATATGAAATAAAGAAAATGAAGAAAGTTTTTGTAAAGGTAAAGTTTTTTAGGTTTGAATGTCCGTGGCATACCCTATTGTCGCGCCATATTGAAAATGGCGCATGAAACCTATATAAATCAATAGCTGACATCAATGCAAACAGAAAACACAATAAGACCAAACCCCCTAATGTGACACGATTCCGTGATATGAACGTTCAAAGATGATGATTGAGTCACGTAATCAAATTTGAACGTTAATACGTGACACATTACGGTTTAATTAATTAAATTATTTTAATCCTACTATAATATTATAAAGGCGAAAGTTCGTGAGTGTGTGTGTGTGTGTTTATATGTTTGTTACTTTTTCACGCTCAAACTGCTGGACCAATTTTGATGAAATTTCGTATGGAGGTAGCTGACACCTTTTTTTTGTGGATGGGAAATCATCAAATGACCCCTCCCGCTCTGGGTGGAGCGGCAGGGAGTGTCAGACTTTTACTGACTAAAACCCACCCGTGTTCCTTCCTTAGCCCTTTATGTTCCGGGGTAGCGGTAACCCTTTCGGACAATCCCGCTACCCTATAGCTGACACCCTGGATTAACATATAGGCTACGTTTTATCCCGATATTCCCACGGGATCGAAACTTACGCGGGTGAAACTACGGTGCGCTGCTAGTGTTAAAATATGCAAGAGTTCGTTCGGCAAGAGTTTCTTGCCGGTTCTTCTCCATAGGAAACGACCAATTGGAACGTGCACGGCTCCTAGCTTCTGACGTTTCATAAGTGCCCATGTAGGTTTATGTGAAATAAAGTATTTTGATTTTGATTTGATTTGAAGACCTTCGATGTCTTTATAGGCGGGGAGATAGGGAACTCTAAGATATTTTTATTTATTAATTAATGTACACAAACAGCTTCTATGTACATTATCTTAAGTACTATAATCACAAAGTCTCGGTCTTACACAGTCGCCAATTACAGGTTTACCAGCAATCTCGGAAATAAGTGATCACACAAATAATGATAACAAAACTAAAGGCTAGAACTTAAAAAAAAATTATTATATGATGGCGTTCTGTAGTTTTGGTCTACCCCTTGTGGATAAAAAATGGGGTGTGGCTGAGTCATGGACACGGCCGTGTGTTGTACGTGAATACATTTACGTAACGGGATTGATCCAGTGTCGATATAGAAGTGATTTCATCATTCACTTGCATAATTGCAACCGCCCCCGCTGCAGACGTACTGGCACCGTCATTGATCCGCTCGGCAGCATTCATTCTTTTACGCTCCCGGCACTGCTGGACTCGGTCATATGGTGTTTTATTGATACCATTCGATTGCTCTTGAGAAGCCCTTTCCAACCGTATACTATTTCTGTATTTCGATTTGGCTTTTTGACGCGTATTATATATTTTCGATATTATTTTAACAAATTATATTCACTGTCACTATTTTACACTAATGTTTTGTATAAAATCAATAGATTTTGACGAGAGCTGACGATTGAAACTTAAACGAACTTCGTAGCTTTTCCGAGTCAAAAGTTATACTAAGTGGAAATCTCGAAATGCATGAATGTTACCTTAAAAATGGCGGTACTCCCCCCTCCACCGAGCACAATGCGACACAGTCCTCACTTGGCTTAATTAATTTATTGATTTTTTAGCTATCCAATGGTGTAATTGAATTTAGGATGGAGATGATAGATATGAAGCTGCAACACCAAACTGTATGCCCCGATTTTGTTAAAAGACGTACTCGTATTCACGTCGAAAGGCGAGAAGCTTGTGTATGTCTATACCATAAATGTCATTTACATGCCAGTTCCGAAGTTTGTTCGATGTTATGACGTATAAAAACATGTTTTATTGTAAGCCGTCTCTTTTCCGACGCTTGCCTGTATTTTATAAGTTTATGATCCGTATCCGACTAGCTGAAATGATTTGAAGGGTTCAACATTATTTATAGGTGAATACGATAGTACTAGTAAGATAGTACTTAGATAGACTGATAAGGAACAGAAAATAAAGGGGATTGAAGACTTTTATATGGTACTTGCTTAGACGTTGTTGCATAGATGTCTGAAATAATCAAACTCAAAGCATTTATTTCAATTTAACCATGTACATACACTTTTGAATTGTCAAAATTAAATAGTCAGTCAGTTAGTCAGAAAGTTGAAGCTAGTTGCCCATTCCAAAACGTAGATCTCTATGGAGAAGAACGGGCAAGAAACTCCATGGACACTCTTTTAAATCAAGATATTACAAAATCCTGGGTACATTATTCTTGTTGCTTCTATATGTGAGAACAATGTAAAAAAAACACACACACAAATGAAGAAACAATTCAAAATATAAGATTAAAAAAAAAAAAAACACAAACAGCCGAACATAGTTACCTCCTCCTTTTTGTGAAGTCGGTAAAAAATAAGCCTTGGCAGTTACGAGATGACCAGTCTCAACCAACGGCGCCCGATCACGAACATGACGCGTGGATCAGCACCGTCCAGCTCAACCATTTTGTAGGGAACCGAATAATCCAACACACGCGCCACCATCAGTGAGACATTTAAGTGAGCATGAATTCATTCTGAAAGTTTAAAGTACTCAAACATCTGATGCAACAAGATGTATGCAAGTTCAAAAAATATTGACGTCACGTGATCAAATTTCGACGTTAATATCTCGGAATGTCACGCTTTACGGGGTTTGGTCTTACAACGTTTTCTGTTTGCAATGAAGTCAGTTATCTATGTTGCCATCACAGAGAGAAAACTGAAATGTTTAAAGTGCCTGTAATTACAGCAGCATCCTTACCCATCACGCAGCAAAGCGATGTATTATAAATATAACCACGTCTACGTAGCATTTACGTAGCGTCAACGTGGCATTTACGTAGTGTCTACGCGGTGACAACGCAACGTCCTTCGTGTAGTGCCACGAAAACTCATTTATACACCCACTATTCATTGAATTAAAATCACACTAGGAAAACCAGCAACTGCGGCTCAAAAAGCAGTAAAACGGAAAACATTTCTAGTGCCTGACCGCAAAAAAAAATACAGAAATAAAACCTTTGGTTTTCAATTGAAATACCTCACCAAAGTTCGTTTGATAGATTCCGTGTGAGCGGCTAACAAAAGCGGTGAAAAAAGTAGGGAAAAAAAGTTTTTTTATAGGAGTGCGAACTCTTTGGAGTGTATTCGTTGAAAAGCGTATTCGTTTGTTTTAAAAATAACCGCTGTTTCGCGCCGTTTTTACGACTTGACAAAACATGAAGATTTCTTTTTTTAATATCAAGTTAAATATTAATAAGAAGGATAGAAAAAGTATTTATTACGACTCGTACAGGAAGATCACAAACTAAGCTAAACACAGTCAAAAAAAAAAACAATATAAAAATAAAAATAGAAAATCCGTTAAGAGGCCAAAAGGCTCCTATCTAAGCATGATGCTGCGACATTTAAAAAATAAATGCGCTGGTATTCTGATAGGGCCCATGGGCATTTACAGAAATAAATAAATAATAAAATATTCCTTTTTAATCCGCGCCAGACCTAACCTCATTACTTATCTATGCCTTGAATGTCAGAAGCACTCAGTGGCATTGCTGTGACAAGCAAAGGGTCGCACGCGCCGACCCTTCGGCGAAAATAAATAAATTAATGTAATATCATCAGTCTACATGGTCTTCACATGATTTGACCAAGAACATGTATGGACTTTAAAAGAGACTGTGACCTCTGAGTTTGTTTCGGCCTTTCTTCTCAGAGTATTCAGATAGGAAACGTCGACCTCATCTAGTTTTTAAAAAGATCGGAAAGATAGTGCGGGCCCATTTAGCAATAAAAAAACAAGAAAATTTGATTGATGTGTAAAAGATTGCACAAACCTACTTATACAGAAACAATATCATTTATCACGCCTGTGTTCCACAAAGTGGTAGGCAGAAATGTACAGACGCCAGCACATCAAGCTACTAAAATCTGTCAAATTTCTTTAATAGATTTTCAACTTTATAGCTAAAGTATAAGGTTCGGGTAGCTTGATGTGCTGCGCGTCTGTACTATACACAAAAACCTCCCGGAATAAATTCTCTAGGTAACGCGATATTCCTTGGAAGACTGTTTATTAGACTTTTGGGCTTCTGACTATCCGTAACGACTGTCAAAGATCCACAAATGACAGCCGGGAACCAATGGCTTAACGTGCTTTCAGAGGCACGGAGGGGTCTTGGTATGTAAAGTTAGTCACCCATCCACGGGCCAACCGCGGCAAGCGTAGCTTAACCTGATCGATCGGCCCGTGCAGCTGTTATTACTTAGCCACAAGCCCCTCTTAGCCCAAGATAAGTACATAGGTACTCCCTTTTTGAAGTCAATTAATGAGGAACAAGAAATGAGGTTACGTCTGGCGCGGATTAAAAATTAATTACTTTATCGTATTTGCTAATATTTTACATAATTAATATACCTATTTTATCATTTATTTATTTCTGTAACTGCCCGTGACATCACAGCGGGCCCTATCAGAATACCAGCGCTGTGACATTTATTTTTTAAATGTTGCAACATCATGCTGAGATAGGAGCCTTTTTGGCCTCGTATAGGACTTTCTGTTTCATTTTTCTTTTTATTACTTTGTTTTTTTTATATAACTTGGATTTATTATTTTACTGTGTTTAGTTTAGTTTGTGATCATCCTATACGAGTCGCAATAAATACTTTTTCTTTCTTTTTTTCTAAAAGCGAATTCGGTTTGAAACCTAATTCGAAAGTCGAAAATCTCATAATAAAAAATCAATTTTTTATCCCCTCTTATTTCCATGCTTTTGAAGTCCTTTCCATGTTACTTTGTGGCTAAGAACCTTTTGTTGGCTTGTTTGTAAAGCAGTGTTAACATAATTAGAACCAGTGACGTCCCCCGCTCGAGGGTAGCGTCGCCTTGGGAACGTAGGACCTTGAGCGATCTGAATTTTCTCCCTCCCTTTTCGCAGTATCACTATCGAAAATAAATTAGATCTTTACTTCGATATTTTATTATCAATGGACACAATATAAATACAGGCTGACAGGGGACATGAGACGCGCAATCTGTTACTATGGTTTTAGTAAAATATGGTTTGTGACCACTGGGGTGTTGACATTTTTCGTTGGTTAAAAAACAAACGACCAGTGGTCCACTTTAGCCCTGGATCGAAAGAACTGGAAGTCGTGGGGAGAGGTCTTTGCCCAGCAGTTGGATGATGCAGGCTAACAGTAACAGTAAAAAAGTATGCTGTTCCATACATTTTGGCCGCGTAGATATTGCACTTTTCTATGAAACCGCATTTTTAGGGTTATGTACCTCGAAAGGAAAAACGGAACCCTTATAAGATCACCTCGTTGTCCGTCTGTCTGTCCATCAGTCAAGACCCTTTTTCTCAGGAACGCGTGGAGTTATCAAGTTGAAATTAATATCAAATACTCAGGGCTGCAATCCCTTGAAGTAGTGAAAAAATCAGACTTCTAAGACAACGCGATCAAAAGATACGGGCGTTTATGTTCCGAAATCAAAAACTAAAGGGTACTTCCCGTTGACCTAGAATCATGTTTGGCAAAAAGCAACGTCATGTAGCACAAGTAAAGGAAAAAATCTGAAAACCGTAAATTTGTAGTTACATACTCCCAAATTTGTACGGAACCCTCGGTGCGCGAGTCCGACTCGCACTTGACCGGTCTTTTTTACTTTCCAAAGGGGCCCCAAATTCTTGTGTGCCCAAGGGCCCTGGCCTGCCCTAAGACGGCGTTGCCCACGGCGACTTTTTGTAGCGATGCTGTCGCGCGTTCGCATCGATACAGTCGCATTGCGGTCGCTAGCTGTTTGCCCTCGCCCACACCACGATTCTCAGTCGCGAAGCAAACGTGATTCTGTCGCGATGCAAACGCGATTGTGTTGCACTGATGCTCGGTCCTCCACTCACGCACCACCCTCCCTCCGTTCTGTAGCTGATGTCGTCCGACACGGTCGCGCGTTTGCATCGATACAGTCGCGATGATGTAGCGCGTTGGCATCGCTTCTGTAGCGCGTTGCAAATGTGACTAACGCGCGTTAGTAGCGGTGCTGTCGCACGTTTACGAAACGCGCGACAGCATCGCTACAAAAAATCGCCGTGGGCCTTAGAAGCTAGTTTTAAATAGACAGAAACTTTAGTGCTGTTGGAATTTTTTTAAATTATCTACACAGGTAATAGGAACGCAGAGAGCAAAGGTACTCGACTGAAGACTCTTTTAAACGAGACGAAACTTCACTCTACAGGCGTCGGGTAGGACCATTATTGTTATCGATTTTTCCATCTTTTGAAACGACTATAATAACAGAGGTACTTGTTGCTAAGTAATTTTATTTTTGTTATTAGATGTTAGCAGTCAAAATAATTATCGCACAGGTCGATCGAACAGGTTAAGCTATCTTTGCCGCGGTTGGTCTGTGGATGGGTGACCATCTTTATATCCCGAGACCCCTCCGTGTTGGTCCCGGGTGTCATTCGTGGATCTTTGACAGTCGTTACGGGTAGTAAGAAGCCAATGGCTTACCAAGGAGTATCATGTTACTCAGTAACTGGGTTGTGGAGGTCCAGATAGGCAGTCGCTCTATGTAAAATACTGGTATTCAGCTGCATCTGGTTAGACTGGAAGTCGACCCGAACATAATTGGGAAAAGGCTAGGCAGATGATGAAGCAGTCAAGTCATCATCATCTGCCTAGCCTTTTCCCAATTATGTTGGGGTCGGCATCCAGTCTATGCAGATGTAGCTGAATACCCGCTTTTATATGCAGCGATTGCCTATCTGACCTCCATAATCCAGTTACTGGTTAAAACAATACCGCTTGTTAAGACTGGTTGTCACACTTTCGGGTTTCTGAATTTCTGCGTTAGAAATCGAGTCGTTTAATGTAGGAATTGTGTTAAACCGCAGTCAACTCAGAATAATCTTCTTGAGCAGACATTTTCATTTTGAAAGTTCAATTGAAGAGGTCTGTCTATATGAAAAAACTTCCAAACTTGACTGCCACAAGTTACTCCGAGTTTCTTGTGAATTAGGGCGTGGAGACATAAGGGTCAAGACACATTGGCGTGGACTTGAAAGGAGGTTAATTTTTGGTGCAAACGTTTTTATACTATAGTTTTTAGGGTTCCGTACCCAAAGGGTAAAAATGGAACCCTATTACTAAGACTCCACCGTCCGTCTGTCTGTCTGTCACCAGGCTGTATCTCATGAATTGTGATAGCTAGACAGTTGAAATTTTCACACATGATGTATTTAACTTTACTTACTTGTGGTGACATCTACATCGTCACATGCGAACTACGCATTACATTGACGTTACTCAAAATCCTGCATCGCGCAAGCAGAGTTTACCGCACAACCAGCATATATACAACGTGCTGACATTAATCGTCGGGCAGTAACTCACCATTCGGTTCCCTACAAAATGGTTGAGCTGGATGGTGCTAATCCACGCGTCATGTTTGTGAACGGGCGCCGTCGGTTGAGACTGGTCATCTCTTAACTGCCAAGGCTTATTTTTAATCTTATATTTTGAATTGTTTCTTCATTTGTGTTTTTTTTTTACATTGTTCTCACATATAGAAGCATCAAGAATAATGTACCCAGGATTTTGTAATATCTTGATTTAAAAGAGAGTCCATGGAGTTTCTTGCCCGTTCTTCTCCATAGAGATCTACGTTTTGGAATGGGCAACTAGCTTCAACTTTCTGACTAACTGACCGACTATTTAATTTTGACAATTCAAAAGTGCCTGTACATGGTTTAATTGAAAAAAAAAAAACCAGACATGACACCTGTCTGTTCGGAGGATCCTCCCTTTTCTATAGACAATGAGTGAACTTCACACTATATTCCTCATACTGCTATATGGATATGGATTTCGAGAAATATAAAGGAGAAAATGGTTATTGGGTTTTTAGGAATTCTCTCATCCCCCCTATTACATGGGTGAAATATGGGTGTTCTATCTCTACATACCCCTTCGAGGAGCAAGCGCAATGTTATGTTATTAAGGACGAGGGATGATGAATATTGGATTGGATTATACGTCTACTTCTGTATGTGCATAATTTAGCGAGTGGCTGTGTTGCTTACTATTCCATTAACATGATCAGCCTATAACGTTCCCACTACTGGAACACAGGCCTCCGCTCAGTGCTCAGTGCGGGTTGGTAGATGTCACTTGTCTTAAAATTTTTGGTTCTACGACATGCCGGTTTCCTCACGATGTTTTCCTTCACCGTTTTGAGAGCAGTGGTGACGAAATAATTTAAACAAAGTGAAGCGCCTGTCTGGGTTCAAACCTACGACCACCTGGGCCACCACTGCTCTCGTCACAGTTTCTGCATACTAGGTATAGTTTATTCCAAAAGTATTTAATAAAATTGTAAACAAACCCCGTTCAGGTCAAATTCTTACGCAATCACTCACTAAAAGGAAAAGCAACACTTTCATCTGCCAAATCACCAATTAAATGAAAAATGTCTATATATAAGCAGATTTAAAAATAAGAATTTCAGGTTTAATTAAAGTTAATTTCAGAACGATTTACAATTGAAAAAGTCATAAACATTATAAATGTAGCGCAAACTGAACATTCTGATTGGATGTTAAAATAATATTTCTAAAAATACATAATTATTATAAGTACCTATTTATTTACATATTTGGAAACTTAATTGTTTTAATAACATTTTGTAGTTAGACTGGCAGATGTCTGCAACCTTCAGAAAGTTTTCCTTCTTCTTAACAGGATTTAAAATTAGAATTTCAGGTTATAGTAAAGTTTAGTAATTCTTAAATTTCTGAATCTTAAAAAAGTCATAAAAATTTTTAAAGTTGTAGAGCAAATTGAACTTTCTGAGTGGGTATTAGTTATTTTTACAAAAACAGATACTTGTTTACATTATTGGAAACTATACTCCATAGATTTACGTAGTTAAATAAAGGTTAACAACAACCCACGTGACTTAGTTAACCGACTAAACATAATACCAGTCTATTCAGATGTCATGATATAGTCGCCGGCACGTATCTTGGCAAGGTTTTGGCGTATTGGGAGTAATTTAGCGCATGTACACTTAGTGCAACAAGAAAATGGTCACTTTTATTGTTTGTCATTATACTATGGTTATTGCCATAGATTATTTTTAAACATGTCTGTTTACAAGAAAACTAAAGAAAGGAAAACACATCTAACGACTCTTGCCAAGTTACGTGCCGGGGACTGTACGTCACAATTGTACGTCAGTTTAGCAACGTTATAATTCATTAAAAAAGTTGCTAAATTGAAGAGTACAACTGTGACGTAGCATTACAACTGAATAGACTGGTATTACGTTTAGTCGGTTAACTAAGTCACGTGGTTTTTTGTTTACCTTTATATAACTACCTAAACCTATGGAGTATAGATTTTAAACGCAGAAAAGTTAGAATTGAAGACGAAAAAACCTTCAGAAAGTTTCACGCCTTCTTAAAAGGATAAAAGCCTTTATCCTTTCGTATAATAAGGTTATCACGTTGGTAATTTTCTATATTATCCTCCTCCTAAGGGGAAAACAAATATTTGACCTTGTGAGGACCTCGTGTTGATCTTGTGTTGACCTTGTGTTGACCGTCGCACTAATTAGGGTAACATTGTGTGAGTTTCATAGCTTTATTTATTTTGTCCTTTACAATTAAGTTATTTACGCGTTGTGGAGTTTGTGAGGGAGAAGTGAAGAGGGTTATGCTTTAAACGTTAGCAATTCTATACAATGTGTTTTGAAGGCATTAATATAATGATGGGTTGATGGCAATAGGCTCGCCCTCTGTTGGGTGCACTATAGGTACAGACGCCAGCACACCAAGCTACCAGAAACTGTCAATTTTTCCCAATCAACTCTGAACCTTATGCTTTAGCGATAAATTTGAAAATCTATTAAAGAAATTTGACAGATTATAGTCAATACAATAACGCATTCAGGATGCTGCTGAGGCTCCCTCCGTTTTGCAGCGCGTCCGCCATGTTCGGAGGCACGAACAGATGGTTTCGCGGCGATCTTGCGCAAGAAAGCGGCGTCATTGCTGCACAGACTGCGTGTGAGTAGCATCAGCATCCTGAGTATGATAGCCGACAGGTATGACTGTCCGTTCTTCAAAAATTGTATGCGTTTATGTGAACTAACATAGTTTTAAGCATTATTGTTACTAACAAAATGGATAATGTTGTCTGATATATAAATAAATAATATAAGTAAATAGTAGCTTGATGTGCTAGCGTCTGTACATTTCTGCCTAACCACCTGACCCTTTGTGGAACAAAGGCGTGATAAATTATTTTGTTTCTGTATTAAGTAGGTTTGTGCAATCTTTTACACGTCAAATTCGTCAAAGAAAATTTAGGAAATTCGAAAAAAAAAATCGTTCCCGTGCGAAGCTTGGGTGGGCGGCTAGTTTCTTATATAGCTTGATATTTAGTTTCGTCTAGAAATGGCATGTAATTTGGCGATGTTTAATAAAAGTTTAGTGGTTGTTAACGGTACCTAGCCACTACCTCAGTATCTTTATTGGCTCATATTTTTGTTTGTGATACGAAAATTGCTTTCAGTAGTGTTGCTAAAATCTTCACATATTTAGATATATAGTTAGTGAGGCACTCTTAAGGCGCTACCTCGAAAATCTAAAATCCTCGAAAACTTACTAAGCGAGCGAAAGAGATGCAATTACTTTTGAAACGCAAAAGAAGAGTGATGGCTATAATGTGCGTGCGCTCGGAATAAAACGACGTATGTGCCAAAGCGAATTTACTCCTTTTTTAACAAAATAAATGAATTAAATTTTAAAACTACTTTGAGTAAACTTTGATATGATAATTCTCTATGTTTTAAAGTAAATTCCATTGAATAACTCTTAAGCGTTATGTCGTGATGTTGAAAAAATTTAAAAATAGATTTGCAATTTTTTTATATCGAGAAAATTCTTTGAATCGTGTATTCCTTTTACATGAAACTACTAGACCAAAGAGTCAAAAAACATATACCAAAATGTTAAATACCTATTCCACATAATTAACAAGTTACACGAAATAGAAAAACCACTTTTTTTTTTCAATATATCACCTTAACCAAGTGTTATTGTGTTGCTCAGTAACGGGGTTGTGGAAGCGAGATAGGCAGTCGCTCCATGTAAAATACCAGTATTCAGCTGCATCCGTTAAGTCTGAAAGCCGACCCCAACATAGTTGGCAAAAGGCTAGGCAAACGATGATTTGTATGAAAAATAGCTTATTTATTTATTAACTATGCCCAGTCTTCTGGGCACGTTTCCGGATGACAGCGATGCGGATGAGTACTTCGACGCCTAAGTGTCCTTTGGTTTTTATTTTTTATTTATTTGTATAGTAGGTTAGTTAGTCTTTTATTTTAGTATCTAGTGTATATAGTTATATTGTAATTATAGTTTATGAAAAATAAATACTGTTCACCCTAACTTTTCTCGTTCAACTCTCCATGCTTTTAACTTGAGAGCAACTCATTTAATTTACTTGAACTTTTAATTCGTAGATATTTTCTTTGGTTATGTTTTTATGTTTTTCTTGGTCTGTAAGAACTAGCTTTAGCCCGCGGTTTTGACCGCGTGGAGGACGGGAATTATCCTATAGAAACGTACTATCGGGTTAAAAATATCCTATGTCTTAACCCAGGCCATAGTACGTGTACCAAACATCGATATAACAGGAAATGCGGTCGGAGAGACTTTTGAAAAAACCCAAGTAAAAAGTCATAATTCGAGGTTTGGCTCTCGCCTATTTCCTCCTCCAATATTGGACCAATTTAAAAGATATTTCATAAACTGAATAAGAAGGATATGTACTGTGTCCCTATGTTTTTCTTTTATCATTAATAGTTGTCAAATTTGTACACTAGGCCTCTGTTGATAGCGGAAATTTTGAGCATTTTTTGAGGGTTCTAGTGCTTACAAAAATAATGTATCATCAAAAAGGAACGCCGGAGGACCTCGTGCACAATAGCCTCGCTTGCGACCACAAGACCAGCGGGGAAGTTAAAAGCTGCACGTTGCACGCTGTATATTATCAGTATGGATAACATAGGCAGAGCCAGTCGGACGTGCCTACTGCGTGGATCTCAAATAGCATCACACAATCTTCTCAGACACTTTCAGCGTTTATCGTTCAAAACTCGAAAAGTCATGAAATCCCTGGACCACACTAAAGTTAACGACCAAACCAGTAAAACCTTTAAAGGCAGAAGATTAGGTTTGTATACAAAGTAGGTACAATTTGAGGTAAAGTACAGATGCCAGCACATCGAGTTACTACAATCTGTCAAATTTCTTTAATAAAGTCAAAGTCAAATCATTTATTTCAAATAGGCACACTAAAGGCACATTTGAACGTCAAAAATTACAATAAAACGAAATTAGTTCTAGTCGCCCCTTCCAAAAGGTAGTTTTCGTATGGAGAAGAATGGGCAAAAAACTCAACCGTTACTCTTTTAAAATGTTTTACAAGGTTTTTTATACATTCATTATAATTATAAGATTAGAATAGATTTTCAACTTTATCGCTAAAGCATCAGGCTCAAAGTTGAATGGGAAATTTTTACATTTTCGGGTAGCTTGATGTGCTGGCGTCTGCACAAAGGTAACCTTTTTCCCTGGCGTGGTTGGTGTAGTGCATGTGGCATGTGGTCCTGGGCTCGATTCCCGGGTCGTTCAAAGTGTTATTGGGGTTTTCCATCTGGAATTTCTCAGTAGCTCTCTGGAGACTGGATTTGTGCTTGGTTGATGGCAATAGGCTCGCCCGCCATTACATGGGACTTAAACATAACTATAGGTCAATACCTGGTCCCCGGTTTTGGGATGCATGAAGAAGCCTCCTCGTGTAGCGCATTTTGTTCCGCCAGTTACTCAACTGTTAGTTGCTCGGCGCATCCTGGACAGTCACACCCAACACCTTATTTGACTGGCCAATTATTCCCTTGCGGTGGTAGGGCTAACACCCGCGTGGTTAGCGACCACCCTCCCACCGGAGTCCGGCGTCAAGCAGTCTGCTGTGTTTTGTCGATGCGTTCAGTTCCAGTGCCTTAGGCATCTTCTGGGCACGCTCGTTCCATCGTAGACCTCATCCATCGCTTTCCATCAGGCGTGATCGAGGTCAAGAGACTATAAAGAAAACTCCATGGACACTCTTTTACTGAGCCACCATCATCATTTGCCCAGCCCGGTGATCTAACCCGGGGCCTCATACGCAGCAGCTTGCGAGCACATTACCAAAGAGAACTCAACGAAAGCAGAACGAAAGAATATACTTATTTGCGGTAAACATAACGCATAAAAAGAACACAAAAAAAAACAATGGCACTCCGGGAGTGCCCACAGAAGTGAAAACAAAACGCAAGCAGAATACTTTGCCATCACTCATTGACATATCTGAAATACATTAAAACCGAGCACATCCCGAGGACAGCCGAACACATCCGAAGCGGTGTCGGTTACGGTAACAGTGGCGCGAATTCAATGGTTTTTCCCATCTCAAAAAATGCCCAACGCGCGTAAAGAAGTTTTCACTTCAAAAACAAGTTGGGGAAGACAAGCGTCACATCCACGCAAAACGGTCATTGCTCAGCATAATGCTAAGACCCTATGCTAGATAGATAGTAACAAGTATGTATGTACAGAATTATAATCATTAGAATCAGTAATACAACTTTTTAAGTTAGTATAATTCTAAAATTTCAAGATTTCATGAAATAGTCATTCACTTGGTCTTAGAGAGTTGTGTTGATGACTTTAATGATTATAATTCTGTAAATACATATTTGTTACGATCGCGAATCGTATTTTAATCAACGTACAATTTAATACTGACCAGCAAATTGTAAAAAACGTAAAAAAAAATTGAATTTTGCGGGCTACCCTGGCGCTTTAGCCTTAAATAATAACAAAAGCATCTGTTTTTCGATGCTTTTATTTTATTTACTATCTGGCTATTAATACATAAACCACCAAGTCAATGAACTTACACTACACATACGAATATCAACCTTAACTCTACAGCACAAAGTTGGATTACAAACGCATAGTTTTCAAGTGGACAACTAAGTGAATAAGCACTTTCAAGTGTTTCAGATAAGGTTTAAATTAGTTTGGGAGTTATTATTTCTTTGTGAAGTTTGCGAAATGCTTGTCACGCGATTTAGCGATAGGAGAGTTTAGTACGTGTTCTCACGCGCGATTTCTGTTTATAGGGAAAGTTCATATCTATTACTCGTATGGGAGCGAAAGGACGGAGCAGTGATGGCCCAGTGGTAACGGCCGCGACATAGGAGTTGTAGGTCGTGGGTTCGAACCCTGATAGGCGCATTACTTTGTGTAAATTATTTCATCACCACTGCTCTAAAACGGTGAAGGAAAACATCGTGAGAAAACCAACATGTCCTAGAACCAAAAATTCGAAGACTTATTAATAACTAGCAGCGCCCCGCTGTCTCTCCCGCATAATTTCCCGTGGTAATATCGGGATTAAAACTATCCTATGTCGTTTTCCGGGACTCAAACTATCTCTATACCAATTTTCATCTAAATCGGTTCAGTGGTTTAAGCGTGAAGAGGTAACAGACAGACAGACACACTTTTCGCATTTACTTATAATATTTTTATGAAAAGATAAACTTTAAAGTTCTCCTGTGAAGTTAGCATTATGTCGTTTAGTCAATTTTGCCTTTCAAGCAGTCAATATGTATTCCTGTCTTTAAACGCTTTGTACCGTAACTTTTAACAAGCCATTTTCATAAGTAGTGAATTTTTATTTATCTAAATAAACACGAAGTTCGATAAAACCTTACATATTTTTAATCTCGTTCCACATGAAACCTTATCATCATTTCACATGATTCAAATTTCATTGCAACAAAAACTTTCCTCAGGACCTTTCCTGTCATTCCGAAATCGACTAAATTCCAAGAGTGTTAAGGTTGAGATTGCAATGCAATTACCAGTGTTTATACATACATTTTTAATATATCCCCCGACTCCTGTTTTCGTGAAATTAATGAAAAAATATTCTGCAAAGATATTATTTTGCATAATTAAATATGCGAAAAATGCCGTGGGCCAAATGATAATAATTTATTTGGAAAATTCGCGGTACAAACAAAGAATTTTATTAAATTCTTAAAGAAACTCTGCGTACCTACGTCCTTGTGCAAGGTTGCTGACGTACCTACTCGTGCATAAAAAAAAAACAAAAGCAGAAAAACCAAAAGGGGGTAAACGGAGCCGGTCGAAACCCAACAAGGTTTTGAAAGGGGCAGGGTCCAGAGAAGGACACGTGCGACAAGGATGGTTTCATCAAGGTGGAAAGGAAAAAAAAAGAAGATGCTTTGTCGGCATGCTGCTGCGTCCAGCAATCCCGACGACGCAGCTGTACGTGTCCCGACTGCACCACTCCACGAAGGTTGAGGAGATCGTGGAGTACATGCGTGTGAAGACCAACTGGACTTGGAGGGTCGAGAAGTTGGAGTCGCGTCACAACACGAACTTCAAGTCGTTCGTGGTGCGTGTTCCGACACATCATCTCGAGAAGTTCCTCAAGGAAGAGTTCTGGCCGAAGGGTGTTGTGTACCGCCGGTTTCGTGGCCGGCTACATGACACCAGTCAGCGAAACACGACGCAGACATTTCGTGTTTAGTTAGTTTTTAGTGTAATTATAATGTTGTATACATACAACATTATAATTACACTAAAAACTTGAAAATACTATAAATACATGTATTTATAGTATTTTCAAGTTATATTGGAAGTGGATCTTTGACAGTCGTTACGGGTAGTCAGAAGGCCGAAAGTCTGACAACCAGTCTTACCAAGGGGTATCGTATTACCCAGTAACTGGGTTGTGGAGGTCAGATAGGCAGTCGCTCCATGTAAAACACTGGTATTCAGCTGCATCCGGTTAGACTGGAAGCCGACCCCAACATAGTTGGGAAAAGGCTAGGCAGATGATGATGATTAATATTGTATTTGTATGTGTTTATATGGGCCTTGAGGCCTGAAATAAATGGATAAATAAATAAAATAAATATGAGGGCTACACACATGTTCGGGTGGCTAAATAATAAGCTACGCTTGCCGCGGTCGATTCTTAGATGGGAGACCACCCCTCGGCACTCCTGCGTTCCTCGGAAACTACGTTAGGCAAGTTGGTTACGACTATCATATGTAGATCTTTGACAGTAGTCAGTAGCCAAAAGTTTGACGACCAGTCTTACTGAGGAGTATCGTTTTACTCAGTAATTGGTTTGTGAAGGTCAGATAGGCAGTCGCTCCAAGTAAAATACTGGTATTTGACTGCGGAGTTAACTACGGAGGTTCTTTAGCTCTTGAACCCACCAACATTGTGCTCAAAAACTCCATACTTATGACATGTAAGCCCCGCATATCCTCGTCCCAAGCTATAGATAATAACACGCGTATAATTAAACCTGTTTCATCACGACTAAGCAAGCAAGCAGGCGTGTAAATATTTACCCTTTGCTAAAGAGGAACCCACACACGCGTGCTCAATGCGCTTGGTACGGGGACCTGATCAAAGAGTAGAAAGATATTGTTCATTGAATATGATCTGTAGGGATTATACGATGATTGAGGAGCTTTATGTTTACATTTTATTTTATTTGCTAATATTTTACATAATAATATATCTATTTTATTGTTTACTAGCAGCGCCCCACAGTTCCACCCGCATAACTTTCGATCCCGTGAGAATATCGGGATAAAAAGTATCCTGGTTGTAAGCTATCTGTGTGCCAAATTTTATGCAAATCCGTTCAGCAATTTTTGCGTGAAGAAGTAACAAACATACAAACACACTCGCATACTTTCGCCTTTATAATAATGTAGTGTGATTTATTTCTGTAACTGCCCGTGACATCACAGCGGGCCCTATCAGAATACCAGCGCTGTGACATTTATTTTTTAAATGTCGCAGCATCATGCTCAGATAAGAGCCATTTGGCCTCGTATAGGACTTTCTGTTTCTTTTTTTTTGTTACTGTTTTATTTAATTTGTTTTTATTTTTACTGTGTTTTGACTGTATAGAAGTATGAGGAACAGGGTGTAAAGTTCACTCATCCTCCATAGACAAGGGAGGATCCTCCGACCAGACGGGTGTTGTGTCTGGCGGGCAACTGTCCGATGATTAATTTCGGGCCTTTGTATATGCTAATATATTCTTCACATTTGAAGGTACAAAATATATAGTACATAAAATATGGAATTCAACTATAATCACATGGAATTAAATATAGTTGCAGCAGTTCCATATGAAAGAAGAGAGGGGCCCCTGGCTAAATAATAACAGCCGCACAGGTCGATCGATCAGGTTAAGCTACGCTTGCCGCGGTTGGTCTGTGGATGGGTGACCATCTTTACATACCGAGACCCCTCCGTGCCTCGGAAAGCACGTTAAGCCGTTGGTCCCGGCTGTCATTCGTGGATCTTTGACAGTCGTTACGGGTCGTCAGAAGCCCGAAAGTCTGACAACCAGTCTTACCAAGGGGTATCGTATTACCCAGTAACTGGGTTGTGGAGGTCCGATAGGCAGTCGCTCCATGTAAAATACTGGTATTCAGCTGCATCCGGTTAAACTGGAAGCCGACCCCAACATAGTTGGGAAAAGGCTAGGCAGATGATGATGAGTTCCATATGAAAAAAATGTCGGGCTATAAAACTAGTTTAAAATTACATGGTTTATTTATTAATGGTAAATCTGTGAACAGCGTTGTGGGTTAAATTATTACTTCCGTTTTTTTTTTTTTTAGTTTTGTGTTTATGTTCATTTTTGCGTCATGTTCACCGCAAATAAACGTATTGTCTTTCTTTCTTTATGTTTTTTCTGTTTGTAATATAGCATAATGTAGCTGTTTGTTGTTCCTATTTAATAAAATAAAATAAACTGGAAGTAATGGTGTACAAAACATTCATTTCCTTAGGTTGCAATAGTTCCATGTGGAATTAGCTATATGAAACTACTGTGAATAAAGGCCAATTGCGCGGTAAACTCTACTTGCGAGATGCAGGATTTTGCGTGACGACAGTATGACGCGTCCGTCGTTCGCATGTGGCGTTGTAGTTACCGCTACAACTGTGTTTAGTTTAGTTTGTGATCTTTCTGTACGAGTCGAAATAAATACTTTATCTTTCTTTATTTAAATATTGTGTTACGAGGGCTCCGTGGCTAAATAATAACAGCCGCACAGGTCGATCGATCAGGTTAAGCTACGCTTGCCGCGGTTGGTCTGTGGATGGGTGACCATCTTTACATACCGAGACCCCTCCGTGCCTCGGAAAGCACGTTAAGCCGTTGGTCCCGGCTGTCATTCGTGGATCTTTGACAGTCGTTACGGGTCGTCAGAAGCCCGAAAGTCTGACAACCAGTCTTACCAAGGGGTATCGTATTACCCAGTAACTGGGTTGTGGAGGTCCGATAGGCAGTCGCTCCATGTAAAATACTGGTATTCAGCTGCATCCGGTTAGACTGGAAGCCGACCCCAACATAGTTGGGAAAAGGCTAGGCAGATGATGATGAGTTCCATATGAAAGAAATGTCGGGCTATAAAACTAGTTTAAAATTACATGGTTTATTTATTAATAGTAAATCTGTGAACAGCGTTGTGGGTTAAATTATTACTTCCGTTTTTTTTTTTTAGTTTTGTGTTTATGTTCATTTTTGCGTCATGTTCATCGCAAATAAACGTATTTTCTTTTTTTCTTTATGTTTTTCTGTTTGTAATATTGCATAATGTAGCTGTTTGTTGTTCCTATTTAATAAAATAAAATAAATTGGATGTAATGGTACAAAACATTCATTTTCTGAGGTTGAAATAGTTCCATCTGGAACTTGCTATATGGAACTAATGTGAATAAAGGCCAATTGCGCGGTAAACTCTGCTTGCGAGATGCAGGATTTTGCGTGACGTCAATATGACGCGTCGTTCGCATGTGGCGTTGTAGATACCGCTACAACTGTGTTTAGTTTAGTTTGTGATCTTTCTGTACGAGTCGAAATAAATACTTTTTCTTTCTTTATTTAAATATTGTGTTACATCATGCCAATGTAGCCTGAGAGGGTTAGCAGAGGTGTGGTTGAGAGATTTTGCTAGTTAAGTGAGCCGGTAGCATTTAGCATAATCCATACTAATATTATAAATGCGAATATGTATCTGTTACCTCTTCACGCTTAAACCGCTGAACCGATTTAGATGAAATTTGGTATAGAGATAGTACGAGTCCCGGGAAAGGACATAGGACAGTTTTTATCTCAATATTTCTACGGATTCGAAAGTTATGCGGGTGAAACCGCGGGGCGCTGCTAATCAGCCCATAAAGTTCCCACACTGCTGGAGTGGGCTGTAATCCACCTCCTGCAGACACATCTAACAGGAGAAATCCAACTGAACGGCAAAGTTTCACAAAAACATTTTATCCAACAACATAAATAAAATATGACTCGTCATTCACTGCTTTTGTATTTGGATGATTCAACATTCCCGACTATTAAAATAAATGACTGAAATGGATATTGTTGAATTAATTATCACAGAGCGGTAGTGAAAACATTTTGGTGTTGCTATTTAAATAATTTTACGGGCGTCTGTACCCTTCACACCGGAATAAAATAGACACCTCCTTTTTTACTCGATCACGTCACATTCCGTGGGAGGTTTATGCTTTTAAGCGGTTAAGTATATCTTGTGTTGCCACTACATAAAGAGTAATACGATTATTGAGGATGATATTCTCATAGCATGTACTGTATCTGTGTCTGTTTTCTGTTTAGTATAATATTATCTTTAAGTACGCTACACCGGCACAGTGTTGTAATAATTGTGTGCTGCATCGGACGACGTCATCACGTCAGCGCCGGCTGTCGCTGAAAACCAGCGCTGGGGCTCTGTCTTGCATAGGGTCGCAGCAGAATGCTGAGCGATAGCCGTTTTGCGTGGATGTGACGCATGTTTCCCTTACCTTCTTTTTTTATTTTAGTTTTGTGTTTACGTTAATTTTTGCGTCATGTTCACCGCAAATAAACGTATTTTCTTTCTTTATCTGAAATTATGCCGAGCTGAGGCCCTTTTGGCATCGGCCCTGGTCCAGGCCATAGTACGGAGCGAGAGTGCATGGGAAGCCGTCACCTCCTTCTGCGAAGCGGTTATGCTTGCCAAGGAGGGGGTGGAACGCATGAGGGAGAGGCAATCTTTGCGCCCTCACGCCCCTAGTCGCCGCAGAAGACACCCTGGGCGTCGGGAGTCGACAGCCGATTCCCGGGCACCGTAGAATAGAATAGAATACTCTTTATTATGTACACCATATAAATTACAGACATAAATTTAGAAATTTTACAATGTGTGACACAATGGGCGGTCTTATCGCGCGGGCTTGCGGACGGCGAGCAATGGGCAGCTCGCCGTCCGGTAAGGAACAGGCCCGGGTCGACGGCACTATGTGTTCCACGCGCGCCTCAAAGAGATGTCAGTACTAACTGACGGGGTCCGCTAGGGTAGATGCCTGCCAGGGTCGCGGGTTGTTCGAAAGAGATACCATGGCCCCTGGCACAGGCAACTGAAGGAACACGGGTGGGTTTAAGTCAGTAAAAGTCTGACACGCCCTCCCGCTCCTCCCAAAAAAAGGCCCTTTTGGCATTATCAGAATTTTTTTGCTGTAATGCGAATAAAGAATTTAAATAAAGTATTTTTGTATGTTTTAATATAAAATATATCCTATGACTCGAGAATTGAGCTATGAAATGCAAAAAAAAATTTCAAATGCGACTGGTAGTTTTAAAGATAATGCGTTCAAATAAACCCTCCAGCTTTACTATTGTATAAGTAGATAGTGTAGATATAGATTGCCTTGATAATATAAAGCTATTTGCATGTACACTAACTTCTCTGTTGACCATCTTTCGCTGAACAAACACCCGATTTTCTGGCTCAATTCTTAAGGGGATTACAGGACCTAAACGCGAAAAACGCAAGTTTTAGAACCAATAAAAGTATATGATCGACTACAGTGAACAAAATCAGAAAAATATATGATATTCTTCAGGATATTATGCTAGGTAGATAGTGTGTTGAAAACATAATACAACTAATTTGATACGACAGAAAAAAATCATGAAACAACGTCCTCTAAAAACTTTCTTTTCACAATAAAAACCATACTAATATACATACAATCATTACGATTTTTTGTCAGATTATTCTACAAGCAACATACTAAAGCACCAGTGTTTTAATTTTTTAGTCCAAACAATAGATTTTTTGTAAATAGTTTTTTTTTTTCATATTTTGGAATAAATTACCAGCGTTGTGTCATCGCGCTTCTCTTTCTTTTTTCTATGCAGTCCGACAGTGACCGCGCTTTAGGTCTTGTAGTCCCATTAACCAACTTTTTTTTTTTTTACTAATAAACTTTGTATAGCGTCTGTATAGTTACACAACGCTTTATCTTCTTCTTTCGAAAGTCAAATTACTGACGACTGAAAGCGAGAAATCGGGGTGTAACTGTTCATCTGATATAATACGTTTACTAGTAAGGAGGTAAATCTATTTACATACCTCTTCAGCTGGATTTATCGTGAGATGGATCAAGGGAGCAATCCAAGCGCCGCCCACACATAATAAGAACCGTGATTGAATCAAATAAAAGATACCCTATAGAATAATAAATCTGCCTAGCCTTTTCCCAACTATGTTGAGGTCAGCTTCCAGTCTAACCATGTTTTACATGGAGCGACTGTCTAGGAGAGGGGCACTGATCGTCCGAAAGGGTTACCGCTGCCCCGGAACATAAAGGGCTAAGGAAGGAACACGGGTGGGTTTTAGTCAGTAAGAGTCTGACACTCCCTTCCGCTTCACCCAGAGCGGGAGGAGTCATTAGATGATTTCCCAACAAAAAAAAAAAAAAAAACAAAAAAAAGTGGTGGCCCAGTGGTAAAGGCCGCGACTTACGAGTCGTAGGTTCAAGCCCAGACAGGCGTTTTACTTTGTGTAAATTATTTCATCACCACTGCGCTCAAAATGGTGACGGAAAACATCGTGAGGAAACCGGCATGTCCTAGAACCAAACATTCGAAGACAAGATCAACCCGCACTGGGCCCGCGTGGTGGATTATGGCCCATTCTCTCTCACCCAGAGGAGGCCTGTGTCCCAGCAGTGGCAACATTATAGGCTGATTATGACTATCTATATGACCTCCACAACCCAGTTACTAGGTAATACGATACCCCTTGGTAAGATTGGGTCTAAAATAAAGCAAAAAATACGTTCGCTCTACATCACCGCTCTACGTGCAATGTGGAGCTGAAAAAGCAATTCCGTTAAGAAAATAGTACATAAGGTTTTATTTAAAACCTCTTGTAATGGCGTCACGTAGAGCCGTATTTTGTAGACGCGACTCTACGTAGAGGCTACGTAGAGATCCTTTGTTGAAAGATATTTGATACGGTAAAGAGTTTTGTTGGCGAGCTAGGAAAGGGGTAAGGTAGAGATGTAGGTAGTTTTTTTATTTAGAGGTTTCAGTAATGTATAGAAAATATAATTGATTTACTTATTTGCACATAATGTAGGGCCCGTGGCTAAATAAAAACAGCCGCACAGGTCGATCGACCAGGTTAAGCTACGCTTGCCGCGGTTGGTCAGTGGATGGGTGACCATCTTTACATACCGAGACCCATCCGTGCCTCGGAAATCACGTTAAGCCGTTGGTCCCGGCTGTCATTCGTGGATCTTTGACAGTCGTTACGGGTAGTCAGAAGCCCGAAAGTCTGACAACCAGTCTTACCTAGGGGTATCGTATTACCCAGTAACTGGGTTATCAAAATGTACCTACTAGTGTCATCTATGTTATGGAATGTGAAGCTATTGTGTCATAGAGATATATGTACTACATGTAAGGGTAAATAAAAATTTTTAGTCTGCACTGAATAACCGACGCGTTTACTTTAGGTTATGGGCTATCCCAGATTTTCCAAGTTTTTCATTTTTTATCATTGATATTTGATACGGTCGTGTTGTGCAAGATGACAATGAACTATTTAGCCAGTGTACCTAAGTTAAAGGGGAGGGAAAACTACGACGAGTGGACATTTGCAGTAGAAAATTTACTCGTGTTGGAAGGCACGTTGCATTGTGTGAAGCCAGTGGAGGGGAAAGAAATAAAACCCGAAGATGATGCGAAGACGCGGGCTAAATTATCCCTAACCATCGATCCCGCTTTGTACGTGCACATCAAGAAGACGACGACTTCGAAGGAGTTATGGAATAAACTTAAATCATTGTTTGATGACTCAGGATTTTCGAGAAAGATTTCGTTACTACGTCACTTGATTTCAATAAGACGAGAAAATTGCGAGAATATGACCACCTACGTAACTCAAATTGTGGAAACATCGCAAAGATTGAGTGGAACTGGTTTTGACATAACAGATCAGTGGATAGGTTCATTGATGTTGGCAGGTTTGCCAGACAGATTTTCACCTATGATAATGGCCATCGAACATTCTGGAATTTCAATCACAGCTGACGTCATCAAGACAAAGTTGATGGATTCGGAACCGTTCGAGATTGCAGCAGTGACATCGAACGAAACGCAGAATTCTGAATCGGCTTTTGCTTCAAAATGGGTGAAACAAAAACCCAAACAGGCAGGAACCAATCAGGGCGGGCCGTCAATGTCACATATCAAAGTGACAGGAGTAAACAAAAATATAACCTGTTACAAATGCAAAACGCCGGGTCATTATCGGAACCAATGTCCGATGCTTGAAAAATCAAGCAAAAATAAGAACACAAATGCGTTCAGTGTCGTTTTCCTAAGTGCTAAATACGGTAAAGATGAGTGGTACGTGGATTCGGGAGCCAGCTCTCACATGACGGCTATCGCAAGTTGGTTGCAAAATGTTACGAGTCCACAGACATTACCAGAGATTATGGTAGCCAATCAAGAAAAGCTTCAAGTCTCCTGCAAAGGCAATGTTAAGATATCAACGCAGCAAGGCTATGATATAACAATTAAGGATGTTTTATGCGTTCCAAGCCTGACGACAAACTTATTGTCAGTGAGTCAATTAATCAAGAATAACAACAGTGTTTCTTTCTCAAACAATCAGTGTCGCATATATAATGCAAAGAAAGAACTGGTAGCTGTTGCTAACCTGAATGACGGTGTGTACAAGTTAGACATATGTGCTGCACCAGTGACAAAATGTTTACTTGCCAGAGACAGTGCTTTGCTGTGGCATAGAAGGTTAGGACACATAAACACAAACGACTTGAATAAAATGAAGAATGGCGCCGTGGAAGGTGTAAGCTATGAAGGCGGTTTTGAGATGACAAAATCAAACTGTGTGGTTTGTTGTGAGGGCAAACAGTCACGTCTGCCGTTCTCCACAGGCACAAGAGCAACAAAATTGCTTGAAATTGTACATGCTGATGTGTGTGGGCCAATGGAAACCAAATCCATAGGATTGGCACGGTACTATCTACTCTTTGTAGATGACTATAGTCGCATGTCGTTTGTGTATTTTTTGAAAGAAAAGAATGAGGTTTTCAAACTTTTCAAGGAATTCAAATCAATGGTGGAGAGACAGAAGAATGACAGTATTAAGGTCTTGCGGACAGATAACGGTGGAGAGTTTTGTTCGAATATGATGGAAGATTTTTTGAAAGCTTCTGGCATTATACACCAAAAGACAAACCCCTATACGCCGGAACAAAATGGAATGTCCGAGCGAAACAATAGAACAATTGTTGAAAGAGCGAGATGTTTGTTGTTCGATGCAAAGTTAAAAAAAGGGTTTTGGGCGGAGGCAGTATCAACAGCCGTCTACTTGAAAAACCGTTCTATAGCATCAGGTCTGAACAACAAAACGCCATATGAGATGTGGCATGACAGGAAACCAAAAATGAGCCACATAAGAATTTTTGGTAGTCCAGTAATGGTGCATGTTCCTAAAGAGAAGAGAACCAAGTGGGACAAGAAAGCTCTGCAGCACATTCTTGTTGGTTACTCGGAGCATGTAAAGGGCTACAGAGTTTATGATCCTGTCAAAAACCAGGTCACTACCAGCCGAGATGTAGTGGTGATGGAAGGAGCAGCATCAGGAGGAACGTCCACAGCCAGTGAAGCGACATGGTGTATGGAAGAAGTCTTACCTATTCCTGAAGAAGATGATCGATCAGTGGGAGAACATAGCAGTGAAGAACGATCAGAATCAGAAAATCAGGACAGCTCTGAGCAAACGTTCTTTGAGGCTGAGGCAGATGAGACCTATGTTCCCGAAAGCTCATCACCAAACAGCAGTCCAGTCAGGACGCCAGAACCAGACTCTGCGATCTTCAACAGACCAAAGAGGGAGCGGCGGAAGCCTGACAGGTATAATCCGACAGGGTTGTTGGCCACTGCAGATCCTGAACTGACGGTGACGGAAGCATTGAGCAGTCCCGAACGTGTGCAATGGAGGAAGGCCATGGACGAAGAGTTGGAGTCATTCAGAAAGAATGAAGTGTTCGAGCTTGTTGATGTCCCAAAAGAGGCTACAATAGTACAGTGTCGATGGGTGCTAAAGAAAAAGTTAAAAGGTGATAGTGAAGTGCAATATCGTGCACGATTAGTCGCAAAGGGTTTTACCCAAAAGCATGGAATAGACTATGATGAGACCTTTTCACCAGTTGTGCGGCACTCAACACTGAGACTTTTGTTTGCACTAAGTGTAAAACTAGGACTGGACATAGCTCAGTTAGATGTTAAAACTGCTTATCTAAATGGTTACTTGAAAGAGGATATTTACATGTGTGCACCTGAAGGTTTTGCATCCAAAATGGGTGGGAAAGTTCTTAAACTCAAAAAGGCAGTGTATGGATTAAAACAATCCGCCTTAGCTTGGTATGAGAGAGTTAGAGATGTACTTTGTGAAAATAATTTTAAAAACTGCACACAAGAGCCATGTTTATTTACAAAGATGAGTAAAGATGTAAAAGTCATAGTAGCATTGTATGTAGATGATTTTTTAATTTTTTCTAATAATGAGAATGAAACTGAGAAGTTAAAATGTATTTTAAACTCTAACTTTGAAATTAAAGATTTGGGTAAAGTTAGGAAATATCTAGGAATGAATATTAATGTACAGAAAGACTGTAATAACTATGAGATAACTGTTGACCAACAACAGTACATAGAAGAATTATTGCAGGTATTTGAAATGACTAATTGTAAAACAGCTGATACACCTATAGAGAACAAATTGAATGTAACTAAGGCAGAAAAATGTACGCCAGGTATTAGCTATCAAAAACTGATAGGTTGTCTCATGTATCTTGCGGTCATGACAAGACCTGATATAGCATATTCTGTTAGCTTTTTAAGTCAATTTAATACTAACTACAGTGTTGAACATTGGAACTATGCTAAAAGGGTTCTTAAATACTTAAAGAAAACCAAGATGTATTGTTTAAAATTCAGTAGTCAAGGAGAGAACTTGCAAGGCTTTGTAGATGCTGATTGGGCCAGTGATATTTTGGACAGAAAATCTTATACTGGATTTTGTTTTATAATGTCAGGTTCAGCTATTTCATGGCAGAGCAGAAAGCAGAGAGTTACAGCTCTCTCGAGCACCGAAGCTGAATATGTTGCGCTCTCTGAAGCTTGTAGGGAAGCAATATATCTAAGAGAACTTTTGTATGAGCTGACTGGATCCTTGATAACAATTAGTTTGAATTGTGACAACCAAAGTGCATTGAAGATGGCCACGAATCATCAGTGCCACAATAGGTCAAAGCACATTGATGTCAAACATCATTTTGTACGAGAGACAATAAAAGATGGAAAGGTACAGATTAGCTATTTACCAACAAATGAAATGCCAGCAGATTTGTTGACTAAGGGTCTAGGTAGTATTAAACACTACAAGTTTATGGAAAATTTAGGTATTGTTAAATTGTAATATAACTTTGTGAATTTAATAGTTATTGTTGTATGGCATTTGGTTTATTTTGATAAGTGGGAGTGTTGTAATGTATATCAAAATGTACCTACTAGTGTCATCTATGTTATGGAATGTGAAGCTATTGTGTCATAGAGATATATGTACTACATGTAAGGGTAAATAAAAATTTTTAGTCTGCACTGAATAACCGACGCGTTTACTTTAATAATCAGCCTATAATGTTCCCACTGCTGAGACACAGGCCTCCTCTGGGTGAGAGAGAGTGGGCCATAATCCACAACGCGGGCCCAGTGCGGGTTGATCTTCTCTTCAAATGTTTTATTCTAGGACATGCCGGTTTCCGCACGATGTTTTCCTTCACCATTTTGAGAGCAGTGGTGATGAAATAACTTACACAAGGAAAGCGCCTGTCTGGGTTTGAACCTACGACTCGTAAGTCGGCGGCCGTTACCACTGGGCCACCACTGCTCCTCTCCTAGGCAGTCGCTCCATGTAAAATACTGGTATTCAGCTGCATCCAGTTAGACTGGAAGCCGACCCCAGCATAGATATATTTGCAAAAAAAGGGAAAAACGCTAGTAAAGCTACGGAAAATAAGTGTTCATCAAATTGACTACCAACTCAATTTGTCCGAATATTCAAATTACAACTGTCAATTTTTGACAGTGCGCCCCGTTTTTCCACCCGCATAAGTTTCGATCCCGTGGGAATACCGGGATAAAAAGTAACCTATATGTTAATCCAGGGTGTCAGCTACCTCCATACAAAATTTTATCAAATTTGGTCCAGCGGTTTGAGCGTGAAGAAGTAACAAACATATAAACACACGCACACTCACAAACTTTCGCCTTTATGATATTAGTGTGATGATTAATTTCCCTTAGTGTTCTTAAAATGGCTTATTAAGGTCAACAACAAGGTCTTATAGACCTTAAAATAATCTAGTAGCGATAACCCTGACGAAAGCTATGAATATTTACAGGCTAAGCTGAATTAAATTTAAATGTAAGTGATGCTACGCCGTAGCCGCTACGGCGTAGACATGCTACGAAGAAAGCTACGCCAATATTACGAAGCTCTAATAATTAATTTATATGTACGAGTATGTATGTTGATTAATGTTTACATAATTGGTCTAAATGGTTATTAATTATGTTGCTAAGGTTTAGATTTAGATGGGAGACCGCGATTTCAGACAACATAATAATAATATGTTATGCATGTTAATGTGTGTTATATTGCAAAATCGCCATCTGCCTGCCTTTTTACAACTATGTTGGGGTCGGCTTCCAGTCTAACCGGATGCAGCTGAATACCAGTGTTTTACATGGAGCGACTGCCTATCTGACCTCCACAACCCAGTTACTGGGTAATACGATACACCTTGGTAAGACTGGTTGTCAGACTTTTATTTATTTTATTAATTAACACACATACAATTGCTTTTACAGTAAGCTAACAAAAGTAGTCATGGATTGTTAATTGTCCAGCCAAGTAACGGGTCTGGGTAAAAGTAAAAGTTACACAGTGGACAACATATCAAGTGTCACCTTCTGGAATTCCGCCAAAGAGCAAGAAAATATGTCCAAACAGCATCATGCTGAGATAGGAGCCTTTTGGCCTCGTATAGGACTTTGTGTTTCATTTTTCTTTTTATTACTTTTTTTATATAATCATCCTATAATGTTCCCACTGCTGGGACACAGGCCTCCTCTCTTTGAGAGGGAGTGGACCGTAATCCACCACGCGGGCCCAGTGCGGGTTGGTAGATGTCACATGTCTTCGAATATTTGGTTCTAGGACATGCCGGTTTCCTCACGATGTTTTCCTTCCTATTTTTATATAACTTGGATTTTAATTTTTTTTTTACTTAATTTAGTTTAGTTTGCGGTCTTCCTGTACGAGTCGCAATAAATACATTTTCTTTCTTTCTTTTCTTTCAAACGCCGAGAGACATTATTTAGTATTCTGCACGAATCACTGGTGCAAACTTTAATAAGTTTGTACGGGTTGGCGGAACTTTAAAAAGTACCTCTCTCGGCCCCAACCGTAATCCTATCTGGAGCGAGCAATCCGAAAGATCCCAATATTTGTGGATTATTCAGTATCATATTACCCAGTAACTGGGTTGTGGAGGTCAGATTGGCAGTCGCTCCATGTAAAATACTGGTACTCAGCTGCATCCCATTAGACTGGAAGCCAATCCCAACATATTTGGGAAAAGGCTAGGCAGATGATGATTCAGTATCCCACGAAAAACCATGAAAACATATTTTAGAAGAGCGAGGTTGCACCTTACTTCCAATTTATAATACCTAACCATCCCCATAACAATGAGAGTTGGATACATAAGCGGGTCGAAAGGATAGACACCAATCTGCTTCGAGAACAGGTATCGGGTAAATTTGTTCTGCATCTTTTCCAGCCTCTGAGAATACTTGTCCTCGTAAGGATTTTGGGCTAATGACGACCCGTAAAGACTGTCGAAGATCCTGGTAGGAATATCGGGATAAAAATATCCTATGTCCCCTATGCCACGTCTGTGTATGGTGTCGTGTTGAGTTTCACGTTAAAAAGGCTATAAAAACAAAAAAAAAACAGTGGCACTCCGGGAGTGCCGACAGAAGTGAAAACTTGAACAATTACGTGTGTACTTTTTGAATCGTCATATAAACAAAACACAAACAGAATACTTTGCCATCACTCACTGACATATCGATAATACATTAAACACGAGTACATCCCGAGGACAGCCGGACATATCCGAAGCGGTGTCAGTTACGGTAACAGTGGCGCGAGTTCAATGGTTTTTTCCCGTCTCCAAAAATGCCCAACGCGCCTAAAAAGTTTTCACGTCAAAATAAAATAAGTAAAAAAATCATAATTTCCTCTTTATAATATTAAAAGTTTAAATCAATCACAAATTCCTTTTGTAACATCCTCTGAACCTGTGTTATGCAAACAAATGATTTGATTTAAATAAAAATAAATTCCATTTTCATTTAACTAAAATTCTTATTCAACAAGTGTTCCTCAAATCTAGATAAGAATGTTGTTTCCTATTCGAACATTTAGATCTTGATGACACTGGTATTTTCTATTTTCTTGCCATCAATCAGGTTAAGCTACACTTGCCGCGGTTGGTCCGTGGATGGGTGACCATCTTTACATACCAAGACCCCTCCGTGCATCGGAAAGCACGTTAAGACATTGGTCCCGGCTGTCATTTGTAGATCTTTCACAGTCGTTACGGGTAGTCAGAAGCCTGAAAGTCTGACAACCAGTCTTACCAAGTGGTATCGTATTACCCAGTAACTGGGTTGTGGAGGTCAGATAGGCAGTCGCTCCACGTAAAATACTGGTATTTAGCTGCATCAGGTTAGACTGGAAGCCGAACCCAACATAGTTGGGAAAAGGCTGGCAGATGATGACTATCATGAAATGTTTCAGTTTGTCAGACCCTCGGCTAAGATAATATACTTCGATTACTCTTATCTTTTACGTAATCCTTTTATGAAATACTCAAAATGATAAGCCGTTTAGCTCTAGCCTTTCCTATCTTTGTCGTTCGACTTGTAGTCTAGCTAAGCACATTACTAAATATCACGATAACTCATAAAACCTATAATTCTCGTAAACAACTGTATTATCCGAAGAGATACGCAGGAGTGTATATTATTTTTATCTACTAGCTCCTGCCCGCGACTTCGTCCGCGTGAAATTTGTTTTTATTATTTGTTATAGGATCATAGTAGTACACACTCTGCGAAAACTTCAACTATTACGGTTCATAAAATACAATCCACTGACAGACGGACGGACGGAAAGCGGACGCTTAGGAACAGGGTCCCGTTGGCACCCTTTGAGTACGGAACCCTAAAAAGTAGACATAAATCATCATCTGTCTAGCCTTTTCCCAACTATGTTGGGTTCGGCTTCCAGTCTAACCTGATGCAGCTAAATACCAGTATTTTACATGGAGCGACTGCCTAGGAGAGGATCAGTGGTGGCCCAGTGGTAACGGCCGCGACTTACGAGTCGTAGGTTCAAACCCAGACAGGCGCTTTCCTTGTGTAAGTTATTTCATCACCACTGCTCTCAAAATGGTGAAGGAAAACATCGTGCGGAAACCGGCATGTCCTAGAATAAAACATTTGAAGAGAAGATCAACCCGCACTGGGCCCGCGTTGTGGATTATGGCCCACTCTCTCTCACCCAGAGGAGGCCTGTGTCTCAGCAGTGGGAACATTATAGGCTGATTATGACTGCTGATCTGACCTCCACAACCCAGTTAATGGGTAATACGAAACCCCTTGGTAAGACTGGTTGTCAGACTTTCGGGCTTCTGACGTCCCGTAACGACTATCAAAGATCCACGACTGCTACTCTATAACAGGCTAAATGATAAAGCAAACATCAACTCTTTAAATAATAGTAACTGCAAGAAAATCCTTATAGAGGCTCTTCAAACTATGTCCTATGAAGATACAGACAAGTTGTTACTTGTGCTAAAGTAAATATTGTTCGCATTATAACATAATTTTATACACCTCTTTACATTATGTACAGTCTACAAAAGATATAAGTATGCAGGGTTGTCGGATATAGTTGAAGTTTAGTAAGAAATCGATGGATGTTATCGACTGAAATTTAATTTGATAAATGAGCTGTTTGTTTTCTATTAAGAAAATTAAATTTTATTCGAGAACATCTATCGGTTTCTTACTAAACCTCAACTATATCCGATGATCCTGCATACTTATCTCTTTTGTTGACTGTACCAATAAGATAAATATGATAAGTAGGTATGCGATTGTTTAATCAATTAATATTACCTCCAATCGCCTGAAACACAGGATTACCTAGTTCAGGCACAAACCATGATGATCTTGACATAGATTTAAGAAAAAAACCGGCCAAGTGCGAGTAAGACTCGCTCACGAAGGGTTCCGTATCACTGTACAATATTTAACACTACATATATAAAAAAATCACGTTTGTTGTATGGGAGCCCCCCCTTAAATATTTATTTTATTCTGTTTTTAGTATTTGCTGTTATAGCGACAACAGAAATACATCATCTGTGAAAATTTCAACTGTCTAGTTATCACGGTTCTTGAGATACAGCCTGGTGACAGACAGACGGACGGACAGACAGCGAAGTCTTAGTTATAGGGTCCCGTTTTTACCCTTTGGGTACGGAACCCTAAGAACTGTATTTAATGTTAGTTGTTATATATTTGAATAAATTTTATTTATTTATTTTTATTTCGATATTCTTACGGGAGACTTATGCGGGTGAAACCGCGAATCGTTGCTAGTTTTGATTATAAATTTCTCAAAAGTGTTTTCAGTAGCCAGAGGTTGATTTTCGATTAACTTTGGACCGCCTAAAACAATAGTAGTTTGTTGGTTTTGGCAATCATTTGTTTTAACTAAGATTGTTTGAAAACAGTTTTAGTTATTAGAATACGTTATTTTTAACGTGTTTTTTACTAAGAAGTATTATTACTATCAATTAAGAAAATAATGAGTGATAAAATTAGAAATGAAATGGGCATAATATCACAAAAAAACATCTGAATTTGTAATGACTTTTAAAAGATCGCTTCTAAAATGATATCAGTGGATATTTTACTGTTTTAATTAAATATTTAATTATGTAGATTTTTATAAAGTAATAATAAAAAATTCTTTTTGGCCGATTTTTACATGGGATTTCTTTTAAATTTATCTCAATAGATTCTTTAACTGTTTTAATTAAATATGTAGTAGTAGATCATTTAGTTATATTTTTCGCAACATAAATACGTATTCAAAGTGCAAAAAACTACCACTTTTTTTTCAGAGAAAATATTTTCCTAAACCAATATTCGAAAAACGATTTTATTTTTACCTACTATCAAAAAACAACACAACAAATATCTAAAATTCTTCTCAAAGTTATTTGAGAAAAGATTTCACCTGCACATACAAAGAAAAACGGATCACATACACCTTTTATTTAAAAAAACAAAACGGGAAAATGTCCATAGACAACGGAGCTCAATGACCTTGAAAATGCTTACCTTTGCCTCGTAACTTTAAATTAAAAAAAGAACTGCACTTGTCACTCACTCGCGAAAGAGGTGTAAGTCTTTATTATTTTTTTAATTAGTTATGGTACGTTTGTATATTGTTATTTTATTCTTTAATTTGCGGGCAGGAATGCGACCGCTCGCGTCGCGCTCGCCAAATCGACTGAGCCAGTAAGGGTTTGTGGAGTTTATGTATACTCGGGGAGTGTAGGTATGTTTTGGAAGTCGATTGTGACATTGGGGTAAGAGGAAAATTGAGTTTTAAGTTTTTGGAGGGGTATTTTATCGTGTGAAAGTTTAATGGGATATTGGGGTAGATGCTGTGGGGTAGAAAGGGTTATTAATAAGAAATATATTTTTTATTTATCCTTTTGATTTAGATATAATATCTAAATCAAACATGGGAACATTACCAGTCGACAGCGATGCGGGTGAATTTTTCGACGCTATATTTTAGTTTCTGTATAGTTTTAGTTAAGTTAGGATTTAATTTTGTTATTTTTAGTATTAGTTGTACATTAATAAGAATGTTATTTTTGTGGCTTTATAATTAGGTGTTTAAGTATGTTTTTTTTAAGAAGTAAGGGAATAGTGACGTGGTCAGAGAGACATGGAAAGAGCGTAGGGAGGTCTTTCCCCAGTAGTTGGACATTAATAGCTTATCAAATCAATAAAAAAAGCACATTGACATAGTCTTTACAGGTTTCCTTACTTGTGTGCTTTTAAAAACAAAATAATTTTATCTAATCTGCATTCGCGATTTATTTGCCAAAAATATTAACAAATATGAGCTTATGGAAAAATAACTTTAAATCCTACAGAATAAATATCAGTTTACGCTACAATTTCAAGCATTTTTATAACTTTTTCAATAGTACTAGTCACTCTGAAATCAACTTATTTACCATTACAATAAAGTTGATATTTGTTTAACTTGAAATAATATTAATCACACTAATATTATAAATGCGAAAGTATGTGAGGGTGTGTGTGTTTATATGTTTGTTACTTCTTTACGCTCAAACGGCTGGACCAATTTTGATAAAATTTGGTATGGAGGTAGCTGACACCCTGGATTAACTTATAGGCTACTTTTTATCCCAATATCCCCACGGGATCAACAATTAAGCGGGTGAAACCACGGGGCGCAGCTAGTTTGAAACATAAGTTTGAATAGACGTTATATGTTCGATTCTGCTTATTTTATTTCCACTGGATTCGAGCAGAGAGGAAGAAGATAGAAGTGTGTACGTTGCTGTGCAAACACGTTAGATTGGGAGACGTATTTAAAATTATTTAAAAACTGTTGTTACATGGAAATTAACCTGGCGTGTATTTTCCCTCAGAGATATTTATTTATAACTATTTAACTAAGCCATATAATTTTCATAAAATCTTTGAAAAGTCTATTAATTTTTGTACACAATGAGGACGTTCTCATTCGCAACAAAACACTATTTTATTTTTATTTTTACAAAAAAAAAATGTGTTTTTTTTTTTATGGCAAACAAAACTGTTTTCTATCCGAATGAACTGCCACAGTGATGCTAACAGTACAAAACCAACGTAAAACACAAAAATAGTCAACTAAAACACATAACCACCCACTTTTCCACCACAATCGGGCAACACGAAAAACTGAAAATCAAACGTATGCCACTTTCGCTACCGAAGCTAACGCGTCCCCACAAGTATACCTAAGTACGTATATCCGTTGTTATACTTTAACCGTCTGTTTTAAGTTACGCTTGGATATAAGCAACCGTAGGTAGGTAGACTCGGCTATTAGCTTTGTTGTGTAGCTTATAAAAGAGACAAACTGCCATAATACAGGCTGGCCCACAAGTCGTGGATCAAACGAAACAGGGCGATAGTTGGGGTTATTTGTAGTAAAAAAAAAATTGTGCGAGAGCCCTAACTTGATCTCCTTAAAAGTTATGACAATTTGAGTGTTTACAGTAAGGTAGCCTTAAAAGATATTGAAAAAAGTGCCAATACTGATAAATCATGGTACTGTTGTGACGTAACTCAGATGGGAGCTTATTTATTAAAATGAAACTCCTATATGGATTTCATTATTGATATTATTTAGTCTTTTCTCAATATTAATTAAAATTATCACTGCTTCTATATAGGAAAAGACACCATCATAATCTATCTGACACACGCTTGAATGCCCGACTGGAACACGTCATCAAAATATTACCGGCCAGTCTCAAGAAGGAGGTCCCAGTCTCTACATCAGCTACGCCCACCTTCGAATAAAAGGATTGGCATAGTTCAACTACCAAACAAGACTTTTATTCGCCATGTTCGGACATCCAAGCTCTTCCTACCTATCCTAACCGTAATTTTACCTAACGCAGGAAATTAAATTTACATGGTAAGGTCCGTCTCTTGCAAGAGCAGGCTTAAGTCAGGACGAACGAATCCAACACTATGTTAAGTGTCAGGTAAGTTAACTCTTACAAGTGCCAATGTACACTCATACAAACTAACTTCGTCATGCTTAAACCTCGTCACGCCAAAACCTGCGCAAAGGACGCGACGCGGCCTCCAAATGAAAACAATTGATGTGAGAGTTCACATCAGCCTGAAAGAGGCTTAAAAATTAAAGGATCTTAACATCGAACTCTTTTAACCCCATCGGACGGTATCGAGCCAGAGGGAGGGAAAAGTTTAAGAGGCCAGGGTTCATCGAAGAAATCCTATTATACGGCCCGTACTCCAGAGTAAAACTTCAAACTCCTACTCCGTTCTCAAAAAATTCTAACTTTATAAAAATCTCAGTCCTTACTGATAAAACTGTGTGTCCTCAACCATAAGCTGAACCAAATGTGTCAACCAAACACACTTTGCGAAGGCTATGCCCCGTTAGCAAAGTTGGTTTCAACTTAAGCTGAGTGTCTGTCACCCCCCCTCTAGGAGTGACCACAGTTTTCAAAAATTATTTCCTCCCATAACTCGCGACAAACTATACTGGAGTACGTTCATGCTATCCCAGCCTAATCGAAACAAAACATTGAAGACGACGATATGTTCCTCCTCCCTTAGGCCCCTTGGAGCTGTGAGGTCACACCTCACATGCCTCTGAGATGAGAGGTGAGGCACCTCACATACTCCCGGCCACGTCCGATGTTTTTTTCTCAGCAATTATGCAAAAAATACAAATGAACACATATTAATAAGTTGTAACATATTATTTAAACTAAAATAATGCACTAAATGATGTTTACATCTAACTGACATATTTACATTGATATGACAAGATAAATGACAATAAAAAAGAAAACAACAAACGTTTACATCTTAATATGAAAAGGTTTTAATCATCTTAAAAAGGCTTTTTATCGTTAAACTTTCTTTTTCTAAATTTATATTTTGAAAATAAAAACTTCTTTATAAAATGTTGTTTGCTTATAGAAAATGTTTTTATAAAATAAATAATCGAAATACTTTTTGGAAATAAACTTTTTGGAATTAATCTTTTAGTTCTAGCTTTTTTGACAAATGGGATTCTTTTCTTCCTGTGTGCTTTTCTTGTATTGTTTGCAGCACATTTTAAATAAACATTTTCTAATATTGGAACATCTACTTTATGTATTATAAAATCACTACTATTAAAGACTACAACCTCATCCGTAGGAAAATTAAATGAGTTTATAAATTGTACAGAATTCTTCAACATTTCTGCATCTTCATCTCTCACTGCACATAACTTTACATTATCCTCAACTAACTCAATATTACAATTGACCTTACTATTGTCATTTGTGTCGATGACGAAGTGAACATTCTCCTGTATTTCAGTCGAGAACTCCACATGACCATTCTCCTTCGTTTCGGAAACATGGATCGAAAAATTATTTTCAAAAAATTGATCACCAGCGATGTTATTTTTATTGTTTTCCACATCGTGATCATCATGCTCATCCTGTGGCTCTGAAACATTGCTATATATATTAGTAAATGGAATGGACTGACCCGATTCATCATTTTCATTCTTGTGTTCATTCTCGAACACTTGTATCAGCTCCTTCTTCTCCTCTGCGGGTGTGCACTCCTGGCTGCTGTGCTCGTCATCATCTTCTCCATCAGCATCTTCCATACTGCTTTCTAGGCAGCTTTGCTCGTCCTGTAGTGGGTCTTCTTGTTTTCCACTAAATAATACAGAAGCATCATCATCTACATTTACAAAATTCTCCTGTCCGCTTTCGTCAGACAGATCTTGTGCGATTTCCGCTTCTTGCACCTTATAAATAATTTTGTCTTTGTGACATCTGCACGGAAGCTCTGCTCGTAACACATCACACATGGCATCAAATGACATATCATCGTTGTACGTGTAATTGTACAATGCTAGGGCAGCACCCTGAAGATATGCGCCAAATATCAGCGCCCAATCGCTTTCACGCCATCCATTGAAGGCGGCAATTACTTTAAATTGGTTTATGAACTCCTCCAGGCATATGCCATTCGTGCCCGTAAAAAATTGAGCCATCTTACTCTCTTTACAAAAAAATCATTAAACCACTTAGCTTTATGCTCCTGGCGACGTTTCTGCGCCTCTTACTCAGCTTGGCATGCGAGCGGTCTCGCTTTTTTTATAATATATATATATTTCGCAAATTTCGCGAATTTTCGGCGCGGCCACCAATTGTTGTGACGTAACTCAGATGGGAGCTTATTTATTAAAATGAAACTCCTATATGGATTTCATTATTGATATTATTTAGTCTTTTCTCAATATTAATTAAAATTATCACTGCTTCTATATAGGAAAAGACACCATCATAATCTATCTGACACACGCTTGAATGCCCGACTGGAACACGTCATCAAAATATTACCGGCCAGTCTCAAGAAGGAGGTCCCAGTCTCTACAGTACCCACTGTCATAAAAGCACTGTTGTAGTGATGATACTTTTTTTTTTAATTTTCTTTTTATGTTTTTTTTCTATTTTTTTTTTTATTGTAAATAACCTCAACTATCGCCCTGTTTCGTTTGATCCACGACTTTTGGGCCAACCTGTATATTTATTTATAAAAGCACAGTCTCATCTCGTACTTTAAACTTCATCATCTGCCTAGCCTTTTTCCCAACTACGTTGGGGTCGGCTTCCAGTCTGACCGGATGCAGCTGTATTTTACATGGAGCGACTGCCTATCTGACCTCCACAACCCAGTTACTGGGTAATACGATACGTCGATATCTCGTACTTTAAACTTATGCTAGAATAATCTTAATAACTAAAGGACTACTATTTTTTATATTCTAATATTTAAAAATATAATTTATTTGTATTTAGTTAAAAAAAGGACTAATGTAGGTACAGTCAGCAAAAGAGATAAGTATGCAGGATCGTCGGATATAGTTGAAGTTTAGTAAGAAACCGATGGATATTGTCGACTGAAATTTAACTTGATAAATGAGCTGTTTGTTTTCTTTTCGTAAAATTAAATTTTATTCGAGAACATCCATCGGTTTCTTGCAAAATTTTAACTATATCCGACGATCCTGTATAATGATCTCTTTTGCTGACTGTACATGACAATTACGGCGTATATAGCATTGATTATATATCTTGCTGCCTTGAAAAGTATATTAAGCGAAACTAAAACTATGATAAACTAAAACAGACTAAAGTAAATAAGATGGGTAATAAACATGAACAAAAAGTTAAGAATAAAAACTATAATAAAAAAATATTAAAATGAATATTTAAATTAAAAGTCACCCTATACAGGGTATAAATTAAAATAATAATTAAGCAAATAATAACTAATACGTAATGAATTAATTAATAAAAAAAAAAATGTATCCTAACTTAACTAAAACTATACAGAAACTAAAATATAGCGTCGAAAAATTCGTCCGCATCGCTGTCGACTGGTAATGTACCCAAGAGACTGGCGGCATTACCACGTTGTAAGGAAATGCCAAGGCACACGCCAGCCCTTTTTTTTATGGATGGGAAATCATCTAATAACTCCTACCACTCTGGGTGGAGCGGAAGGAAGTGTCAGACTCTTACTGACTAAAACCCACCCGTGTTCCTTCCTTAGCCCTTTATGTTCCGGGGCAGCGGTAACCCTTTCGGACAATCCCGCTACCCCGGCAGGCTTCGACCCTAACGGGCCCCTTCCTTTATGCTGACATACATCTCTTTGAGGCGCGCGTGGAACACGTACGCGCCGTCCGGCACGGGCCTGGTCCTGATCGGACGGTGAGCTACCCATTACTCTCCGTCCGCAGGCCTACGCCTACGGTGGCCGGGAGTCGTCACGCGGCTCCCGACGCCCGGAGCGCCTCCCGCGGTGGCTGGGACGTGCGGCTCTCTCCCTCAGCCATCCCGCCACCTCCTTCGCTAGTATGACTGCTTCGCAGAAGGAGGTGACTCCTTCCCACTCCCTCTCACTCCGGACCATGCCTTGAACGAGGGCCGGACGCGAGAGGTCACCGCTGAGAGGGTGTTGCCTTACTTTGACAATTAAAGTTGATAGTCTAAGCGGGCAACCCCATTGCCATTAACCACCTACTTTAATGCATTACACATACCGCAGTGTCTCAAGATGAAAGTCTTTGACCAGTGCGTGTTGCCAGTGATGACCTATGGCACTGAAACGTGGTCGCTCACGATGGGTTTGATTAGAAGGCTGAAAGTTACCCTAAGGGCAATGGAGACGGGTATGCTTGGAGAAGAGATCTGTAGGAAAACCAAGGTAACCGATATAGCCCGAATAATTACCAAACTTAAGTTGGATATTGGTCGATGGGGCCGATAGGTTCTGGAGCGACGACCGCTTGCCGGAAGACGTAGCGTTGGAAGGCCTCCGACAAGGTGGACCGACAACCTTTTGAAGGCTGCAACCGGTCGAAGTGAAGGTGCTTGGGGGAGGCCTATGTCTAGCAGTGGACGTCTTTCGGCTGCAATTATGACGATGATTTCAACACACTATCTAACTAGCATTTATCCTGATTTTCCTGATTCTGTTTACTTTAGTCGATCATATACTTTTAGGCCTTATAAAACTTGCGTTTTTTTGCGTTTAGGTCCCTTAACAACGTTTTTATGTCAGCGTATAACCATCAAGTTTTACACACCAGCGCTTTAAAAGTCGACCCGAGCTGTGTAAATATCACACTCTTTAAATGAAAATGGTGCTATTTTATCGGCCTATTAATTTTATATTCATTATGCCCGATAGTCGATAAAGGGGTGAGCAGATATTTTTATTGGACATGTGATGGGTTGCGTTTGTAAGCCTAGTTGTTGTGGTTGGATAAGCCAAGGGACCTAGCCCGAAGAATTGCCAAACTTAAGTGGCAGTGGACGCACATTGCTCGCAGAACATATAGCCGATGGGGTCGAAAGGTTCTGGAGTGGCGACCGCGTTCGGAAGACGTAGCGTTGGAAGGCCTCCCACAAGGTGGACCGACGACCTTGTGAAGGCCGCAGGTACTCGTTGGATGCGAGAAGTACAAAACCGGTCGAAGTGGAGGTGCTTGGGGGAGGCCTATGTCCAGCAGTGAACGTCGGAGAAGTATTTATGTTCCGATAGTTTACTATAACCTGGATACTTTTTATCCCGGTAATTTCCGTGGGATAATTTCTAACTTCCATGCAGGCGAAGCCGAGAGCAAAAGTTAGTTCCTTACATTTTAGGCTCAAAACCTCACAGTAAAGTCTCTCAAGAAAAACGCCTTTACTGAAAAACAACGCGTTGAACTGCCAAACAGGATTATGTTAATACTTTGTGTCGGTGCGAATATCGCAAGATAATTCTATTTCGAGACGGTTGCTTGGTAGGAATATTGGATGCTACATATGAGATGAGATTTTCAATCTTTTTTTGTTTTTAGGGTTCCGTACTTCGAAAGAAAAAAAACGGAACCCTTGTAGGATCTTTTTGTTGTCCGTCTGTCTGTCAAGACCCTTTATCTCGGGAACGCGTGGAGGTATCGAGTTAAAATTAAAACCATATACTCAAGTCTACAGTCCCTTGAAGCTGTGAAAAAATCAAACTTCTAAGTTAATGTAAAAAAAAAGATGCGGCCGTTTATGCTGAAAAAAACATAATCGACAATCAAGGGAATCAACATTTATAGGGTACTTCCCGTTGACCAATCTAGAAATTTGGCAAGAAGCAAGGTCATGTAGCACAAGTAAACACACAATACATACTTACCTAGAAATTACCCTATACGATAACCTTACCTAAATAAATACCAATATTCACAAGGAGCGACTGCCTATCTGACCTCCAAAACCCAGTTACTGGATAACACGATACCCCTTGGTCAGACTATCGGGCTTCTGACGACCCGTAACGACTGTCAACGATCTATGAATGACAGCAGGGACCAAAGGCTTAACGTGCTTTCCGAAGCACAGGAGGGCCTCGGTACATAAGAGATGGTTACCTATCCACGGACTGACCTCAGCAAGCGTAGCTTACCTTCGATCGACCTGTGTAGCTATTATCAATTAGCCACGAGCACCTCTATAGCCACGAGCGCCTGTTTTCCACGAGCCTCTCTTTAGCCACGAGCCCCTCCTTAGCCATGAATGAAAGCCGTCAGTCAGACAGAACAATATCGAATCAAAGAGCCAAAATCGATAAAAATCCTTGCCACCGAGACCTCAATATTTTAAAAACTACGTTCCCAATTAAAAAAAAATCTTGAAAATTCTCTAACAAAGTGGGATCGGAATCTAATTATCGTGAGGTACCTATACCTCGTCCGTTGAGGTAGAGGTAGGGGTGAAAATTACCTATAAAATACCTCTGTTACCGCGAGCTACTGGAGTGGAGCGTTTAAATGGACGAGTGAACTGACCTTCAGATGTTTTATTTTTATTCATAAAGAAAGAAATAAACAAGTTTTGTATTCCTCAATTTTCATGACTGCACCTACCACTGTTTGTCTCTGCATCACCCAAAGGTTCACTGGTAGAAAATGCCTAAGGCGTTAAGTCCGCCTCTGTACATTTATGTGCTTGTAGTATTAAAAAGAAAGAAAATACGTTTATTTGCGGTGAACATGACGCAAAAAAAGAACATAACCCCAAAAAATGAAATGAAAAAAAAAGAAGGTAAGGGAAACATGCGTCACATCCACACAAAACGGCTATCGCTCAGCATTATGCTGCGACCCTATCCAAGACAGAGCCGCAGCGCTGGTTCTCAGCGACAGCTGGCGCTGACGTATGACGTCATCCGGTGCAGCAAACAATTATACCGGTACAGCGTAATCATCATCTGCCTAGCCCTTACCCAACAATGTTGGGGTCGGCTTCCAGTCTAACCGGATGCAGCTGATTACCAGTATTTTACATGGAGCGGCTGCCTATCTGACCTCCACAACCCAGTTACTGGGTAATACGATACCCTTTGGTAAGACAGATTGTCAGATTATCAGGCTTCTGACGACCCGTAACGACTGTCAAAGATCCACGAATGACAGCCGGGACCAACGTCTTAACATGACTAACATCTTTCAAATAAACTAAATGTTTAAGCAAATTGCACCAAATCTTGTAACATATTTACTATCTGCTGCAGTTCAAAAGTTCTTCAAAGTTTCCTATAACATCAAGCTACTGGAATGGTGCGTTTAAACATGCCATGTATATGAATCTAGGTGGACTAGAATGTGCGGTGAAAATTACCTTTAAAATACCGCCTTTACTGCAAGCCACTGGGAAGGAGCGTTTGAACTGAAGAGTCAGCTCTCCTGACGCGGCTTGACTGGTGAAGTGGCTTCTAGATCTAGTATGGGTTATTAAATATTTAATGTCTTGTGCATAAACACTGAAGATTATAATCATAATCATAATCATCATTTATTGCATTCATGTAGTTTACAAGTTCTTTCAAGTATATAGGTTTCATATATGAACCCTGCTAGGGCACAGCAATATTTAAAATAGTTTAAAGTGCTACAGTGTCACAATAAATAAACCAAACCACTGTGTTTAAACAAAATTTCAAATTTTAACATGATCATTTGTTCTTTAAATAAGTAACTAAACTGTCATGCATGATATAATACAAAATAGTGTTAGATCAATTAATTGGTCATCATTTCCATTCATAAATTAAATTAAGATAAGATTTAATAAACAAAAAAAAAAAAAACAATAATAATCATAAAATAACATAAGTAGGTACTAAGTTAAAATTGTAGGTGCTGTGTGTTTTTTGTACAGGTATTAATTTCAATGTCAAAATTTACTTATCCTTAAAGAATTCTTTTAGGGTGTAATACGATTTTAATATAAGGATTATGAAGACGTTAATAATGTTGTGTTCATTTCGTGTTTCTGTGTGTAAAAATTTTATCACGACTGCTCTCAAAAACGGTGATGGAAAACATCGTGAGAAAACCGGCATGTCCTAGAACCAAAAATTCGAAGACATGTGACATCCACCAACCCGCGATGGGCCCGCGTGGTGGATTATGGCCCACTCCCTCTCACATAAAAAGGAGGTCTGTGTCCCAGCAGTGGGAACATTATAGCAGCAGAATACCAGTATTTTACATGGAGTGACTGCCTATCTGACCTCCACAACCCAGTTACTGGGTAACACGATACCCCTTGGTAAAACTGGTTGTCAGACTTTCGGGCTACTGACGACCCGTAACGACTGGCAAAGATCAATAAATGACAGCCGGGACCAATAACGTGCTTATCGAGGCTCGGAGGGGTCCTAGTATGTAAAGATAGTCACCCATCCACGGACCAACCGCGGCTAGTGTAGCTTAACCCGATCGCTCGAACCGTGCGGCTATTATTACTATAGAGGTATGAGGAACAGGGTGTAAAATTCACTCAAACTCCATAGAAAATGGAAGATCCTCCGACGATGATGTCGGGCATATCTATGCTAGTTGCGGGGATATCTATGCTAGTTGCGCGGTAAACTCTGCTTGCGAGATGCAGGATTTTGCGTGACGTCAGTATGACGCATTGTTCGCATGTGGCGTTGTAGATACCGCTACATAACTTAGCCACAAGCCCTTCGCCGATTATGCAACCTACATACAATTATTACGCAACTAACTATTTACACGAGGGTACTGAATTAAATGACTAATGAGCTAACTTTACAAATAAATGCAAAATCGCAAACGAAAGGACATTTAGGTGTCGAAGTAATCGTCCGCATCGCTGTCATCCGAAAACGTGCCTGGAATGTTGACACCAGTTCTTTCCAGCATTTGTGTAATTAATTATGAGGAAATGCGGTCGGGGAGACTTTTGAAAAATCCTAACTAAAAAGTCGTAAATCGAGGTTTGGCTCTCGCCTATTTCCTCCTCCAATATTGGACCAATTTAAAAGATATTTCATAAACTGAATAAGAAGGATATCGTCGTCATGCTGCCAAAGTTAGCTAAATGCACAATAATGCAATTAGAGATAAATCAATTTGAAAGTTTACTGTAGATTGTTTTGTTAAATACTAGCTTTCATTAATATTTTTAGTTCTTTTCCGATGCATTATTTATCCTTCTGTAGAAAGCAAGACTAGTTGATTCGATTATCCTTATAGAAACGAATAAAAATAAAAAAATATCTCCGAGAGGACTGCTTTTAATCAATTTTGGCTGCCAATTATCAAAAATAGTTTTTTGTTAAATTTGAACCTTTAAGTCTTACAATTTTAATAATCCATAGAAGCAGATATTCATTGTACCATTATACATATGTAGAAAATGTTGTGTCTATTGAATGTTATCAGAAGAACAGAAAAAAAGAGTTAGACATAATTTTAGCTAGTTTTACCTGACGAAAAAATTAAGAATTTTTCATTTATTCTTTTTATACTCATCTATACATTTTGTCTGTATACGTTAATATCCGAAACTACAGAACGGTTTTGGATGAAATTCGGTAAGTAGATAGATAAGGCAAAGGATTAACACATAGGCTACTTTGTATCTCACTGCTGGACACAGGTCTCTTTCAAAATTAATCTCTGAAACTACTGAACGGATTTAGATGAAAGTTGGTAGGTGGATAGATAAGGCACAGGATTAACACAGGCTACTTTATAACCCACTGCTGGATATTGCTATTGAGCTTGATTTTAAAAGATCAATGTAAATAATTACTTGGTAATCGAGTTTTTGTTTGTTACGAGGTGTTTAATTAAATGGAAATTAAATATTAAATGGAAATAAAACTAAGTGCATAACATTTTCTTTACCAAATGTCAAAGGTAGTGATTATGAGATAATATTGAATCAAGAGAAACTAGAATTCGTCGATAAAACTGTTTTCCTAGGGATCACGCTCGACTCAAGGCTACAATGGGGTCCTCATTTAACATCTCTTGCAGGACGGCTAAGTTCAGCAGCTTATGCTGTCAGAAAAATCCGTCAATTCACTGATATAGATACCGCGAGACTAGTCTACTTTAGTTACTTTCATAGTATCATGTCTTACGGTATTTTACTTTGGGGACGGGCTGCAGACATCGATTCTATTTTTATTCTGTAGAAAAGAGCCATCAGAGCCATATATAATCTCCGCAGGCGTGATTCTCTAAGGGAATTGTTTAAGGAAATTAACATCATGACGGTGCCTTGTCAATATATCTACGAAAACATAATGTATGTAAGGAAAAATTTACATCTTTTTAACAAAAGAGGTGAAAGACATAATTATAGTACTAGAAATAGGGACCTATTAGTTCAACCAGGTTTCAGACTGGCTAAAGTAGACTCATCTTTTATGGGGTACCTACTGTTTAAAATGTTATAATAAAATACCTCCCCACATTCTTCAACTGAATGAGACAAAATTCAAGTCTTGTATAAAACGCACACTATGCAGGCAGGTATATTATAAGTTAGGGGACTACATCGCTGATAAAAATGCCTGGCTCAATGCTGGTCCTGCTCCACAACCACAACTAATTGATTAACACTTGAAAATTCTGTTGGAGCTGCTGAAGATTGTAAGACTATCTTTGCATTGTATAAACTCAATTTTCTTTGTATTGTATAATTGCATAGCACAGATGTGAGTTCTATGTACTATAGTGCTACCATTTACCGGGTAATGTCTTTCATTGACTTGAATGAGCCCTGGCAGCTGATAGTATGTCATGTTCACACAATTGTCTCGCTGACGGTGGCGTGTGTGTTGGATCATTTAGCTCCCTTCAAAATGGTTGATCTGAATGGTGCTGATCTATGCGTCATGTTCGTGAACGGGCGCCGTCAGTTGGGGCTTGTGGTCATCACTTAGCTGCCTCGGCTTATTTTGAATTATTTTATTTTGGATTGTTGTTTTGTTACTATTTGCTGTACTCTGGACGCTTTTAACGCGTAAGTCTCTTTTTTTACATCGTTCTCACATATGATTATAAATTCAAAATAAATGATGTAACTAATATTTTTGTAAAAACATAATTTAAAAGAGTGTCCATGGAGTTTCTTGCCCGTTCTTCTCCATAGGTACAGACGCCAGCACATCAACCTACTACAATCTGTCAGATTTCTGTAATAGATTTTCAACTTTATCGCTAAAGCATAAGGTTCAATGTTGATTGGGAAAATTTGACAGTTAGGGGTAGGTTGATGTGCTGGCGTCTGTACCTACGCTTTGGAATGGGCAACTAGCTTCATTTTTTCTGACTGACCGACTTCTTGACAATTCAAAAGTGCCTATAAATGGTTTAATTGAAATAAATGCTTTGAGTTTGAGTTTCGTCGAGCCGAATGTGTCGCGTCGTAATGAAAATTGAATGAACGAATGAACGAACTAACTGCGCCGCGCGCCAACGCGAATCCCTGGCAACTATAGGTATCATCATTTAATCGCTTTTGGCTGCAGAGACGTTTATCTAATAGAACCCGTAGTAAGTTTACCCGAAATCAATTAAATGCATATAATTATATTTTTCACAAAAACATTATTAACATCTTGCATGTTAAGGGCGCGGGCCAAAATGAGTTAAAGTGAATAATTTAATTTTTGCTGACGTACGTTATTAAAGTTTTCAATAAGTAAATATTTTTCCAAAACCGGCTAACGGCATTTGAAATACTATGGCAGAATAAATCATCTGTAGACCTGCTCCAGTGCGTAAATGAGAAAATCGATTAAACGAGTTTAATATTATTTAGCAAGCGTAATATCGAAAAACCTATCATTAAACAAATTTAATCGTTTTTGTCTGGCGACTTTTTACAGAAATTGATCAATTACCCTTTATTATGCACAGAGTATCTCTGCAACTAATGGGTTTCTGCGTTTAACCGATATTGGCAGACGACAGAACTGAAAAACTGAATCGATTGATATTTTTAACACAAAATTGACCAAAATTGCAGATAATCGGTTTTGGCAGCATGACGGCGATATATACTTTGTCCGTATGTTTTTCTTTTATCATTAAAAGTTGTAAAATTTGTACACTAGGCCTCTGTTGGCAGCGGTTTAAATCGGCATTTTTTGAGGGTTCTAATGCTTAATAACAATAATGTATCATTAAAAAGGAAAACATAGGGACATACAAGTAGTTAATATTTATTATTCTGTAAAAAAATCATTGCTTTATGCTTTATTAACCAGAAAGAAAACAGGCGAGAGCGTTTCTATGGAGAAACGACCACCCGCATTTCCTCTTATCTAGTAGAAATGAGTTTCATTTTGACAGTTCAACAACATTCATTGCGTTATTTACGTTCAAACTCAAACTCAAATCATTTATTTCAATATTAAACCATTTACAGGCACTTTTGAATTGTCAAGAAGTCGGTCAGTCAAAAATAAAATGAAGCTATAGTTGCCCATTCCAAAGCGTAGGTACCTATGGAGAAGAACGGGCAAGAAACTCCATGGACACTCTTTCAAATTATATTTTTACAAAAATATTAGTTACATAATTAATGTTGAATTTATAATAATAGGTGAGAAGTGTGAGAACGATGTAAAAAAAAAAGAAAAGAGAAAAAAGATAAATAGAGTTGTTTAGCAGACCCGTTGGTCTCGTGGTCGCAAGCGCGACTACTGAGCGTGGAGTCCTGGGTTCGATTCCCAGGTCAGGCAAAGTTTTATTGAGTTTTTCCATTAGGAATTTCTTAGTAACAGCCCGGAGTTTGGAAGTTTGCGGTGTGAATGCACGTTAAGCCGTTGGTCCTGCGCCTGATCTCTCTCCGGTCGTGTCGGATTGCCGTCCCATCGGACTATGAGAGTGAGGGAAGAGGGAGTGCTCCTGTGTCTGCGCACTCACTTGTGCACTATAATATCCATGTCCAGCAGTGGACTGCGATACGCTGAGTTGGTTGATTGATGGCGATGCTAATTCTTTGGCCAAGAAATAGGCCGGCCCTCTGGTCACGTGAATAGTCGACTAAGCGCTTGGCGATATCTCGAAAAACCAAGTGGGCACTCGGACCCCATGGCCCTAGTGTTTCAACCCCAAACGGCTCGAACATATAACTCCCAATCAGGTTGGAATTTGCTTATTTTTTCATATAAATGTACCTACATATTATTATTTTAAATGTTAGCTTCTCGTTAATCGTGTCCGAAACACAATACTGCGCTCCAAAACAAAGATAGTTGACGTGGCTCAAAAGGCTGCTCAACTTAAATGGGACTGGGCAGGACATATCTGCCGCATGCCGGACAAACTGTGGGCCCCAATAGCGCAGAATTGGTGCCCTGAGACAGTGAGGCGGGGTCGCGGCAGACCACGTAGATGGCGGGACGAGCTGGATAGGTTCCGTCACAACTGGAAGGAGGACGCGCGGGCTCGCGAAAGATGGAAGGAGTGGAATGAGGCCTTTGCCCAGGAGTGGGACAGCGCAGGCTAGAAATAACAATAATAATAATAGCTTTTATTATGTAAATATTTACAGAAATAAATGTTTTGTTTTATTTCACAACATAATGCGATAACACACAAAAGGATACAACAAGGTGACAAAAGAATGACTTCTGAGAGGCCAGTCTCTGCAGTATTAGGGAGATTAAAGGTCATAGCATACATATCAACTCGCCGTAAGCGCGGCGTCGCCTAGCCGTAGCCGAGTCGACGTATCGGAATCCGCTTTGGTTACGTGCTTACGTTTGGTTGACGCCTGTTTGGCGCCGAGGCGAAAGGCGATACGGTGACTATCCCTTTCCGAGTTTATATGTGTGCTAGACCTTCATCCAACTTCATGTGATGAGATGACTTGATATGAATTTTGAATATTATGAATGATGTTTTGTTTTGATTTTAGTATTGACTAACATAGTTTTAAGAAAAAGTCAAAGTCAAATCATTTATTTCAAATAGGCACACTAAAGGCACTTTTGAACGTCAAAAATTACAATAAAACGAAATTGATTCTAGTCGCCCCTTCCAAAAGGTAGTTTTCGTATGGAGAAGAATGGGCAAGAAACTCCACCGTTACTCTTTTAAAATGTTTTACAAGGTTTTGTATACATTCATTATATAATTATATGTGAAGACGATGCACCTAAAAGACCTTTGTTACTAACAACTATGGACACATAATAATGTGTCGTGTGTATGTGAGTGACTAATAAAGTCGGAAATAAATGGATTTAATTTAATAATACATAACAAAGGTCGAATGCGTAGTGTTGCCACGATTTTAAACTTTTTGTAGCATAGTAACACCAGCTACACCGTAGCCCACAGCTTAATCGTAAAATAAACCAATGTATGATAGAAATAATGTTGACATTAATTAAAAATTAAAGACAAACACAAAGATATTTATTCGTCGGATAGGGTAGGTACAAAGTTGGTTGGTATAAATGGATAAGTTCAACACGTCCGCCGCTGATAGCGGCATACGAATATTTACAATGTGAACCTAATGTATACTTGGGTATGAAACCTAACTTATATACTACTTATACTTTATAATAAACTGGAGGGGTCCGTGGCTAAATAAAAACAGCCGTACAGGTCGATCGATCAGGTTAAGCTACGCTTGCCGCGGTTGGTCTGTGGATGGGTGACCATCTTTACATACTGAGACCCCTCCGTGTCTCGGAAAGCACGTTAAGCCGTTGGTCCCGGCTGTCATTCGTGGATCTTTGACAGTCGTTACGGGTAGTCAGAAGCCCGAAAGTCTGACAACCAGTCTTACCAAGGGGTATCGTATTACCCAGTAACTGGGTTGTGGAGGTCAGATAGGCAGTCGCTCCATGTAAAATACTGGTATTCAGCTGCATCCGGTTAGACTGGAAGCCGACCCCAACATAGTTGGGAAAAGGCTAGGCAGATGATGACTTTATAATAAACTCATAACATAACATAATCAGCCTATAATTTTTCCACTGCTGGTTGTTATTGTTGTATTTTTATTTTATTTTGTATATTAGAGTATAAAATGTCCGTAGTATAAGTGTTTTGTATTGTTTAACTAGCAACAACTTTTCAACAAGCTTCATCTTTCTGACTGACTGACAACTTTTTTTTTTGGAGTATGAGTTGTTAGAGCAGTGGTAGCCAAGTTGTAACGGCCGCGACTGACGAGTTGTAGATCGTAGGTTCGAATCCAGACAGGCGCTTTACTTTGTGTAAATTATTTCATCACCACTGCTCTCAAAACGGTGAAGGAAAACATCGTGAGGAAACCGGCATGTCCTAGAACCAAAAATTCGAAGACACGTGACATCTGCCAACCCGCACTGGGCCCGCGTGGTGGATTACAGCCCACTCCCTCTCACTGAGAGGAGGCCTGTGTCTCAGCAGTGGGAACATTATAGGCTGATTATGTATGTATGTTATGTAAGCGCTCCTCTATCCTACAATCATTGTTCGACAGACATTACTCACCTAAACAAACAAAAAAAAAATACGACTCAACCTTGGCAGCACTACTCGAGTTACTAAACCAATCCACTGTCCAATCTAAACGAGCCACAACTCCGCAGTTTTTGGGTCAACAGTGAGCCGCTAAGATCTCGTTTAAAATGTTTGTACGGAACAAGAAACATTAATCAGTTCGTGTGATGCGAAGTTTTATTAGCTGGAAAGAAAGAAAGAAAAGAAAGGAAAATTGTACATCTGACAAAAAATCATAATGTTTGTATGTAGGTATATTAGTATGATTTTTGTTGTAAAAAAAAAGTTTTTAGAGGTATCTTCATGATTTTTTTTCTATCGTACCAAATAAGTTGTATTATGTTTTCAACACACTATCTTCCTAGCATTTATCCTGAAGAATATCATATACTTTTTTTGATTTTCTTTACTGTAGTCGATCATATAGTTTTATTGTTTCTAAAACTTGCGTTTTTTGCGTTTAGGTCCATAATTATGTTCGACCAATTCATTTCAAATATGATTAAGCCTTAATAGGGAAATATAAATTATATCATTAACTCCAATCATATTACACACACGTGTTGATTAGTGTGCAAATGTATTATTAGTAAAGGTTGCCTTCCACTGAGGCGTAACGAACGAACATCACTTCGATTATTCTTTATTCATATTAGCACGGACTATGAGAATAGGTCGTATCGTGGTACGACTTGGTTTACACGTTTTTTGCCCTGGCTGGAGGCTTCATTTGCAAGGCATGCTCAGGATAGCCCGGTTAAGCCGCCGACAAACTCCTAGGTTGAACTGCAAGATGACATTTATAAAAAAAAAATAGTTAAAATATTAGCCATTTAGGTAAGAAGGCAATTTATGTGACTGACCGGTACGGGTAGAGTACGATTCGTGAATTTTTTTTTGTTTTTAATTTAATTTATATATTAGGTGTTAAGCGTAGAGATCGAGTAAGAAACACCACGCTGCGCTCCATAACTCAAGTAGTGGATGTTGGAGAAAAAACAGCCAGACTGAAGTGGGAGTGGGCCGGACACGTCTCACAAATGCACCCGGAGAGATGGGCAAAGATCGTCACTCACTGGACGCCTGAGGCAGGACATCGCCGTCGAGGTAGACCAAGGCGAAGGTGGTGTGACGATCTAATATCATTTGCAGCGCCGTTATCTCCACAACGTAATGCACGCGCACCAATCAGCGTTCGTCGCGCTAAGACGCGCGAATTCCGTCGAATGCGCGCGAATTCCCGCGTTTTCTTTTTGTCTCAGAAGAAATAATTGTGTTCATTGTGGAGATAAGGTTGAATTTGCTATGTTAAATTTCAGATTAACGCTCCGATGCGCTTCGACTCTGCGCTAGTATGAATTGACCCTAACAGGAGACAGATTGTTCGCCGTGGCTGGGACAACAACAGACGCTCGCAGATCAATGGAAGAAGATCTAGACTGTTTTATCACACTACTGTTATAAAGGCGAAAGTTTGTGTGTTTATATGTTCGTTACTTCTTCACGCTCAAACGGCTGGACTAATTTTGATAAAATTTTGTATGGAGGTAGAGAGAGAGACCCTGGATTAACATATCTATAGGCTATTTTTATCCCGACATTCTCACGGGATCGACGCTTATGCGGGTGAAACCTCGGATCGCAGCTAGTGTTAAAATAAACGGTTGAAAGCAGAAAAAGGGACAGTAGCTCTCCCACGGACACGAATTCAGACAGCATCTGTCTGGTATTAATGCTGAAATGAGCCTTTTTTGGCGCAGCCGTGAGGCACACACATTGTTGTCTAAACCTTTTTTTTTATTTTGTATTTCGCGTTTCACGAACTGTGACCAAATAAACTTTTTTTTTTCTTTCTTTCTTTTTTTAATTCCTAACGCACCGCTTCTCAGCTTAAAATACGCCATTTCTGCACCATTTTACACAGTAAGGGTTCTCCTTACTTTAACCTACATAGGTAACAACCGTTAACAGATTACGCCGCGATGTACGCAAGGTTTAACCCTCCATCTGTTGCGGTGCCCAAAATGGTCAGACCACCGTAAAATCTCGATAGATCATGTTCAATGAATTTGTCTTTTGAAGTCTTTGATCAGTGAGAGTCCTGTGCAGTGAGCATGGGAGGGTTATGTTGTAGACGGGGCGTGGTTTACTGTTGCGTGTCAACTCATGTGAAATTGTGTGTGGGAACCTATGGAGGATTGATTGGTAGTTTTCAGGTGATAGATGAAAAGGAATGAAGTGGGAATTTGTGATTATCAAAGGAGTTTGTGTTGTTTTTTAAGTTTTTTAAGTTCTTTATAAAATTGTTCTTGTGATTAAAATTGGTTTCAGCTTGGCAGGAATTTGGTTATTTAAAATGTGTTTTCGCAAACATGCTTGGAAGTGTGAGCATTATTTTGACAACCTTCTTCGAGATAAATCGAAATTGCTATACTGGCCAAATACATGCGAGCAGCGGCCGGCAAAAGTATGAAAATCCATATCTGTCGTGGTTCAGCGGCCAAATAAATTACATAGTAAACTCATATCTGTCGTATAATTTAAAAATGGAATGATCTTTTACTCCGAAACATGGCAACCAAGGAGGTAAGTTATCAAAGGTTTTATTTAAATTTTGAACTGGCTTGCAAATAGAAAGCCGTTTATTGAAAAAAAAAACAAATTAACACTTTAACGCGGGTTGTACATACGACAACTGTATTTTCAAATAAAAAGTTCTGCCTGGGTACTATGTACTTAGTTTTAATTTCCGCGCATTACTTATTTGAGAAAAGTACTATACAAGCCTTGGCCACAACTAGGCATTGATGGACTTACGTATGTGTGCCTCGGCCTACATTTACACGTTCTTCCATCAATGCCTCTTTTGCTGGCCGCTGCAGTAATGTATTATTATGCTTTAAGACTGTTTAATTGCGACTGAATGTCTGCTCTTGTTAAATATAAGAAATCTCTTGAAAATTTATTGTGAATGTTTTTTTTCTTCTTTTCTTCATTTATCTTAATGTTAGTTATTTTATTATTCTATGTTTTAATATTTAACAGAATTTATTATTTTCATGTTCCCTGTCAAAATGTTTTCTTTTATTATGTATTAGGTATTTAATTTGTTAGCTTAGTTGTCAATTTTATTGTGCATGCTGTGGTCTCCTATAATTGAAAGAGTTCACCTACCAAATACTTTGTCGTCCATTAACTATGTCATGTTTAGTATATCTTTTGTTGGAGATCCTAAAGTAAATAAATAAAATAAAAAAAAATGTGGTGGGGACATACATACGTTGAGTAACATGTATCTATCACATAATAGATTTACCTGTCATTGCTTTATTTTTACGGTTTACAGTTTAAAATATCATTTATTTCTCAAAGATTTACATAATCACCAAAATTTTAATTAATTCTTTTTACCTTTGGCGACTGGAATCAATTCTATTTTTTGTTGTTGAAAAAGTGCCTTTTATGTGCCTATTTGAAATAAATGATTTGACTTTGATTATAATTAACAGTTAGCAAACACATAAAATTGACCTAACAATATTTTTATAACATATTTTCTTTGTTTTTTTTTTCATATCTATCCCTCTCAAAGTACCTAATGCTTTGGCATATTCTGATAGATTAAGATCAGGTTTTGGATCATTCTAAACGTACCATAGTCAATTGTTGTTACCATATCTACTTTGTGCAGCGGTGGCCATGTGATAACGGCAGAGACTTACGAGTTGTAGGTCGTAGGTTCGAATCCAGACAGGCGCTTTACTTTGTGACTTTGTGTAAATTATTTCATCACCACTGCTCTCAAAACGGTGAAGGAAAACATCGTGAAGTAACCGGCATGTCCTAGAACCAAAAATTCGAAGACATGTGGCATCTACCAACCCGCTCTGGGCTCGCTTGGCGGAATATGGCCTCCCTCTCACTAAAGGAGGAGGCATGTGTCCCAGCAGTGGGGACATTATAGGCTGATTATGATCTGACATTATCCCTTTACAAAACCCGTAGGATTACATTCTGAAAACTAATCGATCAAAAAACCTCGCGATCAAAGTAGTGGGTCCATCCATCATAGTAAATTCGCTTACAACTTTTTTATATGACAGCAGATGATGCAATGCTTTTGTTAGGTTTAATACTTTTACCCCCTTACTCATAAACGTTGTATAGCGTCTGTATAGTTACACAACGCTTTGTATTCTTCTTTCGAAAGTCAAATTACTGAAGACTGAAAGAGAGAAATCGGTGTGTAACTATTCATCTATTATAGTACGTTTATTAATAAGGGGGTTAGTATATTTACAGGCTAAATAGAGGGGACCGTGGCTAAATAATAACAGCCGCACAGGTCGATCGATCAGGTCTGTAGATGGGTGACCATCTTTACATACCGAGACCCCTCCGTGCCTCGGAAAGCACGTTAAGCCGTTGGTCCCGGTTGTCATTCGTGGATCTTTGACACGGTTAGTCAGAAGCCCGAAAGTCCACCAGAAACCAGTTTTACCAAGGGGTATCGTATTACCCAGTCACTGGGTTGTGGAGGTCAGATAGGCAGTCGCTCCATGTAAAATACTAATATTCAGCTGCATCCGGTTAAAGAAAGAAAGAAAGAAAAGAAAGAAAAAAAGTTTATTTGGTCACAGTTCGTGAAACACAAAATACAAAATAAAAAAAAAGGTTTCAGACAACAATAGTGTGTGCCTCACGGCTGCGCCAAAAAAAAGGCTCATTTCAGCATTAATGCCAGACAGATGCTGTCTGACGCTGGTTTTCAAATGAAGCTTTAGGAAAAAGTGACGGGGAGTACACACAGTTTCAACATACCTAATACATACTTATAAATAAACTAGTAATCACGTACATATCATTACAAATACAAATAAGAGAAAAAAAACAAAACAACAAAGTCTCAGCAAAACCTGCAGACTGGAAGCTGACCCAATCACAGTTCGGAATAGGTTACGCAGATGAAACTTCATTACGAATATGCTTTCAGAAAGTTGTCAACATCGTATCACATTCGCGGTTTAATTTAACAATATTACTAAATGACTGAGCGAGCGAGTAAATTAAGTTACTGATTGAAGTATTTTACAGCTATGTGCGAAGTTGATAACTTTCTAAATGCACCCTCTAGATCGGTGAACCCAGACGTGAGCTGTACGTCATTCGGTTCACCGAAGTAAACTTAGACTAACTACTAGTAGTTGTAGGTACTTTAGTTCATCAACCTGTTTCCTCTTTACTAAGTTACCGAAGTGAATACCTATAAACACTAGCTAAGCCCTCCTTTGTAAAATTAAAAACTTATTCAACCGTAAAGACGATCAAAGAGTCCCTTGTCTATGCTCGATTGAAAGTATAAGCCGATTAGTCTATGGTCGCCCGGCTGACCAATCATTAGTCGAGCTTGCATGTTCTTTATTTAAAATTACCGTACGATGTTAGCCAGTCGACGCTTGCATGTTACTGAGTGCACACGCTTCTGATCAAAGAGTTGGAAAATCTCTCGCTCTATTAAAAATAATGTGAAGGGGTTTTTATAATAATAATTAGCTTTGTTTATTCAGGTTGAATTTCCGACCTAATTGCTGTCTTGTGTTAACTTTTTATGGTTCAGATAAAAGGAAATCCCTTTTTTTTAAAGGATGTAGGTTATTTCTGTAGTTTTATTTTTATTGTTTTCTAACCGACTTCAAAAAATTAGGTTCTGTATTCGACCCGTATGTATGTATGTTTGTATGTCCGCGATTTTTTCAAAAACGAATGAACCAATTTTGATAATTCTTTCGTAAATGTGATCTACATACTTTCAGGAAGGTTTTAGTATATAATACATTAGGTAATTATTCTTATGGACGAAATTATATGCATAAATGTACTGCATCTCCGGCATTTCTATGCAAATGTTGGTGATTCTTCTAGTCAGTTTCTTCAATTCTTCAATGCACTAGTGTTAATTGAATTTGTATGGGATAGGTACAACTAAAAAGGGAAAAATAAAAACAAATAAAAAAAAAAAAAAAACGCGCGATTCCGATACCGCATCCAAACGCAGAGAGTCGCCAAAACGCGATGCAGCATCGATACAGCCGCAAAATCGCCGATCGCTGATGCTGAAACTAGCATGTGTGCTTTTGCCTTTACTATTATCTGATATAATACGTTTATTAGTAAAGGGGTATAAATAAAACAAAATGAATATTTAAAAAATATAATTTACTTCTTAAATTATTGTTAAAATTATATCAGAATTCTATATTATACACATTCTAAGTTATTATTTCAAAATGTAACTGAATTTCACAGCATCATTTTCTGTGAAAAAGTATCGTCTGGAAGCAGTGACGTCATAAAAGTTTTGACAAAAAAGTACCTACTATAAATATAATATTATAATTATAATCTTACCTACAAAAGCGAGCAGTAAATAATACCGAAAAATATAAATGCTATCAATAAAATCGATCAAATTATTGTTCAATCGAATAAAGTTTCTTGTAAAAAAGAAATCCCTTCGATATAAAAAATATTTAGTATCAAAAGAGTTCTTAGTTTAAAGCATTTCTTTATTACATTAATTCCATTAATTCTTATTATGTTAAAACCGATTCCTTTTCGCTGAATGCGCAGTGGTAGACCGCGAAATTCAAAATTTCTTACGTTTTTTGCAATTTGCAGGTCAGTGTCAGGTTTTATCTTGATTAAAAATTTTATTCGCGACTATAACTGGTACGTATTTATAGAATTATAATACACACACACATCATACATCTTTCTATGTTAGATTTGTACCATTAAGCACTTTTCCATAAGAGATTTGTTGTTATGGTACAAATCTAACTTAGAAAGATGTATTAATGATCCTAATGATTATAATTCTGTAAATACGTACTTGTTATAGTCGCGAATCAAATTTTGAGCACTGAGCGGCATCGGCAGTGCCTCGGAAAGCACGTTAAGCCGTTGGTCCCGCCGGCTGTCATTCGTAGATCTTTGACAGTCGTTACGGGTAGTCAGAAGCCCGAACGTCTGACAACCAGTCTTACCAAGGGGTATCGTATTACCTAGTAACTGGGTTGTGGACGTCAGATAGGCAGTCGCTCTATGCAAAATACTGGTACTCAGCTGCATCCGGTTAGACTAGAAGCCGACCACCAACATAGTTGGTAAAAGGCTAAGCAGATGAGGCAGATGACAAATTAATGAATATGATTATGCGAATCTACTTACCGACTGTTTACTGTTATTTCAGTCAATTTAATCAAAATTAATAACAGTGTATGCACTGCTTAAAGACTTGATCAAGCTTTTAGAAACCGTTAGTATTAATATCAATTCTACCAACATTGACGAAATTTACAGGCAAAATTGCCTTATTTTTTTTTTCATAGTACATTTACTATTGCTATCACATACGATCCGTAATTTTAAATGAAGGAACCGGGGATAATTACTTTACAATAAAAACCTAGCATTCGTTATAAATATACCTGTTAGTACACATACCACAAACTGTGTCTAAATAAACATGGGGTACTAATGTAACTAATTCGTCTTTATTATAATAAACTTGGAGATCCGTGAAACGGGATACTATTTTCACGGTATTCCGGATATAGGTGATCCTGTAAGGAAAAGGGAAAAAGATAAGAAATTAAGAAAACAATTACTCAAGTATTTTTTGATGATTGTATCCTTATTCTCAAGCAATAATGTTAATCTGTTGCTCAATTATTTACTCTATCAGTGAACACCTCGGACTAAGTGCGTGGCCAGACTGCAAAAGCGGGTGCGGTGCGGCGTATTAAAACATAAGAACTTTATTTGAGCGTCCATAGTGGGCAAGCGGGCGCTGTGAGCGGCGCGGGCTGCATGGCGCGGGGAGCGCGCGGGCAACTCACGCCATAGCTCGTTCATACAAGTGGCTGCAGTGAGTGCACGGGCGGCCCGCACGGAGACCGGGGTTTTCAAACTAGTTCGAGCTTCTAGTAAAAATAAGTCTTCTTCATCCATATTATATTTTGACGAACACTGGACACGACAACACTCAGAACGAAGTCGCGCTCGACTGCGGACAGGCAGATCGCGCGCGTACCCGCACCCGCGCAGCTCCCCGCCCCGCGCTAGCAGTCTAGCCAAGCACTTACAAACCGCTGCTAGACAACATTGTATAATAAGCCTATAACGTTCCCACTGCCGGGACACAGGCCTCCTATCTTCAAGAGGGAGTGGGCTGTAATCCACCACGCAGGCCCAGTGTGGGTTGGTAGATGTCACATGTCTACGAGTTTTTGGTTCTAGGACATGCCGGTTTCCTCACGATGTTTTCCTTCACCGTTTTGAGAGCAGTGGTGATGAAATAATTTACACACAAAGTAATTATTATGCTGACTACTTACCAGAAGTGATTACCAGCATGGCTGGTATCCACCACCGGTTTCTCATCGTCTTGTGACTTCACCAGCACGTAGAAACCCCCAGTGTAGACTTTGACACCGTCTTTCACTTTAATCACTGCAAATCTGGAAGAAAAATATATGTTAAAAATCTCTCAAAATGTTGCGCGCCTTATGTGCAGTCAACAAAGGAGATAAGTATGCAGGATCGTCGGATATAGTTGAAGTTTAGTAAGGAAAATTTTTGTAGCTGCTACTGTGTAATACCCTGATTGACATACCTTTAATCCAATTGACATACTCATTACTATATTTTGTTTTGACATCATTGTGATGATTTTTACCAGCCTAAACATTGTAACATTTATTTAACTTTGACATTTAAAATTTTATGATTTGACATTTATGTTTAAATAATTTTTAGTAGCGCAATCATTTCCGACATTTTTTCAGATATTCTTTGATATTTTTTTATTGTAATCTAAAGGACATTTATTTAACAATCGTAATTTTAATTATTTGACATTTATAATTCTTACTAGCGTAACCAGTCCGACATTTTTTTATTTTATTTTTATTGCAACCTTAATATGACATTTATTTATAATTTTTGTCTTAATTTGTATTGTTATTTTTTATTTTGTTTGACTTTAATTTGAGAGTTCTATATTATTTGCATGCCCTTACGACGGTAAAATATGGAGGACTATACTATGTTAAAAAGAACATCTTTGTACCAATACCCATGTTTGCAAATAAACAAATGATTGATTGATTGATTAAACCGATGAATGTTCTCGAATAAAATTCAGTTTTATTAATAGAAAAACAAACGGCTCATTTATCAAATTAAATTTCAATACTCAATATCTTTATTGCTTTACCATAATGTGTACTTAGGTGGTAACTATATAATTTAGATCATTATGGACCCTGTAGGGCACAGCAAAAAGTAGGAGAGAGGAAGCCCTGTTTTAGGAGATCATTAAGTTGTTTTTGTGGGAACAACTTGTAACATAAATATAAAAATCAAAGCCAGGAGATCGCGAATTAAATACTAAACATTTCGCTTATCTATTATATTATGTATTATTTTATTATTTTAGATTATTTTATATACCTACTTCCTATCCTACTAATATTATAAACGTGAAAGTTTGTTTGGATGTTTGTTACTCCTTCACGCAAAAACTACTGAACGGATTTTGATGAAACTTCACAGTAATATAGCTTATACATCAGAATAACACATAGGCTACAATTTATAAAGATTTTGTGTGATTTGGCCATAATATAACGATAAGTATCAAGTAAGTTGGAAAAATTCTTGCCCTCTGAGAGCTATCTTGGCGTGCGCTGCCTAAACCGTTAGAGTTACATGAAGATAATGTATCGTGGAACTGTTTGTCTTATAAATTTCAAAAAAAAAGTCCGTGACAGCATATATCTACCTTTTTCGTGGAAGCCGTTATATCCAAAATAGTGATCCGTAAATACATTTAAATTGGATACTTTTTTTACAATTCATATTTCAGAGTACTTTGTTAATTCTTATCAAAATCAATACATTTATCGCTTTCGGTATTTCATGTAGATAAACTTTGTCTTTTACACTAAGCAATTTGGACGAATACTTTAAAAGTTATCACGATAAGATTGACCTGAGTGGAGCGGGCGCGCAAAGCGGGGGTGGAGGGGCGGTCCAGGCAATGAAGTCCCGAACGCGGGCAGGCAGACCTTTTAGGGTTAATGGTGGAACACCAAAGGAAAGACCGTTCTAAGGATTTCAATAATAAGCTTATTATCCTTTTATTTATATATTGGAAGGTGTGTCTACTAATATTGTGTGCGTGAGGCACAGAACACTTTTATACTACTGGGCGTGAGTACTAACTAACAGTAGGCATAATTATAATTTTTAAGTACAAATATAGATTCGGTTTAAATTCAATTATTAGTCATAATATTAGAATTGTTTTCTTTGTTTGTTTAATTACTTATAAGTAGGATTGTATTTTTAGTTAGTTAGGTCACGGGTTAGGTATAGGTTGTATTTGTAAGTATTAAGTACCTAAATAGATTCGTTATTATTTTCATTAGGTCCCTACTTAGATTATTAAAATTGTTTTTTTTTTTTTGTTAGTTTAAGATTAACGTATAGTTTTAGGTTGTGTTGTAAGTAGTAAGAAGTTAGATTCGTTTTCCTCCTAATTAGCTATTGGAATTGTTATAGTTATTTTGAAAATTACTACCGATTTGGTGATTTTTTATATAGTACTTACAATAATGACTCGAAAGCGTAAGTCTAATATTTCATAAAGCTCTAATAAAGCTCGAGCTATAAAAATAGCTAGACAGAATAAGGAGACGTCTCAACAAACTGAGCTGCGAAGGTTTGAGCAGGCGGTGCGTGAGGCGGCACACAGAGCTACTGTGACACCAGAACAGTCCCAAGATCGACGTCAACAACACGCTGAGTATCTGGCATCTCAACAATTGCTGAAACTTCAGAACAGTCTCAACCTCGACGTCAACGGCATGCTGAGTATCTGATGTCTCAACAGGCTGCAGATACACCAGAACAGTCCCAAGATCGGCGTCAACGACAACAGCATGCCGAGTATAGTGGTGTCTCAACGGGCTGCGGAGACACCAGAAGAGTCACAAGCTCGACGTCAGCAGCAGGCGACTTACATGGCGTCCCAAAGAGCCACAGAAACCTCTTACAACAGCTGAATCTCGCAGAAGCGCTGTTGTTACACGAATATAATGTATCATGGGACTGTTTGTCTTAAACAGTTCTAAATAAATGTCCGCGGCAGAATATATTATCTACCTTTTATGTGGAAGCCCAAAATAGTGAGCCATATAGAAAGTACCTCTTTCTGTATGTTACCTTTTCACACCTAAACCACTGAACGGATTTCGATATTTGGCAAGGAGATAGATAGCACCCTAGGGAAGGACATGCGCTACTTTACCGGTACTGTCCTGTGGGATAATTTCCGACATCCACGCGGGCGAAGCCGCGGGCGGAAGCTAGTATGTATTATAATTCTGTTTATTATTTTATATAAATTGCTTTTTATTTGAATAATTATTACCTATTGCTATAAGATTTAATTTAATATTATCTCTATTTTATATAATAATTATTATATTAATTATTACTATTTTGAATTATTTATTAATAATTACCGACAGTCAGTTCAGTCGACAACATCCATCGGTTCTTTACTAAACTTGAACTATATCCGACGATCCTGCATACTTATCTCTTTTGTTGACTGTACAATTTAGAAAACGTAATCAAGTTATTTTATAGGTGTTGTAATGGGTTATTCCGTTTATCCACCACAAAAATTCCAACCTGAGGTGGATACGCGGAAACGCATATGTCCGATATTCACCTTATGAGCGGTTCCGATCTAAATTCGGAAATGTTCTAAATTCGGACGGACAGAGTTAGATCCGAACGCTATCCGTCCGAATTTAAAACATTCCCAATTCGGATTCTCTCCACTAGTCCAATGCTTGCTCTAGTATGCATATCTGTTAGGCTCTTAAATCCTTCCTGTCGGGGGAGCGGTGAATGCTTATGCGAATCCCGCACCCCCGGCCATAGGTAGAGGTGGAACACCGCGGTGGTTTTAGCCGGTAAGAGTCCGGCATGCCCCTCTGTCCCCCCCACGATGGAGGAAGTCCATGAGGATTTCCACAGCGCAAAAAAAAAAAAAGGCTCTTAAATCCTTACCTATCCTACGGGCACGTCTACCCGACCATTACCGCGCCCCCCGGTCTATTCCTTGATATGCAATGGTCGCTGTAGCACCATGAACATGAGGCTACAGGAGCTAGTGCGAATGTTGGGGTTCATTCGATTAATCGAGTCTGGTTTAACCATGCTGGGATCGGTGCAATTCATTCATTCATTCATTCCCAATTAGGATTGAAGTCGGAACTATTTATTTTGAATGTAGTGTTTCAAATAAGTTAATGTAAATAAATCTAATACTAAAAATAACAAAATTAAATCCTAACTTAACTAAAACTATACAGAAACTAAAATAACTTAAATTCAGATTCGGATCGGATATAATGCAGAACCGCTGTCAACCTATAAAAATGTATTTTAAACTATTGGAAAGATTCCACAATTTTTTAGGTTTGAATTTCGAAACTTGTCAATTATTTTGGTAGCTTTTTTTTAAATGTCATCATTAGGTATGCTTTATGCTTTTCAAGTTAGATAATCTACTCAACTGAAAGATTTTCAGATTCCAAAAAGCCAATTTTCGTAATTTAAAACGTTTAAAATCTAGTCGCAGTATCATCTCGGACCTCGGCGACAAACAAATGTCAAAAACTTGTCAAAAATGTAGCGAAACGAAAAAAGAGGTATTTTTGACAGAGTGAAACTGAGATCAGACTGTGAACGTTCTTAAAACTACGATAATTCCCCCTCTGATATTTTTGTGTTTTGCTGGGTTTAGGTAGACCATGACCTGGAGAAGGACATAGGCTACTTTTCAAGTTGTGGGCAACAGCTAGTTAGACATACTTCGGTTCTTCAGTGCAATCAGCTAGAACCACATTCTCGACGCAGTCTGATGTCATGATATGCTCTGCGCCTCCAAACAGCATCTGTACCAGGTTTTCTTGCACGCGGCATTCACCTAGAAGGAGATACAGCTTATTATTACTAAGGAAACCATAAAAAAGACATCATTTTCTTAAGAATAGGGCCCTGAAAACCTTACCTCATCGTAGCTGTCTTGCATAAAATATTGAATAGTAACTGTTTTTTTTTTATATTGATATCTTATTTATCTGAATTCAGCACTGACACACCACATTATGAATTAAAAATTTCGTTCGAAATGTTTGACCTGACACTATAACGTTTTGTTGACTAATTTATCACTTAGGTATCATAAAAAAAGTGTTTTTTTTTTTTTTTATGATAATATGGCATCATAGCTTTAGTGGAAAAATCAACTGACTTTTCGAGGCCCCTGTATATACATCTGTCTAGCCTTTTCCCAACTATGCTGGGGTCAGCTTCCAGTCTAACCGGATGCAGCTGAATACCAGTTTTTACATGGAGCGACTGCCTATCTGACCTCCACAACCCAGTTACTGGGTAATACGATACCCCTTGGTAAGACTGGTTGTCAGACTTTCGGGCTTCTGACGATCCGTAACGACTGTCAAAGATCCACGAATGACAGCCGGGAACAACGGCTTAACGTGCTTTCCGAGGCACGGAGGGGTTTTGGTATATAAAGATGATCCACAGATCAACCGCGGCAAGAGTAGCTTAACCTGATCGATCCACGGGCCCCTTGAGCGGAAGGGAGTGTCAGACTTTTACCGAGTAAAACCCACCCGTGTTCCTTCCTTAGCCCTTTATGTTCCGGGCAGCGGTAACCCTTTCGGACGATCCCGCTACCCCGGCAGGCTTCGGCCCTAGCGGGCCCCTTCCTTTATGCTGACATCTCTTTGAGGTGCGCGTGGAACACATACGCGCCGTCCGGCACGGGCCTGGTCCTGATCGGACGGAGAGCTACCCATTACTACCCTCTTCTTGGAGGACACTGTGATAAATCCTAGAATATTAGTAGACTCTTACCCGGTTTCTGAAGGGTTCTTAAATGGAGTTTAAACTTTCAATAGCTGTTGATTCGACATACCTATTATCTATTCAAGTGAATTCCTTCCTTATGCTCGGTTTTTGAGATTCTCAGATAAACCCTCGATAATAATTCACTCGACTTTTAAGCTAAATTCTTCCTTAATGACGTGTTCAGAAACAGGATATCGACCCAATAATCACTATCGAATGGATAAACTCCGTTTAAAAACCTCAGAAACCGGGCATTAGCAACTTAAACAGGCACGCAGAAACCCTTTGTCCGTTTGTAAATCAATTTTAGAGTTAAAAAAGTATTTTTGAAGTGAAACTTCTTTACGCACGCTTGACTTGGGGAGCAAGCTGGCGAACGCGTGACGTAAGCGTTACGAAAAGTGTGATCGGGCGAGGCGAACAGGAGTTGAGTGGGGGATATAAGCAAGAGACAGCAGTGCGCACGCACATTTTCTTTCTCTCTTCCTCTCATAGCCAAATACGCAATACTGAAGTTTCACTTCAGTCGTGTGGTCATAAGCACACTTTTTTATTTGTGCAACCATGTTTATCAAAATAAATTAAGTAAGGATACGTACGATATAATCCTAACGTCTTCATGATCTGCATATCAGTCCAGCTGTCCAGTAACCATGCGAAGTTATCTGATTTGAACTGCATGTCAGCACCCTTGTTCACACTCACGGACGCTAGGCCGTTCCTCTCCTAAAAAAAAAAACAAAATATATTAAAATTCTTCACGCTAACTTACGACTTTCAAAGGATGTTTTTGCCATACAAATTTCGGGAGAGTATTACTCCACTGTTTGACATTGTGCATCCAAAGTTAAACATGATATTGTTTTTTATTATTACTACTATAATCTACTTTAACAATAGTTGTAAATATGGGAGCACCATGTAGGTATCTATCACATAATTGATTTACCTGTCATTGCTTTATTTTTAATTCTTTTTACCTTTTGTTGGCAGACTAATTTTTATTCTAGATGCACCGTCTTCACATATAATTATATAATTAATGTATACAAACCTTGTAAAACATTTTAAAAGAGTAACGGTCGAGTTTCTTGCCCATTCTTCTCCATACGAAAACTACCTTTTGGAATGGGCGACTAGAATCAATTCTTTTTATTATAATTTTTGACGTTCAAAATTGCGTATAGTGTGCCTAATTGAAATAAATGATTTGACTTTGACTTTACTAATTTTGTCTGTACGGAAACAGAATAGTAAAATAAAAAGCCATTAAAAAGTTACCAGCCAACAAAGATTCGTTTTTCTTGCTAATTTAATCGTAACTTTGGGTGTAAATAAGTAATAACAAAAGAATAGTTAAATCTTCAAAACAAAGGCGGTACTGACAAAGCTTAGTTATCGAGGAGTTCAATAAACTTCATGTGTAATAGATTTATGCAGTGGTTGGGAATACCGGGATAAAAAGTATCCTATGTGTTAATCCTAGTTATAAACTATCTCCGTGCCCATCCTAATCCGTTCAGTAGTTTTTGCGTGAAAGTCCATCCATCCTCACAAACTTTAGCGTTTAAAATATAGGTAAGCAGGATATACGTATATATCTCAGTAGGAAGGAAGTTGGATAACTTGACAAATAGTAGGGAACAGCGGAGAAGTTGCTTATTTATCTATTATAAAAAAATAATAATCGCCGAAATCCTAGTACGCACATAACTTCCGAACGACTGCACCAAATTGGATTATTATATTTTTGTTGTTTTCGGTATTGCCAGGACAGGATTTGAATGAATGAAAATTTCGGAAATTCGAAAATAAAAATTGCACCCGTGCGGAGCTGAGGCGGGCCGCTAGTACAGCATAAAAGGTGTGTGGGTACACACCATCAAACTGAACAAACCTTGTCCAAGGGACCATCTTTCCTGCTTACCTTTATAACTGCAGTCATGTTCAGCGGTTCCTTGCTATAACTCCTCACCAGTTGTCCCAGTGCTGTTTGTGTCACTATATCTGACTCTAGAATGCCCATTTCTGATAGCTGCAATAGAAAAGTTAAACTATAAGCTTCACAATAACACTACTGTCTTCTGGCCGCACTGCGACTTAGTTTTGAATTGCTCATCATTAAAGGCGTAGCGGTATCTACAACGGCACATGCGAAGAACGCGTCATACTATCGTCACGCAAAATCCTGCATCTCGCAAGCAGAGTTTACCGCGCAACTAGCATAGATACAACGGCCCGACATGAATCATCGGGCAGTTGCCCGCCAGACACAACACCCGGCGGGTCGGAGGATCCTCCCTTTTCTATAGAGTATGAGTAAACTTTACACCCTGTTCCTCATTGGGCAAAAATACTCACATTGCTCCCAAAAATCTTAACCTCAAAATATCTCTCGAGCTTCCCATACAGGTTCTGGGGCACCCCTTTATATTTCAACGTCAGTTCGGAAGCGGGTCCGGACTCGAAGCAGTCAGTCTTGTTTCCAGAGTAGGTCAGGGTCAGGTGGCCTTCATATGATGCTGGGTGGATGGAAATGTCCTGGTCTGAGGCCGCGTGGCTGATGTCTTGTTCTCGGAGGCAGATCTAGGAAGAAAAATTGCGTTGAAGATTTAGTTTGAAAATGGCGTGGGGGGCTAGATTTAAAGGATCCCTATCTTTCTTTTTTGTTATTCTCTGTTCTGTTAGTTTTTGTCATGGTCTGGCAGTTTGAGTAATTTATGTGGCCTACCCAAATATCCTTTCTTTGGTATTGTTCGTCGAATCGTTGACCTCCTTAAATTTTGAGTTGAGCTGCACGATTTCTGACAAATGCGTGCACTGACTGGACAGGTTCTCTCAATCTGTGTGGTTGTTTCCTCAAAAGACCATCTCAGACATCGATCTACATGGTCTTCATATAACCTGACCATGATTATGTCTGGACTTTAAAAGAGACTGTGACCTCTAAGTTTGTTTCCGGCCTTTCTTCTCAGAGTAGTTAGATACGAAACGCCGACCTCATCTAGTTTTAAAAAATATGATTGACGTGTAAAAGTGTTTGTGCAAACCTACCTACATAAATAAAATCTTTTATCATTTACGTTACGTACGCAGTGATAGGTGACTTGCTTAACGCCTAGAGTCGGGAACAGCACTTTTGTTCAGGATGAAAGGTACCCTATGTCCATTTCTGTACACCTGACAACGTATATGCAAAATTTCAGGATAATCGGTTCAGTAGTTTAGGCGTGAAAAGGTAACAAACAAACTTACTTTCGCATTTATAATATTAATGTTAGATTCTTAACGACACAGTGACATTTATTTGCGCAATATGTATATTGTCTTCTCTCACACCTAGTTGGTTTCCGCTATACCAAAATTATTTCCCACGTCTGCAAACCTTAGCACGCGTAGCCGTGTATCCTTACTTTGTATATCGTCAACTAAAAGGTAAATGATGTAAAAAGGTATGTCACATAATATCAACGACTTTTACATGAACTTCCTTTTACCCCTCCACTCACGCTATGCTCCCAAGAGGATAGGCAGAAACTAAGGAACGGCACGTGCCACAATTTAGCTATATACTACGACCATTTGATGCGAGTACAATGACGTATGGACGAAGATTTTATAGACATGTCAGAAGTACTGTGAGAGGGATTTATGAAAGTGTTGTTAACTTTTTACGGCAACTTTATGGTTTTATATTTTGTCTTGTATATGTGCATGTATGTGGCAGGGTGGTGGTCGATGCGGTGTGCAGGGTGGGGTAGGTGATCAACGCCCAACGAGAAGGTCAATTCTCGTGCTTTAACAAAATCAACACTGTTTAGTAGGATTTTTAGTAGGACGGTGCTGATCTACGCGTCATGTTCGTGAACGGGCGCCGTCGGTTGAGACTGGTCATCTCTTAACTGCCAAGGCTTATTTTTAATCTTATATTTTGAATTGTTTCTTTACTTGTGTTTTTTTTTACATTGTTCTCACATATAGAAGCATCAAGAATAATGTACCCAGGATTTTGTAATATCTTGATTTAAAAGAGTGTCCATGGAGTTTTTTGCCCGTTCTTCTCCATAGAGATCTACGTTTTGGAATGGGCAACTAGCTTCAACTTTCTGACTAACTGACCGACTATTTAATTTTGACAATTCAAAAGTGCCTGTACATGGTTTAATTGAAATAAATGCTTTGATTTGATTTTTTAATTATAATTTGGATTTTTAATTATTTGAATAATGGTTAAATTTATAATTATTTGATGTTTATGTAATAACCTACCTAAGTATCAGTGGCGAAGGTACCATACAACTCGATTCCCACCGGCTTCCCTTCGAAAGTTCAGAACATAACCACTCTATAGTCAATTCATCATTGAAATTTTCTTTTGGAATTTGTTTTTGCTCCGGCTTACCTCTGTCAAAAATTCACCCTTCGCCACTGCTAAGTATTTATATTTGTACGCCGCTAAGGCAAAATATGACTGATAATTTTTATTGTAAATTATCGCATGCCATGCGTGCCATATTTTGGACAAATAAATAACCTTCATCTTTATCTTTAAAAAACGTTCAAATTCAAATCGCTATTAGCGGTGAAAATGACATGTTAAATACATGTATCTTTCAAACGCCCGTGTATTTCGAAAAACCCTTTCTTAGTGGATACCTACTCTTCACAAAAGACACACCCTCCAAATTTCATCAAAGTCAAAGTCAAATCATTTATTTCAATTAGGCACACTAAAGGCACTTTTGAACGTCAAAAATTATAGTAAAACGAATTGATTCTAGTCGCCCATTCCAAAAGGTAGTTTTCGTATGGAGAAGAATGGGCAAGAAACTCCACCGTTACTCTTTTAAAATGTCATGTCATGTCTCTAGGACCAGTGGTTTAGGCTGTGCGTTGATATATCAGTCAGTCAGTACTTTGAATCACACTAATATTATAAAGGCGAATGTTTTTAAGTGTGTGTGTGTGTGTTTATATGTTTGTTACTTCTTCACGCTCTAACGACTGGACCAATTTTGATAAAATTTTGTATGGAGGTAGCCGACACCCTGGATTAACATATAGGCTACTTTTTATCCCGATATTCCCACGGGATCGACATTTACGCGGGTGAAACCGCGGGGCGCAGCTAGTTTTGTGTAAGACTAGACTAGCTGCGCCCCGCGGTTTCACCCGCATAAGTTTCAATGTAATAAGGAGTAACTTAGGCAACTTTAATTTTAGAAAAAAAAAAGAAGAAAACATGGTCCCACGAAAAAGAATCCACGCGGACGAAGGCGCGGATAACAGCTCATCATCTGCCTAGCCTTTTCCCAACTATGTTGGGGTCGGCTAGCTTCCAGTCTAACCGGATGCAGCTGAATACCAGTATTTTACATGGAGCGACTGCCTATCTGACCTCCACAACCCAGTTACTGGGTAACGTGGCAATGCTGCCAGTCTTCTGGGCACGTTTCCGGATGACAGCGATGCGGATGAGTACTTCGACGCCTAAGTGTCCTTTGGTTTTTATTTTTTATTTGTATAGTAGGTTAGTTAGTCTTTTATTTTAGTATCTAGTGTATAGTATATAGTTATATTGTAATTATGTGTGTACAGGAACTAATAAATATTTTAATGTTACTGGGTGACAGCTATTTGATTACAAGAACTTACCGTCCATTCACTTCTAGCGACATTGTCAGTGCTTGGTTGTAAACCATGAACTGTTAGCTGCAAGTTAGCGTTGCCTCCCGTAGTCTCCACCTTGGTAACAGCTTCCATCTCGAAGAACACTTTCTTTGGCTCTTCTTGACTGAAATAAAAATGTTTTTTTTTTTGTAATTTTCATACTTTTCTACATATACGGGGTCAAATCGAATTAGCTAGCGAAACTCTGCAGATGTGATGGGTATCTAAACAGGATAAAATATAATGATTTATTTTTGTTTTTTTGTGGGCATCGCAATCTGCCGGATAATTGCGCAACACACTATCAGTGGCAATCGCTTTCATTTTGACAGTTCCACAACATTCATTACGTCATTTACGTTGTTGAGCAGACAAATATTTCGAATTTATGAAGCAATGGATTAGCAATATCCTTCAAGAAGATTCAAATTGTGATTGATAGTGAGTTACGCAAATAGGGTGCTGCGGTGCTATTCTGTAAAAATTATCACCGTGATAACTTAGGTGAAGTGAGCTTAAAGTGAGCTGTCATTCCACCTGATGCTAGGGATTGACACTATTGACAGCTCACTTTAAGCTCACTTCACCTAAGTTTTCACGGTGAGATTTTTACAGAATAGCATTACTGGGCCTTAATTCACTATGACTCAACGATGCCTTACTTCGAAATCACGTGAATTCCTTAGCTAATCACGCCAACTTCATGTTCATTTCGCGCGGTTTCGTTCATTGTACCTACTCGTATCGTAGAGAATATTGACTCAGAATTGGGTCCCTGGGGTATAACACATGCGAAATTCAGCAAATGCAAATAGAGCCTGATGTTTTTATTAACTTTAACTTCGCCATTCCAGCCGAAAGACGTCCATTGCTGGACAAAGGCCTCCCCCAAGCACCTCCACTTCGACCGGTTCCGTGCTTCTCGCATCCAACGGGTCCCTGCGGCGTTCACAAGGTCATCGGTCCACCTCGTGGGAGGCCTTCCAACGCTACGTCTTTCGGTACGCGGTCGCTAATCCAGAACCTTTCGGCCCCATCGGCCATCTGTTCTGCGAACTTTAACTTACCTAAAATAATTAACCAGCATCGAAACATCTAACTTTGAGGTATCCTCATCAACGCTCATCTTGTTGACCTGGACCTTGAGCCGTAGTACGTCATTCGCCGTCTTCATCAGGTGCTGTGGTGGCAGGATCAGACCACAGGACCCTGAAGGGGGGGAGGTGAACAGGAGTATGCTGTTCAGGATTATCAGGGATGGCTGGATTGAGGTCAAGATGCTGAAATGTGGAGGCAAAGTTTTTAGATCAATCCATATATTCCAAAAAACGTGGTTTTATAATGATCTCTTAGATATGTTTGTTGTCAAACATCTTCAACTATTTTAAAAGCATCATTTAAGAGGAAATGCGGTCGGAGAGACTTTTGAAAAATCCTAAGTAAATAGTCGTAATTCGAGATTTGGTTCTCGTCTATTTCCTCCTCCAATATTGAACCAATTTAAAATATATTTCATAATCTGAATGAGAAGGATATATTCTGTGTCCATATGTTTTTCTTTTATCATTAATAGTTGTCAAATTTGTGCACAGGCCTCTGTTAGCAGCGGTTTAAATCGGCATTTTTTGAGGGTTCTAGTGCTTACAAAAATAATGTATCATCAAAATGGAAAACATAGGGACATGTAAGTAGTTAATGTTTATTATTCTGTAAAAAAATCATTGCTTTATGGTCATTAACCAAAAAGAAAATGGTGAGAGCGTTTCTATGGAGAAACGACCACCCGCATTTCCTCTTACCACATTGGCATAAGGCATTTTCGTCATCATGAACGCATTATTGTAGGTTTCAAAAGCATGCTTACTCATAATGATTATTTTTCGATGTAAACAGCTTGTCCAACACTTCAGCTCCGGTCAGCGGTCTCTCACAGTCGAAGAACACACTTTTGTCATCAACATTCTGTAAAAAAACAAGTTATTATTTAAAACTAATAGAGCTCTTTCAACCAACCAGACAGCCAGTCTTACCAAGAGGTATCCTGTTACCCAGTAACTGGGTTGTGAAGGTCAGATAGGCAGTTGCTCCATGTAAAATACTGGTATTCAGCAGCATCCAAAATCAAAGTCATTTATTCAAAATAGGCCGAGAATCAGCACTTTTCGAACGTCAAAATTACATAAGACAGTCCCCCAAAACGCCCTCCCTTCACCTTATCTTCGTGCTTTCACTGGGAAGAAGTGGCGCAAAAAACTCCCAAGCAGTAATAGGTCATCATCTGCCTAGCCTTTTCCCAACTATATTGGGGTCGGCTTCCAGTCTAACCGGATGCAGCTGAGTACCAGTATATTACATGGAGCGACTGCCTATCTGACTTGATCTTTTTATCATTGCCTATTTTTTATACTAATTATAATAATAATAAAGGGTCAAAAAGGTATATGCGAATACATTCATTTCAAGCCCGTCTAACATTTTTAATTAAAACCTTTTCAAATTCCTGTCGTTGGTATGACAACGCGTAGGTGTTTAAATAGCAACTGTCTGGTAGGGTGCAAGCAAAAATAAACCTTAAGGGGACTACCGGACCTAAACGCAAATTTTATAATGCCTAAAGGTATATATGATCGACTACAGTAAACAAAATCAAAAAAAAATTTTTTACTTGACTTTAATTCCCTAGTTTTTGTTTAAATAAAAAAACAATGTTACCCCTCCCACCCTTGTAATGCATCATAACGTTTTACAAGACCCCCCTCTCCCCAAATAGCATTACGTAATACTTGAATACCCCCTTAAAATTTATTGTTCGTCGAATCGTTGAGCTCCTTAAGTTTTGAGTTGAGCTGCACGATTTCTGACAAATGCGTGCACTGACTGGACAGGTCCACTCAATCTGTGTGGTTCTTTCCTCAAAAGACCATCTCAGACATCTATCTACATGGTCTTCATATAACCTGACCAAGATTATGTCTGGACTTTAAAAGAGACTGTGACCTCGGAGTTTGTTTCGGCCTTTCTTCTCAGAGTAGTCAGATAGAAAACGCTGACCTCATCTAGTTTAAAAAAAATATGATTGACGTGTAAAAGTGTTTGTGCAAACCTATACTTACAGAAATAAAATCATTTATCATTAAAAGATATCTTGCGTTAGAAAATTCAGCCCTATGTCAACTAAGAATTTGATTATTGTAATAAACTCACCGCTGCACTGTTGTCACCAGCAGTGACAGTGGCTGTAGTCTTCAAAGAGGAAGTTTCTACAGCAATCTGTGCGCGAGAGTGCATAGCTACTCCACCTTGCTGCGCACCAGGGTTCGGCCATGTTAGTCTGAAAACCGTTAAAAAAAAATCACCCTACAGGCTGGCAGGGACATTGGCACGTGACCTGTGACCATGGATTAAATTGATACATCTGAAAAAAATAACTAGTCCGCCATCTTGGGTGTTCCGCCATGTTAGATTTAGAATGACGTCACACAGCTAGCAATGCATTATCATCCAAACTAAACGGGTACACAAAATTTATTTATAGCTTAGTCCGCTATCTTTAGAAGTTCGCCATATTGGATTAAGAGTGACGTCACTTTATTTTTCGAGTTATTCTCAGCAAGCCCTTTCATTTGATACCTATATTGTAGGAGTGCATTAAAAATAACTAGTCCGCCATCTTGGGTGTTCCGCCATGTTAGATTTAGAATGACGTCACACAGCTAACAATGCATTATCATCCAAACTAAACGTGTATAAAAAATTTCAGCTCAATCGGATGAAGATATCTGCTTCAAAATTGAGTTGCAAGAGTCCACCCGAACAAACATAGTTACATTGCAAGTTAAATAAAAGCTTGTAAAAAGCAGTAGAATTCTATACTTACTCTAAAGACTGGTCAGTATTCGAGAACGATACGTTAAACTTCATCGGCAAGTGAGCTACCAGGGACTGCTGGATACGAGCGGAGTGATGAGACTGCACCAGTGGGCCGTCTGTTGATAGAGTCGTTACTGATGTGCCTTGGTATCTGGAGGAAGAAAGAACTGTGACTGAATGTCAGACAGACAACCGACACCCTGACAGATGTCATGCATCATCTCCCTGTCACCTGTGCCGTGTCTGGTGGGCAACTACCCGAACCCTGATCGGTTCAGTGGTTTAGGCGTAAAAAGGTAACAAAGAAACTTACTTTCGCATTTATAATATTATTAAAATAATCAACCACACGTACAATGCTTACCTGATATGAAGATCATTCTTCCACGTTTTATCCTGAGAAGATGGCGCCGTCAAATTGCCTCTAATTGAAGTAAACGATAATATTGTTGATTGTAGCCGTATTGGCGTTCCTGATGACACAAAACAGATTATATATAAGCTTACTCATGTAGCAAATGAGCCAAGGGGCTAAATAATAACAGCCACACACGTCGATCGATCCGGTTAACGATGGGTGACCATCTTTACATACCGAGACCCCTCCGTGTCTCGGAAAGCACGTTAAGCCGTTGGTCTTGGCTGTCAATCGTGGATCTTTGACAGTCGTTACGGGTAGTCAGAAGCCCAAAAGTCTGACAACCAGTCTTAACAAGTGGTATCGTATTACCCAGTTACTGGGTTGTAGAGGTCAGATAGGCAGTCGCTCCATGTAAAATACTGGTATTCAGCTGCATCCGGTTAGACTGGAAGCCGACTCCAACATAGTTGGGAAAAGGCTAAACAGCTGAATCATGTAGCAAACGTGATGCCAGAGACCTGTTATTTTTAAATTCGAAGACATGTGACATCTGCCAACCCGCACTGCAGGCTCCTCGCTACTTATACACGACTCGTACACAAAACATTACTATGGACTACTGTTAAACTAGTGGCTATTTCTTCAAGTGGAAAGACCAGGGTACATTATACAGCTTGTTCAGTAACTTTAAATGGCTTTGATTTTTTCACCCTGTTCCTCGTACATCTATAAGACAAACAGAATGGCTTACCCATCCCGCTTGGTATGTTAACATCAGTCTGGAAGGGGTAGTATACTATTTGCTGGTTGATATGGCTTCCAAAACGTAAGAAGTCTTCTATATAAGCCACTGAAATAGAAATCATTAGAACTTTTTGTCAAGTGCACTTGTTTATCGACCCTTGAAGGTCAACTGTCATAAAAAATGTTCTAAATCAAGCTACAATCTTAGCTCAGAGACAATCAATGTGTAAAGCTACTCGTATAAAAAATCTAGGTAAATTAAAGGGTTTTATGACTGAGACTGAGATTTCAATGAGAACGTTCTTAAAAATACGAAGCTTTCTGTTTCAAGATAAAAAGAATAAAACTGCCAAGCAGTAACAAATAAGAATTAAAATCTAAGTATACTTACAGTCTTCCCCGCTACCGGTTTCAAACCGGGACTGATTCATGTGTGTTGCGAAGACCGTTTTATCGTGTATCTTGATCACCACATCTATGTGAACCTGAGCAAACAAACATTGACTGTGATTGCCATCATCCTAGACCACTAGACGTGGAAAATCCCAAGTTAGTTAAGATTTTTTTTTATTGTGAATGGGCCCGCTCTTGACCTCGATCAAGCCTGATGGAAAGCGATGGATGAGGTCTATGATGGAACGAGCGTGCCTAGACGATGCCTAAGGAATTGGAACTCCCACGCATCGACGAAACACAGCAGGCTGCTTGACGCCGGACGTCGGTGGAGGGTTGGTCGCAAACCAGGCGAGCGTTAGCCCCTATCACCGCAAGGGAAGAATTGGCCACTCAAATAAGGTGTTGGGTGTGACTGTCCAGGATGCGCCGAGCGCTCGGTTCAGTTGAGTAACTGGCGGAACTAACTGCGCTACACGAGGAGGCTTCTTCATGCATCCCAAAAAACGGTACGACTTCAATACATCCAAGTGCTGCTGAATTTATTAATTCGTGAGTATTATGTTAAGAATAGATGTCCTGAAATCAGCCAAACAAATTACAATGACTGTATGAATGACCGGAGAGAGATCAGGCGTAGGACTAACAGCTTAACGCGCTTTCCGAGGCACAGAAGCACACGCCAACTTCCAAACTACGGGCTGTTACAGACAAATTCCTAATGAAAAGACCCAATAACACTTTGCTCGACCTGGGAATCAAACCCCACGTTCGGCAGTTGGTCTAGTGGTTTACATCAACAGTACTGCCAAAGCTATAGAGTTGCTTCTACACTTCATACTTTAGTTAGAGGTACCAAGGAAGGACTGGGGACCTATGGCGAAGTAAAAATAAATACCTTCTCAGGCACCTTCACTGCCCACGCTTTCATCTTCTTCAGAACTTGGATCAGGTCTTCAATCTTTAGATTATTTTCGTTGAAGTTGTTGAATTTCTTGAACAGGCTTGTGGCTACACCTTGCATTACAACGTAGATCTGGAACAGCCATGAAAGTAATTTGGTAAGTCAGTGATCGGAGTTGGTCGGGCTGGTCCACGAATTCGCTCAGCGCGCTATGGAGCGAACTATGCTCGGAGTAGGAAGGATCATCATCTGCCTAGCCTTTTCCCAACTATGTTGGGGTCGGCTTCCAGTCTAACCGGATGCAGCTGAATACCAGTATTTTACATGGAGCGACTGCCTATCTGACCTCCACAACCCAGTTACTGGGTAATACGATACCCCTTGGTAAGACTGGTTGTCAGACTTTCGGGCTTCTGACTACCCGTAACGACTGTCAAAGATCCACGAATGACAGCCGGGACCAACGGCTTAACGTGCTTTCCGAGGCACGGAGGGGTCTCAGTATGTAAAGATGGTCACCCATCCACAGAAAAACCGCGGCAAGCGTAGCTTAACCTGATCGATCGACCTGTGCGGCTGTTATTATTTAGCCACGGACCCCTCGGAGTAGGAAGGAGAAAATCAGGAATGAAATTGTCCTGAAACTCACGTCAGTCTTAAAAGGTCTCCTCCCACCAGTGCACAGCCTAGCCCCAATAAAGTTCGGCAGCACTCCCTCGGAGTCACCCACACTGAAGACCTGGAGAGAAGCAGCGCTGTCCTCTTCTTGGGCGCTGATGATGTAGTTGTTGGTCGCCCAGTATAGAGGGTCTGGGTTCGAGACCTGGTTTACAACGAAGGGGACGTAGAAGGAGCTGGAGAGAAAAATATACAAAATAAAAATCAGTCATTAATGTTCTCACTGCTGGATCTCAAGTCTCTCTGTGTATATTATACATTTTAACAGAAGAAAAAGAGTCATCATCTGCCTAGCATCATTTTCCCACCTATGTTGGGGTCGGCTTCCAATCTAACCGGTTCCATCTGAAAACCAGTATTTTACATGGAACGACTGCCTATCTGACCTCCACAACCCAGTTACTGGATAATACGATACATTGGTAAGACTGGTTGTCAGATTTTCGGGCTTCTGACTACCCGTAACGACTGTCAAATATCCACGAATGACAGCCGGGACCAACGGTTTAACGTGCTTTCCGAGGCACGGAGGGGTCTCGGTATGTAAATATGGTCACTCATCCACAGACCAACCGCGGCAAGCGTAGCTTAACCTGATCGATCGCCCTGTGCGGCTGTTATTATTTAGCCACGGGCCCCTCGTGTATTGCACAAAATTAATCAGCAAACATAAAATATCAATACAAATAAATAAAATTGATGTATACACGGTACATATACCAAAATAACATTTTTTACAATTTTTGTCTGTCTGTTTGTTCCGGCTAATCTCTGAAACGGCTGGACCGATTTTGACGGGACTTTCTCTGGCAGATAGCTGATGTACCGTGCCGACACTACGCAGCGAAACACAACGCCGACAACGTTACGTGTATAGTCATAGCTTTAAGGTTTTTAATATGTATTAGTTTATTATTGTATAATATTATTTTGTGTATTTTATCTATGGGTCTTAGCTGCCTGATAATAAAATGATTATTTCCTTTATTCCAATAAATACATATAAATTATATTTTTAAATCTCTCTCTCTGTAGTCGGTCCCTCATGTCTGAGGATCGTGGTCAGCTTCGGAGTTGCATCTGGAGCGGATGATCCGCCTCCACCGGTTTCTGTCCAGAATTTAGAGGACGATGATTCCCTCACCTGATCGGTGCATCGTGTTGGTAAAAGACCGCGCGATCGTTAAATATTAAAATATATAAAAAATAGTAGCCCACCGGTATCGGGAACAGAGGAACCTCCTAACAATGCGTCGTGTCCAGAAGTACCGCTTTCTGAATCGAGCCCTTGATCCAGTTGCCCAACGAGAGCCTCCTCAGGTGTTAGTCGAGGCTCTTGGCTATTAAACCTTATTATTATTATTAAACGAGTCGTGGCAGGCGATCGTGTGACGGGTAATTAAAAAAAAAAACTTACGTGATCCTATATCCTGAGAAATACTTATTAGCTTCCAAATTCTTCATGGTCGCAAACCAGAATCTTTTCAGTTGACTATTGTCACAACTTCTGATGTAATTATGTATGAACATAAAGTCTGACTCTCGAACGTTGGACGAGCCTAGGAAGGTGTGGAGAGCTATGATTCTTAACTGTATACTCTCTGTGTCGTTTGTTATTATTGGTAATGTGGTTTCTAATATCTGAAACAGGAATAATAAATAGTTACTTAGTTACTTTCAAAACAATGTATGTACAAGTTAACAAAAGAGATAAGTATGCAGAATCCTCGGATTTAGTTGAAGTTTAGTAAGAAACCGATGTATGTTCTCGAATAAAATTTAGTTTTATTAATAGACAACAAACAGCTCATTTATGAAATTAAATTTCAGTCGACAATATCCATTGGTTTCTTACTAAACTTCAACTATATCCGACGATCCTGCATAATTATCTCTTTTGTTGACTTTACCACAGATATAGATAGACTTAGAAAACACAAGTATCACGATCTGTATGAAACCCAAGCGTGCCATTTATTACTACCTACTATGACGTCACAAGCACTATTTTATAGTGATGGGAAAATCAAATCGATTCAAAGACGCCGCCGCGTGCGGCACCCGTCTTGCCCCACCCCCGGGACCTAGCGCCAAAATTATAAAAAGAGCTTGACGGAAAAAAGCTATAAATTTTTTAAGATGTCCCCGAAGAATTTCCCCAAAAATTAAAAAAAAATATTCATATCTCCTAAACTATCAAAAATCGCGGAACATACATGGTGTATTTTCGGGTACCCCTAGGTATGAGGAGTCTATTTTTTTTTTATGTCACTTTTTGGACCAGCCTGTATAGAGGTGTCCAGACTTGCGCAAAAAGTTTCGTAACTACATGACCTAAAGCGCGGTCTTTGTCGGACAGCATAGAAAAGAAAGAGAAGTGCGATGACACAACTCTCCTGGCTGGAGGCTTTGAGTTTACTTAAGGCAACAACAGGATAGTCCGGTTAAGTAGTCACGAGTCACGACCTCTCAAGGTCAACTACGAGATGCCATACCTATAGGAAAAAAAAGAAAAAAAAATGACACAACACTGGTAATTTATTGCAAAATATGAAGCAATTATCTATTTACAAAAAATCTATTGTTATGACTAAAAAATTAAAACACTAGTTCTTTAGTATGTGCTTGTAGAATAATCTGACAAAAAATCATAATGATTGTATGTATATTAGTATGGTTTTTATTGTAAAAAGATAGTTTTTAGAGGTATATTCATGATTTTTTTTTATCGTATCAAATTAGTTGTATCATGTTTTAATACACTATCTACCTAGCATATGTCCTGAAAAATTACATATATTTTTCTGATTTTGTTTACTGTAGTCGATCTTATACTTTTATTGTTTCTAAAACTTGCGTTTTTTGCGCCCCTTAATCCTTAAAACATTCACAGGTTGACGTCGGGTCCGGTACCGCGCATGATATTGGTCTTTTAACCTACGGCATGCCTAGCTAAATTAAAACGAAATACCGTATAAGGGTCCTCAGTCTTCGGACTCCCAGCCAGAGCTGCCCACAGCCTCTCGTGTTTATCTCTCGTCGTCTCAGTATGTATGATCCTCGTGTAGGACTCCGCTGAGTACCCTATGTTGCATAAACCTTGGAGCCAGATCATTCTGTCTAGGTATTGGGGACAATCTAAAAAAGAAGGAATAGATATTTATATCTAGAAAAAAAAAACTGACAACCAGACTTACCAAGGGGTATTATCGTATGGGTAGCGGGATTGTCCGAAAGGGTTACCGCTGCCCCGGAACATAAAGGGCTAAGGAAGGAACACGGGTGGGTTTTAGTCAGTAAAAGTCTGACAGAGTCCGCTCCACCCAGAGCGGGAGGAGTCATTAAATGATTTCCCATCCATAAAAAAGGGGTATTATCGTATTACCCAGTAACTGAGTTGTGGAGGTCAGATAGGCAGTCGCTCCATGTAAAATACTGGTATTCAGCTGCATCCGATTAGACTGGAAGCCGACCCCAACAAAGTTGGGAAAAGGCAGGCAGATGATGAGTTTTTTATATCTATAAAGATTAACGCCATAGGAGGAAGGTTGAGCAAGGTCAAAAAGAAAGAAAGAAAATAAGATTATTTGATCCAGGTTAAGTAAGAGTTAAGGCACACAATATTCACACAAAAAAAAAAACAGAAAAAAAAATAAAGTACTTGTAGTAAAAATGCGCACTGCTGCACACCTCCACCCTATTTCAAGTTAAACAAATATCAACTTTATTTCAATGACTATTAAGTTGATTTCAGAGAGACTAGCATTATTGAAATAGTTATAATATAGATATGTTAGAAGTTGTAGCGTAAACTGAACATTATTGTGTAGGAATTAAAGTTATTTTTCCATTAATTCATATTTGTTTACATTGTTGGCAAATAAATCGCGATCGCAGATTATGCAGTTTCATAAAACAACCCCTCGTCGCAGTCGAGCAAAAACCAAAAAACGTTTGTGAACTCACCACTGTACATCCGAAAATATTTAACGACGATATTATCAAAGTAGTCCTGCTTGACTTGCGAGGTCTCCATGGTCTTGTGCAACAGCGTCGCGAAACTGAGTATCCCAGCATGTCTGATCTCATGGGGAAAGTCTAACCCCAGCTTGCTGAGGACCTCCAACTCCTCGAGAAGAGCCTGGTTTGGAGCTGCCACGTTGAATGGCAGCTTTCTGATGAGGGAGAGGAGGGCTGCGTCTTCTATTTTTTCCTGAAAAAGTAGTTCCATACATAACCCATAATCAGCCTATAATGTTCCCACTGCTGGGACACAGGCCTCCTCTCGCTGAGAGGGAGTGGGCCGTAATCCACGACGCGGGCCTACATGCGGGTCACATGTCTTCGATTTTTTGGTTCTAAGACATGCCGGTTTCCTCACGATGTTTTCCTTCACCGTTTTAAGAGCAGTGGTGATGAAATAATTAACACAAAGTAAAGCGCCTGTCTGGGTTCGAACTTACGACCTAGACCTCGTAAGTCGCGGCCACCACTGCTCTCAGGGTTACTAACCGACAATATACATACCAAGCCCAATGTCTTGGAGTATAGCAACAACAAATCGATCCTCCTTCAAGACTATAGTCTTTCCCATTCTAAGTAATAAATCGACTTTTATTTATTTATTTATTTGCTCTCATGTACAGACGCCAGCACATCAACCTACACCTAACTGTCAAATTTTCCCAATCAACATTGAACCTTAATGCTTTAGCGATAAAGTTGAAAATCTATTACAGAAATCTGACAGATTGTAGTAGGTTGATGTGCTGGCGTCTGTACATCACACATTTTACAGAATAGTTTATCAAATCATAATTTATTTGTTAACATAGGTAAAAAAAGTACAGGTCTTATGTTTAGTTTAGTTTTTGTTTAGTTTCTTTACCACTTGACTGTAATCCATACCTACATCCTCATAGTGACTTTACTACTCTTTTAGCCCACGTTTCACGTAATATTGGTAAACACACCTTCCAATATACAGGATGTCCCTGGAAGTATGGATAAATTTGAATAGGGGCGTGGGCAAGGTCATTTCATGTCTGTGAATTTTTTTACCGTTTAATAGTTATGATCAATTTTTTTTTTCTTTCAATCACTTCGCATAGTGCTCAAAGAAAAAATCATAAAAAAATACCTATCAGAGCTGTCAATTTAATTTTTTTAGATAGCCCTGATAGTTTTTTTTATGATTTTTTTCTTGTAGCACTATTCGAAGTGATTGAAATTGATCATAACTATTGGACCGTAAAAAATTCACCGACATTCTCAGGGTTAAAAAGTTTGGAAATGACTTTGCCCACGCCCCTATTCGATTTGATCATTACTTCCAGGGACTCCCTGTATAAATAAAAGGATAATAAACGTATTATGTATTCAAGTCCTTGGAACGGCCTTTCATTCGATGTCCTTCTTTAAACCAACGCGGAGTAAAGTTGCAACCTGCACCCTAATTGCGTAACGCACTATCAATCGGAATCTGAATCATTTCGAAGCAAATTGCTAATCCATTGCTTCATAAGTTCGAAAAATTTGTCTGCTCAACATGTAAATAACGCAATGAAATGTTGTTGAACTGTCAAAATGAAACCAATTCCGATTGATAATGTGTTACGCAATTGCCCCGCTGGGCGGAAAATCTTGCCATTAGACAAACATCAATGAATAATAAATACCAACCTTCTCCTCTAGCACCAAGTATTTGATGAACCTCACGCAGGCATCACTCCTGGCATGAGGCAGTACCTCGATGAAGATGTTCCTGGCTGTCTCCAGCTCATAGCTGGTGCCCAAGACCAGGTCATCGAACAGCCTTATCAGTGTTTCATGGTTTAGTCTTGAAATTGTGCTGAAAGGGACAGTAATAAATTAGTTAATTAATAAAAAACACTCCGGGAGTGCCGACAAAAGTGAAAACAAAACAGAAACAGAATACTTTGCCATCACTCACTGACATATCGGATATACATTAAAACCGAGTACATCCCGAGGACAGCCGAACGCATCCGAAGCGATGTCGGTTATGGTAACAGTGGCGCGAATTCAATGGTTTTTCCCATCTCAAAAAATGCCCAACGCGCCTAAAGAAGTTTTCACTTCAAAAATTTTGTTTTTGAACATGACATAACATCACGCTTCTAATTCTCGATGGATTAGGCAGAAGTGCAAGTAAATATTACAACCACGCTTCGCCATTTATGTGAGTCCCATGTTTTCTATTGTCGACCGCTTCACTTACCAACGGGTAAGATACTGATCTAACCAAAGTATTTAAAACGAAATTAGCAAGTCAGTCAACGTAGCACACGGCGAGCTAGCTTGGTAGTTTTACCCAAAACTAGAACTAACTATGGCAAAAAAATGCTAACCTTTGAAGGAGCACAGCTTTTTAATAGAATACCCTCTAGTATAAGAAACCTGCACTCTTTCAATGCGTTCAAAACTCAACTTAGTCAGTATATAATCGCGGATCGAGCACTTCTGGAGAAATGAAGACATTGAATGGGTGTAGTCTAGTTTGTAACTGATGACGGCGAACTTTGTGTAATTTAATATGTATGTTTTAGTATTGTTCTCAAGTAAGTGACATTTGTCTTTATTGAGAATAAAGTTTCTTTAAACCTAAATTAATGTTGCAACATTGTGTAAACTTACTTCAAAAGATCAATGAAATCCAGACTGTGTATGAGTGAGGCATTTCTCACTATATTGTCGGCGTCAATTCCTTTTCTTGCAATCTTCAATAGTATCTGCAAATACACCATTATTTATTAGAAACTTGTTGACCCCACTGACCTGCACGCGTAGCTTGACCAATTCTATCTCTAGTCTACTGTCCAAAGCTCTTGAGTTCATAGTAAGATCATCATCATATGCCTTGCCTTTTCCCAACGTTTTTGGGGTCGATTTCAAGTGTAACCTGTTGCACTAAGTAGCAGTATTTTACATGGAGCGACTGTATATCTGAACTCCACAACCCAGTTACTGGGTAATACTCTCTTCGGTAAGGCTGGTTGTAAGACTTTCGGGCATTTGACGAGTTCATACAAAGATCCCATAGGAAAAAGCACTTTCAGTTTTAGACAACTTTCATTATAATGAAAATTAAAAAAACATATTCGTCCCAAACTTAGTGACAATAGCCCAATGGACAAAAACGTGTGGGGACCCCCGTCAAGAACGAAGTTTCTTACGCAACCCTCGCACGCACGCACACTTGTATATAACAGAAAGAGAACGAGAGAGGGAGAATTTTCATGGTTTTCGAGGGTACTAAAGCCGATAGTGAGGTCAAAATAAAAATCCAAGATGGCGGCTGCGAAAATTTTCAAATATTTCATCATGGGTGTCGTTTTCGTGGTTTTCGAGGGTGCTAAAACCGATAGTGAGATCAATATGAAAATCCAAGATGGTGGCTGCAAAAAAAATCTATTTGTTTATAGTTTATTTAAGGGTACAATACTAATTACATTAATTAACATCGAAACCATTCTTCCCTAATTGCCAACAGCATGACTATTAAATGTATTGAATATGAATATTTAACGGCTTGTCCTGTGGAAATACCATATTTCATATTTAGGGCCCTACCCTTTTTAATCTTCGATTAGATTGTAGAATTGTAAGACATTTTAAAAGTAACTTTGGAGTTTCTTGCCCATTTCATTTTCTTGTAAACTTTTAGATTCAAAAGTAATGGTCTAAACTAAATAAATTATTTGTCTGTGACATTGTTTTCTAAAGATAGCATTCACAAAAAAAACATTTTTACAAAAAAAATCAACCGACTTTAAAAAAAACTACAAAGTGATAAATAACTTTAATTTCGGAAGTCGGTGTCGTCGGTTCCGCATTTTCGTTTTTTGACACCGACTTCCAAAATTAAAGTTATTTATCACTTTGTAGTTTTTTTTTTTGAAGTCGGTTGTATTTTTTTTTTGTAAAAAGTTTTTGGTTTTCAGTTTTTAGTTGTAACACAAATTCAAATAACACTAGTGCATTGAAGAATTGAAGACACCGACTAGAAGAATCATCAATATTAGCATAGAAATGCCGGAAATGCAGCAGTACATTTATTCATATAACATCGTACATAAGAATAATTACATAAGGTTATATACTATAATTATATACTAAAACCTTCTTAAAAGTATGTAGATCACGTTAATGAAAGAATTATATAAAATTGGTTCATTAGTTTTTGAGAAAATCGCGGACATACAAGCATAGTACATACATACGGGTCGAATATAGAACCTCCTTTTTTGAAGTCGGTTAAAACAGACGAAGTCCTTGATACAAACCTCGTACGTAGTTTTCTTCAAAAAAGCTTGACTGAGATTCCTGATACTGTTGGAGGGGTCTCTAAAGTCACTGGCCACGTACTGTATGGTCGTTTGAAAGAGGTTTATCTTCTCTACACCCCTGGCTGCTACGTCGTGATCATATGCAAGGGATAAGCTGAAAGAATAGAAGATAATAAAATGTGGTATTGGAAGATGGTAGGACGCCCTCAGGCTAGGTGGAGCGACGATCTTCGTATACTGAATTTAGTAAGTCTAAAGCGACGACGGCATACCTACTTTTGTATAGAAGCAATTTTTTTTTAACTGAACAGTCTGCTGTGCTGCTGAGGAGTTTGCTGCGCCACTTCTTCTTCCCAGCGAAAGCAGTAGGCAGTGGTGAAGGGCGGGCGTTTTGGGGGACTGACTTGTGTAATTTAGGCGTTCAATTTGAATAAATGACTTTTCATTTGATTGATTCGATTTGACATTTTGCTCCGATTGCTAAAATTCAACTGACTTTATTTTTTTTTGGATGGGAAATCATCTAATGACTCTTCCCGCTATGGGTGGAGTGGAAGGGATTGTCAGACTCTTACTGACTAAAACCCACCCGTGTTCCTTCCTTAGCCCTTTATGTTCCGGGGCAGCGGTAACCCTTTCGGACGATCCCGCTACCCCGGCAGGCTTCGGCCCTAGCGGGCCCCTTCCTTTATGCTGACATCTCTTTGAAGCGCGCGTGGAACACATACGCGCCGTCCGGCACCGGCCTGGTCCTGATCGGACGGTGAGCTACCCATTACTCTCCGTCCGCAGGCCCGCGCCTACGGTGGCCGGGAGTCGTCACGCGGCTCCCGACGCCCGGAAATTCAACTGACTTACTCTGTATTCACAGCTAAGATGTGGTCGTGTGTTTTATACTGATAACTTCCTCGCAGCTCTACAGAACTCAGTCCTTTGTAATCATCGACTTCATACGTTCTCTCTGCTGAAGACACAGAGTCGATCTGGAAAATGTAATTACTTCTTTAGCCATAAATATCAAGATCAGTAATCTGTCATTAACCTCTCTCACGTTTGCCCGCCTACCCGTCGAAACACCCGACGCGTCGGAGTAGTTGAATGGGCGCAGTAAAGTCATTGTTTTAACAATGACAATGCCAATAGAACAATGACACTGTTGTGTACACTTGGTGTACCGTTGACGTTTCGAGCACTGTCTCTTATGTACACTTGGTGTACACTTGACGCTTGAGGGGGTTAACAAAACAGTAAGCACTCAAAAACACAAATAGCATAGGGATCTACTTCTTTACTCTCCGGTGACGTCCAGCTTACTCTCATGCTACGGATACATTGTCGAGATAAAGCGAACACGTGCTTTCTCTGGCATGCCGCTAGACGTCTTGCGAGAGAGAGATCATCTCAACAGAGAGCGCGCGAAGTGTAGTTCGCAGCGTTGTACAGAGAGACGTCGAGTGGTGTGTTTCGCGATAACGTAGCCATAGCATAAGAAATCACGATTTTGTGACCCCCAAAACGTCATGTCCCAAAAACAGGGATCTGAATACCTGGTGCCTTCTTTACATTAAAATTTCTAGTGCTATGTCAATTTTTAAAGTGAATTCAGTTTAAATATAATAAACTAGCAGTGCCCCGCGGTTTCACCTGCATAAGTTTCGACACGTGGCGCCATCTATTATCAAATTAACGTTATTGTTGTTTTCCTCGGGAACAGCACTTTTTTTCGGGATGAATGGTACCCTATGTCCGTTTGTGTACACCTGACAACGTATATGCAAATTTCAGGATGATCGTTTCAGTGGTTTAGGCGTGAAAAGGTAAAAGAAATTTACTTTCGCATTTATAATATTATTATAGTTAGTGTTAGGATAAGAACAAGTTAGGAATATACAGGGTGTCCAGTAAATAGTACGACATATTGCAGGGGGTGATAGCTTGGCTCAATACCTACCAAAAAAACACAATATAAATGTTCCGCAAAATGTAACTTTTTTTTTTTCACCACTGTAGGTTAAAGTTAAGCGATAAGAAAATCGTTCTGCAAAAATTTAAACAAAAAATGGTATTTCTTGAAAAAGTTCTTGTTTTTGATAGAAAAAAGACTTGTCAATGAGTAGAGTAACTATTCACAAATAATCTGATATAAAAAAATACTAGAAAAGGAATGTTTCATTACGAGATCCTTAAAAATCTGTTTCAAGGTAGAGATTTTTCGATATTTCGGAAAATTTTGTATAACTGTAAATCCGTAACATTTTGCGGAACATATATTGTGTTGTTTTGGTAGGTATTGACACAAGCTATCACCGCCTGCAATATGTCGTACTATTTACTGGACATCCTGTATAATGATGACTATTGCAGATTAAAATAATTAATTACAAGGTGCGGTGTCAAATGCGTAACTTCGTGCAATGGTGAAAAAAAAAGTGTACTAAAATGACTGGATGCTCACTACAGCTCTTCCAGAGTACGCTGAAGACCAGGGCACAGAAGCCCAGCTGTTCCGACTCCTAGCAGTCGGCACCTTGAGACTGGTGTACTTCTTGATGAAGTTGCCTTTCGAGAGGTAGATCATCGCGCATATGTCGTCGAGGCATGGCTGGAAGAAGTAGAATATTTTATGTTGTAATAAGTTTTATATAAATTACCCCCTTACTAATAAACGTATTATATCGGATGAATAGTTACACACCGATTTCTCTCTTTCAGTCGTCAGTAATTTGACTTTCGAAAGAAGAAGACAAAGCGTTACATACAACGTTTAGTAACCCCCTATCTAGATAGTATGTACTAGAACAGAGATTATAGTACTCGTCGTGTTATAACCAAAAATCCCAAAGAGTAGGCCTACAGTTCCAGTAGAGGGAAACATTATAGACTGATTATGTAAAAAATCACACATTTTACTAGTGTAGCGGTCTCTACAAACGCCACATGCGAACTACACCTCATAGTGACGTCACAGAAAATCCTCCATCTCGCAAGCAGAGTTTACCGCGCAACTAGCATATATACAACGGCCGTTGCCCGCCAGACACAACACCCGTCTGGTCGGAGGATCCTCCCTTTTCTATAGAGGATGAGTGAAATTTACACCCTGTTCCTCACACCTCTATACTGGTGACCCCGAACATGAACGTCAGCGCAGCCTTCGTGCAAATACTTCAGCGTGACGTCGTCATCATTACTCCCGCAAGCTTTAGCTGCAAGTCAGCCAGCACCTACGGCTTCAACGGGTATTCTGACCACCAGAATGCAGCGTCCGCGCAGACGTTCATCAGTCAAAACAACTCTACGTACCTCATTCACAGAGTAGGTTCCAGTATTCTTAGTCAGTTGGAAATTGATAGATATTGCTCGCTTCAGATTCACAGACCAGGCAGGCTCCTGATGGCCCACATATATTGATTCGATGTAGCCATTTTCCTGAAAAATAAAACATATTTTGATAGTTTATGTAATACTCCATTGGAGTTGGAAGCTGTAAAATTATTTCAGGCGAAAATACCATGGGGATCTGTGGTTGTGTTCAAGATGGCTGTAAATAGGCAACCGGGCAATAGGTAACATTGTTTTCCTGTTGCCCAACGGCATGCTGATGCTCCTTTAATCGATGATTGCAGCAATAAAAGAGAAGAGGGACCCGTGGCTAAATGATAACAGCCACACAGGTCGATCGATCAGGTTAAGCTACGCTTGCCATGGATGGATGACCATCTTGACATACCGAGACCCCTCCGTGCCTCGGAAAGCACGTTAAGCCGTTGGTCCCGGCTGTCATTCGCGGATCTTTGACAGTCGTTACGGGTAGTCAGAAGCCCGAAAGTCTGACAACCAGTCTTAATAAAGGGGTATCGTATTACCCAGCAACTGGGTGGTGGAGGTCAGATAGGCAGTCGTTCCATGTAAAATACTGGTATTCAGCTGCATTCGGTTAGACTGGAAGCCGACCCCAACATAGTTGGGAAAAGGCTAGGCAGATGATGCAGCAATAAAAGAGAAGAACTGTTAGTTATGGTAGTTTTGGGTCCACCAAACTTTAACGAATAAATGAATTAGATAGGTGCTTTTAAACTGCCGCAACCTGGCACCTCATTAACGGCATAACTACGTTAAATTTCTATTAACTGCTCCCAAATTACGATGTTTATCATTATTTATTTTTTTACATACTCCTCTGACGTAATCTTTTTATTATTTGACACTAGCAGCGGCTCGTGTAAGTTTCGATCCCATCGGAATATCGGGATAAAAACTAACCTATGTCCTTTCCCGGGACTCAAACTATCTCTATACCAAATTTCATCTAAATCGGTGTAGCGGTTTAGGCGTGAAGAAGTAACAGACAGACAGACACACTTTCGCATTTATAATATTATGGTATGGATATGGATTATACACAGACAATTCTAATTTCAACTCTTTATTAGTGGTTGTAATGGCATTATTATTATGAAACATAGGTACCTGGTACTCCAATTCCCAAGGCTCTTGCAAAACTTGATCATCAGATGTTTCCAAATCACGTACAGCGCCGTGGTTGATACAACATACTGTTTTCTGAAAATTAAGAAACCATAATAATTATTATAGGTAATCAAGTATCTTGACTTTGCTCGCGAGGTTGTCGACATGTGGGATGTGGACTCAGCGATCATTGCGCCGATAGTCGTGACAGCCAATGGGTTAATAGCCAAGAACCTCGACCAACACCTGAGGAGGCTCTCGTTGGGAAGCTGGATCAAGGGCTTGATTCAGAAAGCGGTAGTTCTGGATACGGCCCGCATTGTTAGGAGGTTCCTCTCTCTGGAGCCCTGACCGCCGGGTAGCTTGGACCCTGTTCCCGATACCGGTGGGCTACTATTTTTTATATTTTTAAATGTTTTTAAGTACATTCTTTTGGGCGGAGCGAGGCTGCCTCCCCACGCACAACGGACCAAATGGGAGTCTAAGTGCGGCAAAAGGGAGCCCCATCATCATCATCGTCCACCCTTACTCCTCTCACCCCTCCCGCGGCCTGCCTGCTGCACCATCAACCAGCGGTCGGCGAGCCGTAAGCGCGGCGTCGCCTAACCGTAACCAAGTCGACGTATCGGAGCTTCTGATCCGTTTTGGTTACGTGCTTACGTTAGGTGACGCCGGTTTGACGCCGAGGCGAAAGACGATAAAGCGACGATCCCTTTCAGAGTTGATTTGTGTTCTGTGACCTTTATTTACCAATCTAGGTGGCAGCGACCACTTATATTCACCAAAAATTACATCAATAGGTATTATCCTCACCTCTAGCTCATCCAACGACAACCTAGCCTTCGTAAAGTTGTCATAGACCTGTATATGCAGGTTTCCCTCCAGCTGCCAGTACGTGGTGCTCTTCCGAGGGTTCCAGGTCCCGGTGGATACGTTACTCTTCAGTACGAAGACGTACTCTCTATGTTCTTGAGGAAAGAGCAGTTTGAGACCAGTGTTGAGAGAGTTGGAGGCGGTTATGGATGCTGGAAAGTCAAAGATTAATGGGTTTTGGTGAGAAAAAAAGAAAGAAAGTATTTATTTGTGACCCGCATAGAAATATCACAAAGTAAACTAAAAGAAAGGTGTTAATGATGGAAACGATGACGCAACAGGTTCACGGTTTGAGTTTTTTTTTTTAAGTGAAAACTTCTTTAGGCGCGTTGGGCATTTTTTGAGATGGACAAAAACCATTGAATTCGCGCCACTGTTACCGTAACCGACACCGCTTCGGATGTGTTCATCTGTCCTCGGGATGTACTCGGTTTTACTGTATATTCGATATGTCAGTGAGTGATGGCACCGCGCTACACGAGGAGGCTTCTTCATGCATCCCTAAGTTTTCTTGCGGATCTGCTTAGGCTTTTTATTATATAATGACAAGCTGAATCTTAAGTAATTGATTTTTATTACTTACCAATTAAAATAAAGAAGATCTTACAATACATGTTGTGGTTATTCTGAAAGAAAAACAAGATTGTTTACAAAACATATTGCATAACTAGCTTCAGCGCGCGGCTTCGCCTGCATGAATGTGGGAAATTGTCGGTATTAAAGGTAACGGGACAAAAACTAGCCTATGCTACTATCTATATCATCAGCTATATGGCAGTGAAGGAGTTGCATTTTTGATTCCAATGATTATAATTCTGTAAAGCCATATTTGTTACGGTCGCGAATCATCATTAAATTTAATCAATATACAACCTGACACTGACCTCTAAGTTGCAAATAACGTAAGAAAATTTTAATTTCGTGGGCTACTTTAGCGCATGCCCTCAGGACCTAAACGCAAAGTTTTATAATGCCTAAAAGTATATAATCGACTACAGTAAACAAAATCAGAAAAACATATTATGATATTCTTCAGGATATATGCTAGGTACGAGTAGATAGTGTGTTGAAAACATAATTCAACTAATTTGATGCGATAGAAAAAAATCATGAAGATACCTCTAAAAACTTTCCATACTAATATAAATACAATCATTATGATTTTTTGTCAGATTGTTTTACAAGCAACATACTATACTAAAGCACTAGTGTTTTAATTTTTTAATGTTTTTCGAGATATCGCCAAGCGGTTAGTCGACTCTTCACGTGACCAGAGGGCTGGCCTATTTCTTGGCCAAAGAATTAGCATTGCCATTTGTATGGCAATGCCATCAATGCAATGCAATGTGGTTTGTATGGCTGGCAGCATTGCCACGTTGTCGTGGCAATGCTGCCAGCCTTTTGGGCACTGTTCCTGTTGACAGCGATGCGGACGAATTCTTTGATGCCCTATGATTATTTTACTTATTTTTTTTAATATAAATGTACATATTATTATAGTTTATATGTTATCTTAAATTAAATAAAAACATTTTTTAGTCCAAACAATTTATTAGTCTTTGTAAATAGATAATTGCTTCATATTTTGCAATAAATTACCAGCGTTGTGTCATCGCGCTTCTCTTTATTTTCAATGCAGTCCGACAGTGACCGCGCTTTTGGTCATGTACTCCCCTTAAGTCAAGAGGAAGGCCATAGATGTCATATAATCACATCATGTACCTACTGTGACCACCAATCTATCTGTCACTTTAAGGTTTAATTCCAAAGGCGACCGCAGACCGCAAACTGCAGCAGCAAATCCGCCCAATCGCATTGATAGACCGCACTTCCTACTGGTTTTTTAATGAAAACGCTGCCGTTTGCAGTCTGCAGTCACCTTTGGAAATGAACCTTTATTCTTCTCTCATTGTGTATTTTACACAGTTGAGCAATCTAGTTGAGGAGTGGGGAAGAATTGTTAACATAACATAATCAGCCTCACGTGTTCCTGCTGAGACACAGGCATCCTCTCCTCGAGAGGGAATGGACCGTAATCCACCACGCAGGCCCAGTGCGGGTTGGTAGATGTTTTTTATTTATTTTTTATTATTTAAATAATGCATATTTACAATACTAAGCCTTACACTAAAGTGGTAAGTAATAATGGTTTTGTTCGTGGTACCCCAAGGGGGACTAGACTGGGGGACCACGGGCAAGTACCGATCTGAACTAGGATAAACCTCTATGTAAGATGTCACAAGTCCTCGATTTTTTTGGTTCTAGGACATGCCGGTTTCGTCACGATGTTTTCCTTGACCGTTTTGTGTTGTGTATTTATTTGTGTTGTATTATGACGTGGTGAAAATATCAAACAGTCTGCAGTACTAGTAGGGCTGACTGAACAGATTGCACTGCACTTATCATCCCTTAAGAGGAAATGCGGGTGGTCGTTTCTCCATAGAAACGCTCTCAACTGTTTTCTCTCTGGTTAATGACCATAAAGCAATGATTTTTTTACAGAATAATAAATATTAACTACTTGTATATCCCTATGTTTTCCTTTTAGATGGTGCATTATTTTTATAAGTGCAGCACCCTCCAAAAATTCCGATTTAAACCGCCGTCAACACAGGCCTAGTGTACAAATTTGACAACTAAAAATGAAAAAAGAAAAACATAGGGACATAGTATATATCCTCCTTATTCAGTTTATGAAATATCTTTTAGATTGATCCAATATTGGAGGAGGAAATAGGCGAGAGCCAAACCTCGAACTATGACTTTTTACTTAGGATTTTTCAAAAGTCTCTCCGACCGCATTTCTTCCAAGTATGGTACAGACGCCAGCACATCAAGTTACTACAATCTGTCAAATTTCTTTAATAGATTTTCAACTTTATCGCTGTAGTATAAGGTTCAAAGTTGATTGGGAAATTTTTACAGATTGGGGTAGCTTGATGTGCTGGCGTCTGTACATAATTATAATTGGGACGCCTGTGTTCAGCATTTGACAAAGCCACCGCGCTTCGTACAACGGGAGCAAAAACCCACTTTACGAAATTGAGAGTCACTTGTACTCCCCGTTCTTTGTAATCATATTTTATTGGACCATAACTGGGAACCTTCGGGCTACGGAGATATTGAAGGACAAAAATCCAAATTTTACTGACGTTTATTTGCGAAAACAAGTTTTTAATGTTGTTCTTCTGCCCATTCTTGATTATGCTGATGCCAGCTATCTTGAACTTACCCAAGACCAACTCGATAAACTTGAGCTGCTTCAAAATGTCTGTATAAGGTTCATATTCGGTTTGCGTAAATATGACCATGTTTCTGAATGTCGCGTGAAGCCCAAGTGGTTACCAATTCGCCTTCGCCGGAATGCTCATATTCTTTCCCTATTGTATAATGTGCTCTTTTCCCCTTCCACCCCTCTCTATCTTAAAAAACGTTTTCAGTATCTTTGCGACTCCCACGCGAAGTTTTTGAGATCATCGGATAATTTAAAGCTTAAAATGCAAATGCATTCCACAAATTTTTTTGACAAATCCTTTTCTGTTCAGGCCGCTCGTTTATGGAATGCATTGCCAGTTAACTGTATTTAAAAGACTCGTGAAGGAGCATTACTTGTTGCTGTGATCTTGATTTCGTAGCTGCAATAATCTGTAGTCATCATTTATTTTCGTTTTTTTATGTAGGTATATAGGTATGTACAATATATATTTTTTAATAATTTCTTTAAACTATTATACAGCATTATCTATGTAGGTATCTATTATAGTATATTATTTTGCACCACTGACAACCCCATATTTTTATATCCACGCAATCACTGTCCATTCCAAGGTCGCCTGGAAGAGATCGCAGAAAGCGATAAGGCCGCCCATTGTATGTTTTATGTTAATAATCGTTTTTATTGTTATGTTTTTCTGGTGTACAATAAAGTATATATAAATAAATAACACAACTTTAAATAGCCCCACGACCCCTGTACCGTTGCTTGCACCCATAAGCACAATGTGTCGCGTGCGTTACATTGCGCACTACCGCAAACAGCACACACCAATAATAAAAGTAATTTCCCAGCAATTCATCATTCTCCTGCCCTTATCCCAATTTATTTGGGGTCGGCGCAACATATCTTTTTCTTCCATACTTCTCTATTAGTCGTCATCTCGGTAGTCACCCCCTTTCTAACCATATCATCTTTCACACAGTCCATCCATCGTTTTTTTGGTCTTCCCCTACGCTTATAGCCATCGACATTCATACTCAAAACTCTCCTCACGACATTTTCCTCATTCCTCCGCATCACATGCCCATACCATGACAACATCAAAAAAAATCATGAATTATTTTTGCGCAATGTTAATTAGTTTGGTGTACAGAATGCGCAGTTGACGGCTATGCGATGTCTCTTTTTACAACCTGTAGATAGCCAAAGAAGTGGGTGAAGATGAGCTGATGATGATGATGATATCTCGTGCCGACACGAAATAAGAAGTAAAAACTATACAACCGAGGTCACCGACCCCTATATCCAGCGCCATATCCCATTTTGGGCGATGCCTAATACCAACACTTTATTTTGAAACTTGACACTAAATTAACGAGTGCACTTACATTATTTTCACTTTCACACTGAGTTTAACACTCTCACTGCAGGAGCTATTATTATTATTAATAATAATAAATATTATTAATCATCATTATTATATCACAGTCCACTGTGTAATGTGTTCGAACATCGCCACTTAAATGACTCTGACTTCGCAGTGGTTGGAAAAGTGGTATAAGTGTTAAATGTGGATTTTTATTTCTCGCCAACTTATTGTTGAACAATTTTTTTTTTAGGTACATTTGCCTTTTTTTACTAACCATCATCATCATCTGCCTAACCTTTTCCCAACTATGCTGTGATCGGCTTCCAGTCCACGGCGACTTTTGATAGCGATGCTGTCGCGCGTTTTGTAAACGTGCGACAGCATCACTACTAATGCGCGACAGCATCGCGACTATATCGATGCAAACGAGTGACCGTGTCGGACGACATCAGGGAGAGAACGGACGGAGGGTGGCTCGTGAGTGGAGAACCGAGCATCAGTGCAACACAATCGCGTTTGCATCGCATCGCGTCAGAAGCGCGAGAGTATCGCGTTTGCATCGCGACTGAAAATCGTGGTGTGGACGCGGGCAAACAGCTAGCGACCGCATCGCGACTGTATCGATGCGAACGCGCGACAGCATCGCTACAAAAAGTCGCCGTGGGCGAGGGGCCTAACACGCCCTCCAAATTTCATGTCTCTAGGACCAGCGGTTTAGGCTGTGCGTTGATATATCAGTCAGTCAGGACTTTGAATTGTATATATATATAGATAAGAAAATAGTACTTTTTTTTTCTGGCCGGCTCTTTAGTTTTTGGACATAAAATGTTCGACACTTGAATGATATTCATAAAACACCAAAAACCAAAAAAAACATAGCCATAACAACAGAAACAAAAATTAAATCCACATTTTTTTCAATTCCATACTTAGACCATTTCCCAACTAATTCCCTTATCAAACCGCGTTGATAAGTCACTTGACCTATAACCCTCATAATGAAAGACTCATTAAGATCCATCCAGCATACCCTGACCGTTCATATCTCATAGTTCTACCTCCACACCGAACTAATTACTTGAAACAAGGGAAGGGGGAGAGCTCAAGATATTTTTGTCACTCTACAGTACAATTTCTTGAAGTTGTATTGCAAGGCCGCTTTAAAAGAAAAAAAAATACTTATGGTGTTTCTTAAGAATAATCGGCCTATAATTTTCCCACTGCTGGGACACAAACCTCCTTTCTGTGAGAGGGAGGGGGCCATAATCCACCACGCGGCCCATTGCGGATTGATAGATCACGTCTTCGAATTTTTGGTTCTTGGACATGCCGGTTTCCTCACGATGTTTTCCTTCACCGTTTTAAGAGCACGCATGTTTTTTTCACCGCTTTACTTTATGTAATTTATTTCATCACTACTATCATCATCTGCCTAGCCTTTTCTCAACTATGTTGGGGTCGGCTTCCAGTCTAACCGGATGCAGCTGAATACCAGTATTTTACATGGAGCGAGTGCCTATCTGACCTCCACAACCCAGTTAGGTACTGGGTAATACGATACCTCTTGGTAAGACTGGTTGTCAGATTTTCGGGCTTCTGTCGACCCGTACCGACTGTCAAAGATCCACGATTGACAGCCGGGACCAACCGCTTAACGTGCTTTCCGAGGCACGGTCATGGCATGTGAAGATGGTCACCCATCCGCGGACCAACCGAAAAAAATAAATTACACAAAGTAAAGCGCCTGCCGACTGTTGGAGTTACTGACAATAGCTTGCAGAGTAAGCGAGCTGAAGTGGAGAAAAATTTTATCTACATTTTTTATTTTAAACATTATGGATTGCGAAGCATATAATTTTCGACCCGCATACATTAGCGCATGAAAGAAAACATGAACTATTTTATATACAAGTTAAAAAACTGATTATGTCTGTTTTTATAAAAGCAAAAAATTATTTAACAAGCAACATAGTACGTTTGTGAGAGAATGGAGCGTAGAGCAGTGGTGGCCCAGTGGTAACGACCACGACATACGAGTTGTAGGTTCGAACCCAGACAGGCGCTTTACTTTGTGTAAATTATTTCATCACCACTGCTCTCAAAACGGTGAAGGAAAACATCGTGAGGAATCCGGCACGTCCTAGAACCAAAAATTCGAAGACATGTGAGCATGTGACATCTACCAACCCGCACTGGGCCCGCGTGGTAGATTATAGCCCACTCATTCTCGATGAGAGGAGGCCTGTGCCCCAGCAGTGGGAACATTATAGGCTGATTATGATGATATGATCATAGTACGTGGTTCTTCATAATAGTATCACCCAGGATTCACCACATAGCACTGTATTTTGACAGATAAGAGTGTATTTTTTTTTTGCCATGTAGATTGTGCCCTAAAAATCCGCTTACAATTTAAGATGCACTTTCTTGGTTAATCTTGGCCATCTATGGTTTACGGTAAAGAAATGGTGAGGAAACCAGCCGGCGTATTCTGTAAAAACTCATCGTGAAAACTTGGGTGAAGCTATCTGGAGCTGTACTTAATCCAAGAGAAACTCAAAGCATTTATTTCAATTAAACCATTTACAGGCACTTTTGAATTGTTAAGAAGTCGGTCAGTCAAAAATAAATTGAAGCTCGTAGCCCATTCCAAAGCGTAGGTACCTATGGAGAAGAACGGGCAAGAAACTCCATGGACACTCTTTTAAATTATATTTTTACAAAAATATTAGTTACATGTATAGTAGGTTAGTTAGCTTATATTATGTAAATTAGTCGAATTAAATTGTGTTACATCATTAATGTTGAATTTATAATAATACGTGAGAACGATGTAAAAAAAAGACGTACGACGAGATTGACACTGGAGCGGTATTTACAACGCCACACGTGAATTCATACTGACGTCACGCAAAAGCCTGCATCTCGCAAGCAGAGTTTACCGCGCAACTAGCTTATAAAAGGCTATTGGTAAAACACTAACAACTTATCATGCTGTTCAAGAAAAGCAAGCAAGAAATCAAAATAGTTTACACCTGAACTCTGAACACTCGGTCAGGTTTCCTTTGAACATTCGTATTCGTTCAGAAATAGGAGTTGCTTTGTCGACTTATTTATGCAAAAAGTCTTAGGAATTAGAGAGCGGTCGAAGCGAGCTCGAAAAGTTTTAACACCCGACATTTATGTTTTGCATACGGGGCCTCCAACTCGAAGTACTGCTTACTGAACATAATTATGTTTACATTGTTTGGGATTAAAAAGTAGTTCTTATTAAGAATTGGGGCCCCCACTGAACCAGCACTCCCTCCCCCTTAGTCCGCCAGTGGCATAGAGATCAATGTTCCATTCTACTCGGCATGGAAAAGGTCTTCATTCTGCTGTAATATAGACGCCAGCACATCAAGCTACCCGAAACTGTAAAATTTTCCCAATCAACCTTGTACCTGATGCTTTAGCGATAAAATTGAAAATCTATTAAACAAATTTGACAATAATTGTAGTAGCTTGATGTGCTGGCGTCCATTACAGGCTAACATTGGACAAACTCGCAAACAATTTTATGTATGAATGAATGTGTAATATTTACCCATACGAGTTACACATTTTGCAAAAAAATTTGTATAAATATCGTCATTTCCGATAGTTTTCCTACATTTCGTTGAGAATGAGTCGATACTTCGTGTTTTCTTTTGTGATAATAATTTTGTTAGACAGTGGTAAGTTTTATATACCTCATATTCTTCTGCCCCTATCCCAATTTATTTCGGGTCGGCGCAACATGACTTTTTGTTCCATACTTCTCTACTGATAAATGATAATGATAAATGATTTTATTTCTGTAAGTAGGTTTTCACAAACACTTTTACATGTCAATCATATTTTTTTAAACTAGATGAGGTCGGCGTTTCCTATCTGACTACTCTGAGAAGAAAGGCCGAAACAAACTCAGAGGTCACAGACTCTTTTAAAGTCCAGACATAATCGGTCAGGGTATATGAAGACCATGTAGATCGATGTCTGAGATGGTCTTTTGAGGATAGAACCATACAGATTGAGTGGACCTGTCTAGTCAGTGCACGCATTTGTCAGAATTCGTGCAGCTCAACTCAAAACTTAAGGAGCTCAACGATTCGACGAACAATACCAAAGAAAGGACATTTGAATAGACATAGTCGTCATCTCGGTAGTCACCCCCTTTCTAGCCATATCATCTTTCACACAGTCCATCCATCGTTTCTTTGGTCTTCCCCTACTCTTATAGCCATCGACAGTCATACTCAAAACTTTCCTCACGACATTTTCCTTATTCCTCCGCATCACATGCCCATACCATGACAACAGAAGGTCACAGTCTCATCTTGGCGACAAACAAATGTTAAAAGCTTGTCAAAACGTAGGGAAATTAGAGGTATTTTTGACAGATTGAGACTGAGATCAGACTGTGAACGTTTTTAAAATTACGAGAATTGCACCTCTGATTTCTGCACAACTTTTCAGTTACCGGTGCCACTTTCAGACTTCCTCTTACGTACTAATTTCTTATTCTATCTATTCGTGTAACACCACACATCCCTCTTAGCATTCTCATCTCATTCTCAATTCATTATATAATTATAGACGGTGCACCTAGAATAAAATTAGTCTACCTACAAAAGATTTCGAATGATCCACGACTTTTTTATCATTCTGTATATGTGAACTTTCTGCCTTGTCCTCTCTGATAATATGACATGTTGTCTTTGACTTACTTTATTTTTTACAGAAGCATTTGCACTGGAAAAGGTCTCCAGACAGAAGAGGTTAGTTACAATACCAAGTAGTTTTTAACAAACGATAGAAACTGATTTATTCATCATCATCTGCCTGCCTTTTTCCAACTATTTTTGGAGTCAGCTTCCAGTCTAACTGGATGCAGCTGAATACCAGTACTATTGACCAACTATTACCAGTTATTATTATTTTTTTTCTTTAACATATCTCGAGACCCTGGGGTCCCAGACCTTTGGAACGCGTACCGGGGGCCGAAGACAATTTGCAGAGGCCCCTTAGACAATTTTAAATGATGAGGAGGCACCAACCGACGATTATCCCTGTACGCACTATGGAAATGCACCCAAGGACAATCCCCTGTTGGTGCAGAACATTATTATTATTATTATTATTTATTTATTATTAGCCTGTGATGTCCCACTGCAGGGCAAAGGCCTCCCTACTCTCTTTCCACTTCTCTCTGTTCAAAGCTGCTAAGGACCAGTTCTTGTTGAAGGAGTCCAGCTCATCCCGCCATCTCCATCTGGGCTTGCCACGATGTCGTTTGCCATTAAGAGGGACCCATTGGGTCGTAAGTTTGGCCCATTGTTCGTCTGACATGCAGCAGATGGATGATATGGATGATAAGCAGTTACCATTGGTTAATTATATTGGAACCGGGTCTACCTGAATGCAACCGCATTGGTAGCTATAATGGATCGTTTCTTATATTGGATCTGAACTATTCTAACAGTGAATTTGACCTTTCTTCCAGATGCATCGTAATACAGAAGCAGACAGGTGGCAAGGCAGACAGTGGCGAAGGTTCTGATGATGAAGACTATGACTACAAAAAACCTCAGCCGAAAGCACCGTCACTTGATAGATTAAGACATGATGAGGGAGATGGTTCTAAGAGGACGAATGAAGTAGAGGTACGTTAATAAAATATTCAGAATGCACTGTTTTATTTTAGGTAGAACACTCCTCACATTGCTCGCAGAACAGATGGCCGATGAGGCCGAAAAGTTCTGGAGTGAAAGGAGGACGTAGCGTTGGAAGGCCTCCCACAAGGTGGACCGACGACCTTGTGAATGCCGCAGGAACTCGTTGGATGCGAGAAGCACATAGCCGGTCGAAGTGGAGGTGCTTGGGGGAGGCGGAGGCCTATGTCCAGCAGTGGACGTCTTTCGTCTGAAATGATGATGATGATGATGATGATTTGATCACTCTTCACACAGTGAAGTAAAAAGAATAATTCTCACTAAAGTATCGCCAATCAAACCTTGCATGCATAAACAGACAGACTCGCCAATTTATATGAAGATCGAAAAATAAGTATTTGCATTAAAAAAATAAAACCAGCACCCTAATTGCGTAACACACTATCAATCGGAATCTGAATCATTTTGAAGCAAATAGCTAATCCATTGCTTCGTAAGTTCGAAAATTTGTCTGCTCAACACGTAAATAACGCAATGAACGTTGTTGAACTGTCAAAATGAAACCGATTCCGATTGATAATGTGTTACGCAATTGCACCGCTGGACACGCACCGTAGCAAGGCACCGGTCAGCTATTTGACCGAATGTGCCATCAATTACTACTCCAGAGGCTCTTACACGAACGCGCGACCTAAACGTAACATAAATACAAACGATTTGTAATCGAAAATACAACTCATCTGTGTAGCCTTTTCCCAACTATGTTGGGGTCGGCTTCCAGTTCAACGGGATGCAGCTGAATACCAGTATTTTACATGGAGCGACTGCCTATCTGACCTCCACAACCCAGTTACTGGGTAATACGATACCCCTTGGTAAGACTGGTTGTCAGATTTTCGGGCTAAGAAGCCCGAAAGTCAGAACTGTAACGAGTTTCAAAGATCCACGAATTACAGCCAGGACCAACGGCTGAACGTGCTTTCCGAGGCACGGAGGGGTCTTGGTATGTAAAGATGGTCACCCATCCACGGACCAACCACGGCAAGCGTAGCTTAACCTGATCGATCGGCCCGTGCGGCTGTTATTACTTAGCCACAAGCCCCTCAATTGAAAACACAACTATCCTATCGCAATTTGGTTTAAAATGAGGCAAGCACAATTTTATTAGTGTCACTCATAAATATGAATAAAGTCTTAAAACTATGTAAATATTATGTGAAAAAAACGAATATTTTCAGATTCGAAATCGTTCGAATTCACTCGACGGTTAGTCCGCTCGTTCGTGCTAAACCCACAGATTTATCGCTTTCGGACACCGTAAGTTGGCAACGTCATGGATTTGCTAAAAATATGGGCTTTTTCCAAATTTACAGATACAGCATTATATCTGTATAAGCAAAATAAAAATAATAATAATTTATTTAATAAAACGTTTACAAAAGGTGGTTTACATTTAGCCAAGAGTAGCAAATTTTCCATACAATTATAGTGCAAGTAGTGATGGTTCGGAATTAGAGTATTAGGTAGCAACGATGTACATATGTATGTAACTTCACAAACTCTACACCTTAGTCAAAATATGTGGCTTGGCCGTTTCGCTACCATCACATGGTGCCGGACGGCGCGTATGTGTTCCACGCGCGCCTCAAAGAGATGTCAGCATAAAGGAAGGGGCCCGCTAGGGCCGAAGCCTGCCGGGGTAGCGGGATCGTCCGAAAGGGTTACCGCTGCCCCGGAACATAAAGGGCTAAGGAAGGAACACGGGTGGGTTTTAGTCAGTAAGAGTCTGACACTCCCTTCCGCTCCACCCAGAGCGGGAGGAGTCATTAGATGACTTCGCATCCACAAAAAAAAAAAATGGGCTATAGGTGAAAAGATTTTTCACTGTTCATAACTTTTCTGTTATACAAAAGTTCTTGTAGTTCTAGTAACGAAACGGCCAAGCCTCATAGTTTGTGAAGTTAGGGCTTGTAGAGTTAGAAGCTTGGCTCGACATGAGATGTGAAGGACAATAAAATTCTCGTAATTTAAAACGTTCATAATCTAGTCGCAGTCTCATCTCGGCGACAAACAAATGTCAGAAACTTGTCAAAATGTAGGGAAATTAGAGGTATTTTTTGACAGATTGAGACTGAGATCAGACTGTGAACGTTCTTAAAATTACGAGAATTTCCCCTCTGATTATAACTTTTTGACAGTGCGAGCCATATGTGGTCTCGTCTTGGCAACATTTTACATGAAAATGTTTTTGGTGGGTCAGTAAGGTCATATTTATGGGTGTGGTCTTCTTCTTAGCGTGGCAAAAATAACACGAAAAAAAATACTCGTATATGTAGTTTTTCGAATTTATTTGGCCCAAAATTCAGCAACGCTTACCGTTCGCGGACGCAGAAATTGGGTCCTCACGTCTGCAGGTGACACGGCATGCGGCGCAAGATGCGAGGTGCGCCATTGTCTGTGGACAGGCGCCGCATACACGCACCGGAGGTCTGAGCCTTCCATGAACCCCTACTCGTGATAGTTGTCCTTTCTGCTTGTGCCCGGATGATAACTGTGGGTGTGTTAGCTGTCCTCACGATGTTTTCCTTCGCCGTTTTGAGAGCAGTGGTTATGAAATAATCTACACAAAGTAAAGCGCCTGTCTGGGTTCGAACCTACGACCTACAACTCGTAAGTCATGTCCGTTACCACTGGGCAACCACTGCTCCTGGATGGCTAAATATTTATCAATATTTTAGCCGTTAATTCCGTCCGTTATCAAAAAATATCTGAATCGTGTTTGGTTTGACTGTGATGACCATAACATAGTTAAAAATATGCATCCGAGTAACATATTTTTAGCATAAAACGACCCTACTGACGTCACGCAATTTTTCCCCTCCACCGACGCAAAATAATCACAGTGGGGTGCAAAAAGCTTAAAAATAGGTCACATAAGGGTTGAAAAACTTACTTTAAAAGCATTTCACCCTCAACCGATTATGTATTATTTAAGGATTTACAACCCTTTTTTTGAGTTAATGAAGCTCAAGGGTAGTTTTGTGCGGTTAAGCAAGCGGACCGAGGTTAAAGGACGGGTGGATTTTTAGAACAGTAGCATTTTCGGATGATTTTTATGCTGTGTTTATTTTTAGTAGATTTTAGTAACTTCAGGTAAGAGGGGCTTGTGGCTAAGTAATAACAGCCACACGGGTCGATCGATCAGGTTAAGCTACCTGTCCAGTGAGTGCACGCATTTGTTTGTCAGTAATCATGCAGCTTAACTTAAAACTTAAGGAGCTCAACGATTCGACGAACAATACCAAAGAAAGGACATTTGGGTTATTGTTTTTATGACTTTAACATAAATCGGCGGTTGGATTAATGTACAGGTCATATTATCTTTGCTGCCATGGCTTATTTTAATTTAATATTTGAATTGCTTTTTTTTCTCGTCTTTTCATTATGGACGCTTTTAAAGTTCTGCATCGTTCTCACATGCATAATTTTTAACATAAATGATGTGACCAAGACTTTGTAACCATATTATTTTTATTTAAAAGAGTGTCCATGGAGTTTCTTGCCTGTTCTTCTCCATAGGTACCTAAGCTTTGGAATGGGCAACTAGCTTCATCTTTCTGACTGACCGACCCCTTGACAATTCAAAAGGGCCTGTAATTGGTTTAATTGAAATAAATGCTTTGAGTTAGAGTTTACGTCACTTTCTTAAGACAGCATTTGACAAATAAGTTTTAAACAATTTCATCTTTCCATATTCAGATTGTTCCTCCAGAGCTGCTGAAATACAAGAAGATACCAAACAAGGCTATTTATCGCCGACTACGAATGAAGAATCGATTGCAGAGAAATAATTTTGATACTTGAAGAAAATGAATAACTGGCCTGATCGAAAAACCAGATAACTACTTTTTACGATGTTTTTTTTTTATGAAAATTATTTAAACTAATAAAGCTAAACCCCCTTATTATAAAACAAGGTTTCATTAGATCAGGTTTGAGATGCATGAAGAAGCCTCCTCGTGTAGCGCAGTTTGTTCCGCCAGTTACTCAACTGAACCGAGCGCTCGGCGCATCCTGGACAGTCACACCTAACTCCTTATTTGACTGGCTGATTCTTCCCTTGCGGTTCCCACCGGAGAGTCTCATCAATGCGTAGGAGTTCCAGTGCCTTAGGCATCTTCTGGGCACGCTCGTTCCATCATAGACCTCATCCATCGCTTTCCATTAGGCGTGATCGAGGTCAAGAGCGGGCCCATACAGCAATTAAAAAAAAAAAAACACCAATCTAGTTATTAAATTAAAACGTAACTGTTACACCGTAGTCATAGCACGAATATTATGAAATAAAACCACAACGACATCGTTATATATTTTATTAATAATTAATTAATAGATAATAATAAAATCAAAATGCAATACTAAACATTTTATCATTATTTACAATCACAACTCAACTGTGTTATTAAAACTAGCCTTTGCTTTTCGTTACTTTTAAAACTATTAAATTAAAAAAAAAAAACAAACGCTCCGTACCTTACAGACGCGCACATCAAGCTACTACAATCTGTCAAATTTCTTTAATCGATTTTCAACTTTATTGCTAGGTTCAAAGTTGATTGGGAAAATTTGACAGTTTCGGGTAGCTTGATGTACTGGCGTCTGTACATTTTGCTTTTGCCCATTTTTGTTTTCTAAAAACTGAGGGGCTTATTTATAAACGTTGATTAAAGTTAGATAAGCAGTGACGTTTAAACGTCAAAAATGTATGGTTAGACAGTCGCTAGTCACTTCTTAATTTTAAGCAACGTTTATGAATGAAGGCGTAAATAAATAAATTAGGTAAAAAGAATAATAAATATGTAAGAAATGTAGCTATTGTTTTGAAGTTTCTGCTTGTCCGAATGGGAAAAAGGTGTTTGGAACAAACTTTGTAACTCATAGGAATCTGGAATTTATGTTCAACAAATTGCTTATATTAATTCTGTAATTACTTTGACGATGTAAGTAGTATAGAGGTGTTAGGAACAGGGTGTAAAGTTCACTCATACTCCATAGAAAAGGGAGGATCCTCCGACCAGACGGGTGTCGTGTCTGGCGAGCAACTGCTCGATGATTCATGTCGGGCCGTTATATCTATGCTAGTTGCGCGGTAAACTCTGCTTGCGAGATGCAGGATTTTGCGTGACGTCAGTATGACGCGTTGTTCGCATGTGGCGTTGTAGATACCGTTACAGTAATATTGACGTTAAAGTAGGTATAAAAGTATTCCCCACTAAAGCAAGTCTTAAGAAACCGTGGTTGCTACATATCGTCCGCCATTTGCCATCGAATGATGTCATTGAAACGTTATTTATTATAGTAAGTTGGTGTATTTGCCTAAGAGAGCGTTTTTTGACATCGTAGAATACAGACGCTAGCACATCAAGCTACTACAATCTGTCAAATTTCTTTTATAGATTTTCAACTTTATCGCTAAAGGATAAGGTTCAAAGTTGATTGGGAAAATTTGATAGTTTCGGGTAGCTTGATGTGCTGGCGACTGTACAACCTTAATGAAAGAAAGAAAGAAAAATATCCGAGTAACAGATTATACCCTTAACCCAGAGCTTTGGCAGAAATTAGATAGATAATAAAATGTCTTCAGAACCATCTTTTAATCGAATGCCAAAATATAAGAAAATGGGTCTATACATTAAATGTACATAAAATACTTTTAAAATTCACTCAATGTATGCAAAACTTTCAACTTTTCAACGTACTTACAGACATCCCAATACTTTTACATTTTACATAAATACTTACTTAAAAATTACGTATAAAATATTTCAAATGTACCTACAGTATATTTTTAATTTTATCTAGCGATGTTTAACAGTTTTTAAAATATATTTCTTAATATTAATTTTCAATCTAGACCATGTCTTGAATGTATAGTATGACAAATGTAGACAAAAAAGTATGCATAACATTCGCGGATTTACATAGTGTGGTGCCTAACTCTATAAATTGCCATAACAGATACAAAGCGAATTGTATGGTATGGTAGGTATTTCAATGTGACAAAAGACAATGTGTAAATTTCTAAGTCATACTATACATTTGATTTCAGGACACTATTTGGCAGTATTTTTAAAAAATCTTACAGTTCTATAATGCATGTTATCATAATAAATGATCCACCTACTGGACTCAAACTATATAAAAATTATAATAAAACAAATAACGAGGCAGAGTACCATCGACACTAAAATAAGAATGATTCTATACATTTACTTGTCAAGTATGCAACTGCTAAAATTGGTTTTGACAGCTAGTTTAGTATCCGTGGCAATCTGCCCTCATACCTCTGTTTATTGTAGGGCAAAGAAAGACTCCTTTTAAACAGAAAAAAGCCAATCATTATGTACAGGGTCAAATTAGCTAGCGAAACTCCGCAGACGCGATGAGTGGCGATATATTTCTATCACATCCATACCCATGACGTCTGCCGCGTTTTGCTAGTTAATTTGAACGTGTATAAACCATTCCTCCAGATTTCCTGCCTTAAAAGGTAACTGAATCACATCGGAAGTTTCAAGCTTGAAAGAGAGAAGTTTTTATAGCTATTTCAGATAACATGCATCAAAGACTTTCCCATTTCTTTAGAAAACATAGCCAAATTCAAATTTCTCGCTGCAAATGACATAGTAATCATCAAAATAGATACGTAAATGAACGCCCAGCGCACCAAGGAAAGAAAGTAAATACGTTTATTTGCGGTGAACATGTCGCAAAAAGAACATAAACACAAAAAATAAAATAAAAAAGGTTGAGGGAAGCATGCGTCACATCCACGCAAAACGGCTATCGCTCAGCATTATGCTGCGACCCTATGCAAGACAGAGCCCCAGCGCTGGTTTGATGTCGTCCGGTGACGGTACAGTAAGCCTCACTACCACCTTTTTTTTTTGTTTCGCGGTGGAAATCCTCATGGACTTCCTCCATCGTGGGGGGGACAGAGGGGCATGCCGGACTCTAACCGGCTAAAAACACCGCGGTGTTCCACCTCTGCCTATGACCGGGGGTGCGAGATTCGCATAAGCATTCACGGCTCCCCCGTAAAGCCCCGCTACCACCTAGCTGAATAGTTAACATTTTTATCACGACATGAGCTTCTCTTGTCGATTGATCTGGCGATCGCTAGGAACAACCTATGTCCAGGAATGAACGTCTTTCAGGTGAAATGATGATGAGCTATTGACAGCTATTCTCATAACGCAGGTTGAAATTAAAAACATGCGTCAAATCGAAATGGGAGATTGTACTCATCATTACTCGTATGAACAGCTAGTTATGCGAACATAAATGTAGGGAACAGCTGAATTTTTTTTCGCGATTTCAGGTTTGGTCCCATGGTAAAAGTTGTTCATAATGATGAGTACAATCTCCCATTTCGATTTGTCGCATGTTTTCAATTTCACTTTGTATGTAACTATGCGTTGGAATGCCTCTCACAAGGTGAACCGATGACCCTGTGAATGCCGCAGGAATCCGCTACATGCGAGAAGCATAGAACCTGTCAAAGTGGCGGTACTTGGGGGAGGCCTGTGTCCAGCAGTGAACGTCTTTCGGCTGAAATTATGATGATGTTGATGACAGTTCATATCGATAGGAGAGAAGAAAAATGTCCTCACAAACATGTCACTTGCAGCTGTCAATGTAAGTATTTATCCACTATGCCAACATTACAACAGATACGTAAACTATATACATTAATTAAATAAGAACACAGTTTTATTTGTATTTACTTTGTCTTAAAAATATAACTAACATAGCTACTGTCGTATCATTTTTCTTATAAATTCGTTGCCGGTTCAAATACAAGTAATAGCTATTTTTACTGACATTCTGAAGAAATGAATGTATATTCTATCATGTACAGATTGACTTAAATAATTATCTATACATTTTTTTGCGATAGGCCATAAATGTACACAATCACCAATAAATCTAAGGTCCGGCTACGCAAAATTTGCCAAAGATGTAAACAACAATGGCCGCTCGAAATTAAATAAAATCGATTTTAAGTAATGTTTGTTTTCGTCTAAATCTCCGAGCTAACTAGACGAAAACAAACATTACTTAAAATAAATGTTCTTGTATATCAATTTTGTTATTTACATCTTTGGCAAATTTAGCGCGGCCGGACTTTATGTATTTTTGGCCAACGATTTTTTGGCCTGTATAAAAGTTATTTGTCAAGGAATCTAAATAAATATCTAAACCCAAGTTTTCTTCATGACAGTTAACCTGCTTATATGTAGAAAATTACATCGCAAAATGTTCATAGTTTTCATCCTTCAGATTGGTAATTTTGATTCCAGCAACCATTGTATACGTCTATCAGAACTTTTGTAGTTTTGCACGGGACAGTTGATAATTTATTCGCGATTACGATTTTGGTGCCATGGAGAAAGTGGCTCTGTCTGAAGATAAAGAATGATGGGCGTTTTGGCTGGTAGGTCCAATAAAAACCACATATACATCAAATGAAAGTTTATATCATAAGCATCAATTTTCATTATGAGCAGAAGGCTGTAAAATACCGGGTTAAAGAGATATCAGACCTTTAAGTACCATGTAAACGTATTAGTTTATGACGCTAATGTTCACTGCAGTTCTCAATAATATTAGTTATTGACTCATAACGCTGAGGAGGCTTATGGCTAAGTAATAACAGCCGCACGGGTCGATCGATCAGGTTAAGCTGCGCTTGCCGCGGTTGGTCCCTGAATGGGTGACCATTTTTAGATAACAAGACTTGTACATACCAAGTAATTGCAGGTTATAAGCAATTAGTTGAGATGCATTATAACTCTATTGGTCATCAGGCCAGGCTCCATACAAAAATGCCCATCATTCTTTGACCACACTTTTCTAACACATGCTGTAGAATTAACAATCTCAATCTGCCCCTTTCTTCTATTAGAGCCAAAGCATACACGCTACTTTTAGCATCGGCGATCGGCGATTTAGCCGCTTTTTAGAAGCTAAATGCAGCGACCAAGCATGCCACACCGCACACTTAAAAACGCCAAACGCGACGATTCAGTCGCTTTTCGGAAGCTCGACACAGCGGCTGAACGCTACACTCCGCACATATTCGGATGCCGGTCGCAGCGATTTGGCATTTGCGCCGGCATCGGAACAGTCGCTAAAACGCGCGATTCCGATACCGCGTCCGAACGCAGGAAGTCTCCAAATCGCGATGCAGCATCGATACAGCCGCAAAATCGCCGATCGCCGATGCTAAAAGTAGCGTGTGTGCTTTGGCCCTTAATGATACAAATTGCCATACTACAGACGAAAAACTATGAAGACTTCACAATAAAATAAACGGTCTTACAAAAAACACCGCACACTGAAAACACTTTTTAAAACATCACTCAATCATGTAACATTTTCCGCGTCTTTGTAAATCTCTCATCGTAAAAACTTAGGTGGCTTAAAGTCAACCGTCATTCCAGCTGACCCCAACCCCGAGCCGTCCCGAACCACCTTTACATACCAAGACCCTCCGTGCCTCGGAAAGCACGTTAAGCTGTTGGTCCTGGCTGTCATTCGTGGATCTTTGACAGTCGTTACGGGTCGTCAGAAGCCCGAAAGTCTGACAACCAGTCTTACCAAGGGTTATCGTGTTATCCAGTAACAGGGTTCTGCTGGACGCTTCATGTCAAATACTAGAATTCAGCTGCATTCGGTTAGACTGGAAGCCGTTAACAACATAGTTGGGAAAAGGCTAGACAGATTGACTGATTGCTAGTCATCATCTGCCTAGCCTTTTCCCAACTATATCGGGGTATTTTACATGGAGCGACTGCCTATCTGACCTCCAAAACCCACTTACTGGATAATACGACACCCCTTGGTAAGACTGGTTGTCAGACTTTCGGGCTTCTGTCGACCCGTAACGACTGTCAAAGATCCACGAATGACAGCCGGGACCAACAGCTTAACGTGCTTTCCGAGGCACGGAGGGTCTGGAATGTAAAGATGGTCACCCATCCACGGTCCAACCGCGGCAAGCGTAGCTGAACCTGATCGATCGACCCTATTGACACTATTGACAGCTCATTTCGAGCTCACTTCACCTAAATTTTCACAGTGAGACTATTACAGAATAGACATATTTAAAGTTCAAAAGTCACACTGCACTCACGAAGTTTACGTCTCATTTTATTTCTCGACTTCTACAAGTCACTTTTCTAGGCCAATTTTATAGTTAAAACCAAGTGCTTTTTAGGATAGGCTACGCAACTATTTGCACGTGTTTCTTCTCCCGTGGTTCTTTTAAAACGTAGGAAGTCGTTCTTCTTAGAGAGCCGACAGAATCTGCAAAGGTAATGAAAACATTTTATTAATTGTCCTACTATGAAGAAAAGACTGTTCCTACTGTAAAGTTTCAGAGATGAATGCATATCACTATACATATCTATAAATTAAAACATCATTATTTATTTGTCCATCGTTTGAAAATGCGAGAGATAGAATGATGATTTCAATATGTTTAGCGCTACATGCAGAGTTTGGGCCTAGATTTCAGCGCATTTTGATAAGCAGGTTTTCTTCACCACAGTAAAACAGCCACAAAATTAAAATTATTATTTTAGTGGTATCGTGGCGTGTTAAAATGTCATCTGCAAGCGTAGCATGACTGACACTTCTTTCTCTGTTCCACGAAAAGAAAGTGACATTAAAATTTCTTTTTTTTTTTCAGTCTTGAAAACGCTCCGCAGAAATTTTTCTACAATCTTTCACTTTGTATTTCGTTTCTTCTGCTTCTGCGGTAGTCATGACACGCGTGCTGATGTAACTCTAATCTATACATTTAATATTGGAAGACGATGTACTCCATCTTCGTGTATCACGTCATATGCATAGATGTTATCAGAATGGTGCAGGGCCTAGTATAGTCCCCGTGGGACACTCACTGTGGAGCGCGTGCGGGCGCGCGGCGCGGGGGGGGCGCGCGGGGGACGCGGGCGCGGAGGCGGGGCCGCGCCCGCCGCGCCGCTACGACCAGCGCAGCTCCTTCAGCTCCACGCTGCTGCTGCGGGAGTGCTGGAAAGATTCGGTTAATGAAGTCAAAAGCTTGGCTGAGGATATTAGGATTGTTCCTAAATTACCCTAGGCTCCTCTGCCAGACCAGAGGTCTAGGTTTCTCTGGGTTCCTATTTTTTCTAATGATGATAAATTTAGTATTAAGGTCGATTCCCCCGACAAGTAGACGGATATAACAGTAAAATTAGACTTATCACATCTTAATAGCAAAGAATTTATTAACCCGTTGATTTTCAGTTTTACAGTTTTTATGTCGAAATTACAAAATATGATGACGTTATGTTCGGTTATCGACACCGAGCTTTAATAGAAAGTAATAACTTTTACTTGATTTGGTCTTAAGATCTGTTTTCTTTTCTTACCTGGTATCTAGAAGTAGCTGGAGGCACGTGTGTGGCTGGAGAGCACCTGGGACACCCAGGTCTTAGCACTGTCCTGCTTGAGGAACCACCCCGCATAGCTGTTCTTAACTCCTGCAGAAATATTGTTGAAGATCATGGTTATTCTATTGTTGTCGGATGACTTGCCATCGTCCATTGAAGAGTTGCCTATACTTGAACGCAAAATTTTAGATAATTCACATTTATCGTCACATAATCAACTATAGCGATATGTAGCCTAAGTTGATTTTGATTGACCGTTTGTAGTATAAATGTCCTTATTAAGAGTCAATTGTGATGATGTTATATATATTGAAATTTGTTATAATAATATGACAGTGAGTGGGTGCTCCCAAAACATGATAATTAACAGAGATTCTGAATTCAACTTCATCAGATCCTGACAAAATACGTGTGGAATTTAGGTACCTAATATTCGATCGATGCCTCACTTAATTTGTCACTCAATTCCATTCCATTTTTATCGGATTCAAATTCTAGTGATCTTTACAAACGTACATTATTCGAATCAACCATTGACACAGTAAATAAATTCGGTTCAAAACTCGAAGTTAATCCCAGGGTTCTAATAACATAATTTGATCAATTCAATGATCACACTAATATTATTATAAAGGCGAAAGTTCGTGAGTGGGTTTTTTTATGTTTGGTACTTATTTACGCACAAACGGCTGGACCAATTTTGATAAAATTTAGCACACACATAGTTTATAACCAGGATTAACACATAGGATACTTTTTATCCCGATATTCCCACGGGATCGACACTTATGCGGGTGTAACCGCGGGGCACTGCTAGTTTGATATAATTTTGTTGAACCAATCACAACAGTCAACATGTTTGATAGCATACTGATCAGAGACTTGCCCAGAGCCTCAAAACTGGTAGATAACCTTGCTTACCTGTCCCATTTCACTACAAAGTGACTGTCTTCCTTGCGTGGCATTCTTCCTAGTGTTCCAGCAGAACTCTAGTATCGCCACCACTATCGCTAGAGCGAGGCCGCATAGCAGGGTTACAAATACACCACCTACAAAGAAAAGTTCTCATACATACGAGCGACACGCTTTGACGACAGAGGAAACTGCATCCGCGACACGTGTCGACTGCTGCCGTCGACAACGTGTCGCTCGTGTATTTGATTCATCATCATCATCATCATTTCAGTCGAAAGACGTCCACTGCTGGACATAGGCCTCCCCCAAGTGCCTCCACTTCATCTGGTTCTGTGCTTCTCGCATCCAACGGAATTCTGCAGCCTTCACAAGGTCGTCGGTCCACCTTGTGGGGGGCCTTCCAACGCTACGTCTTCCGGTACGCGATCGCTACTCCAGAACCTTTCGGCCCCATCGGCCATCTGTTCTGCGAGCAATGTGTCCATAAATTCAAGGTCGCTCAGCGAGCTATGGAACGGGCTATGGTTGGAGTTTCTATGAGGGATCGAATCCGCAACGAGGTGATCCGACAGAGAACCAAAGTTGTCGACATAGCTCACAGAATAAGCAAGCTGAAGTGGCAATGGGCCGGCCGTATTAGCCGTAGAACCGATGACCGTTGGGGTAGACGTGTCCTTGTGTGGAGACCGCGAATCGGTAAACGTAAGGTGGGACGCCCTCAGGCTAGGTGGAGCGACGATCTTCGCAGGATGGCTGGTAGCAGCTGGATGAGAGTTGCCGAAAATAGAGTTGAATGGCGCACAATAGGAGAGGCCTATGTCCAGCAGTGGACTTCTATAGGCTAATGATGATGATGATGAGAGGTAAACCTACACCTAGCACAAAAAAAAGTCTAAGTCTAGCGACACATCTACAGAAAATATGCAAGTTCAAAGAAGGGAGGCGTGTATACGCCCTGCAAAGGATTTTAAGTTACCAGCTACAGATTAGGCCGACATTACTTCGCGTATTGGCGTGCATAAAACTTAGCTGAGCAGAATTTCGGCCACGTAATTTTCATCATGTTGTGCCATAGCAACTGATGACGTCTTTACTAAGCTTACAATTAGCAGCCGAGTTACGAAGACGTATTCGGCAGGTGTGTCGCTACACTAGGGCAGGTGAATGGGTGATGTGCAGACGCCAGCACATCAAGTTACTATAATCTGGTAAATTTCTTTAATAGATTTTCAACTTTATCGCTAAAGCATAAGGTTCAAAGTTGATTGGAAAAATTTGATAGTTTCGGGTAGCTTGATGTGCTGGCGTCTGTACTTCTTGGCAAAATATATCGACCGCATGATCGCTTACCATCTGGTGAGACAGCGGTCAAACGTGATCCTGTACGATAAAAAAAAGAACCTTACAAGTGAAACAAAGAATAAAGTTTATTTGGATACAGTTCGTGAAACACAAAGTACAAAATTAACAAAATAAAAATAATGTTTCAGACAACAATAGTGTGTGCCTCACGGCTGCGCCAAAAAGGTTCATTTCAGCATTAATGCCAGACAGATGCTGTCCGACACTGGTTTTCTAATGAACTTTTAGGGACAAATGACGAGGAATACACACAGTTTCAACACATCTAATATATTTTTTTTAATTACCTATACATAAATAAATAAATAAACTAGTAATCATTACAAATACAAAAAAATACGTGTGGCACTCGGGGACTGCCGCGGTAAAGCTATTGCATAGCAACGCACACAAACACCGTGCCGAAGTCTGCCGAACTGATACGACGTTAGACGATGCTTAGGTTTATTTTCGTTACGGAATTTCTTCATTCGGTCGCCGCGCTCAAAGCCCAAGATAAAAGCTATGCAATAGCTTAAAAAAAAACGAAAACAACAAAGTCTCAGTAAAACCTGTTCTTCACGATCATCTAGATTGATCCGTGCACGGTGCACTCAAAGCATAACAGGCCGCCGAACACGACGGACAGTACACCGCCAAGTGCAACTAAAGATCATAGCACACATATCAACTCGGAAAGGGATCGACACCGTATCGCCTTTCGCCTCGGGGCGTCAAACAGGCGTCAACCTAACGTAAGCACGTAACCAAAGCGGATCAGCAGCTCCGATACGTCGACTCGGCTACGGCAAGGCGACGCCGCGCTTACGGCTCGCCGACCGCTGGGTGATGGTGCTGCAGGCAGGTCGCGGGAGGGATGAGAGGGGCAAGGGTGGACGAAGAGACGTAAACGCGGGGACGACGAGCCGTCAGTGCAGGAACTGCAAGTTGACCACGCACCGCACCGCGGTTCGTGAGCTTGTCCCGTAGCGAGGCGATTACGTTACGATTCCGATTAGTATGCGTTGCAGTAGGGAGTTTCATACAAAGAATACTGAATGGCTCGAGTTGATACGGTGACGATCCCTTTCCGAGTTGATACGTGTGCTTAAAGGTACAATTTCGAAAGCGATGACAGACTGCAGAATTTTACGGCTTTGTCGCCAAACCAAAATGACAGACCGCCGCGACACTACCAGTTTTCATGTGACTCTATGACCTACAAGTCGTAAGTCGGGGCTGATATCCTTTTTATTTTATGGATGGGAAATCATCTAATGACTCCTCCTGCTCTGGGTGGAGTGGAAGGGAGTGTCAGACTCTTACTGACTAAAACCCACCCGTGTTCCTTCCTTAGCCCTTTATGTTCCGGGGCAGCGGTGACCCTTTCGGACGATCCCGCTACCCCGGCAGGCTTTGGCCCTGGCGGCCCCTTCCTTACTGCTGACATCTCTGTGAGGCGCGCGTGGAACACATACTTACCGTCCGGCACGGGCCTGGTCCTGATCGGACGGAGAGCTACCCATTACTCTCCCTCCGCAGGCCCGCGCCTACGGTGGCCGGGAGTCGTCACGCGGCTCCCGACGCCCGGAGCGTCTTAAGCCATCATTGCTCTCCAACCGGTTTACGAAATAAATATCATTATTTTATCAACTTACCGATATTCTGGACTCCGAGAGGATTTGCTTTGCTATCCTTTCCATCTCTATTGCACACATCTCCTGTATTCTTCCACCACTTATCGTAAAGGATCTGGATGACCCCCTTCTCTTGAAGTTCTAGGATAGCGAGAGATATCTTGTCTCGCCAGGGACTGCCTTTCCAAGTCGCTATGCCGTAACCCTGTGGAAAGGATGATTAAAGTGGCTTGAAAAATAATTATGCTATATCATTCAACTTGCCGACATAGCCAAGTGGCAGTGGGCAGGGCACATTACTCGCAGAACAGATGGCCGATGGGGCTGAAAAGTTCTGGAGTGGCGACCGCGTACCAGAAGACGTAGCGTTGGAAGGCCTCCCACAAGGTGGACCGACGACCTTGTGAAGGCCGCAGGAACTCATTGGATGTGAGAAGCACAAAACCGGTCGGGTGGAGGTGCTTGGGGAGACCTATGTCCAGGAGTGGACGTCTTTCGGCTGAAATGATGATGATGATGCAACTTGCTGACTCTGATTTTTAGTTACATAATCAGCCTATAATGTTCCCACTGCTGGGACACAGGCCTTCTCTCCGTGAGAAGCAGTGGGCCGTAATCCACCACGCGGGCCCAGTGTAGGTTGGTGGATGTCAGAAGTCAGTTACCTCCCCGGCTGTACTCCGGCGAATGGTGAAAGGGTCGGGGTGAAAGGGAGGGGCGCAGGTATCAAATTGAAAAATATTTAAAATCCAAAAAAAGCAATAAATGGTTAATTTATTCATGTGCTGACTACAAGCAGCTCGGGCAATTTATATCAACATGACAGGTTCAATTGCATTGTTTGCACCATGTTAAATTGCTGTGAATGTCCCACGAGGACTCCTCACTTCCTCCCCGTAAAAGGAGGTAGGAACCTTCCTTCTGAGTCCAACATTCCTCAATCTGCGTCAGTGTACAGTCTCTCTTCACTCTATGGTGGATTCCATGAGGAACGCGTAATTTCCCGCGACGATTCTCTTCACTCCCTCCTCGAAGGAGGACAGTATTGGACCTACAGTAGCTACCTTACCTGGAGTCCAACAGTCCCCCAATTTGCGTCAGGTTACAGTCTCTCTGCACATTTTGATCCGACATTCGAGCTCCTCAAGTTCTGAGTTGAGCTGCACGATTTTTGACAAATGCGTGCACTGACTGGACAGGTCCGCTCAATCTGTGTGGTTCTTTCCTCAAAATACCATTTCAGACACCAATCTACATGGTCTTCATATGATCAAACCAAGATTATGTCTGGACTTTAAAAGGGACTGCGACCTCTGAGTTTGTTTTGGGCTTTCTTCTCAGAGTAGTCAGATAGGAAACGCCTACCTCATCTAGCTTAAAAAAAATATGATTGACGTGTAAAAGTGTTTGTACAAACCTACTTGCAGAAATAAATCATTTATTGTAGACTTCATGAAGAATGCATAGTTGCCCGCGAGGACTCTCCTCACTCCCTCCTCAAAGGAGGAGATCAGCGCACTACAACAGTAGCTTCCTTACCTTAGAATCTAACAGTCCCCCAATCTGCGTCAGGTTACAATCCCTCTGCACTCGATGGTCTAGCATGGTAGACTCCATGAGGAATGCGTAGTTCCCCGCGAGGACTCTCCTCACTCCCTCCTCGTAGGAGGAGACCAGCGCTGGGGGTGACGTGCCTGACATGTGGACCCACATTTTTTGGTAGATGTCGATGTTGGAATCCTGGAACGGAATGATGAAAACTTGATTGGTTTAAAGATGATTTTTAGATTGTAAAAAAAAAATATTGATAGAAAAATATATTTGTAGATAATACAATACAAAACAAAAAAATAGGGCAGTTTAAAAACTGATGGTCAGTCGAAATCACACTAATATTTTGAAAGCGAAAGTTTGTGCTTGTGTTTATTACTTCTTCATGCACAAACGGCTGGACCTATTTTGATAAAATTTGGTATGGAGGTAGCTGACACCCTAGATTAACACATATCCCGATATTTTATTTATTTATTTATTAAATCTTTATGCACAAGTAAAAACTGTACAAAGGCGGACTTAATGCCTTAGGCATTTTCTACCAGTCTACCTTAGGGTGATACAGAGACAATACACAGTAGGTGCTATAACAGAGAAAAAAAAAATATATATATAAGAAAATATTTCTAACTACGATATAAGAATATATACATATATACATACATACAACAAAATATAGGAAAAAAGTTATGAGACAAACAAGAAACCCTCCAACAACTTAATTCTGAGACGAATCTGCCAACTTCTTGTGTATATGTTCTCGAGCTTTCACTTTAAACGTGAACTACGTACGTCGTATTCTTACGGGATCGAAACTTACGTGGGTGGAACCGCGGGGCGCAGCTAGTCATGTTATATTTGAAACTGCTACTACAATGTCGGATTCCATGTAAAATACTGGTATTCAGCTGCATCCAGTATGTCTAGAAGCCGAACCCAACGTAAAGTAAAAGGGCGCATTGCTGCACACCCTACCCTATTTCAAGTTAAACAAATATCAACTTTATTTCAATGACAATTAAGTTGATTTCAGAGTGACAAACACTATTGAAAAAAATATAAAAAAATGTTTGAAGTTATAGCGTAAACTGAACTTTATTGTGTAGGAATTAAAGTTATGTTTCCATTAATTCGTATTTTTTTACATTTTTGGCAAATAAATCGCGAACGCAGAGTAGTTGAAAATGCGCTAGGCAGATGACGATTTGCATAAAGATGTACTCACCCTAAAGAAGGACATGGTAGACCCCCCATTCAGTGTGCCGTACTGAATGCTGTTCTGTGCAGCTAAGTCTGCCGCGCTCTGTATCGGCAGCACAGTTCGCTCCACCGTGAGGAAGGCGGCCAGGTTCGCCGTGTACGAGGAGAGGATGATCAGGGTGAAGAACCACCAGATTCCACCCACTATCCGGGTTGAGGTTGCCTGAAAAGATAATTTTATAAGTTACCAGCTTCTGCCCACGACTTCATCATCATAATCAGGCTATAATGTTTACACTGCTGGGACACAGGCCTCCTCTCAGTGAGAGGGAGTGGGCCGTAATCTACCACGCGGGCCCAGTGCGGGTTGGCAGATGTCACATGTCATCGAATTTTTGGTTCTAGGACATGCCGGTTTCCTCACAATGTTTTCCTTCACCGTTTTGAGAGCAGTGGTGGTGAAATAATTTACACAAAGTAAAGCGCCTGTTTAGATTCGAATCTACGACCTACAACTCGTAAGTCGCGGCCGTTACCACTTGGCCACCACTGCTCTCCCCGCGACTTCGTCCGCGTGAAATTGCACCCTCCCCCCATTCACCCTCTTAGGGGTGGAATTTCTAAAAACCCTTTCTTTCGGACCAGCGGTTTAGGCAGTGCGTTGATATATCAGTCACTTGGAAAGGAGCCACGCTTAAATGGAATTGGGCTGGTCTCATCTGCCCATTATTATTAAGATTTCTGTGCATCTGCCATATGGCCAAACTTACAACCCAGTGGGTCCCGCTTAATAGCAATTATTAACGACATCGCGGCAGGCCCAGACGGAGATGGCGGGATGAGCTGGACTCCTTTAATAAAGATTGGTCCTTGGCAGCTCTTGACTGAGAGAGGTGGAAAGGAGTAGGGAGTTCTTTGCCCAGCAGTGGGACATAACGGCAAATGAAAAAAAATTGGTTGTCTGTTGTCAAGTCGGTTCACGGACGATAATTTTACGTGATAACGTCATAAGAAAACATCAGATAGATGCGTCACAAGCCGAACGCTTAGGCCGATCGTGCCTGTCTATCGCTTGTTCCGCGCTCTTGCTTGCACGCTCGGCTCAGCCGGAACGTGACAATGAGTCATGCTTTTTCGTGCGTGCAGCCGGCGTTCATCGATTTATAAAACGCGAGACGTTATCACGTCAAAAACAACTTATTTTATCCTGTTCCTTATATCTTATCATTCGTAAAACTCATATTAAAAGTACACTTTGTAAACAAGGATATTACAAATTAGAAGATTACATCCAAGATAAGAATGCTTGGAAACATGCTGGTCCTGCTCCATAGGACAATCTAGAGTCTAGACAAAATCAAACTGGTCGCTAATTTAATTTATATATTTTTTTATGACATTAGTTTTACTTTTTGTGGCTACAGTAACTCACACACTTGTTAAAATTATATAAAAATAATCTACTTTAACAATAGTTGTAAATATGTGAGCACCATGTATCTATCACATAATTGATTTACCTGTCATTGCTTTATTTTTAATTCTTTTTACCTTTTGTTGGCAGACTAATTTTTATTCTAGATGCATCGTCTTCACATATAATTATATAATTAATGTACCTATACAGAACTTGTAAAACATTTTAAAAGAGTAACGGTGGAGTTTCTTGCCCATTCTTCTCCATACGAAAACTACCTTTTGGAATGGGCGACTAGAATCAATTGTTTTTACTATAATTTTTGACGTTCAAAAGTGCCTTTACTGTGCCTAATTGAAATAAATGATTTGACTTTGACTTTGACTTTGACTTTGTAAAGGTAATTCGGTTTCTATTTTCAAACTTATCAAACTCATAACGCAATGTAGTATCCATAGCTTGAGTATAAGATTTTTATACTTTAGATGACTGTGATTACATAATTATGTGAGGGACCCGTGGGTAAATAATAACAGCCACACAGGTCAATCAATCAGGTTAAGCTACGCTTGCCGCGAATTGGTCTGTGGATGGGTGACCATCTTTACATACCGAGACCCCTCCGTGCCTCGGAAAGCACGTTAATTCCCGGCTGTCATTCGTGGATCTTTGACAGTTTTCACGGGTCGTCAGGAGCCCGAAGGGGTATCGTTTTACCCAGTAACTGGGTTGTGGAGGTCAGATAGGCAGTCGCTCGATGTAAAATACTGGTATTCAGCTGCATTCGGTTAGACTGGAAGCCGACCTCAACATATTTGGGAAAAGGCTAGGCAGATGATAACTTTAGATGTGATTACGAAAAATTGGATCATGAATCCTGTCAGAAAATCACAAATTGACAGACAGAGTTACTTGCGCATTTATAGAGGGCTGAATTATTCAATCGTCAGAAAATTTTTATCCGATCTATAAATACGGCAGTTTGACATATGTAAACGAAAGCTGTCAAATAGCAATTTTATTTCTTAGTTTTAAGTTGTCTTCGATGTAGCGGGATCGTCCGAAAGGGTTACCGCTGCCCCGGAACATAAAGGGCTAAGGAAGGAACACGGGTGGGTTTTAGTCAGTAAGAGTCTGACACTCCCTTCCGCTCCACCCAGAGCGGGAGGAGTCATTAGATGATTTCCCATCCAAAAAAAAAAAAATAAGTTGTCTTCGATTTGATTGGATTGATAATTTGACGCAAAATATACCTATAGTATGGATTACAGACAGGATGCAGAAGGTAGGTTTCTGGGTGTTAAAGCTTTCGAACACATTGATTACCTTCGGATTAAGTCCAGACCCTTGCCTCAGGAAGGTCCCGGTGATGAACCAGAAGGAGTTGCACACGCTGAACTGGTTCGTCAAGAGTTTGGTCTCGTGGCCGCAGACATGGGTGCTTGTAGACCTTGAACGTAAAGGGTTTGAAGCTGGTTAAATGAGTTTTGGGATGCATGAAGAAGCCTCCTCGTGTAGCGCAGTTTGTTCCGCCAGTTACTCAACTGAACGCTCGCGCTCGGCGCATTCTTGGACAGTCATACCCAACACCTTATCTGACTGCCAAGTCTTCCCTTGCGGTGGTAGTGCTAACGCCCGCCTGGTTAGCGACCACCCTCCCACCGGAGTCAAGCAGCCTGTTGTGTTTCGTCGATGCGTGGGAGGTCCAGTGCCTTAGGCATCTTCTGGACACGCTCGTTCCATCATAGACCTCATACATCGCTTTCCATGACTATCTTACTTACCATTCATAAGGAGAAAACCGAGCCATCACGAAGAGAGTAAAAGACACGAGTATGTAGGCAGCTAACACGTACAGCCAGATCTCTATAGCGAGCGGGTTCAGGAAGCTGAAGAGACGAGTCGGTTGTGATGTCGGCACCTGAAAGAGAGATAGGAAATAATCACTACAAGAAAAGCAGAAAAGGATACGAGACTTATGCCCGTTTTCACCATCGTTCCTTAAATTTAGGGAGACCTTAAGAAATTTTAAGTGTTAGTTTCGTTTTCACCATCACCTAAGGGACACTTATGGTCCTAAAACATATGGGTAAGGGGCTGATTTAAGGAGTCTCTTATGTTAAGAGACTCTTAGTTAAGGAGTGTTTGAGGGAACGATGGTGAAAACGGGCATTAGGCATCAGAAACTCATGTCATTCATTCATTTCGCTGTAAGGTGCTATAAAAATATCTGCCACGGCTTCAATGGGAGACAGTATTTTGTATGAGAGTTGACAGCCAATTCAGAAGACTTGGTAGGGCTTTCAAAAACTAGATGTGATTATCATCTTCGACAAGAAAGTTCCAAGGGCAAGTATTATTGCATGGGAAGCCATCACCTCCTTCTGCGAAGCAGTAATGCTCGCGAAGGAGGAGGCGGAGCGCGTGAGGGAGAGGCAATCTTTGCGCCCTCGCGCCCCTAGTCGCCGCAGGAGACCGACCGCCCACCGGCCGGCGGGAGGCCACCGTAGGCGCGGGCTTGCGGACGGCTCACAATGAGCAGCTCGCCGTCCGGTGAGGAGCAGGCGCGGGGCGACGCCGCGTTGTGTCCCACGCGCGCCTCAAAGTGATGTCAGCACTAACTGACGGGGTCCGCTAGGGCCGATGCCTGCCGGGGTCGCGGGTTGTTCGTAAGAGATACCGTGGCCCCTGGCACAGGCAACTGAAGGAACACGGGTGGGTTTTAGTCAGTAAAAGCCTGACACGCCACTCCGCCCAGAGCGGGTGAAGTTTTTTGATAATTTCCCACACAAAAAAGCAGGGTCTGTGATCTCCAGACCTTCGCTCGGAGTCCAGTGCCCCGAGACCACCATGCCGCCTTTCTCACCGCCTGTCAGCCTCATCAGCTGCAGGTGGAAGTTCGTTCTGACACAGTTTAAAAAAAAAAAGGGCAAGTATTATTCTATCGAGAGTTACATACCTTAAACAGTATCCCGATGCCCAGGTTCATGAACGGTTTAGTGAAGTCTATGACCGCTTCTCGCGCGTAGTTGATGGTCATTGAGGCGACGGCTATGTCTGCTTTCTAAAACAAATAATTCAATTTAATCTAAGGATTCTTCACACAATGGGTGCCTGAAGATGGACGGCGCCGCCGAGGCCGGCCTGGAAAGAGATGGCGAGATGACCTGGACGCGTACAACGAGGGCTGGTTCGAGGTGGCGCGGGAATAGAGTTCCTGGAAGGATTTGCCCAGTAATGGGACAATTAGGCTAACAGAAAAAAAAAACTAAGGATACCAGCTTTCCACTATGCGATAAAAAAATTAGGCTGAGAACCAGCACTTTTCGAACGTCAAAACTACATGACACTCCCGCCCTTCACCACTTCCTAGTGCTTTCGCTGGGAAGAGGAAGTGGCGCAACAAACTCCTCAGCAGCACAGCAGACTATTCAGTTAGAGAAACTTGTTTCTATACAAAAGTAATAGTGCATGTAGAATCCAGTTCTGCATTATACTTACCCTATCCATCAGCTCCCTCACAATCCCGTTCCAATGACCTGTATCCGGGTCCCTGGCTCCATACATGTTATCTGGCACCAGTCGCAGGCGGTAGTGGAACCCTGCCCTGGCAGCGACTCGGGCCAGCAAGTCTATGCAGAACCCCTCGAAGCGAGCGTTCCCTTGGAGGTTCCAGCCTTCTTTAACCATTACATAGGGTTTTTCCTGGGAAACGAACAAACATATTTAATAGGGATGACGACTAACTTTTTTTTCTTCGTCTATCAGGTAGATTATTAAAAAGTATTGGGCACGTATTTTTTTCTTTTTTAACATAATCAAAACATTACAGAGATATTATATTGATTTGAAATGTCGCATGACGTCACGTTTTGGTACAATTTTTACCTACACGTGACGTCACGAGCCCCCACTCCCAAACTTTGACACGCTTTATCTTTGTAATTTTTTGGTTGATTGACACTAGAAAAAATATATGTGTCCATTATTTTTTGATAATCTAACTGTCGGACTAAATAGAATTTCGTTTACTTTACCCCGTCGTCATCCCTGTTATGAGTTAACAAGTAATGTTCTGGGCTGTGGCTGGGACAGACTGGATGCGGAAGGCGGAGGACAGGGTGCTGTGGCGCAGTCTGGGAGGGGCTTATGTCCAGCAATGGACTGCGATAGGCTGAGTTGATTGCTTGATTGACTAGATGTCCTGTGTTGAGCTGTTACTTACCTCAACAGTAACCACAGTCAACGTCACATTGGGCGGAGGATCCCTCGTATAAGCTGCAGGGTCTGTGATCTCCAGACCTTCGCTCGGAGTCCAGTGCCCTGAGACCACCATGCCGCCTTTCTCACCACCTGTGAGCCTCATCAGCTGCAGGTGGAAGTTCGTTCTGACTCCGTTTTTAAATTCTACGGGGCCTGTTAGGCCATGGGCTTGAATCTGTGGAGAAATTGACAGGAAGTCTTTGATTTAATATATTCCTAAAATATTCACGTATTTTTCAGGTTTTCCCCTAAAACATAGAATAATTACTGTACATCCAAATATGTACAGACGCCAGCACATCAAGCTACTACAATCTGTCAAATTTTCTTTAATAGATTTTCAACTTTATCGCTAAAGCATAAGGTTCAAAGTTGAATGGGAAAATTTGACAGTTTCGGGTAGCTTGATGTCCTGGCGTCTGTACAAGTTACGAAAACAGAAAGTGAAAAATGATAGTTTTAAGGCACTAAAATAAACTCTGAATGCCAGTATCAGCTGTTCCATGTAACATTGATACGATCAACGAAAGTATATAAACGCTAGAATAGAATACTCTTTATTAATACACCATATAAATTACAGACATAAATATAGAACATTACGATAATTTATTCCGAAAAGTTTATCTGTATACAGGGTGTCCCGTAAATAATGGATCAAACGTAACGGGTAGGTAGCTTACCTCATTTCCAACAACTAATTTGAACAGTAAAAAAAAAACCCATAAGGTAACCAAGATAATTTTTTTTTTCGATTTTTACTATTTTCTGTACCAGCATTCAGTGTTTTTAATGCTGTTGCTGCAAATGGTATCATATTTAGGTGTGATTTTTGTCATACATTTCTGAATAGTTTACTAGTGTTATAAGATACCATTTTTTTAAATAACATTTTATTTGCCTTAGAAAAAAAATCTTGAATTGAAAAGTTTTGTTTTTAAGATGAAAAGACCAGAATTGGAAAAATTCTCCTGTAAAAAAATTGTATGACACCGAAGTGTACCATTATTTTAAAAACTTGTACAATTACTAAGGTTTGCAGATTGGTATAAAACTTACGCCTAGTCTTTGTCGTTACAAAGATATTGCTATGAATCTGACAGAGGTGCAAAATTACGAAATAAAATAAAATTGAAAAAGTGTGCACAATTCAACTATTTTCTTAAAAATGTTTAGGTATCTCAGCGTATGAAAAAACTTAGGAGGTTAAATTAAAAAAAAAATACAAATAAATCGTTTATTTTGTTTTTACAGTAAATGTTCAAACTGACGTCCCCCTACGAGAATGCAAAGTCTGCACCTCCTAATAAAGGAAGCTCTTATCCGACGGACAAAATGGCTGTTGTTTATTTCTGATACAGCAGATTGGATGCGCTGACGTAATTCTTCTTCCGACGTTATTCGTTGTTTGTACACTTTGTCTTTTAAACATCCCCAATAAAAAAAATCTAAGGGATTTAAATCCGGAGATCGCGGAGGCCACAAAATTGGTCCTAATCGGCCGATCCATCTGTCAGGGTAAGTTTCATTGAGTTGCGCCCTTACTGCCGTCGCATAGTGAGCGGGGCATCCATCATTTTGTAACCACATTGCTTGCCGCACGTCTTCTGGAATATTTTCTAATAACGTTGGCAACTCATTCCTTAAAAAATGCAGATAGTATTCGGCGTTTAGAGTTGCTGGTAGTTCAAAGGGCCCTATTATTTGCCCATTTATTATTCCTGCCCATAAATTTATTTTAAATTGATGTTGGCTCCTGTCCTCTCGCATCAAATGTGGGTTTACCAGCTGCCAACTGTGCAAATTATGCAAATTGAGATATCCATCTCGCCGGCATGAAGACTCGTCACTCCATAAAATTTTATTAAAAAAATGTGGGTCCGCCCGTATCATTCTAAGCATCCTTTGGCAAAATGCTACTCTTTGCGGGTAATCACGTGACGTCAGCGTTTGAACACGTTGCACGTGATATGGGTGCAACCGGTGCCTTTTTAGAACTCGATGTACCGTCGATCTTGGAATACCTGTGCGTTGCGCTATGACGCGAATTGAGACCGACGAATCTTCCTCGATTTCTCGAATAATAATTTCGTCATTGACTTGTGACGATCGCCCTTCACTGGCACCCCCAACTCCGGTGCCAAGAATTCTTCCCTCAAGAAGCGCGTTATGCACTCTAATGAATACGCGATAGTCGGGATGTCGATCCCGGTTCGGGTATCATATCATTTCACGATACAATCTTGCGGCCGCCCTGGCATTACCTCTTGCTTCTCCGTAGATAAAATGCATTTCGGCATACTCCCGTGGCGTGTACTCGTAACGAGGCATCGTACTACTGCACACACGTACAACCACACACAAACGATTGTTTTCGAAGTCCGTAGGATTGCCAAGTCATTCGTCCAAAACACAAACAGTTCCAAATCGTTAGGCAAAGCAAAGTCCAAATACACCGCACAAGTTTAATTTTAAGGAACACAACAGTTAGGCACAGCGGGAGCGAAAGTAGTCTGACGTACGTATCAACTCGAAGAGAGATTCGTGTCAACTAAACAAATAAAATCAAGCAACATTACCAAAAATACAAAAGCGGCGCTATCTATCCCTTTCACACTGAGTGAGGTGCAACTCCGCAGGTAGCGGTCCCAAATGCCGAACAGATGACGTCATCGGCTCGGAATTACGCTACACGCTTAACCACATGCTTAGATTACAAGCATAAGCCATTACGAGAAAGAAAAGTTAGATTGTACCATTTTAATTTCTGTTCTGTCTTCTTCATCACATTCATACGAGTAGCAATATCTTTGTAACCGCAAGGACTAGACGTAAGTTTTATACCAATTTGCAAACCTTAGTAATTTTACAAGTTTTTAAAATAATGGTACACTTTGATGTCATACATTTTTTTTACAGGAGAATTTTTCCAATTCTGGTCTTTTCATCGTAAAAACAAAACTTTTCAATTCAAGATTTTTTTCTAAGGCAAATAAAATGTTATTTAAAAAAATGGTTATCTTATAACACTAGTAAACTATTCAGAAATGTATGACAAAAATCACACCTAAATATGATACCATTTGCAGCAACAGCATTAAAAACACTGAATGCTGGTACAGAAAATAGTAAAAATCGAAAAAAAAAATTATCTTGGTTACCTTATGGGTTTTTTTTTTACTGTTCAAATTAGTTGTTGGAAATGAGGTAAGCTACCTACCCGTTACGTTTGATCCATTATTTACGGGACACCCTGTATAATACATTAATGTTTACATAATTTAAAAAGCTAACAGTCTTGAATTTTTTTTCACGAATTCTTATTTATTTATTTTCAATTTTTTTAAACCAGTACAATCAATGCGCTTGAGAGCGGTGGTGGCCAAGTGGTAACGGCCGCGACTTACGAGTTGTAGGTCGTAGGTTCGAATCTAGACAGGCGCTTTAAATTGTGTATATTATTTCATCACCACTGCTCTCAAAACGGTGAAGGAAAACATCGTGAGGAAACCGGCATGTCTTACAACCAAAAATTCGAACACATGTGACATCTGCCAACCCGCACTGGGCTCACGTGGTGGACTACGGCCTACTCCCTCTCGCTAAGACGAGGCCTGTGTCCCAGCAGTGGGAACATTATAGGCTGTTTTCCCTTTTCTTGACCATATTCCCGATCTTTTGTGATATATTAATCAAGAACAACTTTGGTCGCTAAGGTGAACTGAAGCAATCGTCGCAGGAATAAGCGATCGTCGCGTTCATATATCACTTTTCGGTTGGAAAACCAAAAATGGGAACAAAAAGTGGCATATAAAAAAATAAAATAAAAAATCATTTATTTCAGATAAGTAACTAATTGATCCACAATTCCATACAGTCCGACTTAAAATTAAAATAAATTAAATTAAGAATTAAATAAATAAAACGAAATTAAATTTAAGATTAAAAATACACAATAAATAAATTAAAATTAAAGATAAAATTAAAACAAAATTAAAATTAAATTAAAACGCGAACGCGATATGGACGCGAGGTTTGCTTTAGGGTAGGACGCGGGGTTTGAATACAAGATGCCATCGTTGGCGGTAACTACCACCCAGCAGTGACCAGTTTCCAACCGATGATGGGCTGCCAGATTATTTGCAAACTCCCTCTAAAATAATATCAGTTGCTTACCGTATTAACACTGGTATTCAGCTGCACCCGGTTAGACTGGAAGCCGACCCAATATAGTTGGGAAAAGACTAGGCAGATGATGCTTACCGTTTTTTTTTTCCTATATGGCATCTCGTAGTTGACCTTGAGAGGTCGTGACTACTTAACCGGACTATCTTGTGGTTGCCTTAAGTGAACTCAAAGCCTCCAGCCAGGGGCGCATATCTAGTACACTAAACGACTACACGCTAAGGGCACCCCCTGTGGGGTACGAACCTCGGCTTAGGGCTTCGCTGGGGGAGGGCAGGAAGATGGGACAGGCTGGATCAGGTTATTATGGCTTACCGTATTAATATTGTCAATTATAGTCTTCCCATGGTTCCATGGTACGTCCTTATCACAGGAGACGTTTCCAGGGTGGAAGTCTTCGGTAATGGCTAGAGCTTGACAGAATATCTGTACTGCATCGTATAGAAGTGCTGGTTCTGTCTGTAAGAGAAAGTAACATAAAGAAAAATGGCTATACGATTAAGAGAAGACTAAAGATGTATTTTATTTACTTACAAATCAAAATATTTACAATAAATAATAATATGTACAAGTATATAAAAAGGGAGGGGAAATAATCAAAGGGCATCAAAAAATTCGTCCGCATCGCTGTCAATAGGAAACGTGCCCAAAAGGCTGGCAGCATTGCCACGTTGTATGGCAATACTGATTCTTTGGCCAAAAAATAGGCCAGCCTTCTGGTCACGTGAAGAGTCGACCAACCGCTTGGCGATGTCTCGAAATACTAAGTGGGCACTCGGACCCCATGGCCCTAGTGTTTCAACCCCAAACGGCTCAAATATATAAGTTCCAAAGAGATTGGAGTATTTGCGCCGTTTGAGGTTTTCCGCACCTGCAGCAGCCGCCCCGGCACAGCTAACCGTGCTTGGAAGATGGGATGGCGCAAGGGTGTCGACACACGTAGCATCCCACACCAAAGGCCTACCTACCTTCCAAGGCATTATGGTCATTCCGTCTGGTCTCTTACCATCGTCGAAGACTAAAGGGATGATAAATGGACTGTGTGACGATAGGACTCGAAAGAGAGTACAGACGCCAGCACATCAACCTACCCCAAACTGTCTAATTTTCCCTATCAATTTTGAACCTTATTCTTTAGCAATAAAGTTGAAAAATTATTAAAGAAATTTGACAGATTGTAGTAGGTTGATGTGTACCAAGATGACGACTAAAGGATGATTTCCACCAAAGGGCTCGCATCGCGTCGGATCGGAAAGGATACGAACGGATGCGGCGACAGCCGATCGCGTCCGGCAGGATGTCGACGCATACGATCGGCTCCGTACCGTCGCTTGTGAACGTATCCGTTTCTACGCGTAATGTATTTACAAGGCAGACTCACATCTGCCTTATAAATACCTTTTGTTAATCACCTTTAATTCGTCCCCTCAATATAACACACACACATTTATTTTTATCACTTTTATATTGTGACTTTCGTTTTATTTTGCCTTTTTTATTCGACTTTTATTATTATTAATTAAAGTTCTTGTAACATTTTAATCTGTGACAATATTATTATTATTTTATTTTATGAATTGTATTTTAAATGACCTTTCATTGTTATGTTATGTAATTATTCCAATTATTAATTAAAGCATGCTACTCTTCTTATTAAGTATACTAAATTGTTGTGCCCGACAGGGTCCATGTGAAACATTTAACATTATTAAGATCTTTTATAATACACATGTGAATGCAATAAAGATTTGAATTGAATTGAATTGAATAACCAAACCATCTAAGCACACTATTTTCAATTTTTGTGACTACATCTTCGCCCTCCTTCGTCTTTATAATTCCTTTACCTTAATATGTCCTCCGCTGATGATGGACGCTCCTATCGGATGGAACTTCTCCATCACTTGTAAGGACTCCTTCACCTTGTCGGAGTCTCGATCCACAAGTCTCCAGCCACTCATGTTCACACGGTTGTAGTAGAAGTCTTCCATGTCGAAGAGTTCGAAGTCCTAGGAAGAAAAAACATACTTTAACGACAACTGGCGCCATGTTGTTTTGTAAAACAGAAAACTTTTTTACAAAACCGACTTCAAAAATAAACTACAAATTGATAAATAACCTTAATTTCGGAAGTCGGTGTCGTTGGTTCCGCATTTTTGTTTTTTGACACCGACTTCCGAAATTAAAGTTATTTATAGCTTTGTAGTTTTTTTTTTTTTTAATTCGGTTGTTTTTTTTTTTTGTAAAAAGTTTTAATTTTTCACTTTTTAGTTGTACCTACTCCACACAAATTCAAATAATACTAGTGCATTGTAGAAATGAAGACACCGACTAGAAGAATCATCAAAATTCGCATAGAAATGCCGGAGATGCAGTACATTTATGCATATAACATCGTATATAAGAATTACCTAACCTACCTACCTAATGTATTATATACTAAAACCTTCCTGAAAGTATGTAGATAACACTAGTGAAACAATTATCTAAATTGGTTCATTAGTTTTTGAGAAAATCACGGACATACAAACATACATAATACGGGTCGAATACAGAACCTCCTTTTTGAAGTCGGTTAAAAATATGATGAAAGAATCTTGTGAAATTGTGAAATTGCCGGATTCTCTGATTATCTGATTGTCGCCTGTCACCTGTGGCCTGTGGGTTTTTTCTTTAAATTGGCCCCAGGGTTATCTTTATGGTCTAGTCTATCTTTATGTCCGAACAGACAGGCCCGAGTTAGCGTTGCAGTGTTCCATGCGCGCCACTCGAGAGTGGGTGCGGCCATTATAGAAATGGGCGCACGGGGAGGTGGGACCCGCTGAGGAAAAGCGGGTCGAGCCATCCCTAAAAATTAGAACCCTAAAAAATAGGCTACTTACAAAAGATGTGAAAACGTAGTGATAGTTTTCATTGTTCATCTGTAGCTGAAGAATCTGTAAAACAAAGAATGAAGATACATATGTAGGTACAAGGTGGATTTTTAAGACGGCGCAGTAAGAGTAGGTATAGACGCCAGCACATCAAGCTACTACAATCTATCAAATTTCTTTAATAGATTTTCAACTTTATCGCTAAAGCATAAGGTTCAAAGTTGATTGGGGAAATTTGACAGTTTCGGGTAGCTTGATGTGCTGGCGTCTGTACATTTACCAGTGCAGCTACAGGAAAAAGTTCTTAGGAAAGACTGTCTTTATTTTGACATTGGAAATGTCTTTTCGTTTGCTCCAGTATAGGCTCAGATTTCACGAAAACGTGCGATCCCCTTATATCTCGGAGATTTGTGAAGATATGATATTGAAAAAAGACTCAATAGACGTGTATTTATGAGAGCTGTAAAGTGCAAAAAGAATTATTCGAGAAAGTCAAAAACGAAAAAAGTTATGGCCGAAATAGTGACAAAAAAAATCAATTTTTTCCGAATTTTTGATTTTGGCCCTCGATATTTTGGAAACGGAGAATGATATCAAAAATTTGAGAAAAAGTCCTCTGGACAATTTAGTCAGCTACAATTAGAGCCTAAAACAAAGACGATCGGGTTAAGGGTTTGCCCTATAGCCTAACCTTTTTGAAAAAAGTCAGAATGACATTATCGTTCAACGTTGTAGTTTTATTTTGTAACCTTTTACCGACTTTCTCGTCAGTCAGCGACAATATTTTTTCGAATTCCATAGATTTATTTTCAATGTGCTCGATAGTCGTGTGAGGCACGAAATCTGTGATTTTTTTTTTGAGTAATTGCTGACTGCAACCACTGATTTTGCAAAAATGGTACAGTCACCAAGAAAAACCTACATTCCCACGATTTATTTTTATGTTGCCGATCGATGCAGTTTCATATGTAGATTAAAAAACTCTACTAGACCAACTGTTGTTTAGTACTAGAAAAGCCACAAATAGCACAAAACGTTTCCAAATAGCTCAAGAGAATTATCCTTAATCCTTGAAGACGACCAAGAAAATATTACTTAAACAAACAGTTGTCGATATTCTTTAGTCTTCAAGGACAGTTTCTTAAACACCGCTATAAATTTAATGTCATCCTAACTCATTGTAAATGCGAAAGAAAGTTTGTTTGTTTGTTACCTTATTCCGCCTAAACCACTGAACCGATCATCCTGAAATTTTGCATATACGTTGTCAGGTGTACAGAAACGGACATAGGATACCTTTCATTCCGAGAAAAAGTGCTGTTCCCGAGGAAAAAAACAATAACATTATTATGATAATAGATGGCGCCACGTGTATTGTTGTTTTCCTCGGGAACAGCACTGCGATTCTGTAACCATCTCGCCGTGAAAACTTAGGCGAAGTGAGCGTGGAGTGAGCTGTCAGTGTCATTCCACCTGATACTAGGGATTAACCAAGCATACATTTACAATCATAATCGAGATTTTAATAATATTTTTTATGTTAATTCTATTGAAAATTTTATATAATTTCAAAGCTAGTATTTTAGTGATCAAAACATTAATATTTTGTGGGGTTTTAAAATAAAATAGCAAAACAGAATCTTAGTCAGAAACTCAATTTTTTTTTTTTATATTTTTTTTTCCCTAGACTAGTCCTTATAATTATGGCCTGAGGCGCGAGCGAGTCACGCATAAAATAAAACATTCACGTTTAAGACAGCTAGACTGATGAAAATACGCATCGACATTATTTGTTTGTTATTATGAGCGATTGTAGATCAAGTCTAGAAAAGACTGCGACGATGTTCAGCGTTGGTAACCCAATCTATTCAATTAGAAGAGATAATTATGTTAAGTTATCGAGTGCTAACGGCGTGCCTGGCTGACGGACCATAGAATTTAATCCCACATAGTTTGAGTGGCGCGATCACTTCACCCGATTCACAACATTTAATGTCGTGAGTCTAGTAAAGACTAACAACGCTAATATAATCAATTAGAAGAGATAACCTAGTGTTTCAAGTCACCGAGTGCTAACGGTGTGCCTTGCTGACGCGTGACAGACCATGGTTAGAATTTAACCCCACGTAGTTTGTGTGGCGTAATCACTTCACCCGATTCACAACATTAAAATGTCGGGTTATGGGTTTACTTTTTGGGGTCACATAGAAAATTTAAAAAAGCTTTGCTTACTGTAGGTACCGTGTGATATATCAAATGAAAAGGCTTGTCGTGAGGGTCATAAATATATTTTTATAATAACAAAAAAAAGTTAAGCAAAACTCTATTGAGAGATTTGCTTAACTTTTTTATGACCAAATGTAAGTATGTACCTACGCAGCAGTGGCGAAGGGTGAATTTATGACAGAGGTAGGCTGGAGCAAAAAAAAAATACCAAAAGAAAATTACAATGATGAATTGACTATAGAGTGGTTATGTTCTGAATTTTCGAAGGGAAGCCGGCGGGAATCGAGTTGTATGGTACCTTCGCCACTGCTACGCAGTATATTGATACTGCGTACATACCTACTTACATTTGGTTATAGGTAGCCAAAACATGTTCGGGATGTTATATTCAATTTAAAGTTGGTATTTTTTAAAAGTTATGCTTAAAACAGTTGTTATAAAAATAAGATTTTTGGCATTTTCAGTCTCAAATAGCAGCCAAGGGGTTAATTGCAGACTTTTGCTGTAATAATATCTAAGAAATGCTCAAGATGTTATTCCCCATAAGAAAACAGTACTTTTCTTTTCTGGTCGGCACTTTAATTTATGGGTACGTTATGAACTTATGAATGATGAGTTTATGAAATACAAACATATTTGCAGTTGATCAAATTAATTATGTGCATTTTGCATGCGTAAATATTCAACCCAACTACGGAACCTTTCAATGTGCCGACTGTGCGTGGTCCGATATAAACATGGTCAGTTTTTTAAATTTCTTTGGTAACCTACTTACCACAAAAAAGAAACAATTTATTAGGTACTCAAGTAAACTAATAGAAACAAAAACTAACTAGCTCATACAACTAACAAAACATATTGAAATGTAAAGTGATTGCGGAATACCCAATTTATACAATTAATAATCATCATTCCCTATCTTTTGCTAAGCGTATCTAAAAAAATGTATACTGGGCATTCTGTAGCAAACTATTAGAAAGTATCAAAAATAAATAATTGTACAATAAATAAAAAAAAATTAAGCGGCGAGCGCATTCCGAAGATAAATATTCAAATATAGAAACAATTCGGCGCGAAGTTCAATAAATGACTATTATGGTCAAAGGTCCTCAGGTATTTCTGGGAATTACTTTAGATTCAAAATTACAATGGGGCGCACACATTAGAGCTCTTTCAGGTAGATTAAGTTCAGCTGCATATGCAGTAAGAAAAATAAGGCAGTTGACAGATATAGCCACAGCTAGGTTAGTATACTTTGCATATTTCCACAGTATTATGTCTTATGGTGTTCTGCTGTGGGGATCGGCAGCTGACGTAGATTCAATTTTCATTTTACAAAAGAGGGCAATCCGCGCAATATATAAAATGGGTCCTCGCGAGTCTCTTAGAAACAAATTTAAAGAAATTGATATACTAACTCTGCCTTCTCTTTACATTTTAGAAAGTATTTTGTATGTTCGCAAAAACTTAGGACTTTTCAAAATAAGAAGCGATTTCCATAATATAAATACACGCAGTAAAAATGAAATTGTGATACCTAAATTTAGACTAACTAAAACTAGCAAGTCATTTCTTGTAAACAGCATCCGTTTTTATAACAAGTTGCCAAAGTCGGTTACAGAACTTAGCGATGGAAAGTTCAAAACCCTCATCAAACGAGTCCTTATCAAAAAAGCATATTATAAGATTAAAGACTACGTTGAAGACAAGGTAGTTTGGCAATAATTCCTTCTGCACATGTGGCTTCCCTGGCACCTCTTTGACGGCATAAGTTCTACGTAAATGTCTATTAACTGCTCTCAAATTACGATGTTTATTTTTTATTTGTACATACTTCTATGACATAATCTTTTTATTATTTGACATTATATACAGACAATTTTAATTTTTTACCTCTTTCTTAGTTGAAATGGCAATCATATCTCTTGGTTTTAGTAGATTTTTATATTTTGTTTATCCTTTTGATACATCCTTATTTTGTAAATGTGAGGACTTTGTAAGCCTTGTAGACTAGATCTGTAGACCATTTTTTATTTTTATCAAGTACCTGGTACTTGTTGACAGGCCTACGCTGTCCTCCCATACCTACTGTAACTCGAAAACATTGTAAAAGCCAATTATTTTTAAAAGAGTAACCATGGAGTTTCTTGCCGGTTCTTCTCCATAGGAAACGACCAATTGGAACCGTGCACCTAGCTTCTGACGTTTCATAAGTGCCCATGTTGGTTTATGTGAAATAAAAATATTTTGATTTGATTGATTTGATTTGATTGACTCAGTTTCAATATAATGTCCAAAAAACTATTAAAATTTCATTAAAAAGCATAAGTCATTATTATTAACAATGCTTATTGTTTTTAATGTTTAAAATAATTTTATTTCAATTTCCGAGTATCGATTTCCGATATTCGACATATTAATTACCCGAGTCAATCGAAATAAAAAAAAAATCGTTTAGCATTATCGCTTTCGCACATCATTACGATAAAAAAAAACAATAATGGACGGCGATTTTGAACACAAATTGAGTAGTGGTAATGAATAGATAATAAGTGTTATTGGACCTGTGTTTTAATATTACGTTAAGATTTGGGCATTTTCGTGTCGTTCATAATATTTTCAATAATATTTGTCTCATTTTAAATCTTATCTACATGTGTGTGTGTGAAATTTGTGAAAAGTAAAAATGTAAACACGCACGATTGGCGCGAAACTTCGACATTAGATATCAAAAAAATTCATTACCACTACTTATTTAACTTGGACAATGGATGAACTCGTCAAATAATTAAATGATGTATTATTCACTCCCCATGTGGTGGAGTTTGAATGTTCGAAGTCCCCAAATTTTATGTTTTTTAGCCTCGACCTGTTAGATGATTTGCGTCTAGCGCGCATGCGCGGCGTGACTCACGGCGTGAGTCTCACGCCGCGCATGCGCGTGAATTCTGGCTCGTTCCGAATTAAGCCATCATCACCCACAGCGCTCACTTGGATATTAAAAAAAATTAGTTTGATACCTAACGCGCATGCGCGGCGGGAGTTATGGCTCGGCACAGCGCTCACATAAGTAATTAGCGTTCCGATTTAGATAAATCACTATTATGGCAGCTAAACTATATTCACTTGAATAGGTACTAATGGTTGGATGGTTGGATTATAGTATTTATTTGTGTATACACCACGAATTTCTTCATCTTTGTTAAGGTGGCGACTGTACTGGCGGAAGCACGATTTAAAAAATGCCACGTTAGTTTAAAGGCAATATAATTATTATGATGCGACACAAAACAAAACAGCACAACAGGCTGTCATTCATTTGTGACAGCGCCCGCGGTGATAATTATTAATTTAGGGCATGGTCGCCGTTATCGGAAGATGGCGCATGCCATGACGTCATCTATGTCGACTTACAGGACATGGTTATCGCGCTCACGCTAATTCGGAAAAAGGGCCCTAATTCAATATGACCCACTTAATGATTCTTTACTTCGAAACCACATCAATTCCTTACCTATATAATCAATAGGTACATATCTGCTATTTACGTATTCTCTATGACACAATTTAATGAACGAAACCGGTTTGAACTGTCAAAATACCACGCTTGACAACCGTACGGCGTGGTAAGATTATGCGGGGAATAATAGGTAATTTATACCGTACAGAATAATTGGGGTCAAAGTGTAAGCAAGCTGTAAACGATTACAGTGCAATTCGGAATGTAGTTACGAGATTCTTGGAAGTGAATTACGAATTCACTTCCAAGAATCTCGTAACCATAGCAACATCACTTCGGCGTAGGGTTGCCACCAACCACTTCTTCATTTAAGGGTTACTAGCATAAAAAATACGGGTCTTAGTTATTTTTACGGGAGACACTCTGATTGCGAGCTGAGCGAGTGTCGATTGAACCGTTGAATTTTGTAATATTATTTGATTAATGTTCTTTTAATAGTGGCATCGGCGAGTTACCTAAGTAGGTATCTATTTACAATAATATATTTGCACGCGTAGAGGGGTCTGTGGCTAAATAATAACAGCCGCACAGATCGATCAATCAGGTTAAGCTACGCTTGCCGCGGTTGGTCTGAGGATGGGTGACCATCTTTACATACTGAGACCCCTCCGTGCCTCGGAAAGCACCTTAAGCCGTTGGTCCCGGCTGTCATTCGTGGATCTTTGACAGTCGTTACGGGTAGTCAGAAGCCCGAAAGTCTGACAACCAGTCTTACCAAGGGGTATCGTATTACCCAGTAACTGGGTTGTGGAGGTCAGATAGGCAGTCGCTCCATGTAAAATACTGGTATTCTGCTGCATCCGGTTAGACTGGAAGCCGACCCCAACATTGTTGGGACGCCTTACAAGTTAAATAAGTAAGAACAAATCTCCAATGTGATAATGACAGTGACTAACGCGCAAGCGCGGCGTGATCTTATCACTTCACCCGATTCACGCCATTAAATGTCATGGGTCGCGTGAAGTGGTCACTTCACCTTATTCACGCCATTAATTGTCATGGGTCGCGTGAAGTGATCACTTCACGCGACCCATGACATTTAATGTCGTGAATCGGGTGAAGTGATGATCACGCCGCGCTTGCGCGTTAGTCACTGTCATTATCACATTGGAGATTTGTTGTTACTTATTTGACTTGTAAGGCGTCCCAACAATGTTGGGGTCGGCTTCCAGTCTAACTAGTAACTAGTTCTAGTGAAGTGATCACGCCACACAAACTACGTGGGGTTAAAGTCTAACCATGGTCCGTCACGCGTCAGCAAGGCACACTGTTAGCACTCGGTGACTTGACACACTAGGCTATCACTTCTAATTGAATAGATTAGCGTTGTTAGTCTTTACTAGACTCGATCTACCATCGCTCAAACTAACAAACAATGTCGATGCGTATTTTCATTAGTCTAGCTGTCTTAAACGTGAATCCATTTTCGTAATTTTTTAGTTTGGTACTATGTTGTTATTAAAAAAAATCATATTTTATTTTTGTCTATTGCTGACAAGTGTAACTATCATAGGAGTGGGAGAATCGTAGCGGTGGTTGGCTTTTTCTACTTTACCAAACTGATTTATAAATTAAACTTGAACCTTAAAAGTCTAATACTGAAAAAATACGTTTTTGGACTTAACAGGTTTCTCCCAGACACCACAGATTTTATTTACTGTTAGTGCGTGACGCGCTCACGCCTCAGGCTATATTGACTAGTCAGTCTAGGAAAAAAATAAAAAATAAAACATTAAGTTTCTGTGCTGCTATTTTATTTAAAACCCCCATGAAATAATAATGTTTTGACAACTAAAATACTAGCTTTGAAATTATATAAAATTTTCAATAGAATTAACATAAAAAATATTATTAAAATCTCGATTATGATTATAAATGTTTGCTTGGTCAATCCCTAGCATCAGTGGGATGACACTGACAGCTCACTCCACGCAAGTTTTCACGGTGAGATTTTTACAGAATCGACATGCAGCACTTTTTCTCGGAATGAAAGGTATCCTATGTCCGTTTCTGTACACTTGACAACGTATATGCAACATTTCAAGACGATCGGTTCAGTGGTTTAGGCGTGAAAAGGTAACAAACAAACTTACTTTCGCATTTATAATATCGATGCCTTAGTTCACAATTGCACTAACTACGAAATTTACATTTTTGAGGAGAGAGCTTTAAAGCTTTTAAAAGTTTAGACGAGAACAGTAGAAAATCCAAGTAAAATAACAAAAAAATATGCATCTATTCATAAGACTAGTCCTTTTACTCCATCATATCTCAATATTGTAATATTAGTTTGAAAATTTTTGTAGTTAGTGCAATTGTGAACTAAGGCATCGATATTATAGTTAGTACAGGATTTCACGCGGACGAAGTCGCGGGCAGCAGTTCGTTATTAATCATCATCTGCCTAGCCTTTTCCCAACAATGTTGGGGTCGGCTTCCAGTCTAACCGGATGCAGCTGAATACCAGTATTTTACATGGAGCGACTGCCTATCTGACCTCCGCAACCCAGTTACTGGGTAATACGATACCCCTTGGTAAGACTGGTTGTCAGACTTTCGGGCTTCTGACGACCCGTAACGACTGTCAAAGATCGACGAATGACAGCCGGGACCAACGGCTTAACGTGCTTTCCGAGGCACGGAGGGGTCTTGGTATGTAAAGATGGTCACCCATCCACAGACCAACCGCGGCAAGCGTAGCTTAACCTGATCGATCGACCTGTGCGGCTGTTATTATTAATATGCCAAAAGATACTCACAGCTCTTGCCAACTGCCTCACCCTCTTCGGGTCGGTATCCACCACGATGTGTTCAATCTGTTGCGCCTTCAGCAGCGCGAGCCCTCGTCGGTACTCCTTGGCATCGCGGCATCTCACCGCGTACATGTCACGTCCATCCTTAGCTATGTCCAGAATGTTCAGTTCTCCTAAAAACACGAAAAAACGTGAATGTGAATATTTTTTAAACGACTCATGAGCAAGTCACCAGATTCTCAACTGATCAGATAATGTACAGACGCCAGCACATCAGGCTACTACAATCTGTCAAATTCATTTAATAGATTTTCAACTTTATCGCTAAAGTATAAGGTTCAAAGTTAATTGGGAAAATTTGACAGTTTCGGGTAGCTTGATGTGCTGGTGTCTGTACTATCAACAACAAAATAATTATATTACTTTCAAATAAATTATTACGATTATTTTACTAATAGACGACCTCATTACATAAACTGATAAAATCGAATCAAATGCATAAGAGGTATTAAATTTTTGATAGACAACCTCATTTCATAAACATGTTTATTTTCTTCCAGTTATTAAGAAGTATTGTAACACTGACATGGGTATTGCATTTTATAGTTTGCGAATCGATCTTTACCACTGTCTGACGAATCAGTGAAACTGGCTAATCAAGGAAACTGGCGAATTAAATAAACTGACGACCGAGGGAAACTGACCAGTGATACGCGGACTCATTGTGCGTATCACACACTATTCGCCGGGTGTGTTTTACAAACCCATGTAAGAGGAGGTAGATAATCACTTTTCCCGAGCTAGGATCGAAGCCAACGCATGCTCAGCAGTCACGCTAGCGGCTGTTAGATAAAAATGCTTTAAAAAAAGCCTACGGGTCAGCGCAGACAGAACGGAGCGCAGCGGAGAGGATTTTATTAACGCACTTGAAAATAAAATTTAAAATTATTACAATAAAGTGCATAAATGCATGAACCTGACAAAAAATGCTCGCGCGTCCTCTAAGACGCGTCGTCGCAAGCTCGAATATACGCGATCCGTAAAGAAAATGCCCGAGACCGCGCGGGGATTATTCCTCTGTGTCTGCGCTGACCCTAATGCGGCCCCGAGTCCTAACCAAAAGGATCGTTCGCGCGAATTCGCGATCGTCGCGTTCATGTGTCACTCTTTTGTTCGGAAAACCGTAAGGATCCTCATTCGACGCGACCACGTGTTCGGGTTTTTTTTTATGGGTGGGTAATCATCAAATGACCCCTCCCGCTCTGGGTGGAGCGGAAGGGAGTGTCAGACTCTTACTGACTAAAACCCACCCGTGTTCCTTCCTTAGCCCTTTATGTTCCGGGCAGCGGTAACCATTTCGGACGATCCCGCTACTACCACCTGTTCGGGTTCGCTAAACAAAATGATTATCAAGCATGGTGATTATCCCTTGGATCCATCGAATAGGTTTTTGTTCAAGAGGGAAGCTTTTGGAGTACCGAGCCACTACTGTAATGAGGACTCACCGTATCCATAATCCTCGTAGATGACTCCCATCCTGGTCCAGTTCAGGTACGAGAGGAACTCTGCAAAGGCCTTCGTGAGCAGATCCTTCGGAGGATACAGGTTTATTGTGAACGTATGGTTTGCTGGAAATACAGTAAAAACATAGCCAAGTGTTACGTCAATTATTAAGATAAAAACAAAATGAGATCTTTTATTGCGGGTCACAGGGATCGAACCGTTTCTTTATTTTCGCGGTTATTTAAACAGCTATAACAATAATAAAGACAGAGAAGATAAAGAGACAAACATATGTCGGATTTGGCCCAGACATCAGAATTAAAACTAATACACAAAATTTCAATCGAACGATCAGTTAATCTTAAATCTAGAAAATACAGAAATGAAATAAAATAACTAATAATGGCATTGAGGGCGGTCACATAGGGCAGTACTGACTGTTAGGGACAGTGGTCCATGCACCCACCGCAATAAGGACAGCACTAGTTGTCAGAGATAGCGTTCCAAATCCAATAATCAGGCAGTACCGACTGTCGAGAGACAGTGGTCCGTGCACCAAGACGCATCCGTTGGAAATGCGTGCAGACCACAGAGTACTTTTTGATAGCAACGGCGTAGCTCCTTATAAAGGCGATCGCTAGTGGGGGGAAAACGTTATGATATTTTACTGTATTGGATGCCAAGTCCTTTAGGCCAAATGATCGATAGAGTGAATGATTTGTCTATGATGCGACTGGCGCACGTTCCACTAGCGCCATCTAGTCGCAGTCTTTCGCAGCTGCTAAACAATATGGCTGCCGTCATATCTATACATATAATAAAATCGTAGGAAAGTCAAAACTGTACATTGAATATTTTTTAAAAAGAATACTTGGGGCGTGATCTACAATCGATATCGAAGCCAAAAATATAGTTTTTAGAATTTTTGTTTGTTTGTCTGTTTGTCTGTATGTATGTCCGGGCTAATCTCAAAAAGTACTGCATGGATTTACTTCAAATGTTGCATGAATATTACTAAGAGGTCGGGTCAACATATAGGCTACATATTATCACGCTATCACCTACGGGGGAGGAGCTGTGAATCTTTATTTTTCTTACGCATTCTGTGACAGCGTGTAATCTAACGATGCATATTTAAATGTTGTTTTTGAGTAAGCCATGCTAATATCTAGCTTTACTCTATAAAAACTACGCCATTTAAGTAACTTGGGCAGAGAAACATAGTTTAATGTATGTTAGTAGTATAAAGAAAAATTTGAAGCAGCGCCATCTATTAGATTTCATAAAAATCAAATCAAGTTACATGTTAACACTTTTTGGAAATTAATAATTTAAATTTGATCATGTTGGCGAGGTTAGTAGTTAGTTTTTCTTAAAATTCATAGATGGTAATGTGCATTTTCTTCATAAAAGTTGTATCGTGTTGTTGTGTTGTTCGTTTTGAAAAATTAAAGTTCCAACAAAACCCTCAAAATCTTGAGCAGAGTTGAGGAAGACAATTAAAAAAAAAAAAAAGTTATGTTCATTGATGATGATCATTTCTTCATCAATTTCATGTTGTTAGTACAAAATAAACATTGACTGTTAATACTTTTGTTCGGTATTTATCTGTGTGATTATTGCTTGGTAATTAATATATTTTCATGTCGTATACCTAATTACAAACTAAAATGTGATGTAAAACAAATCCCTTACGTATGACGAGGTGCCTTCATATTACACCTACCTACGACAAGCAAAGGGGTTTATTTAACCAACGTCGACGAGGAGGTGCTGTGGAAGGTTTTCCGGGAATTTTCAAGGACACCGCATTGGGTAGGGTTTATACCGTGCATCCGAATAATGGCGAGTGCTATTTTCTGCGGTTGTTACTTCACACTGTCCGAGGCCCAACGTCTTTCGCCTTTCGGACATTTGATGGCGTGGAGTATCCCACTTACCGCGCAGCCTGCGTAGCACGTCACCTTCTTGACGGTGACCAAAATTGGGATGAAACCCTCGCAGAGGCGAGCGTCAGTGACAGTCCCAGCCGCATGCCGTCATTTTGGTGTTTTGTGGAGTCGCGAACCCGGTAGCTTTGTGGGAGAAGTATCGCCATCATCTGTCTGAAGATTTTCTACGAGCTTTGAGGCGTGCTACTGGAGACGAAGTCGAAGTAACTGATGAACGCGTTCTGAACACCTGTCTCAGTTCACTTCAAGATGTGGTCATTTCTATCGGCGGCAATCCACTGATCGAATATGGGTTACCAGCTCCCCAATCATCACCGCATCAAGACCGTGGAAATCGGGAGTATAACGCAGAGACAAATTACGATCCGGGCGAAATGACCACCATACGAAATGACCATGTCGCTTTGTTCTCTTCAGAGCAAAAACAAATTTATGACACCGTCCTTGAAAGCGTTGGGCAAAACCAGGGTAAAATGTTTTTCTTGGATTCTCCTGGTGGAACAGGAAAAACATTTGTTACCACTAGCATACTTGCAGAGGTCAGGAGGCAAGGCAAAATTGCTATTGCTGTAGCGTCGTCGGGAATCGCTGCCACACTGCTTCCGGGTGGCAAGACAACACATGCCATGTTTAAAATTCCCATCGATTTAGAGAGTGCCGAAACGCCTGTTTGTGATGTGTCACGTAACAGCGATAAGAGACACGTGCTCAAGGATTGCTCTCTGATCGTATGGGATGAGTGTATGATGGCCAATAGGAAGGCAGTTGAGGCCGTGGACAGAACCCTGCAGGACATCCGCAGGAACGAACATTTGATGGGTGGTGTCACAGTTCTGTTCAGTGGCGATTTCCGGCAAACGCTTCCCGTGGTGACGCGAGGATCGAGGGCTGACGAGGTGAATGCTTCGTTGAAATGATCTTCGTTGTGGTCACGAGTTCGTACGCTGCGCTTGATCATTAATATGAGAGCTCGGCTCGGCGGCAATGCACGTGCTCAAGAATTCTCCGATGTCCTTCTAAGTCTTGGCGAAGGCACTCGAGTGGTATCCAGCATAGAAGAACTCATTCGCTGTGTGTACGGGGACATCAGTCGTATACCGCACCAGCAAAATTCTTGGGTGTGTGAGCGGGCCATTTTGACGCCCAAAAATGATCAGGCTGCAGCAATTAACGAATGCATTCTCTCGGAAATTGAGGGGAATGAAGTAGACTACACCTCGATAAACACTGTTGTCGAGCAAGATGACGCCACATATTATCCAGTGGGATTTCTGAACTCCCTGTCAGCAAGTGGACTTCCAGCGCATACCATCAAGCTGAAGGTCGGTGACCCGATTATACTTCTTCGGAACCTATCTCCTCCGAAGTTGTGTAACGGGACCCGCCTTAAAGTCATCTCGCTCCACAGACACACCATTGAGGCGGAAATTCTTACGGGTTGTGGCGTCGGCGAGGCAGTATTTTTACCACGCATTCCCCTCATACCTCATAACTTCCCGTTCCAGTTCAAGCGCGTACAGTTCCCCGTGAGTGTTTGCTTCGCGATGACCATCAATAAGTCACAGGGGCAGACACTGAGGGCAGCGGGTGTCGACCTCAGGACGAGTTGCTTCTCACACGGGCAACTGTACGTTGCTTGCTCCCGCGTCACCAGCCCTGACTCTCTTTACATTTTGGCTCCTGGCAGCATAACTACCAACGTAGTTTATAGGGAAGTGTTGTAAGTTATGATACCTTTGTACGTATTTTTACTGTTTTGTGTCCTGGGATGTATTCCTGCATTTTTTTCTCTATTTCCTTCAGTCACATCTTATGACTGAACTCAGCAGGATTCCAATATAACTCTCTTCACTTGCTTCGCTTGCAAAAAAAACTTATATTTTAATGCTATTTTAAAAGTTGTTTACTTATAATGCTATAGCGACACTGGCATCTTAGGTATTTTTGGTGCTGTAGAGCCTTCACGCAGACGACGTCGCGGGCAGCAGCTAGTATTATATAAGACTGAAGTACTGTAACGTGGTGGTTTTTTTGCTCACAGACCTAAGGCGTCGCTAATGCCGCGACTCGCGGCATTAGTGCACGGTAAAACTCTAATGAGTTTATGTTGCTGGCACCAACTTAAATGTATAAAATGTGTACTACTGGATAAATAAACAAAGAAATAGATAAATAGTTATAATCATTAACTTACAATTCTCCGGCGCAAACGGTCCAACAGTCAAGTGCGGAGCATGCAAACTCGTGCTCATGTGGTCCAGAGTGTTCCACAGCAGTGGACCCACGTCGCTGAACAGTGCGACTGCCCCCGACTGTATCTGGGTACAGGCTGTAACAAACATAACATAAAATCGTCATCATCACGCCTACATTCTTGTCTTGCGTAGGTGCACTAAACCTACATGAATTCGCCAGTTAATATTAAAACTACACAAACTAAAATGTAGCGTCTAAAAACTCATCCGCATCGCTGTCGCGTCGCGTGATAATGTACCCAAGAGCAGTCTCTTGGGTACATTACCACGCGACACTCGCGAGTACTCTATTGTATATTATATACAAGTATATTAAAGAAATAAAGAACAAGGCAGGAGCTCATTGGGCATCAAAAAATTCGTCCGCATCGCTGTCAATGGGATAAGTGCCCAAAAGGCTGGCAGCATTACCACGTTGGATGGCAATGCTGATTCTTTGGGCTAAAAATAGGCCAGTCCTTAAAATACAGTTAGATATAGTTTCCACCAAAACGTGGCTCCTTTGAAAACTTGGGTCTATTTATTGCTGTTTAGCATTCCCGTCCGAATTGTCATTTCAAAAATGAATTCAGATATCTGGTAGAAAGTTATGAAAATCATACTGCAATTGCAAAAACAAAACCCACACTCATTCACCCACTCAACTCATGAAATTACATTTTAAACAAAGCATTTTTAACCCTTTCTTTTTTAAACGCCACGCAAACAAAACCAACCACAATATTCCGTTATTTTCCGCAAAAAGTTTTTATTTGAATGTGCACTATTTTTACGTTCGCCGCTTTCCATTTTTGCATGAAGTATCCTTGACTCGTCATATCCGGAATGGCGGTTAGCCGCCATATTACATTCCGGTTACAATTTGAAATGTCGAATGAGAATGTTGCAGGGTAGTTTGAAAAGCGATTTCCGATTTGGTTTTGATGTTTTCCTAGTTTTTATTTATTTATTGATAATATTTTTATGCGTTCCATTCTTACTTAGTATTGTTTGATGTTTCGATATTTTTGTGAACAACTTTCTACAATTTCACTTTTGAATTGTCAAATAGTCGGTCAGTTAGTCAGAAAGTTGAAGCTAGTTGCCCATTCCAAAACGTAGATCTCTATGGAGAAGAACGGGCAAGGAACTCCAAGATATTACAAAATCCTGGGTACATTATTCTTGTTGCTTCTATATGTGAGAACAATGTAAAAATATCAAGATTAAAAATAAGCCCTGGCAGTTAAGAGATGATCAGACTCAACCGACGACGCCCGTTCACGAACATGATGCGTGGATCAGCACCATCCAGCTCAAAAATTTTGTAGGGAACCGAATGATCCAACACACGCGCCAACATCAGTAAGACACGACATATTAAACTAACGTGGGCCCAGTTGCCCCCTAGGTGGAATTGGTCCCTGGTCCCAGTTTCGAGGTGGGACGAGTTGCCCCCTAACCCTTCTCAACTCTATCAACTCAATTTACTTGATAATAACATAAAAATCGGATCCGCAATGCCGCGAATTCATTTGTTGTCTACCGTTCCAAAAATAGATTTTTTTCAAAAACATGAACGTTCTAAAAGTTAGTCCATCTTTTAGCATTAGTCATCTTCTTCATAAAGAAAAGTTTAATTACAATTTCCGCGCTATTGGTCAAGGGTTCCATTCCTAACACAACCTTTTTTCCTTTTTCATGTGGGAGCTATGTTTTATAAACATAGCCACAATACCTACAGAAAAAACCCTGAAAGGCAATGTAAGGGAAAGCATTATTTTCCTAAAAAAACAATCAAGTAATAAATGATCTTGTTTCTCTAAGTAGGTTTGTACAAACCGCTACACATCAAGCTATACATTACCAGTTTCAGCTGACCTCGCATTGTATAGGTTATTCGTACAATCAGAAGTCAGCTTATACTGGTTATGTATAGCTTGATGTGTAGCCGTGTGTACAAACACTTACAAGTCAATCAATAAAAAAAACTAGACGAGGTCGGCGTTTCCTATCTGACTACTCTGAGAAGAAAGGCCGAAACAAAACTCAGAGGTCATAGTATCTTAGTCCAGACATGATCTTGGTCAAATCATGTGAAGACCGTGTGAAGTGGTCTTTTGAGGAAATAACCACACAGATTGAGTGGAGCTGTCCAATCAGTGCATGCTTTTGTCAGTAATCATGCAGCTCAACTCAGTACTTAGGTAAGGAGCTTAACGATTCGCCGAACAATATGAAAGAAATGAGGTCCAGGGTAGGCCGCGTAAATTACAGAAACTTCCAATCCATGATTTAAACTGAGTAAAAAAAAAACAAAATAAGACCCATGTCTTTACATTCACAATAATTATAAAATAATATAATACCTACTTTACAAAGTAGAAATTCATGTCATTATAAAATTCAAAGTCCTGACTGACTGCTATATCAACGCACAGCCTAAACCATTGGTCCTAGAGACATGAAATTTGGAGGGTGTGTTCTTTGTGAAGAGTAGGTATCCACTAAGAAAGGGTTTTTCGAAATTCCATCCCTAAGAGGGTGAATGGAGCGAGGGTGAAATTTCACGGGGACGAAGTGGCGGGAAGAAGCCAGTTGTATTATATAAAATTCATAAATTATTGTAGTGGGTTGTGTATATGAAAATCCGGATAATAATCTTGGTTAGATCATTTGAGGACGAAAGACCATTTCTGACATCAATCTGTGTAAGAAACACAACTGCCGTAAAAACTTTTGCTAAAGACTGTTTTTATAGAATGTAAAATACTTATTTATAGCCGTCAAATAAAATTAATGTGCGCTTTTTTGCTTCCATGCTGTCATCGTCGTCGAAAACCAAATGTATATTTTCTGCTATTTTACAAGCTTTTATTTAACTTGCTATATATGTATGTTTGTAACTATGTTTGTTCGGGTGGACTCTTGCAACTCAATTTTGAAGCAGATATCTTCAACCGATTGAGATGAAATTTTGTATACACGTTTAGTTTGGATGACAATGCATGGTTAGCTGTGTGACGTCATTCTAAATCCAACATGGCGGAACACCCAAGATGCCGGCATACTAGTTATTTTTATTGCACTCCTACAATATGGGTATGAAATGAAAGGGCTTGCTGAGAGCAACTCGAAAAATAAAGTGACGTCACTCTAAATCTAATATGGCGGACTTCTAAAGATGGTAGACTAAGTTTTTATGCTTTCCTACAATATGGGTATCAAATGAAAGGACAAACTTTTAGTTAATTGCTTGTCGCGAGATTCATTTGTAATTAAAGTTTCTTTATTCGTTTTCCTCATACAATCGTCATTTTTCTTTTCACTTCGAGCCTAAGACCATAAAAATCTGCATGAGATTGGTGTCTCTGAAATCTTTTTTTTTAATCTTTCTTTTGAGTCTTTTGGAATTACCTTTCTTATAAGTCTTGAAGGTATCCCTGGCAGGCGTATACTGTATATCATAGACTAGGGTGCTGTTGGGTAGCAGACTCCTCTCCTTGTTGATCCTGTAGACTGCGTACTTGAAGGCCAGCTCCGTGCTGCCTCCCCTGGCGTCCTCTGTGAAGACTGCGCCTATAATTGAGACGGAAGTCCATTAATAATCTTGAAAAGTTTAAAGCAGTTAGTCTACTTTAGACTATCACGGCCTTATTAGACCCAGCTATACTGCTGGAAAAATAATATCAAAAATATAAATATAATGTCGGCCTATACGCGTCAAAAAGCCACGTCCAAATACAGAGATCATATACGGTTGGAAAGGGCTTCTCCAGAGCAATCGAATGGTGCCTATAAAATACCATATGACCGAGTCAAGCAGTGCCGGGAACGTAAAAGAATGAATGCGGCCGAGCGGATCAACCGCGTTACGTAAACGTATTCACGTGCAACGCACAGCCGTGTTCATGACACAGCCACACCCCATTTTTTGTATTTCAATTTACACTTATTTGACAGGGTTAAGTTAGATTACCAAGGACTTACACAAGGTGTAACTAAAATAACAGAAAAATTCAGTTTTAATGCGAGTCAAAAAGGCACTTTTTATAATATTATTCGGTAACAAATGAAGGAAACCTATTCAAAATACGGAAACCCACAAATGCTTTAACGACTGCTGTTAGAGCAAAAGTCGAAGGTTACATCTATTTATCAAATGGATAAACTGCAATAATTAATCTAAACAGTTTTAAGTAAATCATAAAAGTAATACTAAGCAACAAGGAGACGTCACGGGTTTCATTTGAAAACGGTCACATGTTAGATTTTAAGAGGAATTCAAAATTATTAATGTATTCAGAAACCACAAAAAGCAGTTACTCACCAATCTTAACCACCGGAGACAGCGCAGCAACAGTATTCAGCATGAGCACGATCCAGCGCCATCCCGGCCACATCGTGCCTCATCATCAGCCCTTGACGATATCCTCACCACCTGGAGATAAGAGACAACAACGTTAGACCAGCTACACAGTGACTGGGTTCATCCAAGGGATAAGGAAGCCGTTGCAATACCGTTGTGTTTAGTGAAAGTGTTTTATAAATATCATCGGTCACATAGTGCCTTGAAGACGATGATTTGATTGGTTGATATGGGAATATACTGTTGTAGTCTTCTGTTTCGTTTACGCTGTCATTAGGTCACTGATTTTCCTAAAAGTGACTAGCGATGAACTAATAAACACCAATTTTACGGTTCTAGTGTTAGTTGATTACCCGAATACCTTTGATACGGTTAGTCACGATTTCCTGTTAGCCATTCTGTCCTGTCTTATGGTCTCTCCCGAGATTTTGGAATGATTCTCTTCTTACATTTAGAAACTTCAGCTGTCAGTTTGCGTTGGGAGTACATAGCAAATTACTGTGATTTGAAAGCTAGCGTCCCACAAGGTGGCATTCTTTCTCCTCTTCTATTTTTTATTTTTATTAGACACGAGCTTTTCGTCGTAACTTCGTCCGCTTGAAAGAAACATATTCGCATTCTGCGATATTGTAGCTTTCTATAACAGAAAAATTTTTTGTAACCGGGTCAGTACTTTTTGAGATTACCTACCTCAAAAAAACAATCATACCTCTTTATAATATTAAGTTTAAGATGGGTTATAGCCCTATACATCTCCAGATATCTATATATCTAAAAATAAACGTCTATATAAATAAAGTAAAGTATACATAAATATATCTATTTTATTATTTACACAGCGGGCCCTATCAGAATACTATCTAGCGCTGCGACATTTATTTTTAAATGCCGCAGCATCATGATGAGGCAGGAGCCTTTTGGCCTCGTATAGGACTTTCTCTTTCATTTTTCTATTTGTTACTTTTTTTTAATTTGTTTTTTTTATTTATGACTGTGTTTACTTTAGTTTGTGATCTTCCTGTACGAGTCGCAATAAATACTTTTTCTTTCTTTTTATTTATTTTTTCATATCAGCACGAACTATAGGTATGAGAATAGCTTATTCCATTATAATAATAAAACAGGATATTTAAATATAGCCACTCATGCGACGTCAAACGCACCCCTTTTAATGGTGCTTAGCTACGCGTGAACATATGAACATACTTGAACACATCATTAAAACGAACTGAAAAAATTACTTAAGCAAGCAAAAGTATCTTCATTTATCTTCTCAAATAAGACATTTCAGACACAAATCTTTTTGTCAAAAGATTTTGTCTGGACTTTAAAAGAGAGTAGAGTAGTCAGATCTTAAAAAAAATATGATTAACGTGTAAAAGTGTTTGTACAAACCTACTTACAGAAATAAAAATCATTTATCATGATTTATCAATAATTGTGTAGGTAATACAAAAAATCGGCAAACGTAAGGTAGGACGCCCTCAGGTTATGTGGAGCGATGGTCTTCGCAGGGTGGCTGGTAGCAGTTGGATGAGAGTTGCCGAGAATCGAACTGAATGGCGTGCAATTGGAGAGGCCTATGTCCAGCAGTGGACTGCTATAGGCTGATGATGATGATAATGATGAATCATTTTCTTACTTTGCGAAGATCGTCGCTCTAGAATCCCACCTTACATTTGCCGATTCGCGGTCTCCACTCAAAAACACGTCTACCCCAACGGTTATCAGAAAAAAAACAACCGACTTCAAAAAAAACTACAAAGTGATAAATAACTTTAATTTCGGAAGTCGGTGTCGTTGGTTCCGCATTTTCGTTTTTTGACACCGACTTCCGAAATTAAAGTTATTTATCACTTTGTAGTTTTTTTTGAAGTCGGTTGTTTCTTTTGTAAAAAAGTTTTTATTTTTTACTTTTTAGTTGTACCTACTCCACACAAATTCAAACAACACTAGTGCATTGAGGAATTGAAGACACCGACTAGAAGAATCATCAAAATTCGCATAGAAATGCCGGAGATGCAGTACATTTATGCATATAACATCGTACATAAGAATAATTATATAATGTATTATATACTAAAACCTTCCTGAAAGTATGTAGATCACATTAGTGAAAGAATGATCAAAATCGGTTCATTAGTTTTTGAGAAAATCGCGGACAAACAAACATACATACATACATACATACATACATACGGGTCGAATACAGAACCTCCTTTTTTGAAGTCGGTTAATGAAGTCGGTTAAAAATGATTGATTATATTTAAAGGCCTATTCAAACCTAGGCGGTATTCGCTACCGTCTGCGGTAGAGAAAACCGAGTGGGTATGCGGTAATATTACTGTTCACAACAAAGCGGATTTCGCTACCCTTGGTGGTAGAATGCCGAGTTCGAGGTTTCGCCCAACAAACGAAACAATACCTATGCGGTACTATGGCACCAACTATTCAGCTCTAGCCGCGGAACTTGATACTAAAAATACTTAAGCGAAATCCGCGCGGTATGTACCTCTACCCACAGAATACCGCTTAGTTTTGAATAGGCCTTAAATGAAAGTCTCTGAATGCAGAAGTAAGACACACAATAAAGCCTACCCAATATATTAATACGACCACATCATCGCGGCAGCAATACATTCAGTCGCCAACAGAATACCAAGTACATTCGTGAAATAACTCCAGTCGTATGTGGCGTTGTTCACACCTCATACCACATATTACGGGTAGATATGTTATGTAGACTTGTGCGTACCCACGGTTGAGTAGTTCGGTTCACGAAGGAAGACGGCAGATTAATAAAAATGTATGAAAAAAATCACACTAATATTATAGAGGCGAAAGTTTGTGAGGGTGTGTTTGTATGTTTGTTAATTCTTCACGCTCATACGGCTCGACCAATTTTGATAAGATTTTGTATGGAGGTAGCTGATACCCTGGATTAGCATATAGGCTACTTTTTATCCCGATATTCCCACGGGATCGAGATTTACGCGGGTAAAACCGCGGGGCGCAGCTAGTAATGTATAAAGTACTAGCAGCGCCCCGCGGTTTCAATAAGTGTCGATCCCGTGGGAATATCGGGATAAAAAGTATCCTATATGTTATTTTGATGTATAAGCTATATTACTTTTCATCAAAATCCGTTTAGTCGTTTTTGCGTGAAAGAGTATCAAACATCCATCCATCCTCATAAACCTTCGCATTTATATTTGTATAGGAAGTATGATATAATATTACTAGGATTGGAAGTAGGATATGATAAATAGGACTTAATCAAAATAAGAAAATCTGACAACCAGTCTTACCAAGGGGTATCGTATTATCCCGTGACTGGGTTGTGGAGGAGCCACGTAAAATACTGGTATTCATCTGCATCCAGTTATTTTGGAAGCCGACCCCGATGCAGTTGGGAAAACGAAAAGACTCAAGTCTTTTACAACACTACCTATTGCAGTCAACCGGGCACAAATCCATACACCGCGCTGTGACTGAGAAATTCCTGATGTAAAAACGCAATAACGCTTTTCCCGACCTGGGAATCGAATGCAGGGACCTCATGCTTCGCGCCACCACTTTCGACCACTGGACCATAGAGACGAAACAATACATTCCAGAAACAAAAGACTCTTTTCCCTAAAAATCATGCAAAGACACTTCTAAAACCATCATGAAATGGATCGTTCTTAGCGATAAGACCGTTCATTGTGTCACCCATTGTAAAATTTCTATATGTATGTCTGTAATTTATATGGTGTACATAATAAAGAGTATTCTATTGTATTCTAAAAATCTCCAAAAGGTGTCCGGTTCCACTTTTTTCTTTTCTTCTCTACACAAAAAAAATCCTCAAGATTTCTCTTAAACCAACCGCTCTTAAAACGGAAGAGCCCCTTCATCTCTATTACTAAACATCCTTCAATGTACAAGAGTCGTCCAGGAAGCGAGTAAAATCAAATTAATTATTTCCCACCGCGGACGTCCGCCCCTCGCGGCAGATGTTGCGAAATAAAGAAAGGAAAGTTGGCGGCGGGGTTGTTACCGATCGTTTTTTGTTTTTTTTTTTTTTTTGTTGAAACAAATTTTTACCCGACTACGGGGAAGCAAAAAGGAGGGCTATGATTTTGACCGGTATGTACTCGTATGTATGTTCATCTGTTCCCTCATAATTTCTAAACTACTTGTCATAATTAGACAAATGAGGTATCGTTGGAAGCGTCTTGATCGTCCGCTGGTGACGCTATGTGACGTCACAATAAATTGAATATGGCGCCCTCTAGCGGACATAAAGTCATAACCTAAAATATTTTTTTTTTATCATGCCGTTTTGGGTATCAAATGAAAGGGCTTAATTATCACATTTCAGAAATATAAATATTACTGAAATAAGCCCCAAAATAATTAAATAAAAAATAAGTTTAAAAACTAAAACCCGACTACTGAAAAGGATGAAACAAGAAAGTACCTTCCGGTGGTCGCATGCCACTGTACTCGCATACAAAGCTATGGTAGCGTGCGACCACGGGAAGGTACTTTCTTGTTTCATCCTTTTCAGTAGTCGGGTTTTAGTTTTAAACTTATTTTTTTAGGTAATTGACAATAGCGCATCGCGGCAACACATAAGGTTCAAAACAGCGATACGTTTGGTGTTAGTCGAATCAATTGACCACCAAAATAAAAGTAATTTTGCCATTTTAATTACATTTAAAAATTAATGATGGCTCAACGGAATAATTTTAGGTATTTCTTTAGTTGCTTGAATTTACTTTATTATCGATATATAAAATGATGATAGTACTTATACGCAAAAATATTTTAGAAGTATTTTTACACCGCGCACCGTAATCAATATTATGGTGTCCTGCGTTTGGGCAGCGCCTTAATACATATAATATATCTTCTTTTGTGCTAACGGAAAATCACTGGGGATATTATCAGGCTTATAATAAATAGGAAAATCATTATCATTTGTCATCATTTATGATTACATTTTATTGTTTTTACATCGACTTATATAGTGACCTTAATGAAATGAAATGAAATTTTATATTTATATAAATAGGATATTTGAATCACTTTTACGCGACATATTATAAAAAAATAAGCTAGAATAGGTTTTAGGAATAGGTTTTGGGAACACCGACCTCATCTAGTTATAAGATAAGTATTAATTTTCACGTAAAAAGGGCTTTTATAAAACCAATTTAGAGAAATAAAATATCATTTATTATTTATCATAAATATAAATGATTTATTATACTGGGTTGTGGAGGTCAGATAGGCAGTCGCTCCATGTAAAATACTGGTATTCAGCTGCATCCGGTTAGACTGGAAGCCGACCCCAACATAGTTGGGAAAAGGCTAGGCAGATGATGATGATATTTATCATAAATATTTCTATGGACATGGTCACATACATATTAGTAGCTTTTTATCAAAAGCTCCAAATCTAAGCTGTCGAACTTTCTCGTCGGTATGTCCCATCAACATAATCGAGGGTCGTTGCTTGCATATTTCCACGCGACGACGGGGGACACCCATTCTCGACAATGGCGGATTAATATTTATATCCCCTCAACGACAATAGGAGTAACTCCAGTTAATGGCATATGAATCTCTTAGTGCGTGTAATATAATCTTGTGGGTTTAGTTATGAGTTTATGACTGCGAGACACGTCGTACTTGTGGCTAAGTAATAACAGCCGCACGGGTCGGTCAGCTTGCCTAGCCTGCGCTAAGGCCACGGACACGATGATGTGAGCGATTGCGGGGCGGCAGCGGCGGCGGCGCGGGGAGCGGCGCGGCAACACAGACCAGCGGGGCGATTGCGTAACACATTATCAATCGGAATCGGTTTCATTTTGACAGTTCAACAACATTCATTGCGTTATTTACGTGTTGAGCAGACAAATTTTTCGAACTTATGAAGCACATCTATTCCACTGAAATTCTTACTTTGGTGTGGGATGCAACGTGTGTCGACACCCTTGCGCCATCCCATCTTCCAAGCACGGTGAGCTGTGCTGGGACGGCTACTGCAGGTGCGCATAACCTCAAACAGCGCAAATACTTCAATCTCTTTGGAACTTATATATTTGAGCTGTTTGGAGTTGAAACACTAGGGCCATGGGGCCCGAGTGCCCACTTAATATTTCGAGACCTCGCCAAGCGGTGGGACAACTCTTCACGTGACCAGAGGGCTGGCCTATTTTTTGGCCAAAGAATCAGCATTGCCATACAACGTGGCAATGCTGTCAGCCTTTTGGGCACGTTTTCTGTTGACAGCGATGCGGACGAATTTTTTGATGCCCTTTGATAATTTCCCCTCCCTTTTTATATACTTGTAAGTACATATTATTATTGTAAGACTGTTAGCTTTTTAAATTATATAAATATACTGAAATTCATGTGTACAATTTGCAAGTTATTTTGAAACGACGAGACATATCACGACCTCATTTCTAGGAACCAAAGATGTCAGCCAACCTGTGCCTTATTTGCAAGACAAAGACATGTTTACGTAGCGCGGAAAATTGAATATTAAAATAACGTTCGGAAATCTCATTTTCCTGTAGAATTGTGGTTATAACCACGGGTTATGTCTATTTGTAAATGATGTAGTTATTAATAACTAAGGAGGGGAGGGATGAGCAAAGATCGTCACTCACTGGACGCCGGAGGCAGGACATCGCCGTCGAGGTAGACCAAGGCGAAGGTGGCGTGACGATCTAATATCATTCGCAGGGCCAACATGGCCAGAGATCGCACAAGACAAGGTTTGGAAGAAAAAACGGGGAGGCCTATGCCCAGCAGTGGGACACAAAATAGGCTAACAAAAAAAAGGAGGGTAGGGCTCAAGTCGATTCTCACCCAATCTCACGTGGGGGAGAGGGGGGGTCCTGGCAAGTATCACGTAATTTTTTTTCCGCAAGAAACAGTGTTAAATTGCGAGAAAACTGGTTTGAATTGAGTCTTAAGAGCGTTTACAACGTACGGCATTTCATACAAACTTTCAAGCCCTTGTTTTTCGAAATGAATGAACCGATTTTAATGAAACTTCGTACGCATAAGCAAGATACAAAGGTCTAAAAAGTTAGTAAAAAACATTTTCGAAATGTCTTCTTTAAAAAAAGATAACTGGAAATATCTGTTTCTATGGAAAATTTAAAATCGGTCTAATTTGGCTGTAACACAATTTTTCGAAAATGTTTTCTACTAACTTTTTAGACCTTTGTATCCTACTTATGCGTATGAAGTTTCATTATAATCGGTTCAATCACTTCGACAAACAAGGGCTTGAAAGTTTGTATGAAATGCCGTACGTTGTAAACGCTCTTAACTAGTGTTAAATAAAAATTATTAAATAAACAAATTATTTTTTTTTTGCAATGAAGCATAGATAAACGTATTTACAGTGACAATACGCATTTTGAACAATCTCACGTGAGATAAGAGGGATTTCAAATAAAATAATAAAAAAAAATACGTGTGGCACTCGGGGACTGCCGCGGTAAAGCTATTGCATAGCAACGCACACAAACACCGTGCCGAAGTCTGCCGAACTGATACGACGTTAGACGATGCTTAGGTTTATTTTCGTTACGGAATTTCTTCATTCGGTCGCCGCGCTCAAAGCCCAAGATAAAAGCTATGCAATAGCTTAAAACTCACTAAGGGGGGAGGGGTGTCCAAAAATCGCCAAAATCACCTGGACGTCCCTTAAGTGCAAAAGATATTAAACACTGACTGCGCTAGACCCTCCAAAAAAACGATACTGCCCAAGGTGAGTTTTTGGATGGTCTCGTAATTTTTAAGTGGAGACCTTGCAGGAAATGACGCCTGTCCTGCTTTTTGCGGCACTACATTGGCGATAGTGGTGCCGTATTGGTTTTCCTCTATATTGGCATTGATATCTATCTACTTCTATTGAATCAGAACACCCTTTACAGAAATAGCTACTGTGGTAAAAAGTTATAAGCAATTCAGAAAGGTTTGGGCTGACTGAACAGGGATCGCTACACGTTCTTAAGGACGACACTTAAGATCGTTTGAATTTTTGAAGGCTCTCTTCATTTCTATAGACTTGAAAAGGCTCTTATAATACGAGGTGTAATATAATATGCCTTTCAAGAAGAAAACTATTGCTACAGTAAAAGTGTGCAGACACACGAGCGACTCGCGGCGACGACACAGAGGTCACTGTAACCGTCGAGACATGTCAGCGTCACCCGTCGACGTGTCGCTCTTGTATTTGAATACGGTAGACGGTTATACAAAATTATCTCAACATAACTTCGGAATCTGAACGGAAATCAATAGTGTGAATCCGCAATGATTTTCTTTAAAACAAATGAGTTTGCTTACCAATCGAGGGGGGTCACTTGAGTGAGGTTACGGCTGGATCAGTGGCGTGCATTGCATATAGGCATATAAGCAGTACCTACCTTGATATATCAACATAAGCCTGTCAATTACATTTTAGTATGTGTGCCCCACAATTAAGAAACTCACTAAATTATCATACCTAACAAAAAACAAAATCTTCATACAAACACGCGCGGCAGTAGGCAGTCGCCGGACGGCCTACTCGGCTCCCGTACTATTCGCACATTGGTCTTTACTCGTTCAAGTTAATACGACAAAATTAAAAATACGTACGTCTCACGCTTAATACCATGACGTTCGAACTTCGCAATTTATCACCCTTAGGTATGCCTACTCAAATAACCACACTTTAGACTTCACTTTTTTTTTCTGATTAGTGACTGCGTTTGCCTAGACTAGACCCGGCCTAGTGCCTACCTATTCTGAAAACCAATGCACGCCACTGGGCTGGATATAGGGTCTGCACGGACTACCGTACGGAGCTCCGCAGTACGGATCGTCCGTGCAGTGGACCATTTAGTGCTCCACGGACCATCATACGCACAGAACAGATAAAAAGAAGTTTTTTCCGACACGTTTTAATAGCGCACGGCGGCATAATTCTTTTTTTTCCGCGGAGCTTCGAACGCTGTCACAGCAAGAGCGCGATTGTTGGCCGGTGAATCAAATTTCGGTTGACATTTGAGCGTCTGCTCATAAGTTCGGCGCGCCTGCCCCGCCCACAAGGTCCTTCTAACCTCTTTTAACTGTTCTGTGATCATACGGCTCTGACAAGTACAGTCGCAAACATGTGTACATGTACGGACAGTTCTCCGGCACTAAACGCGTAGATTAGATGCCTCGCGCGTCCGGATACGGACGTACGGAGCACGGACGCGCTCGACGGAAGGTCCTCGACCGGATGGACGGACGCTCCGCGAGCCGTGTTCTACTAAACGCAACAATAGATTTCTAAACGATAGCTCCGGACAACAGACGTCCCTATGGACCCTTCGAGCACTAAATCCAGCCTATAAGTGAAAGGAGAATGCTCACGAAGTATGAAAAAAGAAACCCAGGCTTGGCGCAAATGAAACGTATCTCAGATTTTTAGTATGACCCTATAATAAAATGCCACATAGGTGGCATCATCGAAAGAGATGGCTAAATGTAAGAAATTGCTATTTGTTTAGTGGCAGGGTTAACGTTCAAGTACTTCAAAATGTAATTGAAATATTTATAATTAGCATATACTAGATAACAAAAAGAAACGCTTTACATTGAAACTGGGCTATTCTCGTTATTTTAAGAACGTTCACAGTCTGAACTCGTCAGTCTCAATTTGTCAAAAATACCTCTAAAATCACAACATTTTTGACAAGTTTTTGACATTGACTGTCGCTGAGATGAGATTACGAGTTGTATTTGAACGTTTTTTATTACGGCCTTGAAGGTTAGCACTACTATGTGACATCCATCAACCCACACTGTGTCCGCTTGGTGGCTTACAGCCCACTCCTTTTTACGGAAAGGGGGCATGTGTCCCAGTAGTGGGAAAAGGCTGATTATTAGGTAAAACGCCGCTTTATCCACGTGGATACGCCCCGGCGCCATTACCGTCAAGCATCACCGCGTAACCACTGGCACATGGTGACACCCGTTTCGCGCGGCTTCATCCTCTATTATTACTGCTAAATAAGGTCTAATATCCTGTGGGCCAGTTTTACTCTATGGTCCGGTAGATAAACTAATTGACTAAATGATTCAAAACGAAAAATATAGGTTGGCAGTACAGGAAAAAAAAGTGGCACTCCGGGAGTGCCGACAGAAGTGAAAACTTGAACAATTACGTGTGTATTTTTTGAATCGTCATATAAACAAAACACAAACAGAATACTTTGCCATCACTCACTGACATATCGGAAATACATTAAAACCGAGTACATCCCGAGGACAGCCGAACACATCCGAATGTAGCGCGGTGTCGGTAACAGTGTCGCGAGTAAATGTTTTTTTCCCCATATCAAAAAATACCCAACGCGCCTAAAGAAGTTCTCACTTCAAAAGTTAAAAACAGACATTACGATTCTTCATGTTCGCGAGCGCTGAAGCAAAAGTATTTTTGTTATTGTTTATTTATGCTTACAGCTTACTACTACAATCAAAATTAATTACGAGCAAAGCAGCGAGTATTTGTTAGTCTACAAAATAAAAGTAAGTAATATAATACTGTAGAGGTTGTTATACGGCTTCCGGACCAAATTGTGAAATAGACAAGTTAAGTAATAGAGAGGTAACAGGGCTATAAACCCTGATGGTGGCCTTTGATGGTTTGACGGAGGGCTTAACACCGTTTTAAATCGACATCCAAAACTGAAGGAGGTTAAAGAAAGAAAAGAAAGATAAGAAAGAAAATACATTTATTTAGCACAGACTGAAAGACACACAATACACCAGAGGGGCAGTTCTCGTAATTTTAAGCACGTTCACAGTCTGATCTCAGTTTCAATCTGTCAAAAATACCTCTAATTTCCCTACATTTTGACATTTGTTTGTCGGTGAGATGAGACTGCGACTAGATTTTGAACGTTTTTAATTACAAGATACATACATCAGATAAAAACAAAAAATAAAGATCAAATAAAAAGTGTAAAGTCCGTTGTAAGAAATTAGCAGGAAACTGTGCCTAACGGCTGCGCTAAAAAGGCCCAGTTCAGCAAAAATGCCAGACAACTAGTGCCTGATGCTGGTTTTCAACCGGACCTGATGTGTGAGGTGACGGATGTAAATGAGTTTTATACTGCAACGTGACGTGTGTCTGCATACTTAAATAAAATAAATATGTGCCAGAAAAAAAATTGTAACGAATCATCATCTGCCTAGCCTTTTCCCAACTATGTTGGGGTCGGCTTCCAGTCTAACCGGATGCAGCTGAATACCAGTATTTTACATGGAGCGACTGCCTATCTGACCTCCACAACCCAGTTACTGGGTAATACGATACCCCTTGGTAAGACTGGTTGACAGACTTTCGGGCTTCTGACTACCCGTAACGACTGTCAAAGATCCACGAATGACAGCCGGGACCAACGGCTTAACGTGCTTTCCGAGGCACGGAGGGGTCTTGGTATGTAAAGATGGTCACCCATCCACGGACCAACCGCGGCAAGCGTAGCTTAACCTGATCGATCGACCCGTGCGGCTGATATTACTTAGCCACAAGCCCCTCATCAAAATATTGTAACGAATATGCTACATAAATAGTGTGAGTTGAATAAAATTCCAAAAATAAACAAAAAAATACTGATAAATAAATGAGTCGGCCGCATGTTAGGCCAAAACCGGTTTAAACGATGCCTGACTTCCTTGAGGTTTCCTGTCGAGGAGTTTGTCGAGTACCGTTTGGCGGTGTTTAAGGATAATTTGTATAAAGGACTAGCAGCGCCCCGCGGTTTCACCCGTATAAGTCTCGATCCCGTGGAAATATCGGGATAAAAAGTATCCTATGTGATATTCTGATGCATAAGTTATATTACTGTAAAATTTCATCAAAATCTGTTGAGTAGTTTTTGCGTGAAAGAGTAACAAACATCAATCCATCCATCTTCACAAACTTTCGCGTTTATAATACAGGTTTTTGGGAGCTGGGTGCAAAGTTTGAAAGGGATGATATTTTAGGTAATTTACAACTTTACAACATATTAAGCTAAATCTTAGACAAAGTCTGTTCCTTTTTTATGTTGAAATTTTAAGGTTTTTAACTATAAAACCCATTTTTTTTTCAATAATGCTAAATTATAGTGTCCAGTAAAAGTTATGTTATTTTTTTTCTCAAACTCAAACTCAAAGCATTTATTTCAATTAAACCATTTACAGGCACTTTTGAATTGTCAAGAAGTCGGTCAGTCAAAAATAAAATGAAGCTAGTTGCCCATTCCAAAGCGTAGGTACCTATGGAGAAGAACGGGCAAGAAACTCCATGGACACTCTTTTAAATTATATTTTTACAAAAATATTAGTTACATCATTAATGTTGAATTTATAATAATATGTGAGAACGATGTAAAAAAAGACGTATGCGTTAAAAGCGTCCAGAGTACAGCAAATATTAAATAATAAAAAAAAACAACAATCCAAAAATAAAATAATTAAAAATAAAAATAAGCCGAGGCAGCCCAGTGATGACCAGCCCCAACTGACGGCGCCCGTTCACGAACATGACGCATAGATCAGCACCATTCAGCTCAACCATTTTGAAGGGAGCTAAATGATCCAACACACACACCACCGTCAGCGAGACATTTGTGTGAGCATGACATACTATCAGCTGCCAGGGCACATTCAAGTTAATATTATTTTGCCCGACTACTCAGGTACCGATTCTGACCAGTGTGAATAAAAAACGACTGTATGTCCTCAGTAACTAAGCTGATTTATCTATTGAATAAAACTCTGTTCACTAGGTTTTAAGTACCTGAGAGTCGCAAAACCTTACAATTTCAACAAAAAAATAAAGAAACAGACTTCTTCTAAGACAAGAATAGAATTTAATAGAATAGAATACTTACTCTTTATTATGTACACCATATAAATTACAGACATAAATATAGAAACTTTACAATGGGTCAATGGGCAACAACAAAAAAAGACAAGTTTAACTGAATATGTTGTAATTTTGATATTTTTGTTACGTAACAAGAGTATCATGACGGTCAAAATGTTACACGCTATATAGCTAGCTCTCATTCGCCAAGGATGAAAAATCCAAAGAATCTTCGCGCCATTCCGTTCCACGACAACTCTCGTTTAACACGGTTTTCAAACGACATCCAAAATTGAAGGAGGTTCTTACCATTCTTGAGTTTGTCGAGTGCCTTTTGACGGAGTTTAAGCGTAATTTTATAAAGGATTTAACATTATAAAATAAAATGTGGGTCATGATTTTCTTGGCGACGAGCATTATAAGAAAAGGCAGAAAGAATAAGGTTTATTAGGACAGTACGTGAAACACAAAATACAAATCCATACTAATATTATAAATGCGAAAGTGTCTGTCTGTTACCTCTTCACGCTTAATCCGCTGAACCGATTTAGATGTTGTTATAAAGATATTTTGAGTCCCGAGAAAGGACATAGGATAGTTTTTATCCCGACATTCCTACGGGATCGAAACTTATGCGGGTGAAACCGCGGGACGGTGCTAGTAACAAAATATTAAAAAAAAAACGTGGGGGTTCCAGCGAGCTAGCTACATTCCATAAGTCTCTGCGTCAGGGTGACTGTAGCAAGAGAGATTTTGAAAGTTTGAGCTATTGTGCAAATTCTCTCAAAGTTTTTGTACCTATTTGGTACCAGACATTAATTGGTGCCTCTCTAAAGAGGAAAAGCTATTAGGAGGATAGTTACCAGCCATTCTGACTTCAGAATAGCTGGTTCAAAGTCGATTTCACGGCGTTATAACTAGTTCACGGATCAATCTCATCTAGATTGATCGAGAAAAACAGGTTTTGCTGAGACTTTGTTGTTTTGTTTTTGTTTTTTTTTTTTCTTATTTGTAATGATATGTACGTGATTACTAGTTTATTTATTTATTTATAAGTATGTATTAGGTATGTTGAAACTGTGTGTACTCCCCGTCACTTTTCCCTAAAGGTTCATTTGAAAACCAGCGTCAGACAGCATCTGTCTGGCATTAATGCTGAAATGAGCCTTTTTTGGCGCAGCCGTGAGGCACACACTATTGTTGTCTGAAACCTTTTTTTATTTTATTAATTTTATATTTTGTGTTTCACGAACTGTGTCCAAATAAACTTTTTCTTTTTCATCTTTTCTTTAAAACATGTTAAAAGAGTTGAGGTTTCTTGCCCATTCTTCTCCATACGAAAACTACCTTTTGGAAGGGGTGACTAGAATCAATTCTATTTTAATGTAAATTTTGACGTTCAAAAGTGCCTTTTATGTGCCTATTTGAAATAAATGCTTTGACTTTAACATTTAGTACAGACGCCAGTACATCAAGCTACTACAATCTGTCAAATTTCTTTAATAGATTTTCAACTTTATCGCTGAAGTATAAGGTTCAAAGTTGATTGGGGAAATTTGACAGTTTCGGGTAGCTTGATGTGCTGGCGTCTGTACCTCAACATAAATGTTTTTCTTAGATTTCGATAAACAAAAAAAAAATACGAAGACGCAGCCACGTAGATAGCAGAAGGCCAATTCTCGTAATTTAAAACGTTCAAAATCTAGTCGCAGTCTCATCTCAGCGACAAAGAAACGTCAAAAACTTGTCAAAATGTAGGGAAATTAGAGGTATTTTTGACAGATTGAGAGTGAGATCAGACTGTGAACGTTCCTAAAATTACGAGAATCGCCCCTCTGATGTGGTAAAGGACGGTAATACATACATCGATGTTATTTACGTATCTGGCGACATAGAAAATTTGTGGTAAGCCCACTAAGGCTCAAACAAGCCTGTGAGAAAATGGAAGCAGAAAATGTTCTTAGTTTATGTAAGAAAAACATTGACGCAGACACGTTACGTAGATTTATCAATATTGATATAATATCACGTTACAGGATAACCATTATCTGCGAACACTATTACCATTTTTTTAATAAATATTTTTTTATAAAGAGAGACCATACCACCACCACCACCACCAAAACCAGCCAAACCACATAAACCACCACCAACCAACCAAACACACCCACCACCAACCACCACCACCTTCAACCAACCACCACCAACCAACCAACCAAAACATCACCAACCACCACCAACGACCCAACCAAAACACCACCAACCAACCGCAACAAACTATAAACAACCATAGGTAATACCTATGGTTCTCTACATTTATATCTATAATTTACATAAAATGGGGTAAATAACATAACCTTCACACCTGCATTCCCCGAAATATTAGGCAGAAGTCCAGCTATTTTTTTTTATTGCTCAACATAGTGATCAAGGTCAAGAGAGGACCCCCTCTCTTGATCTCGATCACGCCTGATGGAAAGCGATGGATAAGGTCTATGATGGAACGAGCGTGCCCAAGGCACTGGAACTCCCACGCATCGACGAAACAGCAGACTGCTTGACTCTGGTGGGAAGATGGTCGCTAACCAGGCGGGCGTTAGCACTACCACCGCAAGGGAAGAGTTGGCCAGTCAAATAAGGTTTTGGGTGTGACTGTCCAGGATGCGCCAAGCGCTTGGTTCAGTTGAGTAACTGGCAGAACAAACTGCGCTACACGAGGAGGCTTCTTCATGCATCCCTAAATGTATAGTACACCCACAATTCGCCAATTATGCTGTAATAGAGGGCGAGCTATCCCGTCGATATCTGGGTATTATCACCCGGACATAAATCCAGACTCTGGGTTGCTATAAAAATGGCAATTTTACCATCTACATAGGAAAAAATTCGACATAATTACTTTTAATGGAAAAGCACGCCAGATTTTTGCTGGCTTTAACACAAAATGGAACTTTTTTGTGTTCCATTAATTTTACCGGAGGATATAATTATGAGTTCAAGTGTCGGTCTGTGGTAGCCTGGGCGCCTCCACGAGTAGCAATACTTAAATATACGTAACACTTCACATTTAGGTACTTTGGACAGTCTTTAAAGGATGATTTCCACCAAACGGCTCGTATCGCATCGGATCGGAAAGGATGCGAACGGATGCGGCGACAGCCGATCGCGTCCGGCAGGATATCGGCCACTGACCCCTATCATGATAGACGTCAGTGATGTCAACGCATACGATCGGCTCCGTACGTCGCTTGCGAACGTATCCGTTTCAACGCCTAGTCAAATAGTTTCATTCCTACTTACCGTGTTTTTAAAAAAATGGTTGAAGTTGACTTTTGCATAGAAGAAGAAGAAAAATAATCATAAAAAACACAGAAGAGGAAAAGAAAAAGGCGAACGGAGCCGATCGCGCGTCGCAGCATACTTTCGGCTACGATCGCGTGTCGCGGAAGACGCCCGCGGTCAAGCTGCTGTGCGTGGCTTGGTAATATAGACTTTAAATACTGTGTACACGATTTAATATCGTTTAAAGATTGTGAAATCCGTTCCGATCCAATACGATGCGAGCCGTTTGGTGGAAATCATCCTTACCTAAGGTTTACTGCGTCTTTCTTTTCTCGTGGCCATCAACCATATCTTGTTTTTCTACTACAGTATACTAACGAATCTTATTTGACATGCATAGGTATCTCTAAACTCAGTCCGAAATGAGATATAAGAGTTAGAAGTTTTGTCAGATGAAGGTCGCAGGATTTGAGAAGCACAGAACTAATCGATGCGGCGACGCTTGGGGTCGAGGGAGGCTGAAATGTTGATGATAGCTAATAGGTTAGATTTGATACGAGAAGTCTCCGTTTCCAAACTAAGACGCGATTTTAAGATGCGACCATGACTCGTCATCTGCCTAGCCTTTTCCCAACTATGTTGGGGTCGGTTTCCAGTTTAACCGGATGCAACTGAATACCAGTATTTTACATGGAGCGACTGTATATCTGACCTCCACAACCCAGCTACTGGGTAAGTACGATACCCCTTGGTAAGACTGGTTGTCAGACTTTCGGGCTACTAACTACCCGTAACGACAGTCAAAAATCCACGAATGACAGCCGGGACCAACGGCTTGACGTGCTTTCCGAAGCACGGAGGGGTCTCGGTATGTAAAGATGGTCACCCATCCACAGACCAACCGCGGCAAGCATAGCTTAACCTGATCGATAGACCTGTGTGGCTGTTAGCATTTAGCCATGGGCCCTCTATCTCCGATTATGACTATAAAATTTATATAATTTTGTAGACAAAGCAAGTAAAAATGTCAGCCCTGACATATCTAGTGCTAGAATTTGGGTAGGCCTGCAGCCAAAAACAAACAAGACTTCCGTTCTAAATAAAAGCATCTCCAGATATTAATATCTTAACTATAATTCTGTCCTGGTATAACCTATATTTTTTAATGTTCATATCTGGGCGATTATTTATGTACAGATCAAGTTACCCGAAACTGTAAAATTTTCCCATTCAACTTTGAACCTTGTACTTCAGCGATAAAGTTGAAAATCTATTAAAGAAGACAGATTGTAGTAGCTTGAAAGTAGTACCGCGGGCAAGCGACGGGGTTGGGTCGGGGGAACAAGTAAACTGAACTTTATTGTGTAGGAATTAAATTTATTTTTCTATAAACTCATATCTGTTTACATTTTTGGCAAATAAATCGCGAATGCAGTTTAGATATTTTCACGCGGACGAAGTCGCGAACAACAGCTAGTATGATCATAATATTGAAACATACACTTCAATTATGTAGCCTACTGTAGTGATTTTGAAGTCGATTAAAAATAATTTATTGCTTCGACTGCTAGTATCGCTCTGGCGCGGCGCGTAGCCTTGTTGCTAAGCGCGTAGCCTTGTTGGTACGCGCGTAGCCGTGTTGCTACGTGCGTAGCCATGCGTCTACGCGCGTGCCTTGTTGCTACGTGCGTAGCCATGCGTCTACGCGCGTTTTTGTTGTTTGTAATAAACTTAGACTGAGCTAGGTCGAGCAATGTTTAAAGTAGGGCGTGCAAAACCGGAAGGTCTTCAAAACCGGTTTTGAATTCCGGTTTTGAGGTCTCAAAACCGGAAACCGGTGTTAGCCCCGGTTTCGGCAACAATAATTTTACATTGTTTATATATTAGATTTTTAACAAGAAAACAATATTATTAGATACCCACAAAATCTAAAAATAAAACAAATTGTATGATATACCTCTATTTATGCCTACCAATACCAAGTCATCATCTGCCTAGCCTGTTCCCAACTATGTTGGGGTCGGCTTCCAGTCTAGCTGAAGTTGAATACCAGTATTTTACATGAAGCGACTGTATATCTGACCTCCACAACCCAGCTACTGGGTAAGTACGATACCCCTTGGTAAGACTGGTTGTCAGACTTTCGGGCTACTAACTACCCGTAACGACAGTCAAAAATCCACGAATGACAGCCGGGACCAACGGCATAACGTGCTTTCCGAGGCACGGAGGGGTCTTGGTATGTAAAGGTGGTCTACATCCACGGACCAAACGCGGCAAACGTAGTTTAACCTGACCGGTCGAACCGTGCGGCTGGTTCGACTTAGCCACAAGCCCCTCCACATAAATTGTCCCTCTACAGGTAAACACCTCTCACAGAAAATAAGCTCACATCAATCACCTAACCATTTACGTGCCAGACCGACAACTTTTCCATAATATAAATACTCGCTTCCAAATTTCTTAATCCACAAGTGAGTTATAGGAATTGGCTCGAGAAAGTAAAGTTCGTTGAATAAATTTAAATTTCAATATGGCAGCGGATTTTGGACGTTATTGCGTGGGATGTATGTTATGTATTTTGTGGAGAAATGTGTTTTCTTGTATCGGAGGCGTTGGGTTGAAGTTGGTGAAATAGGCTCGAATTATTTACCTGAGATAATATTTTTATTTACAATCGTTTCTATTTCTAACATACTTAACCTATGTTACAATTTAACACTAAAACATATTATATACAAACGTACAAAAAAAAAAAAAAAGACAGGAGCTCATTGGGCATCAATTACGCAGTTATGAAGATTTTGTAAAACGTGTCAATCCCTTAAAACTACTTACACTGTCGTTCAAGATACAGGATTTTAGTAGTTTGAAGGGCAGGGGTCTTCTTAAATGTAATAGCCATACATAACATAATCAGCCTATAATGTTCCCACTGCTGGGACACAGGCCTCCTCTCGGTGAGAGGGAGTGGGCCGTAATCCACCACGCGGGCCCAGTGCGGGTTGGCAGATGTCACATGTCATATAAGAATATACTTGGCAATGCTGCCAGTCTTCTGGGCACGTTTCTGGATGACAGCGATGCGGACGAGTACTTCGACGCCTGTGTCCTTTATTTTTGTTTGTATAGTTAGTTAGGGGGGCCCGTGGCTAAATAATAACAGCCGCACGGGTCGATCGATCAGGTTAAGCTACGCTTGCCGTGGTTGGTCTGTGGATGGCTGACCACCTTTACATACCGAGACCCTTCCGTGCCTCGGAAAGCACGTTAAGCCGTTGGATCCGGCTGTCATTCGCGGATCTTTGACAGTCGTTAAGGGTAGTCAGAAGCCCGAAAGTGTGACAACCAGTCTCACCAAGGGGTTTCGTATTACCCAGTAACTGGGTTGTGGAGGTCATGTAGGCAGTCGCTCCATGGAAAATACTGGCATTCAACTGCATCCCGTTAGACTGGAAGCCGACCACAACATAGTTGGGAAAAGGCTAGGCAGATGATGAGTTAGTTAGTTAAGTCATTTAATTTATTAATTTAGTATCTACTCGTAGTGTAAATAGTTAGTTATCGAAATATTTTATAATATAAGTAAGTAATATAATTTATTTAGGTACATAAAGATTTTGGAGTACTTATGAGACTTACAAAGTATGCATTATAATTATATGGTGTATGTACAGACGCCAGCACATCAACCTACACCTAACTGTCAAATTTTCCCAATCAACATTGAACCTTATGCTTTAGCGATAAAGTTGAAAATCTATTACAGAAATCTGACAGATTGTAGTAGGTTGATGTGCTGGCGTCTGTACAACGAATAGTTGGGTGAATTGAGAGGTTAAGGTGATATATTGAAAAAAATGTGGTTTTTCTATTTCGTGTAACTTGTTAAGTATGTGGAATAAGGATTTAACATTTTAGTATATGTTTTTTGACTCTTTGGTCTAGTTTCATGTAAAAGGAATACACGATTCAATTAATTTTTCTCGATACAAAAAAAAATCAAATTTATATCTATTTTTTTACTGTTTTCGATATCACGGCGTAACGCTTAAGAGTTATTCAATGGAATTTACTTTAAAACATAGAGAATTATCATATCAAAGTTTACTCAAAGTAGTTTTAAATTGAATTAATTTATTTTGTTAAAAAAGGAGTAAATTCGTTTTGGCACATACGTCGTTTTATTCCGAGCGCACGCACATTATAGCCATCACTCTTCTTTTGCGTTTCAAAAGTAATTGCATCACTTTCGCTCGCTTAGTAGGTTTTCGAGGGTTTTAGATTTTCGAGGTAGCGCTTTAACAAATTATCGAGAGTCGTAAACGGAATCCTCAAAGATAATGGACGAAGAATTTTTTTAAATCGCCGTCAATGTCGCATTTTTCTGACTAAAAAACTTATTAAGCAACTGTAAAGGTAGGTACCTAAGTAGGTACTACGCTTTGGAATGGGCAACTAGCTTCATATTTCTGACAGACCGACTCTTTGACAATTCAAAAATGGCTGTAAATTGTTAAATTGAAATAAATGCATTGAGTTTGAGTTTATAATAACCTACCTATAAAAAATAAACAAAAGAAAAACTGTGGAAAAAACATCACACTAATATGATAAAGGCGAAAGTTTGCGAGTGTGTGTGTGTTTTTATGTTTGTTACTTCTTCACGCCCAAACGACTGGACAAATTTTGATAAAATTTTGTACGGAGGTAGCCGACATCCTGGATTAACATATAGGGCTACTTTTTATCCCGATATTCTTACAGGATCGACATTTACGCGAGTGAAACCGCGGGGCGCAGCTAGTAAACAATAATTATGTTTTTAAAATACAAATCAAAATTATAGCGCCGCATAAAAATACAATATTCATTTCTTTCTTCTTATTCTCTTTCATCATAACATCAAAAAATCCTGAGTAAAAAACAAATACAAAGGTTGTATTCCTGTATATTAATTAACTGTACTACAGTACTACAACGACCTGCAATCTTCAAACACGATAATTATACCTCCGTCCCGTTCTCTCAAGCTAAATACTCATTTCAGTACAAAATTAACCTTATTGTCATCAAGAAATTACTACGTTTTCACGTCCTCCTAGTACAACTTCACACAAAAACATTAAAGAAAAATCATTTTTAACAATTTTAGAACCTTATTGTTGCGAATTAAAGACGCTATATCTAATTTTCTTTCACTTCTTCTGCTATATTACTAAAATGTTTTAACCTAGAGTGATTTCATTCGATTGTAAACACACAATGGCTTCTTCACTGATTTTTGACATTAACTTCTAAGCCAGACATATTTTTTGCACAAAAAATATGTTAAAGCACAATTTTAACCAAAATACGTACCATTAAAACATCTATCCACCTCCAAAATGACATAAAACCATTAGTTTTTACAATCTCAATTATATTCACGAAGAATTTCACTAAAACTTAGAAAGAACTCACAAAATCGCACTTCCATTGTCCATTGTTGTGTCTTTAAAAAAAAACTCTATATAATTTTCGCGCGAACACTGTTCGAATGCATCTTGGTTTTTTTTTTAGCAAAGACATGAACGCATTCAGCCTATTTTTTACGCGGCTGATGTCAACCGTTTTAAGGAACTTACTGATTATTTCATAGCCTAGAACCTATACACAGTTATGTAAAACAACTTAATTTTATGTGTACAGACGATTCTAAACCTTACAATCGTGAATTTAGGTTTATTTTTCTGTGAAATCAAGAATGGGGTTGCGACATCTTCACCTCACCCCTCTTTTATAAGACTAGGGGTGTGCAATCGATTTTGTTTTGAGTTACCGTTTCGTTTTGCGTTGATTGTCGTTGTTGGAGCTAAGAATAACTTGAAACGTATTCGAAACTGGTTTCAAATAGTTATTCTGAAGCCCGCAATTTCTGATTGTCCATTTAAATCTGCTATGAAGTCTCAAGTAGTAGGTAAAATAAAAATATACTTGAGTAACGTGTCTTATACTTATCCTAGTTACACATGGAAACCTATTATTAGCCACACATACTCCGTAACATACCTACCGTGCATTCCCGATTTATTTGCCAAAAATGTAAACAAATATTAATTAATGGAAAAATAACTTATATTCCTACATAATAAAGTACAGTTTACGCTACAACTTCAAACATATTTATAACTTTGTCAATAGTGCTAGTCATTCTGAAATCAACTTAATTTTCATTGAAATAAAATTTATATTTGTTTAACTTGAAATAGGATATAGAAGCGTGCAGCACTGCGCACTTTTACTTTATAATAATGTCTAGACGACTGTTTGTTGCTTAAATAAAGAAAAGAAAAATAAAATAACAAGTGAAAAACAAGAAAATTCAATTTCAATTCAGATCACCAAGCCTTAATTAAGCTTGTAGCCTGTAGCTTTTTAAATCATATATTTCAAAATAATCTTCTAATAGTATTCATGCATCACCAACTATTATAAAGACAATCGTCAATAAAATAAATAAAATAGCCTTTTATTTCTTGCTGTTTGAATTAAAAATATAAATACTGCATGCAATCATAATTCATAATATAAAATTGTTTTCATTTTTTCTTTACAATGCCGATCTTATAATTATCACAATAAAAATAAAAATGATTATTTTACTATTATTAAAGATTAAGATTATTTAATTGACTGATAAATTTCATTCATTCATAATCAGCCTATAATGTTCCCACTGCTGGGATACAGGCCTCTTCTCGGTGAGAGGGAGTGGGCCGTAATCCACCACTGATAAATTTAATTTTTATAAATATTCTGACGATTACATCGAAGTTTTAATAGCAAGAACCCCTCTTATTCGAAAGTGAAGGCCTCCTCCAGAGATGACCAGCGATCTCCATCTTCCGATGTTCGCATCCAGCAGGTGCCAGCTTCGACAATAACGTTGCTGAAGCAAAGTAACATTTACTAGTTCAAATAGCGGTTAATCGATAACAGTTTTTTACTAGGCACATCACTAAACCACCCCTGGACAATGTTGCCAGCTTCCAAAACAAATATTCTGCTAATTGTTATGTTACAATAAAATAAAACCATTTATTAACCACAATTAGTATAAATTCTGTTCTCGAATTTGCCTCTATTAGAATAACAAAAATAAAACAATAATTTTGTAAATATTCTGCCAACAAGTCTAGAAAGAGATTTTTTTGCTGGGATTACCTACCATGGTAGATTACAAATAGCATTCTTCAAAAGACAGGAAAAAAACTCAGTCTATCATAACAACGACGCGGATCGATAGATATGACAGGTTAAGCGGAGCTTACTACGGTCAATCTTTGGATGGGTGACCAATTCTCACATTTTTTAACCGACTTCAAAAAAGGACGTTCTGTATTCAACCCGTATGTATGTATGTATGTGCGCGATTTTCTCGAAAACGAATGAATCAATTTTTATCTGTATTTTTTTAAATCGTAGTGTTAGCAATTCTTTGAATTACGTATGTTGTTATTATCTTTATGTTTATTTATGAAACGATGGATGGACTTTGTGAATGATGATATGGTTAGAAAGGGGGTGACTACCGAGATGACGACTAATAGAGAAGTATGGAAGAAAAAGATATGTTGCGCCGACCCCAAATAAATTGGGATAAGGGCAGGAGAATGATGATGATCATCATCATCTGCCTGCCTTTTCCCAACTATGTTGGGGTCGGCTTCCAGTCTAACAGAATGCAGTTGAATGCTAGTATGTTACATGGAGCGACTGCCTATCTGACCACCACAACCCAGTTACTAGGTAATACGATACCCCTTGGTAAGACTGGTTGTCAGATTTTCGGGCTTCTGAGGACCCGTAACGACTGTCAAAGATCCTGATCCAGCCGGGACCAACGGCTTAACGTGCTTTCCGAGGCTCGGAGGGGTCTTGGTATGTAAAGATGGTCACCCATCCACGGAACAACCGCGGCAAGCATAGCTTAACCTGATCGATCGACCCGTGCGGCTGTTATTACTTAGCCACAAGCGCCTCTCAGAATGATGACGATGATGATTGTATATTTAGGCGAGTAAAGTCGCGGTATTTACTTACCGAATTTTAACAAAAAGAAAAGTACAAAAGAAAATAAAATTTGCATGAGAAAGAGGAAAAATAAAATATGATTCGTAGGTAATGAAGACCTCCTAATGAGGCGGTTCTCTAAGACGTTATAATTACACTAATTAACACCGAGTTTCGCAGAAATGTTGTTTGAAAACGTTATCTTGGTAAACAAAGTTATTTTGCAAGTTCATACTATGGTTTCATGGATCTGCTGTTCAGTACATTTTGACCAGTTGGGCGAACATAAACGACTAAACAGCAGATTTTTTTTCGCGATTTCAGGTTTGGTCCCATAGTAAAAGTTGTCACGTGTTTAGGTATCGGTCACTAATTACCAGTCTCCCTTTATAGTATAGATACTATCTTGGATCGTGACAAAATAATAACAGCCGCACGGGTCGATCGTGATCAAAGGTTAAGCTACGTTTGCCGAGGTTGGTCTGTGGATGGGTGACCGGTAGATCTGCAAACCTCTAAGCCAATAAGACTCTTTATTAAAGTAAACTCCGATGGTAAATACTTAACTTCCTCTTATTAAAAAATACTCCGGAAACACTCAATTTATTGGTTTGAGAGGCAATATTGAAACGGGAAGGCTTTGTAATGTAGAAAGCAATAAGTGGTTGAGGAAATGGAGTTAAAATAATACTTTAAAGTAAATGCGCAGTGGTAGACCGCGAAATTAAAATTTTTCTTACGTTTTTTTGCAATTTGCAGGTACGTATTTACATAATTATAATCATTAGAATCATTAATACATCTTTCCAAGTTAGATTTGTTCAATAAGAACAAATCTCTTACGGAATAAATCTAATTCATGATCGTAATGACTATAATTCTGTAAATACATATCTATTATAGTCGCGAATCATATTTTGATCAAGATACAACCTGAGATTGACCTGCAAATTGCAAAAAACGTAAGAAAATTTTAATTTCGCAGTCTACCACTGCGCATTCACCTCAATATCAAATACCTACTAGCTAAACCTCTGGCTTCGTTCATCCTTCTTTCATTCGAAAAACTTTTGGATACGACGAAGCTGCCTTTGCATCTCAACTGCTACGTCATCGTAGCAAATGTGATGACATATTATTGACTACGCCGTAGCAGATGCTACTACATCTTAGCTACGCCGTAGCAGATGACGTGATGACATCTTGGCTACGCCGTAGCAGTTGTGATGACATCTTGGCTACGCCGTAGCAGATGTGATGACATCTTTACTACGCCGCCGTAGCAGATGTGATGATATGCTTGCTACATTGTACTAGCATAAAATAATATTGAAGTAGCATAAAAAAAAAAAAAAAAGTGGCACTCCGGGAGTGCCGACAGAAGTGAAAACTTGAACAATTACGTGTGTATTTTTTGAATCGTCATATAAACAAAACACAAACAGAATTTTTTGCCATCACTCACTGATATATCGGAAATACATTAAAACCGAGTACATCTCAAGGACAGCTGAGGTGTCGGTTACGGTAACAGTGTCGCGAGTTCAATGGTTTTTTCCCATCTCAAAAAATGCCCAACGCGCCTAAATAAGTTTTCACTTAAAAAAAAAGTTTCTGTCGGCACTCCCGGAGTGCCACTTTTTTTTTCTCCAGCTCGTACCACCATCTTCTACGGGCTCCGCTGCGAGGCCTTCTGGTTGTTTAATGCTAATTAGAAAACACAAATTAACAAAGGTTCACGTAAATAATGACGTGATTGAAGTTGATTCTTCCGGAAAATTACAAAGTAAGTACCTAAATACTCATTATAAAAACGTATTACAACTAAAGTAATACCAAATAAAACATAATCTTCTTATCTGAACAGAACACCCTCGTGCTTCCCCGTAAACCGGACATTATAAAATAACGAATTTGACCTCCATGTCAAATTAATTTCAACCAACTACTTTAGTACTGCAGGATCCACACTTGGTTGATATCCCGACCAGGAGGCCTACCACAAGCTCTTAACGCGATCCATTTTAGGACCTAAACTGAACTGTTCTTCTAATTCTTACTATGACGTCAGTTTAACGATTCAGTTTAAGCCGTGCCATCTGCTGACAGCGATTGTCCCAAACTGAGTCGCAAGTTTTGGTTTCATTCATACTTGTTTGGTACCATGACGTCCATAGAGCAGCTCAAGCGATGCAGTTTAGGAAACTAAACTGGAATGTCTTGTTTTTGAATCGTTTTTAATTAGATCATGGTAGGCCACCAGTCGTGCTCAGCGCTTCACGTTCGTTTATTATACGCACAGCCAAAGTGTGGAACTCTCTGCCAGCGTCTGTGTTCCCCTCCACATTTCACCCGTCTGCCTTCAAAGCAAGAGTGAACAGGCATCTTCTGGGCACACTCGTTCCATCATAGACCTCATCCATCGCTTTCCATCAGGCGTGATCGAGGTCAAGAGCGGGCCCATTTGGCAATAATAAAAAGAGTCCGTCCAACGAAAGAATCCCCGCGGCAATAAGTAGAACTAATTATCAACAGTCCCACAACGACCCTCCAACTTAAAATCAGACATTTTTCTATGTAGCGGGATTGTCCGAAAGGGTTACCGCTGCCCGGAACATAAAGGGCTAAGGAAGGAACACGGGTGGGTTTTAGTCAGTAAGAGTCTGACACTCCCTTCCGCTCCACCCAGAGTGGGAGGAGTCGTTAGATGATTTCCCATCAAAAAAAAAAAAGACCTTTCTATTTATGATTGAGCTTTTTATTATCCACAACCAGTGCTGCAATATGATGTTGAGATAAAAAAACGTGTGGGGTCGGGGGATCCCCGTCAGGAACGAAGCTTAAAATGAAAATCCAAGATAGCAGCTGCAAAAATTTTAAAATTTGCTTAAAATTTCATTTTGACCTCACTATCGGCTTCAACACCTTCGAAAACCATGAAAACTATCTCTCTCTCTCTCTCTGTTTCTTTTATTTATTTATAAGAAAGTCGGGTTAGTGACACGAGTGACACCATTTAAAACTCAAGAACCACGGGGACGATTTTTATGATCTTTGGTTTGTTGGATTTGTCTCCGCCCTGAATAACAAAATAACTATTAAGGCTGGCCGCAAACGTACGGTTTCCTGATTAGGTTTCCTGATCAGGAATTCAGATTCGGAGACCCTGAATGCACGTGTTAGAAAATGGTGTAGAATCTATCTATAAAAGTCCAAATATAAAACTTTGAATATCAGAATGGTTACTAGTTATATAATATGTGTAAAAGTAACTATGAATATGGTACGTAGGGAAATGATTTTACGAAATAAAGCACAGAAAGACAAGCTAGACATTTATTTCAATTTAGGCTTGTCAGTAAATTAATCAGAAAACTAGTTGTCCGTTCCAAATCTAGGTCATCATGGAAAAGAAGGACAAGAAACTCTATGGAAATAGTATTAAATTATTATATCAACAAACTAATATTGCCATAAATTATCATTATTTTAAAAACAATTAATTATACCTCTTGGACATTGGTCTAAGAGAACTCAGAATAATAGCAACATAATAACAATGGCTAGGAATATTCCATTATACACTTTACAACATTGGCATTTATGGCCATATTATTACATTTACAGAAACCATAGTTATCAGCAACTTTATTAACTTATACATGACATGTCGATCTATTCCACATAATAACGTCACTAGTACTAATCAACTGACTGTAGGCCGGAGCTCCGTTCAGCAGTGCTATTCTGTAAAAATCTCACCGTGAAAATGTAGGTGAAGTGAGCTGTCAATCCACCTGTCGCTAGGGCTAGCTAGGGATTGACAGCTCACTTTAAGCTCACTTCACCTAAGGTTTCACGGTGATATTTTGACAGAATAGCACGGCTGGTCGATGTCTCGTACAAGAATGATCCCCGCCACTGGGAGCTCCCCCTTTTATAGTCGTGAACTGAACAACAACGTTTCTATCTACCGTGATCCAAAATATTAACGACATAAAAGGTGGATATCCGTTTGGAATATTTTCTGTTTTGCTACATTATTCCTTAAAATTTAGGTTATGCAAAACATTACATTATCAAGTTTTAACAGTAAAATGATAACAATAACAAAATACCTATAATTAGGATAATATATTACACGCATCAAGGCAGGCCACATACGTCTGGTTTCCTGATTCGGAATTCAGATTCGGAGACCCTGAATGCACGAATTTCATACAAAATCTTCTCTTTAGCGCACACGTTCTTATAATAAGAAAACCTTACGTATGCGGCTAGTAAACAGGTTACCTGATCAGGAATTCAGATTCGGAGACCCTGAATGCACGAAATTCATACAATATCGTCTCAAAACGCATACGTTCTTTTAAATATTTCCGTCCGGAAAATATAAGAAGGCTTAGGTTAGAGACGATATTGTATGAAATTCGTGCATCAGGGTCTCCGAATCTGAATTCCTGATAAGGAAACCTAATCAGGGACCCTGTATGTATACGGCCAGCCATAGTCGGAAAAAAATCTAGACGGATTGATTTCGTCGTACGCACAGTGGTGAAACGCAACACGTTGGCATTGGTTTGAGTTTTTACCTATAAGCTTCTTGGTTTGAGTGTTCCAGCACTTTGGTTTGGAGCATTTGGAATTATATTGAAAAATTAAAAATGCAATTAATCGTGAAGTATATTTTTCGGACAATAATCAAAAACAAAATTGGATTTAAAAACAATTTGTGCAGTTTTTTATTTATGTTTATTGATTATTCCCAACTTGTCTGATTTGCATCTAATGCTTGATAATCATAAAGGTACGTTACCTGAAACGCAACTGTCACTTGAGTGAGAAATATTTGTGTCAAAATAACCTAAAAAGTTCATGATATTATTTTCGTAATATTACGAAACTATTTTGCATTTAAATTAAATAAAACTTCTACCAAGCATTTAATTTATAGACCAGTAAACGTATAAAACTGCTACAAAATGAATATAGCGCGTAAACTCTGTACAATCCGGCATAGTTATGTCAGCAGAAATATTTACCGAAAATTCCGCTTTTCTGCAATAAATTACGATAACTCCGCAGCAACACAACCTCAAGTCAAAGAAGAGAAGTTCGACTTCGAAGACCTAAACGTTCTAGAACGAACCGAGCGCCGCAAAGCAAAAATCGAGCCATTTATGAAAGACGTCTTCACATCAATCTTCAACCATGAAATGCTCGCTTACCCGGAGATTTTAAACAAAGAGGAGACCGAATCTCTGGAGAAAAGAATCGACGCTATTACTAACGTGTTTGCTGACCCGAAAAAAACAGAAGAAGATCGCAAAAACATACTCAAAAATACTAAAATGTATGCAGCTCCAGTGAGCCTGACTCGAAATGGTCTTGCTTCAAATATTACTGAAAGTTTGAGGTATCTAGAGGCTATAGCGGGTGACTTCCAGCTTGGACAAGAGATTAGTGACCACTGGGTAGGGTTGCAAGCGCTGCAAAACGGTCTAGCTCAAGAGCAATACGCAATGATCATTGATGACTTAATTTCTGGAGATAAACCTATTTCTCTGGGTATTAAAGAGCGCATAGCTGAGAGGATCTCACAGGCTGATTTTAGGACTTCTGCTGACATGGATGGACAAGGTATGTTTATCATTATCTATACCAAATCTCATATTGAAAGAAAGAAAAATATTTTATTTAAGACACGCACAGGAAATACAAATAATTAGTACAAAGGTGCATTTAAAATTGAATACAAGAGCATTTAAAATACTCTTGTTTATCGGTTTTATTCAATTTCATCAGACTTTAGGTATGTTTTTATCTCGGATCAACACTTATGCGGGTGACCCCGCGGGGGTGCTGCTAGTATTCCAATAAATACAATGTTAACTATACCCAAACAAAAAATAAAAACTATACGATTTTGTATCCAGAATTACTACAAAAGTAGATTTGCCAATGCTCCAAACCACAATTCAAAAAAAAATTATGAAAATTTATATTTTTATCTGATTTCGTTATTTTCTAGGAATATGGCGCATCAATGGTGAGAAAGTCTGCCGCTTCTCTAACGGTTACATCCTAGTGCTGTCCGCCGTTGAAGCATCTCGATTGAAAGCATTTCTCGTACATCCTGACGCTGCCGGAGTCAGTTCTGATGGTACTTTTGTCACGTTCAAGAGTACTCCTGGTAAGTTGAAATGTCACCTTAAACATTGAAATTTATTTTTAATGTGTCTAGAATGTTAAAAAATATATACAGGGGGTCCCGTAAGTCGAGGTCAAGCCGGAATCGGGTAATAGACCAAGTCATAATAGTTATCAGAAAAATATTAAAAAAATAATATTAATAAATATTCAGGAAGTGATAAAAAAGGTTTAGGTAAAGTTACGATTTACGATTAGTTGATTGGACGAGATTATTGTCAACTTTACGTATATTTCAGTATTATATTTGTATTGATAAATACAAACACTTTGCCTGACCTGGGATTCGAACCCACGCTCAATAACCGCGCTTGGAACTACGAGACCAACGGGGTAGTCACAAAAATTATATTATATATATTATACCTACCACTGTTTGTCTCTGCATCACCCAAAGGTTGACTGGTAGAAAATGCCTATAGCATTAAGTCCGCCTCTGTACATTTTTGTGCTTAAAGTATTAAATAAATAAATATTCTAACCAGTGTTTATCCTTTCTTTCTAGCCACACCCCTAGACGTGATCTCCGAAGTGAACTTAGCTCACATCCTTGGCCTCTCACGGCTATATGCAGCTGTACTGTCCCGTTGTCGACTGACCACTGCCATCCGCAGCGTTGTGGAATACACGAGACCCAGGGCTTTTGCTGGTAAGTTAGTCATCATGATCATAATTTCAGCCGAAAGACGTCCACTGGTGGGCATAGGCCTCTCCTAAACACCTCCACTTCGACCGGTTCTGGGCTTCTCGCATCCAACGGGTTCCTGCAGCCTTCACAAGATCGTCGGTCCACCTTGTGGGAGGCCTTCCAACGCTACGTCTTCCGGTACGCGGTCGCCACTCCAGAACCTTTCGGACCCATCGGTCGTCTTATCTGCGAGCAATGTGGGGCTGCCCACTGCCACTTGAGTTTGGCAATTCTTCGGACTATGTCGGTTACCTTGGTTCTTTTGCGGATCTCTTCATTTCTGATTCGATCACGCAGGGAAACTCCAAACATAGCCCTCTCCATTGCCCTTTGGGTGACTTTTAGCCTTCTAATAAGGCCCATTGTGAGCGACCACGTTTCAGTGCCATATGTCATCACTGGCAACAGGCACCTGGTAAGTTATTAGTGCCATCTATATGGCAACTTAAGTATACAGGATGGCAGAGTTATCAACGTGCAATCATGGATTCAATGCATGATCCTAGACACATTGCGTTGAAATTTCTAAAGTCCGACCGCGGCAGATTTGCCAAAGATGTAAACAGTCTAGTTAGAATAGAATAGAATACTCTTTATTATGTACACCATATAAATTACAGACATAAATATAGAAATTTTACAATGGGTGACACAATGGGCGGTCTTATCGCTAAAAGCGATCTTTTAAAGACAACCTTAACCTCAAGTTAGCTCGGAGATGTAGACGAAAACTAACATTACTTGAAATAAAAACGCTTGTTTATCGATTTTATTCAATTTCGAGCGGCCATTATTATTTACATCTTTGGCAAATCTGCTGCGGTCGGACCTTAGACACAATGCGTCAGTTATGCTGTTTCCCACAAAAGTGTAATACATTTTGACAACATAGGTACGTTGTCCCAAACTGTATACCAACCGTTTTTTCTCAGGCAAACCCCTCGCCGAGTTGTCAACGATACAAGCTACAGTTGGTAACGCGCTCATAGACATATACGCGTGCGAGAGCGCCGAGTATTTTACTGCGGGTTTGTTAGACGGATATATGGACCCTGATGCTGAACTGGAAGTGGCTATGTGCAGGTGAGCAGTACTTTGTCTATTTTTAACCGACTTCAAAAAAGTAGGTTCTGTATTCGACCCGTATGTATGTGTATGTTTGTATGTCCGCGATTTTCTCAAAAACTAATGAACCAATTTTGATAATTCTTTCACTAATGTGATCTACATACTTTCAGGAAGGTTTTAGTATATAATACATTATGTAATTATTCTTATGTACGATGTTATATGCATATATGTACTGCAACTCCAGCATTTCTATGCGAATTTTGATGATTCTTCTGGTCGGGTGTCTTCAATTCTTCAATGCACTAGTGTTATTTGAATTTGTGTGGAGTAGGTGCAACTGAAAAGTAAAAACTTTTTTACAAAAAAAACAACCGACTTCAAAAAAAAACTACAAAGTGATAAATAACTTTTCGGAAGTCGGTGTCAAAAAACGAAAATGCGGAACCAACGACACCGAGTTCCGAAATTAAAGTTATTTATCACTTTGTAGTTTTTTTTTTTAAGTCGGTTGTTTTTTTTTGTAAAAAAGTTTTTTCTACCACATGTTATTTACTGAGTCCCTTATTCCCAATAAGCGGTTGTTATTAACCTTTTAACCGCTTACGTCGAATTAATCCGACAAATATTTTCGTGTCCATACCGCCAGAGTCGTATATATACGACCAAATAACACAGCTCGTTTAATCTGAATTATTATTACATCATCACAGCTCGTTACATCGGTATTTATTTTTGTTTTTTTTTTTTTTTCGGACGCTGGGTCACGACAACTTGTATAAAGTCGGGCGGTTAAAAGGTTAAAGCTACAGTTTCCTAGAAGACTGTATTTTTAATCATTGTTTATAAAAGGACTAGCAGCGCCCCGCGGTTTCAGCCGCATAAGTGTCGATCCCGTGGAAATATCGGGATAAAAAGTATCCTATGTCCTTTCCCGGGACTCAAACTATCTCTATACCAAATTTCATCTAAATCGATTCAGCGGTTTAAGCGTGAAGAGTTAACAGACAGACAGACACACTTTCGCATTTACAATATTATAGTATGGATACTATTTATCCCGATATTCCCACGGGATCGAGACTTATGCGGGTTGCAGTGTATCGTATGTCCTAATCCTGGTCATGGTCTACCCATGTGCCAAATTTCATCCAAATCCATTCAGCCGTTTTAGCGTGAAAGCGTAACAAACATACATAAAAACAATCAATTTTTTTTTCTTTATAATATTAGTTTAGACAAACCGCTATTGAGGAAATAACGGATTCGCTGGTATTCATTAGCATCATCTGCCTAGCCTTTTCCCAACTATGTTGGGGTCGGCTTCCAGTCTAACCGGATGCAGCTGAGTATCAGTATTTTACATGGAGCGACTGCCTATCTGACCTCCACAACCTACTTACTGGGTAATACGAAACCCCTTGGTGAGACTGGTAGTCAGACTTTCGGGCTTCTGACGACCCGTAACGACTGCCAAAGATCTACGATTGACAGCCGGGACCAACGGCTTAACGTGCTTTCCGTGGCACGGAGGGGTCTTGATATGTACCTTTTTTTTTTGGTTTGCTCGGTGGAAATCCTCGTGGACTTCCTCCATCGTAGGGGGGACAGAGGGGCATGCCGGACTCTTACCGGCTAAAACCACCGCGGTGTTCCACCTCTACCTATGGCCGGGGGTGCGGGATTCGCATAAGCATTCACCGCTCCCCCGACAGGCCTCGACCCGCTGTTCCTCAGCGGGTCGCACCTCCCCGTGCGCCCATTCCTATAATGGCCGCACCCACTCTCTAGTGGCGCTCGTGGAACACTGCAACGCCAACTCGAGCCTGTCTCTAAAGTTGATCTCATCCACGGACCAACCGCGGCAAGCGTAGCTTAACCTGATCGATCGACCCGTGCGGCTGTTATTACTTACCCACAAGTCCTGATATTCATTAGCAATTTGTATAATTTCTTGTTTGCCCACAGAAACTTCATCACCAACCACGGACTAACCACAATGCTACAGCTACTGTCTATCCCAGCGCTGGACAAAGAAGAGGAATGCAAACGTTTGTTAGACGATATGAGGCACTTGGCCACGAGGGGGGAGAGCTTAGATAGTGTTAATATGTTTATAGGTAAGTTAGCTTTAACAGAAAACATTCTGACTAGGTCCTGCAGTCTCGACAAATCGATGTCAAATTTCTTTAATACATTTTCAACCTTATGCTTTCGAACATACATAACATAACATAATTATCCTATAATTTTCCCACTGTTGGGACACAGGCCTCCTCTCTGTGAGAGAGAGTTGGCCGTAATCCACCACGCGGGCCCAGTGCAGGTTGGTAGATGTCACATCTCTTCGAATTTTTGGTTCTAGGACATGCCGGTTTCCTCACGATGTTTTCCTTCACCGTTTTGAGAGCAGTGGTGATGAAATAATTTACACAAAGTAAAGCGCCTGTCTGGGTTCGAACCTACGACCTACACCTCGTAAGTCGCGGCCGGTACTAAAGTTTACTTCGAAATAAAGTTGAAAATCTATTAAAGGAATTTGACAACGATACGGCTTAGCGACCGATTTTTGTCGCTGTCTAATGTCGAGACTGCAGGGCAGCACAGCTATTCACAACCACTCGATAAGCTTCCGTACCGTATCGAACATCAATAAATGTTATCGTAGGAGTCCTCTGAACGCTGTTCATAAGTCCAAAACCCGAAAATGTTGTCAGTTTAAATCAAATAAACGACCGCTATTCTTCCGACAGCCGTTTGCTGTCGGGGGCAAGGCAAATCAGGTTATCGAAATGTGTCATTTTCGATACGATAGCCTGTCGGATGGTTGTGAATAGCGATGCAGGACGAGATGAAAAAAACAATTGGGTACACTCACACTCGTAAACACACACCTGAGCTACCACTTTTTAATTCTAGACCACCTAGCGTGGAAATATTTCATGAGCATTAAAAAAAAAATCTTTAAAAAGCTTTTTCATAGAAAGTGCCATACCTATGCATTCAACAGCTATTTTAGCCAATAATTTTAACGCATGGGGATTCAGAGTCATAATATACTGCATCTATGATAACAGAAGGCCAAGACTCATAATTTAAAACGTTCAAAATCTAGTCGCAATCTCAACTCGGCGACAAACAAACGTCAAAAACTTGTCAAAATTTAGGGAATTTAGAGGTATTTTTGACAGATGAAGACTGAGATCAGACTGTGAACGTTCTTAAAATTACGAGAATTGCCCCTTTTTTTTTTTTGGATGGGAAATCATCTAATGACTCCTCCCGCTCTGGGTGGAGCGGAAGGGAGTGTCAGACTCTTACTGACTAAAACCCACCCGTGTTCCTTCCTTAGCCCTTTATGTTCCGGGGCAGCGGTAACCCTTTCGGACGATCCCGCTACCCGAGAATTGCCCCTCAGTTTGTGCGTCAACGCGCCACCCTGTAACCGCTCCAAATATTTTCAGCTCTAAACGGCATCCACCACGCTGGAAAACTGATGGCGAATGAAGTGAAACAAATAAGGAACCCGCTGATGCATCCCGCGTTCATCTTCAAGAAGGTTCTAGCCAACAGACACCAGGTAAACAGTGTTCGCTTTCTGGCATTTCTTTAAATGTGTTATATGCACAAGAAAACGTTGTTAAGATTCGTTCAGGCATAAATCTGAAGAGATAGATTGTTTGTTTGTCTCAAAGCGCTAATCTCTGGAACTTCCAATCGGATTTGACAAATTCTTTTTGCGTTTCATAGCCCAATTATCGAGGAAGGTGATAGGCTATACAGACCAGTGGCGAAGGGTGAATTTATGACAGAGATAGGCCGGAACAAAAAAAAAACCAAAAGAAAATTTCAACGATGAATTGACTATAGAGTTGTTATATTCTGAATTTTCGAAGGGAAGCCGGTGGGAATCGAGTTGTATGGTACCTTCGCCACTGATACAGACATCACGCTACGATCCTTAGGAGCCGAACAGAAATAAAAAAGTCAGAAAGAATGCTAAGTAAAAACGAAATAATATCGCAGGCGGGCGATGCGATGCTAAAGGATATAATTATTTTATGCTAAAACAAAAAATTTCACGCGCACAAGGTCGCGGGCAGAAGCTAGTCTCAACATAATTATCGTCAATCAACAAATTAAACAGAGTAAGGAGGCCTACCACAAGCCCTTAACGCGATCAATTTTAGGACCTAAACTGAACTGTTCCTCTAATTCGTACCATGACGTCAGTTTAACGATTCAGTTTAGGCCGTGCCATCTGCTGACAGCGATTGTCCCAAACTGAGTCGCAAGTTTTGGTTTAATTCATACTTGTTTGGTACCATGACATCCATAGAGCAGCTCAAGCGATGCAGTTTAGGAACCTAAACTGAAATGTCTTGTTTTTGAATCGTTTTTAATTAGATCATGGTAGACCACCAGATAGGAAACGCCGACCTCATCTAGTTTTTAAAAATATGATTGACGTGTAAAAGTGTTTGTGCAAACCTACTTACAGAAATAAAATCATTTATCAAACCTAATAACGCTCTCCATTTTAGCAACAATTTACAGAAAATCTTTCTTTATTGACAGGAAAAAGATGACCCAAAACTGAATCTCTATTTATCAGAACACCTTCACCCATCCCTAAAACAGCCTTCAGAACAGCTAGAATACTGCGTGCTACGTATGAGATTCGCATGCGAGACCCTCATGGCAAGACATGGCGTTAAAGTTGCTGAAGCTTACACGTAAGTTTGGTGAAGTGGTTATTTTTTGGTGAAGTGGTTATTTGCGATTAAAGTGGGGATTAGTGTTAGATATTTATGTGAAGACATGGGGGTGAAGCGCGTACAGCTTATAAGTAAAGTTTGGCGAAGTGGTTATTTATTTAGGGGCTGTTGGCTACGTTACAGCCGCTAGCCGCAGTCCCGGCTGTCATTTGTAGATCTTTGTCAGTCTTAAAGGAGTAGTCAGAAACCCGAAAGTCTGACAATCAGTCTTACTAAGGGGTATCGTGTTGTTCAGTAACTGGGTTGTAGACATCAGATAGGCAGACGCTTCGTTTAAGATACGAGTATTCAGCTGTATTTGGTTAATTTGGTGTGATTTTTATGGTTTTGGCGAGATGGTGTAATTTTTTGATCAAATGGTGATTACTGGTTTTGTTAAGTTTTTAATAATTAATTATTTAGATAGATAGATAGATAAACCGTTTATTCAGTGCAACAAAAGACACAATACAGGCATTAAAAAAAACATCAAAAAAGGTGAGAGAAAAAAAAAAAACAAAGATTAAAAAAATAAATTGATCACTACTGGGCGGTATGTGTCCCATGGTTGCACCAAATGGGAGTCCAGCTCAGCATATGCCAGGTACAATACCTGACGCTGGTATTCTGCTGCATCCCGTTAGTGACACACGGATGTCGAGAAGACACATCTAAGTTTCAACAAAATGGTACCTACATAGTGCGGCGCGTATATTATAAAGGTGTTTTATTTCTTCAACAGGGAACTAAACAGACTGGCTGAGGCAGCGACAGAAATTTTGGTGATGACCGCAGTTTTGGCAAGAGCTTCAAGGTATTAAATAAGTGTTATTTATAAACGCGTCTTAAATTTTAATCAATTGCTAAGCAACTGATTAGCTGATAGCAAAATTCTTATTTATAAACACCATTTAGCGCTAAGAGGTTGCTAAGCAATTGATTAGTAGCTGTCAAAATTAAACACCACAGGAGCACTGTTAAAAGGATGCTAAGAGGCAAAATGGCGGATTTTATTTGAATTAGCTGATCCATCCAGGTTTTTCTCACGATTGAAAAAGTCTAATTGTTACAGAGTAACTTTTTACTGAAAAATTTGCTATATAAATTATTAATGGTTTTAAATATATTATTTTTATTATCATAATACTAATACATAAGGTTGACTGGTAGAAAATGCCTATGGCATTAAGTCCGCCTCTGTACATTTTTGTGCTTGAAGTATTAAATAAATAAAATAAATAAATAAATAATACTAGTATTCTATAGGTGTTCTAGCATAATGAGAGCAGTGGTGGCCTAGTGGTAACAGCCGCGACTTACAAGCTGTAGGTCGTAGGTTCGAACCCAGACAGGGGCTTTGCTTTGTGTAAATGATAAGTGAAAACTTCTTTAGGCGCGTTGGCCATTTTTTGAGATGGGAAAAACCATTGAACTAGCGACACTGTTACCGTTACTGACATCGCTGTTTTAAGTTTTGGCCATTACAAAGACATCAATCAGTACATTTTCTTTGGGAAGAATGACCTTCAAACATATTTATCAAATTACTATGCTTTTAAAAATACACATGTAATTGTTCAAGTATTCTCTTCTGTCGGCACTCCCGGAGTGCCCCTGTTTTTTTTTTCGTTATAAGTACCTTATAAACTTTCATATGGATTTAGTAAAAATAACTGCTATTTTGACGTTACAATTTTAATAATACTTTCAATTTTATTTATTATTTTTTCACAGGTCTTACTGCATCGGCCTCCGTAACGCAGAAACCGAGATGAAACTCGCGGCGTGCTTCGTCGAGAGAACGAGAGACAGGGTCAGGAAACTCATCAAAGACATAGACGACGGACAATATCTGAACTTGGACCACTTCACCGTGCAATTCGGGAGGAAGATGTTGGATACTAACACTAGTTTAGTTGAGAAACCCACTGCTAGAACGTTCTGGTAGGATCTTGGGCAGTTTTAAAGCTTGTCTCGACGATTTTTTTTTTTACAAGCAAGGAAGGGGTTTTCCCAGTTAAAAAAAAAAACCGGTCAAGTGCGAGTCGGACTCGCGCACCGAGGGCTCCGTACATTGCTTCTTGCCATATTTCATGATTCTAGGTCAACGGGAAGTACCCTATAGGTTATGATTCCGGAACATAAACGCTCGTATCTTTTGATTGCGTTGACTTAGAAGTTTGATTTTTTTTCACTGCTTCAAGGGATTGCAGCCCTGAGTATTTGATATTAATTTCAACTTGATAGCTCCACGCGTTCCTGAGAAAAAGGGTCTTGATAGACGGACAACGAAGTGATCTTATAAGGGTTCCGTTTTTAATTTTCAGCTTACGTAACCCTCTATCATCATCTTTCCGTTTACATAGAATTTTGAAATTTGGCAAGAAGCAATGTCATGTTCATGTAGCACAAGTAAAGGAAAAAAATCCGAAATCCGTTAAAAAAAATCATTTTTCTCGTGATATACTATTTACATCCCTGTTCGGAACCCTCGGTGCGCGAGTCCGACTCGCACTTAACCGGTTTTTTTATTATTTACCATAATAGTGAATCTTAGAAAAGAGGCATGTTTGCTGTTATATGAATATTGCGTGGGTTCTACTTGTAAGAAAAAGTCGTATGCGCAGGCTTTTATTTTGCAATAGATGTATGTATGTATGATTTAAAAAATATATGCTATGACAAAATCGTTGACATTTTGAGAAAGCCGTCATTATATCCACATCATCTGCCTGCCTTCTCCCAACTATGTTGGGGTCGGCTTCCAGTCTAACCGGATGCAGCTGAATACCAGTATTTTACTGAGTAATACGATACACTTTGGTAAGACTGGTTGTCAGACTTTCGGGCTTCTGACTACCTGTAACGACTGTCAAAGATCCACGAATGACAGCCGGGACCAACGGCTTAACGTGCTTTTCGAGGCAAGAAGTGGTCTCTGTATGTAGAGATGGTCACCCATCCACAGGACATTCTAAGAGTAGGTACAAGATTTCTTATGCAAGGTGGTTGTTTGAAGAATGATTAGTTTGTTATATTATTGTTACTATTATCTTGTAAATAAAACTAGTTTTAATATTTTTTTAATTGTTTTATTTTATTCTAATTTTCTAGTAAACATTTAAATCTACAAAACTACGAATAACTAATTAATTACATGGAGAACTTCCTAAAATAATCTACGATTTACTTAATTATTAAAACGTGCAATACTTAATCAAAATCTATCTATGTGAAGAAAAATTGTTAGTACAAATTTTTAACTAAAAACACTAGCTACAAAAACTAAATCGTTTTATTTTAAATTGTCTTTGATTTATTCGATATATTTTTTTGGTCACATGAAATGCATTACCTCCTTCTTTTCGAAGTCAATAAAAAACAAGTACACACGGCTACACATCATGCTATACATAACCGGTATACGCTGACTTCTGAATGTACGAAAAACCTATACAATGCGAGGTCAACTCAAACTGGAACTGTATAGCTTGATGTGTAGCCGTGTGTACTAAAGAAATCTAATGTCCACCAAACAGCTCGCGTCACATCGGATCGGAATGGTTACGAACCGAGGCAGTACCATCGCCGTCACTTGCGAATGTATCCGTTTCTGCGCCTAGTCAAATAGTTTCATTCCTACCGTGATGACGTGTTCTAATTTTTGAAAATGGTTGAATTTGACGTAGTATTGTTGGCTATTGCTTTAGAAGATGAAAAAAATCATAAAACACAGAAGAGAAAAAGAAAAATTTGGATTGATGATTTATGGCAAAAATCGGATACGACGACAGGCGAACGGAGCCGATCGCACGTCGCAGTATACTTTCGGCTACGATCGCGTGTCGCGGAAGACGCTCGCGCTCAAGCTGCTGTGCGCGGCTTGGTAATATCGACTTTAAATACTGATGTACACGATTTAATATCGTTTAAAGATTGTAAAATCCGTTCCGATCCGATGCGGTGCGAGCCGTTTGGTGGAAATCATCCTTGACTCAATCTAATCGCCTAAGGCAGGGATGCACAGACCGCGGCCCGCGGGCCGCATGCGGCCCCCCGGCATCCTGCCAGTGGCCCGCCAGGAAAAATATTCCCTCGTACATTTGAAAGAAAAATATTGCTGAAGTTAAAAATTAAAAAGCCGAATGTTAAAAAGATTGTAAGCACAATGCAGTGCCACGCTTCAAACTAGTATATTATTTTTTTTATAATTTTTTTGGATACTTCTATGTTTTTAATTTGTGCTGGTGGCCCGCCATTAGTTCATTATTTGCCCAAGTGGCCCATGGTCTCAATAAGTCTGTGCATCCCTGGCCTAAGGCCTATAATCTTTAGGAAAAACACTAATATAAGAAACCCCTTTCTCAGCAACAGGTTTGAAACTATCACCAATAGTGACAGTTTTAGGAACGTTACTCCTCTTCCCAATTTTGCCTCGTCTTCTCAATTTAGCCATGGACTCGGCGACTTTCGTTTCTAAAGTCGGTTTGGACTCAAAAGCGACCTTTTCCGGCTTCGAGTTGAATGCTTGGACTTTATTTTTTTCCTTGCGTTTGTAGTAGAAAACCTCCCATGCTAGCGTTATCATTGCCAGACCTAGGCCGAATAGAGTTGCTATGAAGACTCCGCCTGGAACCATAAATTAAAATTTTGGAAAATCGAAAAGTGTGATCTTATAAAAAACCATAGATATTATTAGATAAGTACTAGCAGTTACCCGCGACTTCGTCGGCGTGGAATTTAACAAAAAAGTTTTTTGTTTTCTAAAATAAAAGTAGCATAAGATTTTATTTATTTGTATAGATAAATTATATTAGTTAGTTTTTTTAAACAACTTTGAATAAAAGAGCCATTTTCACTTTTTTTACTGTGGGTGAAAAGAATCTATTAAAAAAAATTTACACAATGGGGTACCTAATTCATTTTTTCGCAAGCTACAATGTTTTCAGGTTTCACACTTGATTGACGGGAATTTTCTTAGAAATATTTTGATGTTTTTTCGTTTCTACTGCATTAAATCAATTTTTTTAAAGTACAAAATTAATCTACATTAAATTATCTATACATATGTATGTATACGATAACGGCGACCCTTTAAAATCATTATGATTCCCTAGCGTGTGACATCCATGAGGATTTTCCACCCCGGAAACAAAAAAAAAAAAGGCTCGCTTCACATAGGTCGTCCTGGCACTCTACTGTCTACAAAAGAATTAAAAAGTTTCGAAAAAAAGGCCTCAGCAACACAGACATGAAACCCAGGACTTCACGTTCAGTAGTCGCGCTTATGTCTACTTGACCAACCAGAAAAAGACTATTATTACTTATACTAAAATAAATAGTTGTAAAAAAAAAAACTTTGCACCTGCCCAAGTAATATAATGAGACAAGGAAGGCTGTAAGAAAAATAGGTAGTTAAATATTGACATACTAGCTTTTGCCCGCGACTTCGTTCGCGTGGAATAGTGACTTCCGGCAGATTTTTGGTTTTACCCACATAGTTCCCGATCTCGCGGAATCTCTTCAAAAATGAAATGTGGAAGATATTCTAGGGAACTCTTCAAAAATCAACATAATGAGCCAATTTTAAATTTACGAAACGATCAATCCACAATTCCACGACAGTACCGAAGCGCTCGGCCGATACCCAACCAAATGCGTGTAACGAAACCATAGCGCGATCTATTTCGATCCCAACGCCATCTATCGAGCATAGTGACAACTCGGATTATTTATCTATACTCCATTCGGGCATTTTCTTTGTACTAAAAGTTTTATTATATTGATATTATTTTTTTCATACCTTTTTACTATTTATTTACTTTTTTCCGATGAATTAAAACAATAACATGAACCGAACTCGTGAAAGGTGGATCCACACATTGCGAGCATGCGCTCCGCACGGCGCACAACGCATGCCTCGGCTTGAGGCGTGCGTGTTGACAAATTATACCAACATATGCTCGGGTCGAGCCATCGCGTGCGAAGCAAATGCTCGAGGCAAGTAGGCGCGCAGACTTGGCAAGGCATGCGCTCCGCACGGCGCACAACGCACAGCGCGTGTGCGCCGCACACGCGCTATTCGCTGTGCGCCGTGTGGCGGCCGGCTCATTGCGAGCAGTGCGTTGCGTTTGGATGGTTGTGTCCGCCTCGCTGCGGATGTACGCGCGCATTATGAACGACAAAGAAATGTTAAGAAAAGCAGTTTTATTATACGAAAGTAATAGATTATTATGGGATCCTAAACATAATCATTATTTTAATAAAAATAAAAAAGAAGACGTATGGCGTTTTCTTTCCTTTTCTTTTCAATAATTGAATTAATAATTATAAAAGCAGCAGCGGATACGCGCACGCGATGCAAAGGCGCCATCTTGACTGCTGCTGTGTGGGTTGGATCGGCCCGAGCATGCGCTGCGCGCTGTTTGGCCCGAGCAAACGCAGTTTCATTTTCGCAGTCGAGGCGTGCGTTGATATTCTACGCGGCGCACGCCTCGAACGTGCATGCGCGGCTACGTCCACAACTAACGTAATGCTCGCACTGAGGCACTTTGATCTTGAAGCATTTGCCGACATACGTTGGCTCGCCCTCGCGCGTGCGGAGCGCATGCCTCGCCACGAATATACAGGTCCACACTTGGCGAGGCATGCGTTGTGCGCCGTGCGGAGCGCATGCCTCGCAATGTGTGGATCCACCTTAACGATCGACACCATTGCGCGATCACCAACTCGACATATATACTAATAGAATTATCTATACTCCGTTAGAGCATTTTCTTTGTATGTACTAAAAGTTGTATTATATTATATTTTCATACCTTTTTACTATTTATTTACATTTTTCCGATGAATTTTCAGTACTGAATTGATGCCGACTCTTGACCAATAGATGGCGCTATATGTCCGGAATAAATTTTATTTTTTATTTTATTTTTTGTAATAAAAACTATCCTATGTCCTTTCTCAAGTTTCAAACAATGTCTGTACCAAATTTCACACAAATCGGTTCAGTAGTTTAGGCGTGAAGCAAAGACAGACAGACAGACAGAAAGACAGACAGACAGAATTACTTTCGCATTTATAATATTAGTTAGGATTACCTAAACTCTCCAGGGTAATGCCCTCAGATTCATCAGCATCAGGACACGCCTGTCTTGCAGATTCGTTCCAGTATCTGCAAAAGAATAACACAAAAGTTATTAGACTAGACGAGCCACAGATACGTTTGTTGGTCCAAAATCGATATACAAAGTGTTAAAAAATTAACCTTACAAACTTTAAGAGGTGCTTTTAGACCATCGAACTGAACAACTTTCACTATGGAACCAACTCTGAAATCACGAAAAACAATCAGCTGTTTAATACAAAAGTTCAATACCTACTTGACCAAAATGTATGAAACAACGGATTTTTTTTTCGTGATTTTAGAGGGTCCCATAGTGAAAGTTTTTCAGTTCGATGGTCTAAAGCACCTCTTAAAGTTTGTAAGGTTAATTTTTAACACCTTATAATATATAGGTAACTATTGAACAAGCGGAGGTGCGGTGGTTAAATCAATGAGTATTGATATCTCATTATCTGCCTAGCCTTTTCCCAACTATGTTGGGGTCGGCTTCTAGTCTAAGCGGATGCAGCTGAGTACCAGTATTTTACATGGAGCGACTGCCTATCTGATCTCCACAACCCAGTTACTGGTCAATACCCCTTGGTAAGACTGGTTGTCACACTTTCGGGCTTCTGACTACCCGTAACGACTGTCAAAGATCCTCGAATGACAGCCGGGACCAACGGCTTAACGTGCTTTCCGAGGCACGGTGGGGTCTCGGTATGTATAGATGGTCACCCATCCACAGACCAACCGCAAGCGCAAGCGCAAGCGTAGCTTAGCCTGATCGATCGACCTGTGCGGCTGTTATTATTTACCCCACATCTATCCGGCTATATATGAATACGTGAAGTCACATTGGCAAACACCACTGACCCTACTAAATCCTGCATCGCGCAAGAAAAGTTTTCGCTGCGACCGGTACATTATATTTGGATAAATATACCCTATATACAGACTGTTCCATTCTGGTCGGAATCCTCATTCCTCGCTTTCCAACGGATGACTTCACATCCCATTCAAAAACTCAAGAACCTCTCTTCCTTCTTATTATTATTTCGTTTATATATCTATATACATATTAAATTACATTTTTAAATATTTCTTAAAATATAAAAAACTAGCTTCTTCCCGCGACTTCGTCCGCGTGAAATTTCACCCCCCCCATTCACCCCCTTAGGGGATGAATTTTGAAAAATCCTTTCTTAGTGCACCCCTAGACCTCATAAGGAACGTACGTGCCAAATTTGGAATCTCTAGACCCAGCGGTTTGGGCTGTGCGTTGATATGTCAGTCAGTCAGTTCTCCTTTTATATATATAGACTAGCTTCTGCCCGCGACTTCGTCCGCGTGAAATTTCACCCTCCCCCCCATTCACCCTCTTAGGGGTGGAATTTCGAAAAACCCTTTCTTAGTGCACCCCTAGACCTCATAAGGAACCTACATGCCAAGTTTGGAATCTCTAGACCCAGCGGTTTGGGCTGTGCGTTGATATGTCAGTCAGTCAGTCAGTTCTCCTTTTATATATATAGATAAGCATAAAAAACATTAAAAAATATAAAAAAATAGTAGTCCGCCGGTGTCGGGAACAGGGTCCAAGCTACCGGTGGCTCCATTATTATTATTTTTTTTTTCTTGTTTGTTTTTATCTGATGTACGTATCTGGTGTATTGTGTGTCTTTTGGTCTGTGCTAAATAAATATATTTCTTTCTTTCATACTCACTTAGAAGCCAGTTGTTCAAGAAACCGTTCCTTCTGCAGTTCTAGCAGGGCCCTGGACAGGTCTTCCTGTAGCCTGGAGCCCTGTTGCACCGCTATAGCGTACGGCTGCTCTGCGAAGACCTCTCCTACTTCTGTTAGGTTGCAGTTTCTGGTTACCTCGTATCTGAAAGTATAAGCATACGTCGATCAGGTGGCCTACCATGATCTAATTAAAAACGATTAAAAAACAAGACATTTCAGTTTAGGTTCCTAAACTGCATCGCTTGAGCTGCTGTATGGACGTCATGGTACCAAACAAGTATGAATGAAACCAAAACTTGCGACTCAATTTGGGACAATCGCTTTCAGCAGATGGCACGGCCTAAACTGAATCGTTAAACTGACGTCATGGTACGAATTAGAAGAACAGTTCAGTTTAGGTCCTAAAATGGATCGCGTTAAGAGCTTGTGGTAGGCCTCCTGTAACCTATTAATTTATATATACATAACATAAGATCAGCCTATAATATTCCCACTGGTGGGACACAGGCCTCCTCTCTGTGAGAGGGAGTGGGCCGTAATCCACCACGCGGGCCCAGTGCGGTTTGGTAGATGTCACATGTCTTAGAATCTTTGGTTCTAGGACAAGCCGGTTTCCTCACGATGTTTTCCTTCACCGTTTTGAGAGCAGTGGTGATGAAATAATTTACACAAAGTAAAGCGCCTGTCTGGGTTCGAACCTACGACCTACAACTCGTAAGTCGCGGCCGTTACCACTTGGCCACCACTGCTCTCTATTCATTTAGGTATATGTATACTTATTGTTCTTTAAAAAACTTACTTAATTTCAGCCGAATCGTGTATGAAAGCGAAGTCAGCATCAGTATGTTCATTTACTTGTTGAAACCCTGTCTTAGCATCAGGGACGGGTTCTAGAACAAAATAAATACGTATAAAATAAATGTTAACCTGCCTACCTCATAAACTATGTGCCATTCATCGATTCCATGGTCATTTATCTAAATCAGGTGGCCTTTTTTAATAAGTCATCCCAAACTCCGATCAAATATTTGTCAGGCACAAAATTTATGGTAACGAGGCCGACCAAGGTACAAAAACCAGCACATCAAGCTACTACAACCTGTGAAATTTATTTAATAGATTCTCAACTTTATCCCTAAGGGTAGATATAAGGTTCAAAGTTGATTGGGAAAATTTGACAGTTTCGGGTAGCTTGATGTGCTGGCGTCTGTACATTGGACGTGCGGAAGGATCGTACGTCCCCGCGACCCCCGGCGTAGGTGTGAGATGGAACACCGGGCTGGTTTTAGTCAGTACGAGTCTGATAGACCCCTCCGCTCGCCCCTGAACGGAGGACATCCATGAGGATTTTCCACCACGGAAACAAAAAAAAAATAGTACATTGGACGTAGTAAATTTCTGTCTGTTTAAAAGCGAGTCAATTAAGATGTGGGTACCTACCACCTTTATAATATACGCGCCGCACTATGTAGGTACAATTTTGTTGAAACTTAGATGTGTCTTCTCGACATCCGTGTGTCACTAACGGGATGCAGCAGAATACCAGCGTCAGGTATTGTACCTGGCATATGCTGAGCTGGACTCCCATTTGGTGCAACCATGGGACACACACCGCCCAGTAGTGATCGACCGTTATAAATGTCATGTGAGGTGTCTATGGGTCAATTTATCTTTTTAATCTTTGTTTTTTTTTTTCTCACCGTTTTTGATGTTTTTTTAATGGCTGTATTATGTCTTTTGTTGCACTGAATAAACGGTTTATTTGTCTATCTATCTATCTACTAGATATCGTTAATCATGAAGTAGCTTTGTATACTCTCACCTGAAGCATTGATAGCCAGTAGGATATGTCCGTACTGTTCCCTGATTGGATAGTCCCACACCCTGTACTGTGCCTGATCAGATGTGGCGTTGAGCGTAATTTCTTTCCATACCCTACAAAAAGAAGATCGATTATAATTTATGATATGATTTTGGAACAATGTCTTTTTTTTTTTTTTTTGGATGGGAAATCATCTAATGACTCCTCCCGCTCTGGGTGGAGCGGAAGGGAGTGTCAGACTCTTACTGACTAAAACCCACCCGTGTTCCTTCCTTAGCCCTTTATGTTCCGGGGCAGCGGTAACCCTTTCGGACGATCCCGCTACCCCGGCAGGCTTCGGCCCTGGCGGGCCCCTTCCTTTATGCTGACATCTCTTTGAGGCGCGCGTGGAACACATACACGCCGTCCGGCACGGGCCTGGTCCTGATCGGACGGAGAGCTACCCATTACTCTCCGTCCGCAGGCCCGCGCCTACGGTGGCGCACGCGGCTCCCGACGCCCGTATCGTCTCCCGCGGCGGCTGAGCCGTGGGGCTCTCTCCCTGAGCCGTCCCCCCACCTCCTTCGCTAGCATGACTGCTTCGCAGAAGGAGGTGACTGTCTCCCACTCCCTCTCGCTCCGGACCATGGCTTGAACCAGGGCCGGACGCGAGAGGTCGCCGCCGTGGAACAATGTTTTAAATTGAAGTTTTTCCCATTCCCAACTCGTTGCACTATTGACTGAACCCATTCCTAGCTTAGCTTAATCAACCTATAATGTTTCCTCTGCTGGGACACAGGCGTCCTCTCCGCGAGAGGGAGTGGACCGTATTCCGCCACGCGGGCCCAGTGCGAGTTGGTAGATGTCACATGTGTTCGAATTTTTGGTTCTAGGACATGCTCGCTTTCCTCACGAGGTTTTCCTTCACCGTTTTGAGAGCAGAACTCCCAGCTTACGACTCAGACTATAGAAATATGCAACCATCATTACTATAGTAATCTCTCTAATAAATAAAAATAAAGACAAGTTACCTGTAAAGTGTATCTTCAGCAAACTTCATATTAATAAAATACTGATGCACGGAGGAACCTTCCACCACCGTATAGTTTATCCTTGATTGACGAGCCAGTTGCTCCAGGGATGAGACCGGCGTCTGTATGTCAGATGCAAAAAAAACACACAGTGGTATGAGTTTAGGCTATCCGGAATCAGTCTTCGTATACGTCAGAGTAGATAAGCTCCGGATGACAGAAAACGGATGGCCCAAGGCCCGGAAAGCTCAAAGACCGGCAGGCCCTGATATTGATATAATGTTAATGTTATGTTAGCCCCGAAGACCTGTGCTCATGATAAGGACGCTTGGGTAAAGAACAGCAACCGCAGCAGGCAGGAACCATTGGGCAGCCTGTTGATTGGTGACTAGCGGGATCCGTGCCTTAGAACGGACCTAAAACCAGTGCAACCCCGGTTGACATACGAATATGACACTTAATGAAACCGCCAATTCTCGTAATTTAAAACGTTCAAAATCTAGTCGCAGTCTCATCTCAGCGACAAACAAATGTCAAAAACTTGTCAAATTGTAGGGAAATTAGATTAGAGGTATTTTTGACAGATTGAGACAGATCAGACTGTGAACATTCTTAAAATTACGAAAATTGCCCCTCTGTTTGTCTCTGCATCACTCAAAGGTTGACTGGTAGAAAATGCGTATGGCATTAAGTCCGCCTCTGTACATTTATGTGCTTGAAGTATTAAATAAATAAATAAATAACTGGGGTGTGGACTTTGTGAAGGCCAGGCCTCAGGTGACAGTCGCTACAAAGTGCAAGACTGATGTGAACTAAAGCCATCATACCTGCATCCTCTCCACAGTTAGAAACGCAGCCAGATTAGCGGTGAAGGTAGCCAACATGAGCACCACGAACAACCAATAAGCAGCCACCAAGGTCCTCCCTGATAATGCCTTGGGCGCTTCGCCCCCGCCTTGGGGTGTGAAAGAAGTTAGGGCGAACCAAAAACTTTCTTTTAGCGTAAATTCTCTGTAAAATTGATTGTGGATAAGATAGATAGATAAACCATTTATTTGGCGCATACAAAAGACAGCACAACACACAAAAGTACAATATTAGATGATAACCCACATGAACCTAATATAAAAGAAGGTGCCGATATAAAAACAAAAAGAAAAAACATACATAGGTATCGAAATAAAAGTTAATTAATTTATTTATTTATTTAATACTTTAAGCACAAATGTACAGAGGCGGACTAATTGTGTTAATTAATTGTAAAAATTAGTTAATTGTGGGTTAGTTATGTTTTTGATAGTCAGCGAACATTTGTGTAACACATTATCAATCGGAATCGGTTTCATTTTGACAGTTCAACAACATTCATTGCGTTATTTACGTGTTGAGCAGACAAATTTTTCGAACTTATGAAACAATGGATTAGCAATTTGCTTCAAAATGATTCAGATTCCGATTGATAGTGTGTTACGCAATTAGGGTGCAGGAAAGTCGTGGGAGTCTGTAATGTCGTGTTGTCTAATATTATTTGAAAAAACATGTCTTTTAGTGGGAATTCCCTGTAGAATCGATATGTTTTTGGGTTTTTCTGGGAAAAAGTTTCGAATTCCTCGTAAAAATTGATATTGTTATTTTTTTTGTTTCCTGAAAAGCCTGAATACCTAAACGCTAGATATAATTATAACTGTATGTCAGTGTCTTATTTTGTTAAGAGGAAATGCTGTAGGAGAGACTTTTGAAAAACCCAAATTAAAAAGTCGTAATTCGAGGTTTGGCTCTCGCCTATTTCCTCCTTCAATATTGGGCCAATTTAAAAGATATTTCACAAACTGAATAAGAAGGATATACATATACTGTGTCCCTATGTTTTTCTTTTTTCATTAATAGTTGCCAAATTTGTACACTAGACCTCTGTTGACAGCGGTTTTAATCAGCATTTTTTTAGGGTTCTAGTGCTTATAAAAATATGTATCATCAAAAAGGAAAACATAGGGACATACAAGCAGTTAATATTTATTATTCTGTAAAAAAATCATTGCTTCATGGTCATTAACCAGAAAGAAAACAGGCGAGAGCGTTTCTATGGAGAAACGACCACCTGCATTTCCTCTTAAAAGTCGTAACAGTCAACGCGTAGTCGAAAAAGCCATAGTGTTCTTAACCTTACATGAAATAAGAGATACAATAAAAAATACAAAAACACCATGCCATTGCAGGTTTTCTAACACACAAAATTTTCCCTAAAGGTTCATTTGAAAACCAGCGTCAGACAGCATCTGTCTGGCATTAATGCTGAAATGAGCCTTTTTTGGCGCAGCCGTGAGGCACACACTATTGTTGTCTGAAACCTTTTTATTTTGTTTATTTTTTTGTGTTTCACGAACTGTGACCAAATAAACTTTTTTTCTTTCTTTCTTTTCTTTCAAAAAAAGAACACTCCAGTCGGCAAAATCTAAAAACCCAACCCAATCATAGTAGGTAGTCATAAAAATCGCGACTTACCTGCACGGATACGGATATGCATCAGGGTTATTCCTGGCTGAATAAGGAGAATACTTATCTAGCAGCCAGATCATGAAGCCAGTCAATACTAATGCTGCCACAATACTTAGCCAAACTTCTGTGCGCAGTACAGTCATGAATTTGAAGAGGGACGTCTTTCTGATGGGTTTTCGTATCACTGCAATAGAAATTTGTGAAGTCTTAAACAGTTCTTTGACACAAAATGTTAGTTAAGTACTTTTTTATTACTATATTTTTTTTTCGAGTTTGCATGCTGAGTCTAAGCCCGGCAAAACATGTTTGTACTATTTTTAACTGTAAGACCTGTTATACCATGTTTTGAGCAAATAAATACATTACATTACATTACCGGTAAAACATCATCTTGTAGATATATTAGGATAATAAGAGCAGAAGGATGATTAAAATAATTATAGTAAATATGGCTATTAAAACTCATGAAAAAATGAGGCTATTTAAAATTATGAATGCCTTACCAATCAGTATGCCAGTTTGTTCAAAGTAAGGAGCCACGAAGTCAATAACCTCTTCTCTCTCAGCGGTCATTGTTAACGCCGCTATTGCTATATCAGTTTGCTGTAATAAAACATAGTTATCTATCTTCTTAAATATATAAAACTCAAAGGTGACTGACTGACTGACATAGTGATCTATCAACGCACAGCCCAAACCACTGGAGGGATCGGGCTGAAATTTGGCATGCAGGTAGATGTTATGACGTAGGCATCCGCTTAGAAAGGATTTTATTAAATTCTACCCCCAGGGGGATAAAATAGGGGATGAAAGTTTGTATGAAACTTTGTCAATTTTAAACCGATCGGGCTGAGACTTTGCATGCATATAGCTACTATGACGTAGGCATCCCCTAAGAAAGGATTTTGATATATTTCACCCCTAAGGGGATAAAATAGGGGATGAAAGTTTGTATAAATCTTCTTAGATTTTCGACTGATTGAACTGAAATTAAAGATTGGAGCTACTATGATGAAGACGTCCGCTTAAATAGGATTTTGATAAATTCAACCCCCATGGGGACAAAATAAGGGATGATGGAGGATGTAAATGTATTATTTTGAACTATCAGTACCTAATGGAACGAATAAATTAAAGAGTAAAGCCGCAAAAAATATACCTAATTAATAATAATACTTAACGCGAGCGAAGCCGCGGGCATAAGCTAGTAGAGTTATAGATAGTGCCATCCACGAAGACGCGCCCCACTCTTCTTACTAATCGCTAGTGGTTATCGCTAGTTAATTCCGATAGTGTTTTAGTTTTTTGATACACAATAATTAGCCACTAATAAGTAATTACTGTGTTAGCCAGTCACTCCATGTAAAATACTGGTAGTCAGCTGCAACCGGTTAGACTGGACCCCAACATAGTTGCGAATAGGCTTTTTTTTTTTTTTTGGATGGGAAATCATCTAATGACTCCTCCCGCTCTGGGTGGAGCGGAAGGGAGTGTCAGACTCTTACTGACTAAAACCCACCCGTGTTCCTTCCTTAGCCCTTTATGTTCCGGGGCAGCGGTAACCCTTTCGGACGATCCCGCTACCCTTCGGACGATCCCGCTACCCGGGAATCGGTAATTACAAAAAACAAATTAGTCGAAACTTGTAATGAACGGCCACTTATAGTTACGTAGTAACTATTCAGTAATCTGTGCTTATAGGCTCTCTGTCTGGCGCTGAGGGTGTTAAAATTCAATTAACGAGAACTTTCTAAAATACAGGAAAAAGTCAACCATTTCTCAAACTACAGTTTGAGCAATGGTTGAATTTTTTCCCTGTATTTCGAAAAAAATTGCGAATAGGGTTGGTCTGTGGATGGGTGACCATCTTTACATACTGAGACCCCTCCGTGCCTCGGAAAGCACGTTAAGCCGTTGGTCCCGGCTGTCATTCGTGGATCTTTGACAGTCGTTACGGGTAGTCAGAAGCCCGAAAGTCTGACAACCAGTCTTACCAAGGGGTATCGTATTACCCAGTAACTGGGTTGTGGAGGTCAGATAGGCAGTCGCTCCATGTAAAATACTGGTATTCAGCTGCATCCGGTTAAACTGGAAGCCGACCACAACATAGTTGGGAAAAGGCTAGGCAGATGATGCTAGGCAGATGATAGCTATAGACTAAAGAATTGATACTTGCCCCTCTCATCAGATCTCCAACGACACCATCCCATGTACCATTAGGAAGCTTTCTACCGAAATCTCCAGCCTTTGGAGAGACGATCTCATAATCGAACGACATGGTCTGGAAAAAGAATATTACTTAAGGTGAATGCGCAGTTGCGCGTGGCTAAATAATAACAGCCGCACAGGTCGATCGATCAGGTTAAGCTACGCTTGCCGCGGATGGACTGTGGATGGGTGACCATCTTTACATACCGAGACCCCTCCATGCCTCGGAAAGCACGTTAAGCCGTTGGTCCCGGCTGTCATTCGTGGGTCTTTGACAGTCGTTACGGGTAGTCAGAAGCCCGAAAGTCTGACAACCAGTCTTACCGAGGAGAGGAGTATCGTATTACCCAGTAACTGGGTTGTGGAGGTCAGATAGGCAGTCGCTCCATGTAAAATACTGGTACTCAGCTGCATCCGGTTAGACTGGAAGCCGACCCCAACATAGTTGGGAAAAGGCTAGGCAGATGATGCAGATGATGTGAATGCGCAGTGGTAGACCGCGAAATTTAAATTTTCTTACGTTTTTTGCAATTTGCAGGTCAGTGTCAGGTTGTATCTTGATCAAAATATGATTCGCGACTATAACAGATATGTATTTACAGAATTAAAGTCATTAGAATCATTAATATATCTCTTTAAGTTAGATTTCTACCATAATCACTTTTCCATACGAGATTTGTTCTTAAAGTAAAAAAAAAAAAGTGAAAATCGTTTATTTCATAATTCAGAATTACAATATGGACGTATCGTTGGTCCCAAACTAGGCACAGCCTGTGTCTTGGGCACCATTACATAGGTACAACATTATGTCTTATGGTCGAAATCTAACTTAGAAAGATAGGTATATTAATGATTCTAATGATTATAATTCTTTAAATACGTACCTGTTATAGTCGCGAATCATATTTTGATGAAGTTACAACCTGACACTGGCCTGAAAATAGCTAAATACGTAAGAAAAATAGAATTTCGCGGGCTACAACTGCGCATTCACGTACGTTTTCTGGCCGTCAGCAGAAGAATAGGGTAGCTAAAATTAGCTACTCGTAAATTATGATAGTAATAACCAATTTGATAACACGTTACTACAACAATAGAATACAGTAACCGAATGTACAGACGCCAGCGCATCAAGCTACCTACTACAATCTGTAATTTTTTTGAAATAGATTTTCAACTTCATCGCTACAGCATAAGGTTCAAAGTTGATTGCGAAAATTTGACAGTTTCGGGCACCAAAACGGCTTACCAAACTATGAACCATCACGCCTGTAATTCCCGAAGGGTTAGGCAGAGTTGCACCTATAGTTTACCCAACTATGAAACTGCTACAGTCAAAATAGTCGGTAAAGTAAAAAAAAACCGGTCAAATGCGATTTGGACCGAGGGTTCAGGTATGTAAATAGTTTTAAAATCATTTTTTTTGTAATGTAACTACAAATTTACGGTTTTCGGATTTTTTTCCTTTACTTGTGCTACATGACATTGCTTCTTGCCAAATTTCATGATTCTAGGTCAACGGAAAGTAACGGGTTTTGTTTTCGGAACGTATACGCTGGTATCTTTTGATTGCGTTGACTTAGCAGTTTGATTTTTTTACTGCTTCAAGGGATTGCAGCCTTGAGTATTTGATATTAAATTCAATTTGATAACTCCACGCGTTCCTGAGAAAAAGGGTCTTGACTGACGGACAACGATGTGATTTTATAAAGTTTTTCCTTTCGAGATACGGAACCCTAAAAACCTACTCACATTACTTTATTATTGGAACTTATGGTTCCCGAGGATTAAATCTTAGTTTAATTTAAGTTTTTTTTTTAATGGTTATCAATTCCTTACCTCAGACAATCTAGCAATGAGATCGACGCAGTATCCTTCATACATCGGTTGTCCTTCTTCGTCATACATCTGTTCACCACTACTTGGGTCTACCTTCATCAGGGTCCAGGGTACAGCCTGTCAATGAATCAATATTGTAATATTCATACTCACTTATCCAGATGGGTGGATGACCTGACTAACAAAAGACCGCGGGTATAAAGACTAATTAGAAGCGCAAAACCAGATAAACGAGCCACAAAAGATAGCCTTTTTTTTTTTTCGCTGATAAATGCATTACGCATCCCCGCTCGCGGGGGTCGAGACAGGGTATGTGGGACTCCTGTCGGAATGGCACCGACAGTATACCCACTAAAACTCAGCGGTGTACCCACATCGCCGTGATGGGAGGGCCATGGGAAACCGGCACTGTAACTACTGTAAGTTATAATCATCACGCGTCTCGCTCCCCGCGTGACATCGCCTGGAATGTCTCAGAAAAAATTTTGTCGTACACAAAACATAATCAGCCTATGATATTTCCCACTGCTGGGAGACAGGCCTCCTCTCTGTTAGAAGGAGGCGTGCCCAGTGCGGGTTGGTAGATGTCACATATTTTCGAATTTTTGGTTGTAAGACATGCCGGTTTCCTCACGATGTTTTCCTTCACCGTTTTGAGAGCAGTGGTGATGAAATAATGTACACAATGTAATGCGCCTGTCTAGGTTCGAACCTGCGACCTACAACTCGTAAGTTGCGGCCGCTTCCACTGGGCCACCACTGCTCTCGTATCATGTTTACCGAAATAATCGTATTTTATTCCTTTCTTTCTTTTATTATTTCTTATTCAAATTAGGTTGAGTATCAGTACTTTTTCTGCCTCTATAAGTCAAACTTCCCATCATTGTGTAGATGCTTGATGCTAACTGATGACTTACCGGTGCAGTTCCAATCCTGAAGAACATCTTCAAAGGTTCCAGTTCGACACCTGGCAACAGCTTGTATTCGTCACCAGCAGACCAAGTGGCTATGGTCTGTTGACCTTCGTCTGGCTTGCAGGTGGATAGGATGAAGCGAGAGCGGAGGAAGAGACCAGACCTGGCAGAGAGAAGATATTGAACGGATCTTAGGGTTTGCCTTTCTACTTATATACTTTCAAAGCTATGTAGCGGCACATGCGAACTACGTATCGCACTGACGTCACGCAAAATCCTGCATCGCGCAAGCAGAGTTTACCGCGCAACTAGCATATATGCAACGTTCTGACATCAATCGTCGGGCAGTAGGCCACCAGACACAACACCCGTCTGGTTGGAGGATCCTCACTTTTGTATGGAGTACGAGTATGAGTGAACTTTACACCCTGTTCCTCATACCTCTATATTATCATTGCTTACCATCACGTACACCGTAATAACGTGCATGTTAAGGTGATATGTTGAAAAAAATGTGGTTTTTCTATTTCGTGTAACTTGTTAAGTATGTGGAATAGGGATTTAAGATTTTGGAATATGTTTTTTGACTCTTTGGTCTAGTATCATGTGCAAGGAATACACGATTCAATGAATTTTTCTCGATACAAAAAAGTTTCAAAGTTATATCTAAGTATTTTTTTTTACTTTTTTCGACATCACGGGGTAACGCTTAAGAGTTATTCAATGTTTACTTTATAAAACATAGAGAATTATCATATCAAAGTAGTTTTAAATTGAATTCATTTATATTGATAAAAAAGGAGTAAATTCGTTTTGGCACATACGTCGTTTTATTCCGAGCGCACGCACGCTATAGCCATCACTCTTCTTTTGCGTTTCAAAAGTAATTGCATCACTTTCGCTCGCTTAGTAGGTTTTCGAGGGTTTTAGATTTTCGAGGTAGTGCTTTAACTGCTTACCAGTGGCGAAGGGTGAATTTATGACAGAGGTAGGCCGGAGCAAAAAAAAAATACCAAAAGAAAATTACAATGATGAATTGACTATAGAGTGGTTATGTTCTGAATTTTCGAAGGGAAGCCGGCGGGAATCGAGTTGTATGGTACCTTCGCCACTGCTGCTTACCTATCTCCATCCCAAAAGAACAGCGTCTCGTTGCTCATCTCCGAGTCCTCAGCGAACTGCCTGAACAGCCGGTCTCTAGTACTGTTCATGATGGGTGTTGGGTCGTCGCAGTTGATCGTACTGGTGGTCACAGGGAGATCCCTGTCCAGTTTCGAGTAAGTCTCTGATATGTACTGGATTAACGCGTTGAGGATCTGTTGCTTTCTCTGTAAATTTTACTGTTGATTGATATTGGTGATGTTGGTGATCCGTGCCTCGGAAAGCACGTTAAGCCGTTGGTCCCGGCTGTTATTCGTGGATCTTTGACAGTCGTTACGGATAGTCAGAAGCCCGAAAGTCTGACAACCAGTCTTACCAAGGGGTATCGTATTACCCAGTAACTGGGTTGTGGAGGTCAGATAGGCAGTCGCTCCATGTAAAATACTGGTACTCGGCTGCATCCGGTAAGACTGGAAGCCGACCCCAACATAGTTGGGAAAAGGCTAGGCAGATGATGATGATATTGGTGATCTTGAGAAAAGGGAAAACTGAAACTGCAGGAGAATACTCAAGAATAACTAAAAATATGGCTAGAAAAACTAGGAGTTACTTTGCCAAATAGTCCGTATCATCAATTCCAGATAAATTCCGGTTCTCTTATCTGGCAAATAGACTCAAAAACAGAAAGTAGATCTTGGTACCTGTTGGGCACTGAATCGAGGTTTATGCTCGGGCCACACTGAGGTAAATTCAGCGCGGGATGCGGGCTGTGACTGCGCGCTGTGATTGTTATACTGATTAGGAAGTCAAGTGACTACTTGCGCCAGATGAGGTGTTCACTCCATACAGGTTTTGCTGAGACTTTGTTGTTTTTTTTTTCTCTCTTATTTGTATTTGTAATGATATGTACGTGATTACTAGTTTATTTATTTATTTATAAGTATGTATTAGGTATGTTGAAACTGTGCGTATTCCTCGTCACTTTTCCCTAAAGGTTCATTTGAAACCAGCGTCAGATAGCATATATCTGGCATTAATGCTAAAATGAGCCTTTTTTGGCGCAGCCGTGAGGCACACACTATTGTTGTCTGTAACCTTTTTATTTATTTTGTGTTTTGTGTTTCACGAACTGTGACAAAATAAACTTTTTTTCTTTCTTTCTTTCTTTCATACAAGTTATTTCACACAATCGGTGCGAGCGAATTTCATCCTGCATCCCGCGCGGGATTCGTTTCAAGTTGGCCAGAGCTTCATGTAAAAAAAGATAAGTCACAGTTAGTTTAATAACAAAATAAACTATGGGGCGTAATGAAATACCTGAAAATCCGAAGGACAGGTACAGTCTTCCCTCTTCATGAGCTTGCAACATTCCACCTGGTCTGCCTGGAGTGTCACTGTGGGTAACACCAACTGGCTGACGTCAGGAGTTGAGTAGTCAGTCATGATCAAGTTCCAGCGGTAGCTTCGACGTACTAGCTTCTCTTTTACGGCCTGGTAAGGGTTAAAAACTGTTTCAAAATATAGTACCTAGAGGCCGCTATAGAAAAATAAGCTACCTAATGCGTATAAAATCGAAACTCCTACTTTAAACGCGTGAAAATCGCGGTAAATCTTTTCATAGTCACCCCGCGTCCTAACCAAAGCGAAAGTCGCGCGAACACGCGACCGTCGCGTTCATTTTGTTCGGCGAACCCGAAAGCCTGGTTGTACCGCCTACCGATTGTCCGAACAAAAAAGTGACATAATTATGAGTGATGTGAAGATCGCATATTCGCGCGACTGTTCGCTTTGGTTAGAACGCGGGTTCAGTGAACATGAAGCCCAGTTTCACTTCTGAACTAAGTGGTATAAGTATGTATTTTATTTTTCTATGCAACGCTTATTATAAAAAAACTTTATAAACCTGAAGCAGGAAAGGTATTCTCTTCTTTTGCCAAGTAGCAAAGGCGACTCAAGATAATTCTTTTTTTTATTATTTTCCTCAAAAAATATTGGCAGTATCAAATTATGAAGTTACGAATATCCGGATTTTCTTAAAAGAGGATTAAGTTAGGCTATTCATCAATCGATCAACTCAGCCTATTACAGTCCACTGCTGGACATAGGCTTCTCCCAGGCTGCGCCACAACACCCTGTCCTCCGCCTTCCGCAACCAGTCTGTCCCAGCCACCTTCTTTAGGTCGTCTGTCCATCTAGCTGGGGGGCGTCCCCCATTACGCTTGCCGATACGCGGTTTCCACTCCAGGACTCATCTGCTCCAACGGCCATCGGTCCTTCGACAGACATGACCGGACCACCACCACTTCAGTTTGCTTATTCTGCAAGCTATGTCAGTAACTCCAGTTCTTTTCCGGATAATTTAATTCCTGAAATCCTGATAGGCATTTTATGTCATAAACTTACCCTCCTATAAGTGTCCATGACAAACCCATTCTCTCCAACAATGATGTAGAAGCTAGGTTCAGGTCTCATCGTCTTCAGCGATTTGGCAGAGTCTCTGGTTAAGCCAGCGTGCACCCAGACCCTGATGTTGGAGACTCCTAGCAACTCATATAAAGTTCTGTCTACATCTGTAAAAAGAAAAAGATGATTAAGATATACCTATTTTTTCAGTTCATCCAACCCTGCATAAATAATCGTCATCAAAACATAAAAAAGAGGGAAGATTAAAAGAGGTGTTTATCTACATTATGATTTTTCCCTAAATTGTTAAAAAATTAACTATAAATAAAAAAAAAACATAAATTTATTCACGGACAGACAGCGCAGCCTAACCGCTAAGTCCAGAAGCATGAAATTTTGCACAAGAGTACCTCATATAATATCATGGCAGTGAGTACTGAGTACTAAGAAAGGATTTGTAAAAAAAACATCCTCATGTATGGAAGTTCGTCATTTTTTCCTATGGCAATTCACATCTACTAACTCCAAAGTCTCCAAACTTTTAAATCAAGATATCAAAATCCTAACTAGCACCCTATATCTGACCTCCACAGCCCTGTCACTGGGTCCCCCTAACGTCGAAACCTATCTGTCCCTTTTTTCCTAAGTCTCTGGACTTACCAATCTCACTCTCCAATATAATAGCAGCATCAGTAGCGTTCCTTGATTCCAGGTGGTCATCAAGCGCCTTCACAAGTTGCTGGGACCCTAACAAGGTCCTTATGAGTGGTAGCCCTGTTTCCGAAGCCAGATCTTCAGCCATTGTCCATGGAGACCAGGAGAGGTCGATTATCATGGAAACTCCTTTGGATACTGCTGAGCATACTGAAAAATAAATGAGTCTCTAGGCAATCAGATTAAAATAAAAATCTAGGCAAACCATTGAACAAAACTGTGGTCATAACAGAGGTCCTCTTTATCAAAAACAGTCAAGCAAGCGATATTATAATGTTTCATGGCAAATTATCAAAACAGTACTCTTAGGCCGCGTCCTAACCAAAACGACCGTCGCGCGAACCCACAATCGTTGTGCTCGTTTATGTGAATTTATCATACCCGCCTGTTAAATCATGCTATGCGGCATGTAAGTCATTATTCAGTTCTAACGATCGCGTAATCACAAATTCGCGCGACAGTCGCTTTCGGATAGGCTGCAGGGTTACGCCGCGTCCTAACCTAAGCGATCGGTCACGCGAACCCGAACGAGTCGCAGGCGTCGGGTTTTAAAATAGTTAAGTACCTACAAATAATCGCATATTCGCGCAACTAGCGATAATTATGACTTAAATATGATTAAGATACGACTTTTATAGATTCACTTCTGTATCCGTCTGTCTGTTACAGAAAGAGAAGTGTGACCGCCCAATTTAAGGTTTAAAGTAGCGATTGAGGAATCCAACTAGCAATATGACTAAAACGCTAGCAAATCCCCTCTTATGTGACTTAAGACCTATTCAAACATAAGCGGTATTCGCTACCGTCTGCGGTAGAGAAAACCGAGTGGGTATGCGGTAACATTACTGTTCACACCAAAGAGGATTTCACGCTCTAGCCCAGGAACATAACATAAGTACATAACATAATCAGCCTATAATGTTCCCACTGCTGGGACACAGGCCTCCTCTCTGTGAGAGGGAATGGCCGTAATCCACCACGCAGGCCCAGTGCGGGTTGGTAGATGTCACATGTCTTCGAATTTTTGGTTCTAGGACATGCCGGTTTCCTCACGATGTTTTCCTTCACCGTTTTGAGAGCAGTGGTGATGAAATAATTTACACAAAGTAAAGCGCCTGTCTGGGTTCGAACCTACGACCTACAACTAGTAAGTCGCGGCCGATACCACTGGGCCACCACTGCTCCTACCGAGCCGAGGAAATTGATACAAAATACCTGAGCGAAACCCGCGCAGTATGCACCTCTACCCACAGCGACAGCGAATACCGCTTAGTTTTGAATAGGCCTTAAATCTTTCCGATTAAAAAACACTCACGTATCCTAAAGCTCTCATCTTCCCGCTCTCTATCCAAAGGGACAATGGCATCATCAACCTTAACATCTGGTCTCACAGTTTCAGATATTTTCAGAGCTTTGCCGATGTTATGCGCCAAATCTTGTTCTTGAGTCTCGACTATGAATACTAGAAGAAATAATTACGATTATAATCTATTTAAACAGGGTCAAATAAAATTAGGTAACGAAACTCCGCAGACGTGATAGAAATCGATATCTATAATGATTATAACAAAAAAAAATTGGATGATAATTTGTTTTGGGGGTCAATGACCGCAGGTAGCGTTGTTACATGATTACTTGAATTATTTTATAATTCATCTGACAATTTATATTTTTATGTAGTAAGTACTTATTCTGATTTTTTTTATTACCTATAATAATTTTGTAATGTAACTTGAATATTTTTTTTAATAAGATTAATAATAATATAAATATTTGCACATGTACCCTATTAGGTAATGATACAGTCTACTTTTTATCTATTTGTAACATCTGTTTATATTACCTGTAAAATAATTTGATTTGACTTGATGAAGTTTAGCTAAGAAAATGTTTTTTTCTTGTGTTTAGATATCGATAACCATCACATCTGTGGAGTGTACAGAAACAAAAACATACTTCAGAACTAATATTTCAAGCATACGGTCGACGACCTCAAAATAAATTATCATCAAATCATTTTTTATTTGTTTTGTTATGTTTAGATATTGATTCCCATCATGACTACGGAATTTCGCTAGCTAATTTAATATTTAACCCTAATAAAAATGAAATTCTGTTCGTTGGTAAAATGCACTTCATAACGGCTGGGCCGATTTGGCAAATTTTTGTTATAAAATGTTCGTGACAGTCCGAATAAGGTTGTTACGAAAATAAATATTTGAAAAGTTTCCGGGATAACTCGAAAATTGGTGAAAACTGAAAGTACAGACGCCAGCACATCAAGCTACCCGAAACTGTCAAAATTTCCCAATCAACTTTGAACCTTATGCTTTAACAATAAAGTTGAAAATCTATTAAAGAAATTTGACAGATTGTAGTAGGTTGATGTGTTGGCTTCTGTACATTTTGAATGAGCATTTTGTAAGAAAGAAAATACATTTATTTGCGGAAAATATATAAAAAAAAACAAAATAACAATTAGGGAGAAATCCGTTTTGCATGATAATCATGCATCACATCTACGCAAAACGGCCATCGCTCAGCATAATGCTAATGCTAAGACCCTATACGAGACAGAGCCCTAGCGCTGGTTTTCAGCGACAGCCGGCGTAGACGTGATGACGTCAGACAGTGCAGCATACGATTAGATTTATATAAAAAAAACAACAATCAAAAAAAGAAATGAAATAATATACATTACAAAAAGATGAATGAACATGAAAAAATTTGAAGTGGTAACATTCCGGGCAACGACTCACGCGCCGCCGTCGATTATTAATAATTTGTATTAAATTATTGAAATTTGGACTGGACAATGTCTGTGCATCAGCTAGTCATGAATAAAATCATTTATGACAAATTATTATTGGCTTTTTCGACTATCAAGACTTTCGTGACTGTGAACTGTAATTAATCTATTTTACTAATTTTATAACTCATTTCATGTTTTTTACTCAGACCAAATAAAAAAGTTAAGACAATAAAAGTGAAGCATGCTAAAACTACACCTCCGCTCTGTGCATACACGCACACATTTACAATCAAACTACACCTCACTAAGTGCACACATGTTTACGAAACCGGCTTCACTTTACTGTTGACAGCCCTCTGTCTTTGTTTTTTATTTGGTCTGAGGTTTTTTAATGTTTTTTTTTTCGATTTCGACTACCGACTTTACTGACTGGACTTGCTTTTAATACAAAAAAAAATATACTTACCAAATCGTAGACTCAGCTCCGAGATGACGCAGCCCAAATTGACAAGTAAGATCAATAAAAGCAAATAATAAAACGACATTTTGATCTTTATATTTCCATTTTTGTTTTGCGAACTGAAATCTTTTTAATAACTGCAAGATTTGCAGTTGTTGCAAGTTCTTATTTTATTAATTAAAATAGCTGAAATGTATTCTTGAAGTAAATATGGTATCAGCAATGTTAGTAAGACGTAGAATATAATTCTTAATTTTTCTAACATTACTGTCAAGCGGCCATCTTGAATTTTCAAACTCGTAAAAATATGTAGCTAACGTGGTTCTATTGGTAACAATATCTAATTTCTACAAAATTGAACTAGTATTTCATTTAAAAACTATTTTTTTTTCATGCCACCGGAACCAGAAAAAACAAATCTCCATATTTTATAACCAACTCCAAAAATGAAGACGTATTCAATGATTCCTCTGTATACTTCTGCTTTTTGAAAGGGATGTCCTTGTCTTCAAATCTTTCTCTGTAAACTATCGACTTTCATAAAACTTAACCCATTTATTTTCCCTTTAAAACTGCACCAAACTGAATATTTAAAGTTATAACTAAACGTTTTACGTCAAGGGGCGCGTACCTACCTAATGCATTATGATTTATGATTGCCGTATAATTTGGTTAGCAAGACAAATGATGGGTAAACAATGGGAAACATTGTTAGACGGTATTTTAGGTCTTCGATACAGTCGCGTACAAACGGCTTATGAAGATACCTAAACCGAAGCACCTAAGGTCTTAGGTATTTGGGACAAACTTAGTACCTACCTATTTGCTAAATGAAACTAGCATCTTGTTACCTTAATATTTGCATGCCAATTTATGGCGAAATGTGTCAGCGCACTATCAAATTATATCATTATAAGTATATCTACCCTATCATCTTTTGTTCAACATCTACCATCCCCCATCGGCCATCCGGGCCGTCCGGGCCCGGATGGGACACGAATCATGCACGGTGGAGGTAATATAAACTGCCATACAAAATGTACTTATGTAACGTTTGAAATCCGTGCCCCGTCCGAGCCAAGTATACCTACGGCACGCGCCGGACACGGCCCGCACCCTAATTGCGTAACTCATTATCGGTTCAATTCAATTCAATATAAAATATTAAATATTCAATCGGTATCTGAATCATTTTGAAGCAAATTGCTAATCCATTGCTTCATAACTTGGAAAAATTTGTCTGCTCAACACGTAAATAACGCAATGAATGTTGTTGAACTGTCAAAATGAAACCGATTCCGATTGATAATGTGTTACGCAATTGCCCCGCAGGTCTCATATAAATCATCCCTTATGTTTTTTTTTTTTTTTTACGTAGACTAGCTAGCTCAACCGACCAGCATAGCTATTCACAAACACTCGATACGCTTCCGTATCGTATCGAACATCAATCAATGTTATCGTAGGAGTCTTCTAAACGCTGTTCACAAGTCCAAAACCCGAAAATTTTGTCAGTTTAAAACAAATAGACGCCCGCTATTCTTCCAACAGCTATTTTCTGTCGGGGGCAAGTCAAATCAGGTTATCGAAATGTGTAATTTTCGATACGATAGCCTGTCGTATGGTTGTGAATAGCTATGCAGGACAGGGTTAGTCCCGATCGGTATAATCGCAACACAACGAGCAGAAGTGTTATCGAATATTTAAGACTACTTACCGTCTTAATAATTCGATAACATTTCTGTGCGCAACGATACACACAATCAATTATTCACACGTAACTGCTTCACGTAAGTCGCTATGATTTCACAAGTGTGGGAATATGGACACGTGGCGTCTTGGACACGCTACCCTTGGAACTAAGGTTCTGTGATTAAAAGGAAGGGTAGGTAAATGTGTGTGTGGGTTGGGTTTCGATTTCTACCGGTCGATTCTGTAAATATCACTGTGAAAACTTAGGGTCAGTTCGCACCGCGACGCGACGCGGCGCGCAGTTTTCAAGACAGCAATACAATTATAGACCTTATCTACTACACAAAAAGGTACATAATTCAGTGAGGTGGTGTCTACTACGTCGAGCTACGCAACGCGGCGCCGCGCGGCCCACCTCACTGAATTGTGTACCTTTATATGTAGTAGATAAGGTCGATAATTGTAATGCTATCTTGAAAATCGCGGTGTGAACTGACCCTTAGGTTTAAGTGAATAGCGAGTCTGCCAATCCCTAGCATTAGGTAGATGGAATGGCAATTCACTTCACCTATACTCCATAGATTTAGGTAGTTAAATAAAGGTAAACAAAAAAAACACGTGACGTGGTTAACCGACTCAACATAATACCAGTCTATTCAGTTGTCATGCTACGTCACAGTTGTACTCTTCAATTTAGCAATGTTATAATTAATTCGTTAATACCGCTACCGTGCGTTCGTTAACGTGCTTTCCGAGTCAAGGAGGGGTCTCGGCATGTAAAGATGGTGACCCATCCACAGACTAACCGCGGCAAGCGTAGCTTAAACTGATCGATCAACCTGTGCGATTGTTGTTATTTAGCCACGGGCCCCTCGCGCGATTATAGGTCTATTTTGTTTTTTTTTTCTTTATTATTCGAGTTATTTTTTATGATTTTGTATGCATGAGTTTTTGTGACAAATAACCCTATATTCTTAACTTCTGGCACAATAAGGTACAAAGGCGGACTTAATGCCGACACAACACATGATTTTTCTGCGGCGGATTTCTTGTATTTGTTTTCTATAATAAAATTGTCCCATTTCAGGATAGAGGCCTCTCTTCTCACACAGAGAACAAGCTTTGATCGCCGTACTTACTAACTGCGGTCTTATTCAGACCGTAAGTCCAGTCAAGGTGTCCTCCTGTCCTCATGACGATGTTTTTCTATACCGTATGTTATTATAGCGATACTATCTACTAAAACCTACAAAACATCACTATAATAACATAGGTGCTTGTTTACCAGATCCTAGATTAACGTACAAAAATAAATCTTTGATGTTCAACAATTATTACACAGGCATGTCCATGACCACCGCCACCCCACCAACGCCAATTGCTTCCATGTTTGGTAAATAATTAGTACTCATGGTACTAATTAGTACTCTAACAAAAAAATTGGTACCTTAGTAGTTTTCGAGAAAATCGACTTTGAAGGTGGCTGCGGTGGTCACGGTGAAAAATGCTGTCCCATACATTTTGACCGTGTAAATCAAGCACTTTTCTATGAAACAGCTGAAAAATAGCGCTAGGGCATGGAGAATAGAAGCACAGAGAACTGGCTCTGTAGTGAAAAAGTGTCTGGAAGACGCGCCTCGTGTATTTTGGCTTTTACGTAGTTTGTACGTTGACATAAAGTTGAGGCAGAGTTGATAGGGCTACAGCAGTCCACTGCTGGACATAGGCCTCTCCCAGGCTGCGCCACAACACCCTGTCCTCCGCCTTCCGCATCCAGTCTGTCCCAGCCACCTTTGGTCGACGGTCCATCTAGCTGGCGGGCATCCCACACTACGAGACTACTGGGGGGCATCCCACACTAGACGAGTAGCGAATACGCGGTCTCCACTCCAGGACTCGTCTGCTCCACTGTCCATCGGTCATCGGTCGACAAACATGGCTTCAAGTTTGCTTACTCTGCAAGCTCGGACTCCGGTTCTTTTCCGGATAATTTGATTAAAAAGTGAAAGACAAAAAATTCCGTTCATCAGAAATAAAATCCAGCATAAGGTTACTATTTTACAAATAAAACGAGCAATGTCTTTAATATATAATAACTATTTATGTATGTATATAAACATGACATCAATATGATAAGAAAAAAATATTGATTTATCTAAGTCACAAATTAAAGGAAATAAAAATAATGATACCTTAACTGTAAACAAGATACAACCTCACGCTACATTTGTATTAATCAATTAATTAATATTATTAAACAAAAAAAATTAATAAGTAATCATAATAATTTTTTAAAAACTTTTTTTTTGCATTGTTGAAATCTATTTTGTGTTAACGCTAAATTCTTAATTTCTAATTAATTCAACGCTGCATAATATACAATGTTTGGGTCCGTTTAGTGTAAATAAAAAATAAAACAATAATTAAAAACAAAAACAAAAAAAAAGTTGCAAAAATTTAAAAAAAATCGTCGTCGAAAAGTTTGATTTTATTTACACATTTTTTTTTTTAATAAAAGAAAAAATATTTTTGTCCGAATTTTTTTTGTCGAGATTCTTGATACCGATTTTAGAGGTTTCACTTTTGTGGGCACTAAATGAACCCAACTTTGCGCAGAACTATGGACAGGGCGGCGCCCCATATAACTTAAGAACTACCTCTCCGAAAAATCTCTAGTAAAATCTAATTTATACAGATTTCCACACACCCCAAAAGAAAAAAAAAATACCTATGCTACATGAAAAATACCAGAATGAAAAAAAAAACTACAACACATCACTATCTCACGGTATAAAATTTTTCTGCATAAAAATCTCCACCTTGACTAGGGACGGGCAAAACTATCGATAGTTTCGAAAAATAAAAACTTGGTATCGGTTCTGACTTCTGGTATCGGTCGATATCGATAATTTTGCGCGGCCCAAGCCCGCTATTACTAAACATAGTGGTTACCGCGCGACATTATCTGTAAATCGATATAATTTATTAAACATGAATAAATGCTTGTTCCGGAGTGAGAGGAATTTGTCGATACCACTGTTCCGTTGCAAAAATTCAATCGCATTTCGGAACATTAAAAAAACTGACGCGATGCCGTGTTTGGGATAGTAGCTGGTGATATCTTTTTTACGAATTTTAGAGCCAAAAACTTGGCTTAAATGCGAAACGATTTTAATGTTTTAAAATCTTCAGTAAAAATATCGATATCGGTAAGATGGGTATTGAAAACAGTTCGTAGATTTTAATAAATTTTTGCTAAACGGCGGGTTAAAAACCCTCGCTTTTTTATTACCGAAAAATACTTCCGCAACAGTATCAAAAAAAATTACCATGAAATAGGAAAAAGCGGCGATTCTGGGGCGTTTGTTATGTAATTTTGACGTCCAAAAAGATCCCGATTCTCAGCGTAGAGTTCAATAAATGACTTTTGATTTTGATTCTTCTATCTCCTTTCTACTTTATGTGCTAGATAGAGATACCGCTATTTTTAGTAGTACTATTATCCCAAACACGATACTGCCTGACGCACCGATATCCTGATTAACTTTTAATAAAAACGCGTCCTTATAAATAAAAAAAAAATACAAATCTAGGAACATTAAGAGCTTAAAAACAAAATAATGCTAAATAATTAATTTACCATTTTTTTCTTTAAAACGTGGAAGATAAATTGAAGTTTTTAGCGAAGAAGTGGTGTAACCGTTTTTTTTTTTTTTTATTTCATTTTCAACAAACAACGGAGTAAATGTACAGACGCCAGCACATCAAGCTACCCGAAACCGTAAAATTTTCCCAATCAACTTTGAACCTTATGCTTTAGCGATAAAGTTGAAAATCTATTAAAGAAATTTGACAGATTGTAGTAGCTTGATGTGCTGGCGTCTGTACAACCCGCAAGAGTTAACTTTTGACTTCGCTCAGATGCCGTAAGCGCGCGGTACTGAGGTGTCGATGGCGAGACCGGTAATAGCGCGGGGGTCGGGAGGGGCCGCTCGGGTCTCAAGTAACTCTTGAGGGTTGTATTGTCAATACGCTGTCTCACGGCAGGCCCAGCAGGGCAATTGCGTAACACATTATCAATCGGAATCCGTTTCATTTTGACAGTTCAACAACATTCATTGCGTTATTTACGTGTTGAGCAGACAAATTTTTCGAACTTATGAAGCAATGGATTAGTAATTTGCTTCAAAATTATTCAGATTCCGATTGATAGTCATCATCTGCCTAGCCTTTTCCCAACTATGTTGGGGTCGGCTTTCAGTCTTACCGGATGCAGCTGAATACCAGTATTTTACATGGAGCGACTGCCTATCTGACCTCCACAACCCAGTTACTGGGTAATACGATACCCCTTGGTAAGACTGGTTGTCAGACTTTCGGGCTTCTGACTACCCGTAACGACTGTCAAAGATCCACGAATGACAGCCGGGACCAACGGCTTAACGTGCTTTCCGAGGCACGGAGGGGTCTCGGTATGTAAAGATGGTCACCCATCCACAGACCAACCGCGGCAAGCGTAGCTTAACCTGATCGATCGACCTGTGCGGCTGTTATTATTTAGCCACGGGCCCCTACCGATATAGATTCCGATTGATAGTGTGTTACGCAATTAGGTTGCCGTCTCCTGTGATACAGTTTTTTAACTAGTACACAATACAGGCGATCTTTTCCACTAAAGTTAAGTATTGCATTGTATTGCACAGTTTTTCCTTATCCGTAACTGGTAGAAAAATATCTGTAACACTGTTGTCGTTGTTTTTTTTTTTAATTTTTCCGAATGATTTAATATTTTCGAAATGCAAAAACCTTATATTTTTCTTCATATACCAACTAGTCAAAATCATTATTTTTGAAGTCGTGTGAAAACCAAACGCGCGCAAAGCGTTTTACATGGTACAGACGCCAGCACATCAAGCTACTAAAATCTGTCAAATTTATTTAATAGATTTTCAACTTTACCGCTAAAGCATAAGGTTCAAAGTTGATTGGGAAAATTTGACCGTTTCGGGTAGCTTGATGTGCTGGCGTCTCTACAGTCATCCACAGATAACTGGTAACAATTTGAGATTGACAGCGCCTTTATGTCGTAGCAGTAAGGGCGACTTTTGTAGTGCAAGCGTTACCAGTAATATGGCTCTACATTATACAATGCTAATTCATTTTTCAGACAGTTATTCCATGATATTATAATTTCATTTAAAATTGTTTATCGTTCCTTTTTGACCGAAATTTCTTCGGTATAAGTAAAAAACCCGAAGTTACACCACTTCAGCACTAAATACCGGTAAGACGGGGTGAATAGGGATGCAGGGGTGAATCGGGACGAACTTTAAAATGGATTTTAACGTTGACGTAATAAAGTTTATTGCCAACAAGGACACTTAATCGTTAATTATAATATAATAAACACATTAGAGTCCTTTTTGGCAAAAAAAAAAAAAACAATTATTTCAATGTTAAAATCCATTTTAAAGTTTCGTCCAGATTCACCCCTGCATCCCTATTCACCCCGTTTTACGGTATCTCAACTTTGATACATATCAACGCACTTGGACATTTAAAAATCGGTGCGTTTTGTCATTTTCTTAAATTAAAAAAAAAAAACAAAAAGGCTTCGGCTGCTTTGACAAATGGAGCTAAACGATCTTTTGGCTCAAAATTTTCGCGAGATGCTAGTCTTAAACTTAATTATTTTATTGGAAAATGGCCGAGAACCCACCCATCCATTACCTACATATCGAGAGACTCGTGCCTCAGAAAGCACGTTAAGCCGTTGGACCCGGCTGTCATTCCTAGATCTTTGATAGCCGTTACGGGGAGTCAGAAGCCCAAAGTCTGACAACCAGTCCTACCAAAGGGAATCGTGTTACCTAGTAACTGGGTTGTGGAGGTCGGATAGGCAGTCGCTCCGTGAAAAATTCTGGTATTCAGCTGCATCCGATTATACTGGATCCCGACTCTAACATAGTTGGGAAAAGGCTAGGCAGATTGATTTTTGAGTGAGAACCCACCTTGATTGACCGGCTCCTTTAGACATTTTCAACAAACTATGTTGGTGTGTTGCCAAATTTTATATAGTCTTAGGTCATTATATAGATACTGGGATAGATGGAAGGATAACGCGCTTAAGACAGGGCACCGGAAAGGTGGCCAGACGCGATCAAGAAGGCTGTTGGAGACAACATCTACCGAGCGGTCCACATAACAGAAGACTGCATAACTTGGAGACGCGTCATATGTTGTCACGATCCTCAGCATTGAGGGAACGACGAAGAAGGTCATTATCGGCCTTATTACAAAACAAGGTTTATCTTTAGAACCAGGCTTAAACCATCGAGCGATTTTTAAATTTCAAAGTATAATCCGACAAAGTTAAAAGTTCTTATTACAAAAACTGACGTTAAACCCCGAGTCTAAGTTGTCAATTTTGCATTAAGAACTTTACGTTTTGATGAATAATGTTCAAAATACAGTGACTGGGTCGAAAATTTAGCCTAGATCTAAAACTTAGAACTCGTTTTGTAATAAGACGGTATAAGTTTCAAGTCACTAACTAGAATCTCTATAGAGCAATTTTACTTCTCTAAATATACTTAGTTTGGCTCGCATTTTCATAGCAGAATGTTTGGAAAAATCTACGTCGATGTTTTTATAATTCAGCCCACAATTTTTGATAATCAACCGAAGCCAACATTACATTTAACTTCATAGTCAAAAAATTAGTTTAAAAAATATAAGACCTTTATATTACTAGTACATACATAATAATTTTATTCGAATAAAAAAAATCTTTATATAACTTAATATTGTTAATACATAATACATCACTCGAACTGACGGTAGACATGACAAAGTAAACACACAGGGTGTTTAAATGACGACAGAGTTAGCTCAAAAATTACCTTGTTTGGTGTAGAGGTAAGCCGTTTCAAGAATTGACATCGTCGAATTGGACACCCTGTATACAGAAGTGACACTTCTTACAGTAAAAGCCAGGTTTAATCACACAAGGTATAGTCGCTGACGATAACAAAAATAGTTCTAAGTCTTCAGGGCTTCGTCAAAATCAAACAATGATTTGATTTTGATTTTTTTTTAACACGTTTTACTTCTACACTCATTAAGTTCTAGATGGAGCTTCAGAGCCTGCGTCCTCTGGCGGCACGGCACGCCAAGGGATTTTTAGGAACCACTGTACCTCCACACCCGGCGCATTTTGATACTAGGTATTTTTTTTTGGATAGAATAGACCATTTTAAGTGTAATTTGAAAACCGCAAATTCTGAAAAACCATAGGGGCCGAGCAAAAAATTCCCAAAGTTTTTTTTTTTTTGAAAACCTGCGATTTTTATAGTAGCTATTTTTTTTTTTGATAGAATAGACCCTTTTTAGTGTAAACTTGAAAACCGCAAATTTTGAAAAACCATAGGGGCTGAGAAAAAAATTCCCAAAGTTTTATTTTTTCGTTTGCGGAGCCCCTATTTCTGTGTAACCTAACCTCAAAAAACATAAAAGTTGCTTAAAAGGCGTAGTAAGAGCCCCGCTTCGCGGGGCTCTAGGGTCTAAAAAAAAATAACCACGAAGGGGATGGCGGGGTCTGTTCGCTCGCTTCGCTCGCTCACTAGACCCCGCCATCCCCTTCTAACCTAACCTGTCCGAGTCGGGGTGCCCCAAGTCCTGAGCTCGCTTCGCTCGCTCTTGCATCCTAAGATGTCATTACTAATGTGTTATTTTGTATATTATGTTGGTTTAGTGTGTAGTGGGTGTGGAGGTTTAAAAAAAAAAAAAACGGAATTTTTTTCTTGGCCCCTATGGTTTTTCAGAATTTGCGGTTTTCAAATTACACTAAAAAGGGTCTATTCTATCCAAAAAAAAATACCTACTATCAAAATGCGTCGGGTGTGGAGGTACAGTGGAGCCGATTTTTATGGCGACGATTAATAATATAACTTAATAGTTTGACAATAAAATTGAAATTTCAATGATAAGGTCGTCGCTACATGCCGAAGGATACTGCGGCATCGTTGCAATCAGTATGCGCTTGCATGTAGTGTCGAAGGACCCCCTACCATGCCGTGCCGCAAGAGGGCGCAGTTCCTAATACGATGCACTATTTTACTGAGTTTTACCGTACCGTAGCGGCTATCAGGCATATTATGTGAAATACCTTATCACTCAAAGATAAAAATGTCTCTTCTGCAAACTATTTACTTCGTCGAAACTGTCAGTCAGTAACAATAACGTCAAAAAAACTGACAGTTAAAAACAAAATGGCGCAGATTCACATTATCTATACAAAATAGACGTCAATTTTAATTTACTGACCAGTTATTTAATGACAAATTCGTTACTGACTGACAGATCACCGTCACGTTTATGACTTCGTCATTACCAAGTGCATTTAGGTGTTCTTTTTGACAGTTTCATTAAATGTCAGAAATGTAGTTTTTTTTTTTTGTTATGTAGCTGCGAACCGTGTGGACCTAGGTTTAAGTCCCAGGATACCATTCTGGTCAAATTGTCGGAGGAGAGATTTTGAAAATGCTATTGAAAATTATATTATATATTCTAATTTATGGTTTTAAGTACATTAGTACTCTATTAATACAGTAACTGTACAAGGTATGAAACTGTCAAAAGGAAAAGAAATGAATCAAAAAAATATACTACACCGGGCTAGATTAAAAATAATAAATAATTGTGCAAAGGAAAACGCAGAAGGAAAGGGTATTTAAAGAAAAATACATTTTTTACCATCAGACCGTTGGAACGCAAACAAAACGCACGCCAACTCACCAAAACGTTAATTTTGAGATCATTAAACCTTTTAATTTTTAAATAGTAAGTAACATAGTTATCGAATTTGATTTAAATATTCACTAGTCCTAAAATGCTAAAGGCATATTAAAAGTTTGTATAAAAATTTCGAAACGAATATTCATTGGTTTCGGAAACCACTACCAGCTTGGCATCGACAAAATTCGATACCCAAAAAACTTGGTATCCAAAACACCGATACCAAAAGAAAAATGATACCGAAAATTCCCAACACTAAAAGTGATATCAAAATCCCGAAACCAAAAAACATCGCGCGATGATACCAAAATTCGGTACCAAAAAATTACCGATACCAAAAAAATCGGTACCAAAATTTTCGGATACACTAAAAAAAACTGATTTTTCGGCAAGTCGGCGGCGCGTTAGTAATTTTGAAATAAAAACCGTTCACTGCATAAAATAGTCTGGATGCTCCGGGTCCTTCTCGAATCTCTTTGCCTCCTCCTGCATGCTTTCCTTTATTTTTAATATCGCTGCCGATTCCGTTTGGTCGTTTTGATCGCCACCAGGGCCGCCGAAACCTGGTTTTTAAAAATAAACTATTTATGACTGTCGATTGTTGATACTGTACATTTTTGTGCGATTGTAAACCGTATTACAGCATAGCTACTCACAACCATCCGACAGGCTATCGTATCAGAAAACGACACATTTCGATAACCTGATTTGCCTTTCCCCCGACAGCAAATAGCTGTCGGAAGAATAGCGGTCGTCTATTTGAATTATACTGACAAAATATTCGGGATCTGGACTTGTGAACAGCGTTTAGAAGACTCCTACGATAACATTGATAGATGTTCGATACGGTACGGAAGCGTATCGAATGGTTGTGAATAGCTATGCAGGTCTACAACTGCTGGTTATATTTACAAGAGAATGGGTGCTAGCTGAAAGACGCGGGCTCCGGGTAAACCCGGTACCGATCGGTGCGGGTAAAATTGTCCCAGCAGTGGGAATATTATAGGATGCTATACACCGTGTTCTTCACGTTATCCATAAACTTTGGCAAACGCTTCTATAGCTTTTACAAATCAAAACTAACCAAGTAAGTAGTATTTAAAAAGGCTTCGTTACAAAGATATTTGCAATATCATTTAATGAAATATAATTGAGCTATGCAGTAAGAAAGGGTCTTAACTTAGTTTTGACAAGTTTCAGCCGGCCAAATCTTATGAATGAAAATACGATTGACGTTGCCAATTCGGATAAAGAGGCATGCATATCGGGTGATTTACGTCAAGGTATTTAGTTTGTATGAAAATTAACAAAAAAAAATAAAAAAATAAGAATTCATTCATGTGTCCATAATGAAAAATGCTTATTTTCATGGTCTGAATATCTGCACCCTAATTGCGAAACACACGATCAATCGGAATCTGAATCATTTTGAAGCAAATTGCTAATCCATTGCTTCATAAGTTCGAATAATTTGTCTGCTCGACACGTAAATGACGCAATGAATGTTGTTGAACTGTCAAAATGAAACCGATTCCGATTGATAATGTGTTACGCAATTGCCCCGCTGGTCGAAGTTTATGTATATCGTCCGGAACACGGTGTATAATGATACTGCCAGCCTATTACAGTCACACTGCTAGGCAGGCATGGCAAAGTATGAGCATTGATCACGATGCTTGCTCAAGACGGGTTTGCGAGTTTAGACATACATTAGCTACAGGGTGGACCATAAGAGTAGTTGGCGATTAGCGTCCTTAATCTCTAGGAATGCTCACTATGTCTCACTGATAGTGGCACGTGTGTTGGATCATTCGGTTCCCTACAAAATGGTTGAGCTGGACGGTGCTGATCCACGCGTCATGTTCGTGAACGGGCGCCGTCGGTTGAGACTGGTCATCTCTTAACTGCCAAGGCTTATTTTTAATCTTATATTTTGAATTGTTTCTTCATTTGTGTGTTTTTTTTTTACATTGTTCTCACATATAGAAGCATCAAGAATAATGTACCCAGGATTTTCTAATATCTTGATTTTAAAGTGTCCATGGAGTTTCTTGCCCGTTCTTCTCCATAGAGACTACGTATTGGAATGGGCAACTAGCTTCAACTTTCTAACTGACTGACTATTTAATTTTGACAATTCAAAAGTGCCTGTACATGGTTTAATTGAAATACTCGTAAATGCTTTGATTTGATTTGAATGCGCGGCGCGGGGAGGTGGCAAAAATTTCAAGGCAATACCTCGAGGATATTGTTTCAAGAAGATGGTGCCACAATCAATACTGCTAGGGTATCTATAGACCTGTTGGAAGAAATCTTCCCGGGAAACCTTATTTCGAAAAGGGGGATATTGAATGGCCTCCACGCCGTCCCGATCTCACTCTGTGATTTTTTTCTATGGGGCTACCATAAAACGGTGGTCTACGAGAATAATCCGAGAGATTTGGAGCAGCTCAAAAGGAACATTATTCGGGAAATTAACAATATACCGAGAATAACGTTTCGCGGAATATTCCAAAATCTACGACTTCGGTTTCAAGACTACCAAGCAGCCGAGGGGCGTCATTTAAACAACATTATTTTTAAGTTGTAAAAATTCCAAGATTTTTTATAATATGTACTAATAAAAAATGTTGTATGTTATATAGTTCTTTTTTTTTATTTCATATTCAAACTGCCAACACCCTTATGGCCCATCCTGTATAAGTCCAGAGGAGCAATTCTCGTAATTTTAAGAACGTTCACAGTCTGATCTCAGTCTCAATCTGTCAAAAATACCTTTAATTTCCCTACATTTTGACAAGTTTTTGACATTTGTTTGTCGCAGAGATGAGACTGCGATTAGATTTTGAACGTTTTAAATTACGAGAATTGGCCTTCTCCTTCTGGTTTCCTCACGATGTTTTCCTTCACCGATGTAAGTTCCAAGATAAACTCAAAGAGTACATGTGAACTGAAAAAGTCACGACATTCATATTCGTTCATCATTCATAGGGTGTTTCATGCATCACATCATGCTGGCTCTGCCTATTGAAAATTGAGGTGTTGCCAATTTATACAGACTGAGGGAGAAATTAAAAGAAACCTATTCTCTTTTCGCTGTTACAGCTATCGCAAAGCTCGATACTATAAAGCCGAGATTAATAAACGTTACTTAGCATATACTTTGTATTTGCATTATTTCTGTCACTCTCGCACAACTGTCAAACTACAAGTGCAAGGTAGAGACAGGAACATACTCAAGCCAACGCACGTTCTTAGGAACGTTTATCCATCTAAGCTTTAGCGCTAAGGGGAGCCCGCGAAATTCAAATTTTCTTGCGTTTTTTTGCGATTCGCAGGCCTGGGTCAGGTTGTATGTTGATCAAAATATGATTCTCGACGGTAACAAATGTGTATTTCCAGAATTATAATAATTAAAATCATCAACAACTACCAGAGGACTTGGGACTGGTCATCTCTAAGCTGCCACGGATTAATTTAACCGGTTCGGATGTGTTCGGCTGTCCTCGGGATGTACTCGGTTTTAAGGTACATCTGATATGTCAGTGAGTGATGGCAAAGTATTCTGTTTGTGTTTTGTTTTCACTTCTGTCGGCACTCCCGGAGTCCCAGTTTTTTTTTATTTTTATATAACTGACACTTTTAACGTGCACGTCTTTCTACATCGTTCTCACATGCATAATTTCAACATGAATGATGTAACCAATGTTTTGTAACGATTTTATGTAAAAGTGTCCATGGAGTTTCTTGCTCGTTCTTCTCCATAGGTACCTACTACGCTTTGGAATGGGCGACTAGGTTCATATTTCTGACTGACTGACAAACTTGTCTGTAATTGGTTTATTTGAAATAAATACTTACGAGTTTGAGTTGTCAGAATTGACCTCAAATGTCATGATTTTACGAAATAGTCATTCTGTACGTTAATTTGAACTAAGACAGTTGTATTGATGATTTTAATGATTATAATTCAGTGAATACATATTTGTTACGTTCTCGAATCATTTTCTGATTCACATACAACCTAATCATCATCTGCCTGCCTTTTCCCAACTATGTTGGGGTCGGCTTCCAGTCTAACCGGATGCAGCTGAATACCAGTATTTTACATGGAGCGACTGCCTATTTGACCTCCATAACCCAGTTACTGGGTAATACGATACCCCTTGATAAGACTGGTTGTCAGATTTTCGGACTTCTGACGACCCGTAACGACTGTCAAATATTCACGAATGACAGCCGGGACCAACGGCTTAACGTGCTTTCCGAGGCACGGAGGGATCTTGGTATGTGAAGATGGTCACCCATCCACGAACCAAGCGCGGCAAGCGTAGCTTAACCTGATCGATCGACCCGTGCGGCTGATATTACTCATACAACCTGATAGTGGCAAAAAAACGTAAGAAAATGAATAATTTCGCTTGCTACCCAGGCGCTTTCGCTTAAGAGTTCGATGCTACCAATTCCCATACCCTATCGAGTGTGGGTTCATTAGATGTGTCTCAACGAGTACCTACTGTTCATTTTACCTAATGATGATGATGATGATGACCTGGATCGGACCCCAGGATAACGGAACCCTTGAATGGCTACTAATAAAATCATTGTCATCAGGTGAAATTAAGAGTATTCGCTGAGACCCATCTAATGAGGCCACACTCGAGGGGATACAGTGTCTATTTTTCTCAACTATTTTTCTAGATTCGTGCTAGACCTACAGAAAGGTGCTAAAAGCAAAATTTTCTAATACTTACTTAAGTTGTAGTCTCCCATGCCTGATCCCGAGTCTTCCCGAGGAGTGCCGGGCCCTCCCCCTCCCACGCCCCCCGGCGAAGACTTCATGCCGTCGACTCCTCCCAGCCCTGAGACAAGAGACCTGGAGGTTACCTTTATCATCACGTCATGGTACTAATAAACACAGATTCGAATAAACTATAAATAGCTATTGGTTTGACAAAGTCAACCAAGTTATGGAACGGGGATTACTTTGCGGAAATCCAAGACAGCATAAAGCAACTTATATAAAAAGTATTTAGTTTAAATTCTGCTAGATCCAATACCTAATTGCATAACACATTAACAATCTCAATCTAAATCATTTTGAAGGATATTGCTAATCCATTGCCTTGATATGTACGAAAAATTTGTCTGCTCAACAACGTACAGTCAACAAAAGAGATAAGTATGCAGGACCGTCGGATATAGTTGAAGTTTAGTAAGAAACCAATGGATGTTGTCGACTGAAATTTAATTTGATAAATGAGCTGTTTGTTTTCTATGAATAAAATTAAATTTCATTCGCGAACATCCATCGGTTTCTTACTAAACTTCAACTATATCCGACAATCCTGCATACTTATCTCTTTTGTTGACCGTACATAACGCAATGAATCTTGATAAAATGAAAGCCATTGCTACTGATAGTGTGTTACGCAATTACCTCGTCGGTTTCCGAATTGAGAATTTGTCAAACTCATCATTACAGGTGTCTGTCTACTACATGTAGTCCGCGAAGTTCAAAATTCCTTACATTTTTTTTTTAATATTGTATTTTGCACGCTTTCACCTTAAGTTAAGTTGAGTTTGACAGCTCAGAAACCAGAAGGCCAATAATAATTCTCGTAATTTAAAACGTTCAAAATCTAGTCGCAGTCTCATCTCGGCGACAAACAAATGTCAAAAACTTGTCAAAATGTAGTGGAAATTTGACAGATTGAGACTGAGATCAGACTGTGAACGTTCTTAAAATTACGAGAATTGCCCCCCTGGTGACCGTCAAGTAAGTTAATTTTAAGAAAAGTTCGTCCTTGACTGGCTCAAGATATCGAACCAATAGATTAAGAAAACGTCAGAAACTGGACATGATAACAGAACTTGGGAAATAACGCTAACTTACTCGGAAGATTCTAATTTCGAGTAAGTTAAAACGAAATTATAACTTTTTTAATAGACTTAAGGTTAGTAGCTTATCATGGTCCTTTTCACAAGTATCCTGCACGCAAATACAACGACACACCAACATGGAAGGCGGCAATCCAATATAATGGCAACATTTGTAAAAGATTTTTTATTATTTTGTTGGTGTCTATGTGACGTTACGCTTGAGTGCAAATTACTTGCAAAATGGAAACCCCAGTAAAGCGAAGATGACAGGTGTTTCGTTTTTAGATGATTCTTTAAAATGTCATAACATGCACGGACAGCCGTTATGTTCCTATAATTTTGTTACGAAATTATTTTTAGTATACATTCTAGATTTCTAACTTGCTTCATTCTCATCCATTAAATTATGCTTCATATAGATTATGTCGAAAATTAAGCGTCTTAAGGCTTGAACTCCCTTTCCTAGAGGAGCCGTGACCGCACTTAAGAGTAAATACGGTCCGAGAGACCAAAAATCGTAAGTAAAAAGTCGTTTGGAGGTTTGACTCTCGCCTATTTCCTCCTCCAATATTGGAACACCATTTTAAAAGATATATAAGGATATATAATATACTGTGTCCCTGTTTTTCTTTTTTCATTAATAGTTGTCAAATTTTTACACTAGGCCAGCGGTTAAAATCGGCATTTTTTTAGGGTTCTAGCGCTTAAAAAAATAATGTATTATCAAAAAGGAAAACATAGGGACAAACAAGTAGTTAATATTTATTATTCTGTAAAAAAATCATTGCTTTATGGTCATTAACCAGAAAGAAAACAGGCGAGAGCGTTTCTATGGAGAAAAGACCACCCGCATTTCCTCTTAACGGCAGCTGTCATGAAATAATGACAGTGGCAAAGATTTAGAAATAGTTAGATTCGCCTTACCGCATCAAAAGATACATAGTAACGTTTCGTTTTGACTCTTCTGACAGACAATGACTTAAATATCATGGAAACGCTATTTTTAATACTGTGTGAGCTCACTCGTCTCAGTATGGACAGTTTTTCGCGTGACAAAGTACGGTGGGAGCAAATCTAGCGATTGATTTAAATCTTTGGGCAGCAGGGTTTGACTTAAGGTGAATGCGCAGTGGTAGACCGCGAAATTCAAATTTTCTTACGTTTTTTGCAATTTGCAGGTCAGTGTCAGATTGTATCTTGATCAAAATTTGATTCGCGACAATAACAGGTACGTATTTATAGAATTATAATCATTAGAATCATTAATACATCTTTCTAAGTTAGATTTGTACCATTAAGCACTTTGCCATAAGAGATTTGTTGTTATGGTACAAATCTAATCTAGGTGAATGCGTCAGCAGTATTTATTTTATTACTTTTTCGGATTTTTTTCAATATTTTGTCGATTTTGGTTTGAACATATACAGGATGTCCCGTAAGTCGACGTCAAGCCGGAATCGGGTAATAGGCTAAGTCATAATGGTTATCAGGAAAATATTTTAAAAATCTATGTTGTGTATTTTTTAAATAATTGACATTTAAATGTCACTTTTTGCCCAACCACATATTCAAAATTAATACTTTGCCAAACTTTGACTGACTGTACTGAACAAAAATGTACTATGCTAGTTTGGCAAGTAGATAACATTAAAAGTTCGCGCATTTAATAAGCATTACATTTTTTTTTGTTTTTTTATTTAATTTTTTTTATTCCGAAGATTTTTTTTTATATTTTTCTGATAACTATTATGACTTGGCCTACTACCCGATTCCGGCTTGACGTCGACTTACGGGACACCCTGTATATGGCAACCCTACTTGTCTATGCTTGAAAACGAAACACATTTTCACGGATTCCCGAAAATAATGGTTACTTTAACTCGCTTAGAACCGAGTAAAAGAAATAAAATGCATATACAGTCAAAAAAAGAGAAGCATGCAGGATCGTCGGATATAGTTGAAGTTTAGTAAGAAACCGATGGATGTTGTCGCCTGAAATTTAATTTGATAAATGAGCTGTTTGTTTTCTATTAATAAAATTAAATTTTATTCGAGAACATCCATCGGTTTCTTACTAAACTTCAACTGTATCCGACGATCCTGCATACTTATCTCTTTTGTTGACTGTACCAATGTTTTCGTAAGAATAGGTAAGAGCTTTGCATACGTTTTACGTAATACTTAAACGACCCCTTTCGGGGTAAAATAATGAATGAAAAAACACAGTTTGTCAATTCATTCTAGTTTTTTATTTTTCAGTAAATCCGTATTAAAAATGCTTAGCGCATAACCTTCTATGTGTATAAAAATAAATGCTGTTCGTTGGTAACCGCATCACTTGAGTACTTGAGCTAGGCCGATTTAAATATATATATTTTTTTAATATTTGTCCGAATAAGGTTTTTATGGAAAGCAAAATTGGAAAAGTTTTTCTAAGGGGTTGTTTGAACAGGACTACGTCTTTGGCGTTAGCTGGTATTAAAAAAAAAACTTAACACATGATACTTAACAAATAAAAAAGCATAAGTAAGTACTTTGATTTGAACACGGAGCACGTTTTTTTTATTACTGAAGGCATTTTTTTCTAGGCCTTGACCAATAATAAGAATTATTATAAAATTATTATTAATGTTTGTGGTGTTAAGTTATACAAGGAAATTTTACTGTAGCTATTAATACATTGAAACGAAAGCCCACAAAGGCTTCGACTGAAAAAAGGACAGTTTTCTTCGTCCTAATCTTCCTTGTCTCTGTTACGTCATAATCTGACAGTGGCAAAAATGCAATGAGCCGGCAACGCATATTGCAAATATATTTGTTTTTAATTAAGGCAACATTATTTACTCGCACTGACATTTAAAGCAAAACAGACAATAGAGATGGGACACCCAAACAAAAGTGGTATTTTCTGGTATCGATTTATACCAACACCCAAACAAAATGAGGTTTTCTGGTATCGATTTATACCAACACCCAAACAAAATGAGATTTTCTGGTATCGATTTATACCAGCTGATACCAATATGCTTGACAAAAAGATAAAGCAGGGCTCTGACACGCCGCTTTCAAAGCGCGTTATAAAACATAATAAAAGCAAATCATTTTTAGCATCATCGACGAATGAAGCGACACGAAACGGCGCCGCACACCCACCGCAACCAAACTCATTTTCCAAAGACTTTTTGTTATTTCTTTGTTTTTTTTTTCACGCAAGTGTCAGAGCCCTTATGGCTTCTGTACACATCGGGCAACGTTGGTGCATACGCACATTTGATATTTATTCACTTTGACAGGACATTTGTGCCTTTATTTTCTATACATGTGTAACACTTCAACACAGACAGCCGAATAGGGTATTTAACAGTTCAATGAGTTATTAAATTAAATTTTTCGAAACGTAAAAAAAGACAAGTCACAGTAAAAATAAATTGATTAATTATCTCAAAAATGGTGAAGTTCTAAGTTTTTTAAAGTCTATACAAGACAGAGAAAGCACTACTGCGATCTGACGTCACAAGACAGGAACGCCATATTAACTTCGGACCATTCAGTATAATGACCGTTTTGGGTGACAAGGATAGCAGACTGTGTGTAACTTCTCCATATTTCCACCAACATTAAATTTTTCACAAATCGTCCATTTACTAACATCTTTGAAATAAGTATTAATTCATGTTTATTTTTGATAATAGTCAAATACCCTATTGTTTAGTCCAACATGGGCCATCGTGTACAGGAGCCATCAAATCGACACAGGCGATCGAGGATCTGTTTTATGTGTACATAAAACAGTCCTTTTTGAGTCCAGAGGCCCACCTTCACTGGCGGGCGGCTGCGGGAGGTGCTGGGGCGCCGGTGCGTGCTCGCCGGGGAGAGGGAACTCCGCCCCCAGTGCTCCAGCGCCCACCGGCTTCATCAGAGTGTACAAGTTGTCTCCCCCTGCCGCGCACACATTATGCGTGACTTTTGGTCGAAACCGGTTTCTTTGTGGTATCGATTTTTTTTGTGTGGTATTATTTTTCATGTCATAGACAAAATCATTCTTTATTTTGTTTATTTGGGTTTGTGTGTGATTTTTGTTCTTATTGAAATAACGATGGCAAGCGAAAATAATAAAAAATGCGATGGTAACTTTATTTACATTTTTATTATGCAAAAAAAAATTAAAATAATAAACTAAGTAAACAATTTTGTCTATGAGAAGGTAACTAAAAACTACGGTACACATTGTTTTATTAATTTGAAACTGGAATTACAAGTCAGAAAAATAATATCGTTTTAATTTAAAAAAAAAAAACACGTAATGACTTTTAATAATAGTTTCTACTTCTCAAATAGAAAATATAGCTATTTCTATTTCATTTTCCATATGAGAATCAACTTAAAAACTAAAGAAGGAATCTATACAGACACAACAGAATAAAAAAATAAAGATTTTTTTACAAAAAAAGATAAAAAAAAGCGTTGTACAGAGGTGAACCAAGCGTGAATGAACCAAGGTTATGTGAGAATGAAGCAAGCGAAACGGAAAGAAAGATAAAAGATACATGGTTTTTACTAAAAAGATAATTGTGAGTACGATGGATCTTATCGTCAGTTTTTAAGATCGCATCGGATGAAGATGAGCGTACATTAACTTTTAATTATGCATAAAGGCTAGTTTTATCTTTGTTGACAGCAGAACTCTATGTTTTAACGCTAAAATTGCATGAATAAACTACCTACATCATTTCCATTATTTTTTATGATGTCACTTTATAAAAATATATTTTCAGAACCATATATAATGATGGTGTATTTTTTCATAAATCTATTATTATTATTTTATATCTTTTTTTATAAAAAAAAAGAAATAAAAACAGACGAGTTTATATTATTAATGTAGACTCATCCTCTTAACAGTTAAATTAACAACTAGTGCGACATTTAAATACCTTGAAACCTGCAAACTTCGTAATTCTTGTTAAAAAATAAATTATAATTTTACTGGTTAGGGTGTGCGTGAGTTTCCATCGATTTTTACTGAAAAATAATGTTTTAGGCGGCAGATGGGATTGCTGGCTAAAATCGTTTGACATCTTTTTTTACGAAAAAAGATAAAAATGTCAATCAACTTTCTTGCGGGGACGGTTAACACATGAAGCGTCTTATGCGGGTATCAAGTTTTTCTTTTAACACTAAAATACGTAAAAGAAACTAGTCAAAAATACGTGAATAAATTTAAATAAAAAGATTTCATCATTTAATTTTTTTCAGATCTTTTGTATATATTTGAGTATAAATCTAATATTAAATTAATTGAATTGAATTAATAACTAATTTTAAAAATCCCTTATTTAGTACCTTTTTAATTTAGAATTTTATCCATCACCCTTAATATAAAATAATAATCTCATTAATTGTATACTAACGCCAACTTGCACCACAGATCACTAAATGCGTTAAACGCTAAATATATTTAAAACATCATACTATCTCTTTCATCTCCAAACGATTGATAGAAACAGAACGATTAAGGGAGACACGTTTAATGGGTAAGTGCCAGGAAAACCCGCGAAATTCGAATTTTCTTACGTTTTTTTTTTGCAATTTTCAAGTCAGTTTAAGGTTGTGAGTTGAACATAATATGATTCGCTAGCGTAAAAAGTATGTATTTACAGAATTATAAACATTAAAATCATAAATACAACTGTCAATAATTGATTGTTAAATAATCATTAATTATTAATGATTATTTCATGAAATATTAATCAAAGGGATTATATGATTATAATTCTATAAAGTCATATTTGGTATGGTCGCGAATCATAAGTTAAATCAACATAAAACCTGACACTGACCGGGACCTGCAAATAGCAAAAAAACGTAAGGAAATTTTAATTTCGCGGGCTACCTACCTAGCGCATTTCTCATAAAACTAAACGCATGAGTGAATTTCACTAATAAAACTAAACGCAAGTGTCAGTGTCACAATTGTTGTGGAATATTGACACTGAGAACTCTTGAACGCGGTTTAGGCCCCTCGCCCACGGCGACTTTTTGTAGCGATGCTGTCGCGGGTTTCGTAAACGTGCGACAGCATCGCTACTAACTCGCGTTAGTCGCATTTTCAACGCGCTACAGAAGCGATGCCAACGCACTACTAACGCGCTACAGCATCGCGACTGCATCGCTACAAAAAGTCGCCGTGGGCGAGGGTCCTTAGATGTGCTGATCGCGTTCAGTGTCATCGGTGAAATTTGCCCGATATGATTTGTGGTGCAAACTTGCCTAAAGGTCTTAAGAGCCATTTCACAAAATTACAACGCTCGAGTTTATTTATATAGTTTACCGCTTGTGCATCGTAATTTAGAGTGATATTAAAATAATTGTAATATCTAATTATACTAAAGGATTTTAGATTAAAATCTAGAATATCATTTTTTAAAGAACTCACTTTATTTAGACTTAACATTTTTGTTGAAATTGTGCTTTTATTTAATCCAAAAAATCGCTGCGAAATTGCAATATAAAACGTAAAAATTGGCCTAAGTCTTTACTTTTTTACTAATTAATGTCACAAATAATCGAAAATCTGGTACATTAAAACACAATAAGAGTATATGTCTGATGCCTTCGAATTTTTTTCCACCCAAATTTGTGAATATTAAATGATAAATATTGGAATCTTAAGTCGACTCTGCGATGAATGTTTAGAAAACTTGTGTTGGGAGATTGATCACCACAAACGCTCCAAGTTGTTTTTTGAAAATGTGATACATTACTCTAACAGAACAAAGATTGGTCTATTTTTTACATGTATTCAACAATTTCAGGGTATAAGCTAAGATAGTGAATTAGGCGATTAAAATCTTTGAAATTTGCGTGAAAACGTGAAATGGCTCTTAAAAACTTTATAACTACCTACCTACAAAAAAAAAAAACTTGAAACCGCTGAACCCTTACCCCGCCACCTTCGCCCAGTCATGGAACTCACCGGAATTTGAGGAATCTTGCGGGCTTGGCATGATCGGTGTCGGCGGCCCTGGGGGCCCGTTGCTGCCGGGCGGGGCCCCGTACGCGCCGGGCGACCCGCCGGAGTAGTTCAGCGGGGCCGCCCCGCCGCCCCCGCCGCCGCCGCTGCCGCCGGCCCAAGCGCCTCGCGGGCCCATACCCATTGGTGGCATACCTGGATAAGATAGACGTTTCAAACTACTGGATGGGTACTAAGGGCCAAAGCACACACGCTACTTGTAGCATCGGCGATCGGCGATTTAGCCGCTTTTTTGAAGCTAAATCCAGCGACCAAGCATTCCACACCGCACACTTAAAAACGCCAAACGCGGCGATTCAGTTGCTTTTCGGAAGCTCGACACAGCCGCTGAACGCTACACTCCGCACACATTCGGATGCCGGTCGCAGCGATTTGGCATCTGCGCCAGCATCGGAGCAGTCGCTAAAACGCGCGATTCCGATACCGCGTCCACGCAGGAAGTCGCGAAAACGCGATGCAGCATCGATACAGCCGCAAAATCGCCGATCGCCGATGCTAAAAGTAGCGTGTGTGCTTTAGCCCTAAGTGACAGAAAACCAGAGATACAGCAGATAAATTACGTCATACGGATTTTAATGAATTTTGGAGTCCGTCCTTGTTGCAGGTGGTCATATTTGTGTGACCCCCTGGTGTGACATCACAAATATAGCAAAAAAAAAGTTTTTTTTTTAGTGAAAACTTCTTTAGGCGCGTTGAGCGTTTTTTGAGATGGGAAAAAACCCGTTGAACTCGCGACACTGTTACCGACACCGCGCTACATTCGGATGTGTTCGGCTGTCCTCGGGATGTACTCGGTTTTAATGTATTTCCGATATGTCAGTGAGTGATGGCAAAGTATTCTGTTTGTGTTTTGTTTATAAGACGATTCAAAAAAGACACACGTTTATTTTTATTCAAGAGGAACAACGAACAGTTTCAATATAATAATAATAATATTCCACAACTATCACACAACGCCATCTAGTCCCAAGCTAAGCAGAGCTTGTGTTATGGGTACTAGACAACTGATAAACATACTTATATATTTCTAAATACATACATATTATAGATAAATTACAACCACTATAAAACCAATATAAAACATAGAAACAAGAAATACACAAAACAGATAGACAACATTGCAGCCCACAACGTTTTCACAGATTAACGATAGGATAACAATACAGTGAAAATAATCGCTAGAGTTACAAATACAATTTATTTATTTTTTCTAACTTATTAAAAAATCGTCTAATGGCTATTATAAAAATGGAATTATTTCAATGGAGGAATTTGTGTACTTTAATTATAACAGTGGCTTACAAGCAGGTGTAACTCACCTGATGGTAATCGACATCTGCAATACCAGAGGCATCGCGGGAGCGTTGACTACCTTTCACAGAGGGGACTCTTTTCAAAGACTGATCCTATCATACATACATAACATAATCAGCCTATAATGTTCCCACTGCTGGGACACAGGCCTCCTCTCTGTGAGAGGGAGTGGGCCGTAATCCACCACGCGGGCCCAGTGCGGGTTGGTGAATGTCACATGTCTTCGAATTTTTGGTTCTAGGACATGCCGGTTTCCTCACGATGTCTTCCTTCACCGTTTTGAGAGGAGTGGTGATGAAATAATTTACACAAAGTAAAGCGCCTGTCTGGATTCGAACCTACGACCTACAACTCGTAAGTCGCGGCCGTTACCACTTAGCCACCACTGCTCTCCTATCCTATATATCCTATCATACTTAACCCAAAAGCCAAACTTTATTTTATCTATGGTCTCGTTGCAAAAGTAAACAAATGGATCGAGAACGTACCTGTGGATGCCAATTTTTAGTGCCATTTACAAAATGAGTATTTTGATTTGACTATTTGAATACTTTAACCCGAAATCGAATACAATTTTTAAATCATAGATGTTTTACATTTTAATGTAGGTCAATGGAGGTTTATTAACATATAACAGACTTCAAAAAAAGGAAGAGTTTCTCAATTTGGATGTTTATATATTTTTTTTTTATGTTGCTCGGGCATAACTCCGTCTTATATAGACGGATTTGCAACATTTTTTTTTAATGGTTAAGGGGTCAGGGGGCCTCAGGGGTGGTGGGGGTGGAGCGGTGAATGCTTATGCGAATCCCGCACCCCCGGCCATAGGTAGAGGTGGAACACCGCGGTGGTTTTAGCCGGTAAGAGTCCGGCATGCCCCTCTGTCCCCCCCACGATGGAGGAAGTCCATGAGGGTCCCATATAAACTTTATTAACTTTGCTTGGGTAGTTTTTGAGTTAGCTTCAATAATACGAACTTTTTCCACTTAGTTTGTATTGATCATGTTTTAAAGAAATTTGACAGATTGTAAGTAGCTTGATGTGCTGACGTCTGTACAACTGAAAAGTGAAAATTTCAAGTTGTTTTTTTTTAAGTTTTTTTAATGCACGTAAGCGCGTGGGGTATTGCTGGATCTCGTAGTCAAAAAGATTATTATGCTTCTAAGTGACTTTGCTTTTTTAACCGACTTCAAAAAAAGGATCTGTGAAATAATTTAGACAAAAAAGTATTTAGGACAGTAATAAAAGTATTAATTATTTAATTTAATGTTGGGATTTGGCGAAGACTTCGAAAAAAAATATTGGTAGGGTTTTTTTGGGTTTTGTAATTAATAATAATAATAATATTCCACAACTATCACACAACGCCATCTAGTCCCAAGCTAAGCAGAGCTTGTGTTATGGGTACTAGACAACTGATAAACATACTTAAATATTTCTAAATACATACATATTATAGATAAATTACAACCAGACACAGAACAAATGATCGTGCTCATCACACAAACATTTGTCCTGGGTGGGAATCGAACCCACGACCTCCGGCATAGCAGTCAGGGTCACTAACCACTAGACCATCAGGCCTGTCATGTCATGTCATGTAATTGGATCCGAAATTATTGTTTAAAAATTAAGATAAGGTGCTATGTAAAGTGAAAGGAATAAAACATTATTTTTCTATTTTTTGTTCGTGATTTTTTGAAGGCGATTGTTTCTTCTTCGAAAAAAATAATTATTTGATTTTTTTTATTAAAATATTCTGAATAAGTTAAAGTAAATCAGTATTTTTCATTTCCTTTTTTCCATTTGTTTTTTTTTTAATGTTTTTTCGTTACATTTTTATTTAGTCAATCGTTTTATAAAAATATCTACTAATCCAATTTTTGCAGTCAATAAAATCAATACTGTGCGTAAATATTCATCGCAACTGCGGAACCCTTCTCTGTGCGTGATTAGACGCGCACTTCACCAATTTTATCTACTTAAATATTTTTGTGTGCCCCCGTACATACAGGGACCCACTTAGTCAGTCACATACCTGGTCCCTGTGGCGGAGGGCCGCGCATACCGGCGGCGTAGGCCCCGGGGCTCATGGGGCCCATGCCGGGCCGCGGCGGCGTCATGCGCGGCCCGCCTAGCACCCCGCCGCCGCCGCGCTCCAGAGAGTTGCCCATCATCCCCTGACCTGTGAAAAATAGGTTATAGGATGCAGGCTAGAACCAAAAAAGTGATAAAAAAATAAATACTTACTACATTAACTTTTTATGTCCCTTATTTCCAAACGAAACATCCTATATCATAAGCATAATCACCATGTAATGTTCCCACTGCTGGGACACAGGCCTCCTCTCTTCGAGGAGTGGGCTGTAATCAACCACGAGAGGCCAATAGAGTTGGTAGATATCACATGTCTTCGAATTTTCGGTTCTAGTACATGCCGGTTTCCTCACAATGTTTTCCGTCGCCGTTTTGAGAGCAGTGGTTATGAAATAACCCACAACTCGAAAGTAAAGAGTAGTTACGAGTACGACCGTTTTTACTGGGGGTAATGTAACTAAAAATTTACGATTTTCGGATTTTTTCCTTTACTTGTGCTACATGACATTGCTTCTTGCCAAATTTCATGATTCTACGTCAACGGGAAGTACCCTATAAATTTTGATTCCCTTGAGAGTGTCGAAATATACGTTTTTTGCGGCATAAACGGGCCGTATCTTTTTTTTACCTTAACTTAGAATTTTTATTTTTTCACAGGTTCAAGGGACTATAGACCTGAGTATATGGTTTTAATTTCAAGTCGATACCTCCACGCGTTCCCGAGATAAAGACTCTTGACAGACAGACGGACAACAAAGCGATCCTATAAGGGATCCGTTTTTTCCTTTTGAGGCACGGAACCCTAAAAAAAGTTGCTTACCTGGAGGCCCATTAAAATCATTGCCCATTCCCATCCTGACGGCTCCGCGGGGTCCTCCTCCGGAGTACCATGGTCCTATAAACGGTTGTCCTGTGCCCATTAGCTGTGGTTGTGGTCCGTGAGGCGACGGCTGTGATCCGGGATGCGGCGCTGGAGGTGACGGTCGTAGAGGAGAGTTGGGGAAGAATCCGGGTGGCATACCACCACCACCCATCCCTGGAAACGGTAAATGATAAATTATTTTATTCCTGTAAGTAGGTTTGCACAAACACTTTTACACATCATCATCTGCCTAGCCTTTTCCCAACTATGTTGAGGTCGGCTTCCAGTCTAACCGGATGCAGCTGAATACCAGTATTTTACATGGAGCGACTGCCTATCTGACCTCCACAACCCAGTTACTGGGTAATACGATACCCCTTGGTAAGACTGGTTGTCAGACTTTCGGGCTTCTGACTACCCGTAACGACTGTCAAAGATCCACGAATGACAGCCGGGACCAACGGCTTAACGTGCTTTCCGAGGCACGGAGGGGTCTCAGTATATAAAGATGGTCACCCATCCACAGACCAACCGCGGCAAGCGTAGCTTAACCTGATCGATCGACCTGTGCGGCTGTTATTATTTAGCCACAAACACTTTTACACGTCAATCATATTTTTAAAAACTAGATGATTTCGGCGTTTCCTATCTGACTACTCTTAAGAAGGAAGGCCGAAACAAACTCAGAGGTCACAGTCTCTTTTAAAGTCCAGACATAATCTTGGTCAGGGTATATGAAGACCATGTAGATCGAAGTCTGAGATGGTCTTTTGAGGAAAGAACCATACAGATTGAAAACAAATTGATTTGAAAACACCAGCTTCCAGTCTAACCAGATGCAGATGAATACCAGTATTTACATGGACCTACTGCCTATCTCAATACTCAATACTTTATTGCATTCCATAATGTGTACAGACGCCAGCACATCAACCTACTACAATCTGTCAAATTGCTTTAATACATTTTCAACTCTATTGCTAAAGCATAAGATTCAAAATTGATTGGGAAAATTTGACAGTTTCGGGTAGGTTGATGATGGTTGTTGATGTGCTGGCGTCTGTACATAGTTGGTATGTTAAAACATTGAATCAATAATGGACGCTGTCGGGCACAGCAAAGTTAATTTTTAATAGGAGAGAGGATGAAGGCGCTTTTTGTTAAGAAAATAGTATAATTTGCTTTTTTTTTGTTTTTTTTTTTCTGACCTTCACAACCCAATTGCCGAGTAACAATACCCTTTGGCAAGACGTTTGTCAGACTTCTGGGCTTCTGACTACCCGTTATCCCGTTAGAAGATCGACCGGTGCAACTGTTTATTCAGCCAGTATGTGTGGCAAAAATGCATATGGCTACCTGTGGGGGGGGTTATCATGCACTCTTAGCAGTCTTAATTTTTTCAAAAAGTGTCAAGTGTCAAGCGATTTTGAACCATAAGCAGTAAACGTTTACCGTCAGATTGATTGACCTGTAATTTTTTTTTGCCAAATGTTTTGTTTTTTATTTGTTTATTTTTTACATACTTCTTTGACGTAATCTTTTTATTACTTGACATTTTATACAGACAATACTAATTGCAACTCTACACATATTAGTAATGGCAATCATATAATTTGGTTTTAATTGGTTTTTATATTTTATTTATATTTTTGATAGATTGTTTTATACTTTGTAAATGTGAGAATGTTGTAGGCCTTGTAGACTGAAGATTTGTAGACCATTTTTTATTATATTAAGTACTTGGTACTTGTTGACAGGCCTGCGCTGTCCTCCCATACCTATTAATAAGCTGTAATTTGATAACGTTGTAAAAGCCAATTATTGTTAAAAGAGTAATCGTGGAGTTTCTTGCCAGCTCTTCTCCATAGGAAACAACCAATTGGAACCGTGCTACTGACGTTTCATAAGTGCCCACAGATATAGATAAACCTAGATAACGCAAGTATCACAATCTGTATGAAAACCAAACATGCCATTTTTTGACTACCTACTATGACGTCACAAGCACTATTTAGTGATGGGAAAATCAAATCGATTCAAAAACGCCGCCGCGTGCGGCACCCGTCTCGCCCCACCCCCGGGGCCTAGCGCCAGCGCTCACGCTCACCCAGCCAGCAGTACACGGGACTGAGCGCGAAAGTGGCGGCTTACAATTTTTGTACGTAAGCTGGTGCGATTTTTGGCACGCGAAGTAGTTGCTTTGGCGTGTATCTATATATGTGTAAGTGCCCATGCAGGTTTATGTGAAATAAAATATTTTGATTTGATTTTGTCCTGCAAATGGTTTTGGTACAGATTCTGCTCTCAAGCTGTCTTGCGAATGATTATGCAACTAGCTTCAGTCCGCGGCTTCGCTCGCGTGGATATTTCATGCTACGGGTCAGAAAATAGCCTATATGTTTTCCCATAACATCAGCTATCTACCAGTGAAAGTACCGTCAAAATAGGTCCAGCCGTTTCGGAGATTAGCCGGAACAAACAGATAGACGGACTGACACACAGACAAAAATTTTTAAAAATGTGTTTTGTCATGAGTAGCATATTATACTTTCATATGCATTACAAAGCTATTATTTTGATATTACAAACAGACAATTCAATTTTATGTATTTTTATAGATACAGATGGACACTATTGCTTAGTGGTTATGATAGAACTTTCATAAATCCACATTAATGATAAAACATATTGTTAGGCTGCGCTTCCACCAGAGATGTGCGAGGATGTGTAGCGAGGGATGTGTGTGAAACAAATCAATAACATCGCTTCATTTTCATAGCTTGAACTAAGTTGGCGTTGTTATTAGTTAGTTTTACACACATTCCTCACCACGCATCCTCGCTCATCTCTGGTGGAAACGTAGCCTAACTCTTGATTTTTTAAAGCCTATTTAATTTAATATCATATCAAGTTTTTTGAATAGTTTGTAAGAGGAAAGATCAGGAATTATTTAGTCTAGTATTGAAGATTTCCTGACCATATTCTTCATCTGGTTTTTAGAAACTGGGTACTTATCCTCTTTGTTTGTAAACCTAAACTAGATGTAAAGAAGGTTCAGAGAAAAGAGAACTATTAAAGTCAGATTGGAAAATGAAATAGAGCACATATATACTCATACCTGTTGTTACTATGGGGTTCAACAATTTTTTTATTTTATATTTTTTTATCACTCCTGATGGAAAGCGATGGATAAAGTCTATGACAGAACAAGCGTGCCCAGAAGATGCCCGTTCTCTCTTGCTTTGAAGATATGAAATGCAGAAGGGAACACAGACTCCTGTTCCATTATTTCTGGTTATTTTTTTTTTTCAATATATAGCTACAGGATCTGTTATGATTAAACATAGTGACTTGTTTAAAAGTTATCAAACCCCTATGACAGAATAAATATTATTGGTTTGTGCAAGACATATTTGCTGGCAATTTGAGCCATGTGTTATTACAATATACAGTGATGGCTAAAAGTCTGAAAATGAATATACTGTCTTGAAAATGTTTTTTCATAATAATTTTTGAGTGCTTAACACAGATGTGACTGAAACTATTTTTTGCAGGAAAGCTAGGTAACGGCTGCCTTTTGAAAGGACCGTCATAATATAGGAATTGGATGCATGTCTACATATGCGTTTTTAGGCCTTTTAAAAGGCTCATTGCAGTTTCTGGGTTAAGATTGAACCCGAATAATGTAAAAACCTAACTATTAAAAAGTAAATGTTTAGTTATTTTTTCTTTTCACCATAGTAACGATGAAATTAGAAAGTGCACTTTCTATTTTTCTGTACAGCATAAGAAGTACAAATATGTAGGCATATTTTATTTTAACACTTGTCTTTCAAAATATTGAGTTGAATGATATTTTTAGTTTCATTATGCAGTACTAGTAGAAAATACATTTCATTCAGATATATGGAGCAAAATTTTCGTGTTGCAGTCATCAGATTGTGTTGTCATGTCAGCGCTCCACATCAAAAACATGTTACAAATGCCACAAAATTGTGATATCTATGTTATCAATGGCTTGCATTTGTTTATACTAGTAACTAAGACAAGGACAGGCGCACCATCTCATGCATGCCTAATTTGTGGGTTAGACATTTACCTGCTAAAAAAACACCTCAAAATTCCAACAAAACATGAAAAAAACGTGAAAATTTATCTTAGAACTGTTACCGTTAGCTAAATATAAACTTAAGAATCAGGAAATCCATGTTTTATTAGCGCCAGAGATAAGACATGTTGGCCTAAAAACACGTAGTAAAAAACAAATTTTACAGTTGTAGGCGCGATTGTTCGCGTATTTAGCACACGTACCGTCGTTAGGCGGCGCCGGGCCGGCGTTGTGGCCGATACCGTTGACTCCATAACCAGAATTGACGAAACCATAGTCGTGGAAAGCCTTGGCTTCGGAGGAGTGCTCACAAGTGTCTCGTCGCTCTGGCGCGGCACAGTACAGGTCCCAGAACACGCACCACCACGAGTGGAGGAACCCGGGCGGCTCGCCCAGTGTTATATTCTTCTCCCATCGTATTTCAGATAGAAATGTTTGCGCCGCTTTGGTCGCACCGACATGAAGCAAGTATTCGTACACATAGAGCGCCAATTTCTCGCGAGCCTGAGCGTCCGAAGGCACCGTAGAGCCCTTGCCCTTGGCATACATATCGACTGGAAGCCGACTTTTATGATGATATTGTTTATTATTTACATTAACGCTTTATATCAATAAATTCAACTACACAAAATGTCATTGATCGATGGCGACATTTGGCGTCTGTGGCATAGAGAAATTGGTTTGTTCTCGGCGTGCAGGTAGCTGTCATAAAATAATTGTTAATAGGTTAGTACAGATTATAATTTTTTGTCTATAGATAAAATCTAAACTATACTACGCAGTAGGAAAGAATGAATATTTATCAAGAAAATTACTGTTGTGCTTACATGTTATACGTTTGGGAACATGAAAACAATTCCGGGGTCGTACTATGAAGTGCAAAACCCATCATGATTCCAGTGTGAAAGAGAGATGGAGTTATGCAGGATGCATAGCACTGTCCCTTTTCCTCAATGGAATCATCATAGCTTTAGCACTTTGTAGTACGGCCTCTGGCCCTGACTATACAAAGCATTTCAAGTTCCAGTTCTAAGAACATCGCTTTTCATTTTAACCGACATCAAAAAAGAGAAGTTCCCAATACGACCAATAAGCATGTATGTACCAGCACATCATATTATTATTAATTAAAAAAATATTTTCGTACTTAGGAGGGTTTTGACTCCCAAATTATGATTTGAAATACAAAGGTACAGACGCCAGCACATCAAGCTACTACAACCTGTTAAATTAATTTAATAGATTTTCAACTTTATCCCTAAGGTTATAAGGTTTAAAGTTGATTAGGAAAATTTGACAGTTTCGGGTAGCTTGATGTGCTGGCGCGGCGTCTGTATACAATGGAACTGAAAAATCATTTTTGGACAGGATTCGAAGAACGATATTATTACACCACCTTCATAAAGACTGTTTTGGAGATAAGGTGAGCAGTCGACAGCTTAAATGCTGAAAGCAAAACACACACTTTTTACAATCGTGTGCTCGTGCTCGTGCATCATTGTTGACAAAATTCTTTGTGTGAAAAGGTTGTAATAGAGCATTTTATTCTTTCTCCAATTTGCTTAGTTTCAAAATAAGTATTTTTTCCCTCTTTGTTCGAAATTCAAGACATTCTCGTGGCATTAAAACTTCTAGATGCTACTCTTGGCTGTCGGGAGTCGGGAGAAGACTGCATCTCTGAAACACCTGTTTATTATACTGTTTTCTTAATTAATACTACCAAAACAATGTATTTCATTAGCACCACTACTATCGTCTGTGGCCGACTCCTTAGAACATTTCCAGTGAGGGCCACGTAGTCTGTGATACGTTTCGTTCGTCTTCAGGTCTTCTCATCGTTTTTCAATGCTTTTGAAGATGCTTTTAGGACCCCATTTCCTTTCTTAGCTCTGTATTTACTGTAACACATTGCTGAACACAGATAGGTTTCTCAAAAATATAAACAACAACATTTTTACAAATCTTAAGGACCATAGACACTAATTTAATTTCATAACTTATTTATTCCCTGAGACGCTTTTGATTACCAGACGAAAACATACTGGAACTCTAGCAATGTCTCGGCTTGTCTATTCCTTTTTCCTTTTCGTGCGGCCGTGTCACCGCGTGGTTCACAGCCGCGTTTCAGTAAGAAACATACAAAATGGCAATCCGCCCTGTATACAGGCCGACAATCGTCAAAAAGAGGACGAAAAGATTTATCCGCCATCAATCGGATCGCTATGACAAACTCAAGCGTAACTGGCGTAAACCCAGAGGTAAGTACGCGTGTTCTATGTCGGCATTGTCGCCTATGATAACCTTATTTTCACTATTATTTTGTCAATTCTTTTTATTTGTAGTGTAATTTATGCGATATTTCAGGCTATTCCAGTGTTTAAAAAGTGTTATAGTAAAAATTACTAACTTTATCGATGAGGTTATGATTTGACGAAAGCGAGGGATAATTTTGATGAAAACCTTCATACAACTCCTTGGTACAAGAGTGAACAAAAAAGAAATATTATTACAAAAGAGGTTGATACTCATCTCTATGAGTTAAATGAAATAAAAAGCAAAAAGGGTTAACTATTAGCTGAATCTTTTGACAACATTGTGTCTTTGTAAACACACCTTGATTCTGGATTCTAACCTTATCATTTTCTGTAATTTAGTTTGTACACTGTAAACTAATTATGAAACTAAAATCTTACTAAATAATGGACATTTAGCAGACCACATTGCTTTATTTAGTGTAAACATTTCAATTCCCTAAACTAAATTAGATTTATAACTTAATTGTGATTATTTTCATTAAAATGTGGGTGACAAACACTTCCAACATACCTATATATTTAAGAATATGCTGCCACATACGCAAGGGCACTCTGTGTTATACATTCCATATGATAATTACAATTTGTTACCTTGCTAGATTAATTTCTACTAAATCCTATTCCATGTAGCTTGCATGTGGCTACCTGGTCATAGTGGTAGATACATTTTAGTTATAAAATATCAAATAAGAAGTCTGATATAGATCTAACTATAGCCTGTTTGACCTATTCTGAATAAATTCCAGTTAACTTGTCTAACAGATAATTAGATTCTATTTCTAATTTATCTGGTGGAAAGTGGTAAAAAATACAGTGAGAAAAGTTCCTCAATGGATAGAATTTTACTATTTGCTCCGCCCCTAAGATGACCCACTGACCAAAAAAGTAATTAACAAGTTCTAATGGTCACATTATACCATTTGTTATCCAAATCATCAACACTCTCTGAATGACAGAGCGGCAATTCGCTTAACTTTAAGAACATACAAAAATACCTCTAATTTCCCTACATTTTGACATTATTTTTGTATCTGAGATGAGACTGCAACTAGATTTTGAATGTTTTAAATTATGAGAAATGGCCTTCTTGTCTATGAAAAAGTCAGCTGACCCAGATTTCCCCACTTACAGGTATTGACAACAGGGTGCGCAGGCGTTTCAAGGGTCAGTACTTGATGCCCAACATTGGTTACGGTTCAAACAAGAAGACCCGTCACATGCTCCCCAATGGTTTCCGCAAGGTATGTACCATCATATTCTTTTTAACCTTTTAACAGCCTGACTATATCAGTTGTCGTGGCCCCAGCACCCGAAGAAAAAGAAATACCAATTAAACGAGCTGTGATGATGTAATTATAATACAGATTAAACGAGCTGTGGTATTTGATCGTATATATACAACCCTGGCAGAATGGACACGAAAATATTTGTCGGATTAATCCGACTTAAGCAGTTAAGTTAAGCTGTAGATAAAACTTGAATTTAATCACAAGTTTACCTGAAAATGGTGAGGAGATCTATGATGGATAATTGATTGAGATGTCATGTAACAGAGATTACAGTAACAATGGGCCGGCCCTCGTCCTGATGTCAGTCTCTTCGCCCTATCTATATTTATTTGGGGACAGGGCAACATGTCCTTCCATAACTTCTCTAAAATATTATTGAATCTTTCATCATAACTCTGCAAGCTATTGTTTAGCAGCAACCATTCAGCATTCACATGAGATTTAGCACCAGATACAACAATTCTTATAGTAGGTACAGTCTAATTTAAACTTTATGGCGGTTCTGAAGTGCACTCGTCACTGCACAGTACCCCTCCCCTCACCCCCCCTTGAATTTGTTACTGCGCAGCGACTCACATGTTCTGAGCCCCCATACAGTTTAAATTGGATTAGATTCCAATTTAAATCAACATACCAAACTGCACTGGTAGATTGTGACAAAGGAAACTAAATTCTATGGACAGGTGATCACAGTATGTTATTAGCAGATGGGAAGAAGCTCCTGTCTGTCCTCACAACATATTCCTGTAGCTTGAAAAATATTATAATTAATACTGTTATATTATATTAGAATAATATGCAAGGGCACTCTGTGTTATACATTCTATATGATAATTACAATTTGTTACCTTGCTAGATTAAATTCTACCAAATCCTATTCCATGTAGCTTGCATGTGGCTACCTGGTCATAGTGGTAAAGACATTTTACTTTCCAATACTCAAATGGCACTCAACTAGTCTTTCTGTCTCGACAGTACACCTTAAAAGTATAGAGAAAGCATGAGACTTGGGGGCCGTCTCCACGAGCGTGAGAATCGCGGCGATATTATCGTCTTGCGACATTTTCCTATACACTCTCTTAGAACGTATCTCCACACGGCGATATCATCGCGGCGAAAATTTTATGGCACGGCGAGACTATCGCCGCGATTTTCTCGCCCGTGGAGATGGCGCCTTAGGCCGAGATCTATAAACGTTACTTTTATGCAAGAAAGAGATGGGAAAATGTCTAAGTCAAAGCTTGTACTAAGTAACATTTATAGATCTTGTGGTTTGACTCGATGCAGTCGCGGTCATTAGAACGGTCGAGGACAGAAGCGTTTGCTACGGAATTTCTTAAAACCTCTGGGAGTCTAGTGTTGTCTCGCTCCCACGTTGAAAGACCACGACTGCCTCAAACATTGTCGTCTACTAGACGCTTGTATAAAAAGTGATTTTTAAATAATTATTCCACGATTTTCCTCAGGTGCTGGTCCACAACGTGCGTGAGCTCGAGATCCTGATGATGCAGAACAGGAAATACTGCGCAGAGATCGCCCACGGAGTCTCGTCAAAGAAACGCAAGACCATCGTTGAGCGCGCACAGCAACTCAGCATCAGGGTGACCAACTCTGCAGCCCGTCTTCGTAGCCAGGAGAACGAATAAACTAAGGATAATTATTAAAAAAGTTATAAAAATTTTTGGTGTTTTTTTTTTTTTTGTTGACCTCATTTTACCATAGAGACGGGGGACCTCTTAGGTTACATTACCACCGGCCATAGGGGGCTACGGGGTTGAACATCCTGGCGGGTCAATAACTGCGAGATATGAGGATGATAGATGAACAAATCCCAGGATTCGCTAAGCAACACGTAGGCTCAGAAATGCAGTTTAAAACGGTAAAACCGAAATCAGAGTTGATAGTTGAATGCTCACGCCCTTTTTTTTTGTTTTTTTGTGGATGGTAAATCGTTAATGACCCCCCCCCCGCTCTGGGTGGAGCGGAAGGGGGTGTCAAGACTGCTTACGCCCTTCTTGTCACCAAAAACCATTTGTTTTAGCACCTATTTGACGATATGTATGTGCCATTGTTTTTTTTGGTATGGGTTGTTGCACTCTCGCGACTGCGTAGACATGTACCAGTGCCATACGTTCCAGATCATTCGCCTAGGTATCTATTACATTAGGTGTCGCCAAGTGTTGCTAAAAACTAGCATAGGTATTTATGCAGTAATGACGTCGAGTCGTCGACGAATGTCAGTGCATTAGCTAGCCTACGACAACCTACCTGGGTTCCGTTTTTTGCCATTTAACTACGGAACTCTAAGAAGTAAGGTAGGCTAATCGTCCTAAGTAGCATTAGATGCCAACTTCAACACAATTGGAAAAAAAGCTAGATCGTGGTATATACAGGGTTATTGGAAAAACACCAACAACCTCTTAAGAGGTCATTTTACAGACGCGAGCACATCAAGCTACCCGAAACTGTCACAGTTTCCCAATCAACTCTGAACCTTATGCTTTAGCGATAAAGTTGAAAATCTATTAAAGAAATTTGACAGATTGTAGTAGCTTGATGTGCTGGCGTCTATACCTACTCATCATTATGAACAACTTTTACCATGGGATCAAACCTGAAATCGCGAAAAAAAATCAGCTGTTCCCTACATTTATGTTCGTATAAACTCTTCAAAATGTAGGGAACAGCTGATTTTTTTTCGCGATTTCAGGTTTGGTCCCATAGTAAAAGTTGTTCATAATGATGAGCACAATGACCTCTTAAGAGGTTGTTGATATTTTCCAATAACCCTGTATAGTTGTGTAGGTACTAATATTCCCATGAGTGAGCCAGCCATGTAACCTGTAAGTACCTACAATGTTTTGAAAATTACGTAACAACAACAATACAGCGCTCTGTGCGTGTTTCTGTGTCGCGTGTCTTGTGCTAATATTTTGTGCTTCGGCCCTGTCACTGGAGGGACGGAGTTATGCGGTAGTGTACCAAGAAGTACTTTTTTTTTGTTTTCGGGGGGAAACCTTCAAAAAGCGCCTGTAGTGCTATTCTGTAAAAATATCACCGTGAAAACATAGGTGAAGTGAGCTTAAAGTGAGCTGTCAATAGTGTCAATCCCTAGCATCAGGTGGAATGATAGCTCACTTTAAGCTCACTTCACCTATGTTATCACGGTGATATTTTTACAGAATAGCACCGCTGGTCTTTGGGGATAAAACCAGGGAGTGCGGGATTTTTACCTCACTAAAACCATCCCGGTGGTCACCATCTGCACTATGGAAGGGGCACCGTTACCTTTCAAAAGACCCATCTCGAGCCCCCTCTGTGCAACGCCAGTGTTTTGTTTGTGTTTATTTATTGTTCTTTAAGTTTAGTTATGACTTCTAGGCATCACGAGCTAAAGGCTAAGGGCCGTTTTTTAATTAAACACCCATAGGATTCTAGGAAAGAAAATGTGACATCTTTGATATTCTTCCATTTCTGCAGGAAACTCTGGTCCGCATCGCATCATTGTTATTTTGTTTCTATTTAAGTACTGGCTTTTACAATCCATAACACACTATCAGTAGCAATGGGTTTCATTTTGACAGTTCAACAACATTCATTGCGTTATTTACTTTGTTGAGCAGACACATTTTTCGAACATATGAAGCAATGGATTAGCAACATCCTTCAAAATGATTCAGATTGAGATTGATAGCCTAGTGTGTTACACAATTAGGGAACCAGGTGGCTTACCATGATCTAATTAAAAACGATTCAAAAACAAGACATTTCAGTTTAGATTCCTAAACTGCATCGCTTGAGCTGCTCTATGGACGTCATGGTACCAAACAAGTATGAATGAAACCAAAACTTGCAACTCAGTTTGGGACAATCGCTGTCAGCAGATGGCACGGCCTAAACTGGATCGTTAAACTGACGTCATGGTACGAATTAGAAGAACAGTTCAGTTTAGGTCCTAAAATGGATCGCGTTAAGAGCTTGTGGTAGGCCTCCAGGTTGGAAAATTCACCCTTTTCTGTTGCCTTCTCATGACACATCAAGCGGGCCTCATCATAAAATTAAATTGAATTTACATCTTGTGCCGATGGAAATGTGCAAAGTTCTTTTGTGTGCCATATCAATACTAATCCGTACCATATTAATATTATAAATGCAAAAGTGTGTCGTGTCTGTTACCTCTTCACGCTTAAACCGCTGAACCGATTTAGATGAAATTTGGTATAGAGATTGTTTGAGTCCCAGGAAAGAACATAAGGATAGTTGTTATCCCAATATTCCCACGGAATCGACACTTATACGGGTGAAACCGCGGGGCGTAGCTAGTTTATAATAAAAGTTCTTTAAATATGTACTTAAATTATTTCGTAGACCTATTTTCCTCGTTCATTTTGAAGGTTAAACTCGTTTATTTGCAGGTAATGGCCACACAAACTCAATAATTTCCTGTTTAATTTAGCATAACGCTGTCCGTAATGGCAGATCATTGGCAAAGCTGGGGTTATGATAATATTTTTTTATGATACACGCCTCTTCGTACCAAGTACGGCTTGTTAGAAGCTACAGGCTGTTCGCAACGCGAAGTTTAACATAATAAAGAAAAAAAAAAACTAACTAAGTACGTAATGAAATGAAATTGTATTAAATAGAATATAGGTACTTACATAATAACAATGTAAAATAATTTTAGTCTCACTATATTCGACTTATCAGTCGTGCAAATATTTCTAGTACAGACGCCAGCACATCAACCTACCCCTAACTGTCAAATTTTCACAATCAACATTGAACCTTATGCTTTAGCGATAAAGTTGAAAATCTATTACAGAAATCTGACAGCTTGTAGTAGGTTGATGTGCTGGCGTCTGTACATGCATTATAATATTATCATGAAATTACACCATGTCATCACTCCAGCAAAGCTATTCACAACCATTTGATACGATTCCATACCGTATCGAACATCAATCAATGTTATCGTAGAAGTCCTATAGGTAAACACTGTTCACAAGTCCAAACCCCGAAAATGTTGTCAGTTTAAATCAAATAGACGACCGCAATTCTTTCGACAGCTGTTTGCTCTCGGGGGCACGGCAAATTAGGAAATCGAAATATGTTATATTAAGTTACCTGATGTATTCTGCCATCTCATCACATAGAGGTGTGAGGAACAGGGTGTAAAGTTCACTCATCCTCCATAAAAAAGGGAGGATCCTCCAACCAGACGGATTTTGTGTCTGGCGGGCAACTGCCCGATGATTCATATCGGGCCGTTGTTGTATCTATGCTAGTTGCGCGGTAAACTCTGCTTGCGAGATGCAGGATTTTGCGTGACGTCAGTATGACGAGTTGTTCGCTTGTGGCGTTGTAGATACCGCCAAAACTTTGTCTAATATACGTTAATTAAATTTTCATTTACTAAAGAAAATGACAGCTAGTTTTCAGTTCTAAACAAGCCGAGTCTACCTAATTATGGCCTGCCTCACCTGCCTGTCTGACTTGTCACTATGAAATTACTTTGCAGTTCAAAACGAAATATTCTTTTTATTATTTTTTCAGTATTGCCAAGGGGTATCGTGTTACCCAGTAACTGGAGTGTGGAAGTCAGATAGGCAGTCGCGATAGTACCTATTCGTTTATCGAGTTACCCAGTAATTGGGTATTAGAGGTCAGATAGGCTCCATGTAAAATACTGGTATTCAGCGGAATGGAAGCAAACCCCAACATAGTTGGGAAAAGGCAGGCAGATAGTGATCTTTTTTCAAAGTTTACCTGTGTCAATAAGACTGGTTTTTCAATTATTAGGTCTTATTCCTGTGACCCAAAAAAACTCAGCTGAGACGTAGGACGTGCACATCAATCGTACAGACGCCAGCACATCAACCTACACCTAACTGTCAAATTTTCCCAATCAACATTGAACCTTATGCTTTAGCGATAAAGTTGAAAATCTATTACAGAAATCTGACAGATTGTAGTAGGTTGATGTGCTGGCGTCTGTACAACAGATAGGATTCAAACACACGACCTCTTGCTTGCCGGTCCGACGTCTTAGCGCAAGAATTACGGTAATTCTTGCGCTATTCTTGAATCACACTATACTCCATAGGTTTAGGTAGTTAAATAAAGGTAAACAAAAAAAAAACACGTGACTTAGTTAACCGACTAAACGTAATGCCAGTCTATTCAATTGTCATGCTACGTCACAATTGTAGTCTTCAATTTAACAACGTTATATTAAAAAAGTTGCTAAATTGAAGAGTACAACTATGACGTAGCATGACAACTGAATATACTGGTATTACGTTTAGTCGGTTAACTAAGTCACATGGTTTTTTTGTTTACCTTTATTCTACCTAACTGCCTATGGTGTCATAGATATTATTTAAATTTTTTTTTTGTAGAAAATGAAACATCCTGTAACTCCATATTTGACGACTGTGCCTCTTGGACATCATGCAAATAATTCTGCAGAATTCGGTCAAAATTGAAGCGAAAATAGTGAGGTTTGAACGTGCATGTGGTTGAGAAATGTAAAGTTCTGTGTTTTTGTTCAATATAATGCAGCAGGAAGGCACATAATAATTTGGCGTTACGCGTGGTAATTACAGGTATTCATTTCATTAATAAGCTCTCTTTACACTTTTCTTTTGTTTTCTTTCTGATATTTTTTTTAATTTCTTTTTCTTTGTCTTTCTTTACTTCTTAGTACAGGAGGCCTACCACAAGCTCTTAACGCGATCCTTTTTAGGACCTAAACTGAACTGTTCTTCTAATTCGTAACATGACGTCAGTTTAACGATTCAGTTTTGGCCGTGCCATCTGCTGACAGCGATTGTCCCAAACTGAGTCGCAAGTTTTGGTTTCATTCATACTTGTTTGGTACCATGACGTCCATAGAGCAGCTCAAGTGATGCAGTTTAGGAACCTAAACTGAAATGTCTTGTTTTTGAATCGTTTTTAATTAGCATGGTAGGCCACCAGTACCTACTTAAAAACTGGGTACTTTTTACCTTGTTTTGTTAAGTGATATTTTGTTAAATGTGAAATGATTTGTAGACCCATTTGTTGGGCTGCAAGAAGTGGATTCGACATCTCAAGTTCAGGATCAAATCTAGTTTGATTCGAGTTAAAATAAAAGGAAGCACGCGTACGTACACAAGTAAGCTTGCTATCTTCTTTTACCTCCTTGGTTGAAGCCACCAACACGCATTGAATTAGCAAGGTGATCATTGCTCATTGCAGTGTCCATGGAGTTTCTTGCCCGTTCTTCTCCATAGGAAACCTACCACGGTTTGGAATGGGCAACTAGCTTTATCTTTCTGACTGACCGACTCCTTGACAATTCAAATGTGCCTGGTCTAACCGAAATAAATGCTGTGAGTTTCAGCTTGTCTTGTTCTTTCTCTATATTTGATGAGACCTTTATGTCAGTTCCTGATGGCTGATATCCTTTGTCAGTTCCTGATAGCTGATATTGTTATGATAGTTTACAGATGGAGTGAGTGTGAAAGTCAGTAAAGATGGTTCATCCTGGGAAGCAGCGCAGTACCCACCACACCGTCAGGTTTACTGGCGATGATCACATGCCCAAATATAAGCCAATCGTCAGTGTAAGTATTTTGATTCCTAACCACTCCCATGACCTCCTCCCGCTGGCATCGTATCAGATGTCCCAGAACACTTTTTTTCGGCACGCCACGGGACTCCTCGCTACTTAGCTCGACTGGTACACAAAAGCACTACCAAGTGATGAAGGGCGGTCAGAGGAAGTCCAACGCTGGTAGCCACTCATCTGATATACTGAACCAGAAGGACTTTAATTTGTTAGATCTGCAAAGATAGAAAAAGGAAAATGAATACCATCATCTTTTTATTTATTTTTTATTGCTAAATGAGCCCTCTCTTGACCTCGATCACGCCTGATGGAAAGCGATGGATGACTTCTCTGATGGAACGAGCGTGGCCAGAAGATGCCTAAGCACGCATCGACGAAACAGAGCAGGCTGCTTGACCCCGGACTCCGTCGCAAACCAGGCGGGCGTTAGTCCTACCACCGCAAGGGAAGAATTGGCCAATCAAATAAGGTGTTGGGTTGGGTGTGACTGTCCAAAATGCGCCGAGCTCTCGGTTCAATTGAGTAACTGGCGGAACAAACTGCGCTACACGAGGAGGCTTCCTCATGCATCTAAAACACACTTACGGTCACCAGGCTATCTGCCATTCTTGGCGATTGCGTGGGACCGATTTACATCTTTAATAAATAATGCAAGCGAAGGCTTTTACCTACTTCTCATAGCCCGGTGCCCTACTTTGTAAAAGACAGTTCCATATCATGACAAACTCATTATAACGATCCCATTGCATGTCTGCACGCAAACTTGACAAACGAAAAACTATCAAAAAACTTTCATCTAATTCATTGCAATGTTTTTATTGTCATCTTTTTTGGCTTTTGCTAAGGCAGTGCATTGATCGCCATGCCGGTTTTGAAGATGAAGTTTTGGTTAAAAGTAAAACCGAACTTTAAGATTGTTAAACAATACCTACGTAGTAACGATTGCGGCCATATTAAGTCTGAGTGGTTTTGACTGTGTGAATATTACCTAAGTTTCTGATGTTTTTACAAGCCTTGAGAGTTTTCATTCCGCAGTGTGGTGGTTCTATTTCAGTAAGTATCGATCTCATCATCTGCCTAGTTTTTTCCCAACTATGTTGGGGTCGGGTTCCTGTCTAACCAAATGCAGCTGAATACAAGTATTTTACAAGGAGCGGCTGCCTATCTGACCTCCACAACCCAGTTACTGGGTAATACGATACCCCTTGGTAAGACTGGTTGTCAGACTTTCGAGCTTCTGACTACCCGTAACGACTGTCAAAGATCTACGAATGACAGCCGGGACCAACGGCTTAACGTGCTTTCCGACGCACGGAGGGGTCTTGGTATGTAAAGATGGTCACATATCCACAGACCAACCGCGGCAAGCGTAGCTTAACCTGATCGATCGACCTGTGCGGCTGTTATTACCTTACACCTAATTTAATCTAATCAGTGTTCTTCCCAGGACTCAACGGACTCCCCGAACTATGTCAGTTCACAATCCTACCCGGGACAGGACTCGGGAGCTCCAAGTCCTGATGCATGCAGCTTCCACCCAGCGGCGCAGAGATACAGACTAAATGAGCAGCGTAAGTAATTTACAAACTAAAACCCCTTTTACACTCGGCGAGTTCGTAGCCGACCGCAGACGGCAGCAGACGACGTGTCGCTATACTACTGGTTTGCATGTATTTCTATGGGATACCTTCCGCGGCTACCGACACGTCACCCGACTATACGTCGCACGACCGCAGACGTCGTGTCGCCCGACCGCAGATCAAAAATGCCACCGACGCTGGAGCAGTTGGGTTCGAAATCATGACTGCAGCGACATGACGCTGCGACGTGTCGCTACGACATGTCGCAACGTCACGTCGTCTGCTGTTGCTGTCTGCGGTCGACTACGAACTCGTACCTTTAGGGCCCAATGCTTAGGTACAGACGCCAGCACATCAAGCGAGCGACTACAATCTGTCTTTCTTAAATACATTTTCAACTTTATCGCTAAATGAAGTCCAATGTTGTTGGGAAAATTTGACAGTTTCGGGTAGCTTGATGTGCTGGCGTCTACCTAATGTGTTTTTTTTAATAGGGTCCCTAAATATCGCGTTGTGTAATAATGCTGAAGCTCACCTAAATACCCACAGAATATACAGAAAAAAAAAATGTAAAGTAGAATCAAACAAAAAGAAAAAGATTTATTCTTCTTTTAAACGGCTCGGAGTCTTTTTTTAAACTGCCGAGAGCATAAATGATAAATAAATGATAAATGATAAATGATTTTATTTCTGTAAGTAGGTTTGTACAAACACTTTTACATGTCAATCATATTTTTTTAAAGCTAGATGAGGTCGGCGTTTCCTATCTGACTACTCTGAGAAGAAAGGCCGAAACAAACTCAGAGGTCACAGTCTCTTTTAAAGTCCAGACAAAATCTTGGTCAGATCATGTGAAGACCATGTAGATCGGTGTCTGAAATGGTCTTTTGAGGAAAGAACCACACAGATTGAGCGGACCTGTCCAGTCAGTGCACGCATTTGTCAAAAATCGTGCAGCTCAACTCAGAACTTGAGGAGCTCAACGATTCGACGAACAATACCAGAGAAAGGACATTTGGGTAGGCCGCGTAAATTACTCAAACTGCCAGATCATGATTAAAACTAACTAAGAAGGAAAACAGAAAAAAGAAATGACCCACATAGTCTTCACATTCACAATAATTAAATAAAATAAAAATACTTTACAAAGTAAATATTCATGTCATTGTATATATAAAATGAATAAATGTCAATGTGTATATAAAAATCCAGACATAATCTTTGAGGACCATGTAGATTGGTGTCTGAAATGGTCTTTTGAGGAAAGAACCACACAGATTGAGTGAACCTGTCCAGTCAGTGCACGCATTTGTCAGTAACCGTGCAGCTCAACTCAGAACTTAAGGAGCTCAACGATTTGACGAACAATACCAAAGACCGGACATTCGGGTAGGCCGCATAAACTACTCAAACTGCCAAACCATGATTAAAACGGAAACAATGACCCACATAGTCCTCACATTCAAAATAATTAAAATATATAATATTTGATACAGTAAATGTACATGTCATTGTTTAAGTACATAGATATTAAGAAAAATAAAGTGTAAAATAGCAAAAAAATAAAAACTACATTCACTGTCTAAACATATTGGAGCAGCTCAATCCCAAGCCTTTTTGTCCTCAATATAGTCTTTTACAGTATAATAAGCTTTCTGGCATAGTTTTCGCTTTATAAAAGATTTGAATTTATTAAGGCTTAGTTCTTGAATGTGGCTAGGAAGTTTATTATAAAAACGTATACATTGGCATCTAAACGAGCAACCTATTTTCTTGAGCCTTGTTGTAGGAACAACAAATTTGTGTTTGTTCCTAGTATTTATGTTATGGATATCACTGTATTTTTTAAACAGATTAATATTTTTATGTGCATACAAAAGATTATCATAAATGTACTGAGAAGGCACAGTCATTATATTAATCTCTTTAAATTTGTCTCTGAGGGAGTGTCTGGGACTTAACTTATAAATGAAACGAATTGCCCTTTTTTGTAAAATAAAAATTGTCTGAATATCGGCGGCATTTCCCCACAACAGAATACCGTACGACATCACACTATGAAAATAACTAAAGTAAACTAAACGGGCTGTCTCTAAATCAGTTAAATCACGAATTTTCCTAACGGCGTATGCTGCAGAGCTAAGCTTTTTTGACAATTTATCTATATGGGGGCCCCATTGAAGCTTGGCATCCAAAGTAATGCCTAAGAAAACTGTAGTATCTTCGGGTTTCAACTCTTCATCCTTTATGAGAACACTAGTTTCTACTTGTCTAACGTGGGGTATCGTAAACTTAATACATTTAGTTTTTTTTTCGTTAAGAAGTAGGTTATTGACATTAAACCAGTTAACTACTATTGCGAGGGCGCTATTTACATTGTCAGTATCCAGCTGCTGACGTTTGAGTTTAAATAAAAGTGAAGTGTCATCTGCAAACAACACTATATCATGATTATCCTTTATGAGGTACGGCAAGTCATTAATATAAATAAGGAACAAGAAAGGACCAAGAATTGAGCCCTGAGGGACTCCCATTGTTACTATAGATCCGGGTGATCTTTTTCCATTAACGTCAACGCTCTGAATCCTTTTACTCAAGTATGAAGCAAGAAGATCCAGAGCGGCGTTCCGGATTCCGTAGTGGTGTAGTTTCCTGATTAATGTTTCATGAAGAACACAATCGAATGCCTTGGACAAATCGCAAAAGACGCCCAAAGCATCGCATTTGTCCTCCCATGCATTATAAATATGTCCTAAAAGTTCAACTCCGGCATCGGTAGTCGAACGACCCCTTGTAAAACCAAACTGTTTGTTATGTAGTAAATTATTTTTATTAAAAAATCTTTGCATTTGATTTAAAATAAGTTTTTCAAAAATTTTACTAAAGGTAGGTAGTACTGAAATAGGTCTATAATTAGTAGGGTCTGATGTACTACCCGATTTAAACAACGGTATTATTTTACTGTTTTTCATAAGATCAGGAAACTCACCACGGTCAATACAATTATTACATATAAATTGCAACCATGATCTAAGATGGCAACGCTGATTTTTTGTCCAAAATAAATGCCAATTACTTAGTAATTGCGAACTTAGATTCGACGAAACTACGTTTGGATGTTTGTGAGGACCGCATACCACAACATTAACACGAATACGAAGCGTATTATAGCGATATTGCGCCTGTTATGTTTAAAATTTTTGTAATAGAGGCGACTGGCAAAACTATTACCATCATCTTTTATAAAGCGCACATCAAAAGGGTGGAACTCTCTACCTGCGTCTGTCTTTCCGAGCGCATACAGCCCGAATCTCTTCAAAGTGAGAGTGAATAGGCTTCTTCTGAGTAAGCTCACTCGATCGTCGACTTTGTCTCTGTCAACTCTGACCTAGACTAGAGTCAAGAGCAAGCCCATTTCAAATTAAAAAAGAAGCGGCCAGTAATCCAGCTCCGTAAGAGCTCTGAGAAATTCCTAACGAAAAAGCCTTTTTTAACACTGCCCGACCCGGGGATCAAATCCAGGAACACTTGTCACGCAGTCATCGCGACTACTACACCAGGGAGGTAGTCATCCTCTGACAGTCTCCGTCTAATATTCTCGATTAAAAACTATCTTCGTTCTCCCCTAGGCATCAAACTCTTGACCTCGATCAACCAGATAGTGCAACAGCGAGCTGAACTAGAGTCCAACCGGGTGACTCTGTCCAACCTTCTGGATGAGCTCAGGAGGAAGCTCAAGAAACGGATAGATGAATGTCACATCGAGAAGAAGGAGCGGATGAAAGTGAGTAGATACATCTTCGTCCTAGCCTGCGGCCGGAGAGTAATGGGTAGCTCACCGTTCGATCAGTCGTTTCTAGGGATTGACACAATTGACAGCTCACTTCATCTTAGTTTTCACGGTGAGATTTTTACAGAATAGCATTGCAGGACCGGGCCCGTGCCGGACGGCGCGTATGTGTTCCACGCGCGCCTCAAAGAGATGTCAGCATAAGGGACCCTTAGGGCCGAAGCCTGCCGGGGTAGCGGGATTGTCCGAAAGGGTTACCACTGCCCCGGAACATAAAGGGCTAAGGAAGGAACACGGGTGGGTTTTAGTCATTAAGAGTCTGACACTCCCTTCCGCTCCACCCACAGCAGGAGGAGTCATTTGATGATTTCCCATCCATAAAAAAAAAGCCTATTCCCAACTATGTTGGAGTCGGCTTTTAGTGTAACCGGAGGCAGTTGAAAATCAGTACTTTATTTTTATTCTTGGAGCGACTACCTTAATCAGACTTCCACAGTCCAGTTACTGAGTTATAACAGTGTAGCCTTTGGGAATACTGGTTGTGATATTTTCGGGCTTTTGACTACCTGTAACGTCTGTAAGACCAAACGACAGACGAACCAACGACTCAACATGCTTTCCATTCACGGACCAACTGCGGCAAGCGTAAGCAAGTTTTGATTGATTAAAAGTCGGAACAAGCCGAGTACCTTTATATTTTTTCACACTACAAGTCAGTTAAAAGTCGATTTCAGAAGCTTGATGAAATGTCTTCTCATTTCAGAATCTAAAACAAGCAAACCAAAGACTGGAGAAGGAGAAGTTCAACATAGTATCCGAGATCGAACACCTGCAGAGACACTTAGAGAAGGAAGAAGCTCATCATTTGCAGCATGCGAGGTCTGCGGTCGCTCAGGTAGGGAACGGAATAGTGTGCAGAATTAAAGTACATACTGGGTTACGATACCAAGTTGTGAAGTTCTTGGGATCAAATCCAGCTGTAGTAACGCCATGGCAGCCGGATTTAAACATACCTAAACAAAATATAATAAACTGCCATACGCTTCGCTTCCCAATAATTTTAATCAAATCAGTATTTTTATGCGATATCCTAAATATTTTATATTATACTAAGTGCTTCTCCGAGTTTCGTGACCTATCGAAAAACGCCATTCACCGCCACAAATATGCAGGTTTTACCCGTTCTTCTCCATAGGAAGCTACTACGTCCAAGATTAAACTATATGCCCATTCCAGAGAATGAGCAACTAGCTTCATCTTTCCGACTGACCGACGCCTTGACAATTCAAAAGGTCCTGTACTTACATGGTTTAATTAAAACAAATTTTTGTAAGTAATAGAAAGTAAACTACATTATATTTACATAATTTAAAAAGCTAACAGTCTTAAAATAATAATAATATGTACTTACAAATATATAAAAAGGAGGAGAAATAATCAAAGGGCATCAACAAATTCGTCCGCAGTGCTGTCAATAGGAACTGTGTCCAAAAGGCGGGCAGCATTGCCACGTTGTATGGCAATGCTGATTCTTTGGCCAAAAAATAGGCCAGCCCTCTGGTCCCATGAAGAGTCGACCAACGGCTTGGCGAGGTCTCGAAAAAAAAATGCTTTAAATTTCAGTTTGAATGAGCGTTCCTTCTCTATATGAGACGCAGCAATAGTTATCGAGCAATGGGATGGTTAGAAGTTGATTTAAATGATTGCGGTGGTATTTGATCTATGTTTTCCAGGCTATTCAAGGAGTGGTTACGAAGTGTTCAGTTCCCGACAGCTTCTTCAATCAGTGTTCGATGGCAGATATCCCGAACGTGGTCAGTAGGAATGTCGCTAAGAACGCACCTTCTAGGAATGTAAGTTTTTACCTTTAAGACCCGCCAGGACTATAAGGAGTAGGTAGGTAGGGAACAGCGACTTGACAAGTTGCCAGTTGTCCTATCAACATTTTTATGTTTTCAAAAGTGAAGTAGAAAAGCCTGCCAAAAGCCACGGACAGCCCAAAAAGGCAGCTAAAAAGCCCGATTCCAGCTTAAAAGTTGGTAGTTATTGTTTTGTTTTAAAGTCCCTTTGCTAAAATACGTGGATGTGGTTTCAAAACTGCATGAATTAATGTGAAGGAAACCATCAAGCTTTCTTTAAAGTTAGCATTTTGAACACGCAATCTGCAGGCGTGTTGATTTAAAACACTAATTCCTGAATGGAAAGTCAAGGTCTTTGCCTGTGTAATTTAGTATTAATTAATTTTGTAGTTGATTCTATGGCTGGTTTTGCACGTAATCAAGCTTGTGTGTGTGTGTGTGTGTGCACCCAAAGAACACAATTACAGGACGAATTCCTATTATGTGGAAACATTTCTTTTTATTTAGGCGATTGGCACATTGAACCGCTGCGCACAACAGCGGGACGGAGATAACGTGCCCCCGCGCGTTATTTTTTACATACAAATTCAATAAAAACGCGCTTCCGTGCGGGGAATTTGGCTCCGTTTCACGCACCCCGCTGCGTAATGCGGTGCAGTATGCCAATCGCCTTAGGTAGGTAGATAGTAAATGTTATTCTTGTCATCTAGGCTGACAACAAGTTGGCTGCCGCACGTCTGATGCGTGACATAGCCGAGCTGCGGCAACGAGTGGCGCAAGTCGAACAACGACTAGCTAGTGAGCTGAGGGTAGGTATAAAGACTACATGATCTGGCAGTTTGCGGCCTTCTTTGGTATTGTGCGTCGAATCGTTGAGCTCCTTAAGTTCTGAGTTGAGCTGCACGATTTCTGACAAATGCGTGCACTGACTGGATAGATCCTTTCTTTTTCTTTCTGTCCTAGGGGTTTTCTTTAATAGACCATTTCAGACACCAATCTACATGGTCTTCACATGATCTGGAAGTGGGCTTTACAAGAGACTGTGACCTCAGAGTTTGTTTCGGTCTTCTCAGAGTAGGAACCGCCGACCTCATCTACTTACTTTAAAAAAATATGATTGACTCTGTTGAATACATTAATTAACTAACTTCAAGACCATAACACAACCAGTCCATTTACAGCGTAAGAGACAGGCTGAGCTTGATATCATTCGCCTGAGGAAGGAGCTCTCGAGCACCAAGAGTTTCGTGGCTTCCCTCAGGCTGCCTCCCCCGCCGATGAGGAAACAATGCTCCAAGTTTGCGTAGTTCAAATAAAGGCAAATGTTGTGATGATGGCATTTGGGAGTTTCATTTATAAAATAAATAAATAAATCCATTTATTGCAGACATGTACAGACGTCAGCACATCAAGCTACTACAATCTGTCAAATTTCTTTAATAGATTTTCAACTTTATCGCTAAAGCATAAGGTTCAAAGTTGATTGGGGAAATTTGACAGTTTCGGGTAGCTTGATGTGCTGGCGTCTGTACGTAGTTATTAATAACAAAGGTCTTAAAACTATGTTGGTCGATACTAAAAAATCAAAAATAAAACATCATTCAGACTTAAAATTCAAATAATATAAAAAAAAACATAGTCAGTATACTGCCGTTTTAATTAAAAAGGGCACAACTAAAATTTTTCATGAAATTGAGTTATATATACACCCTTAAATTTTGATATTTTTAATCCTTAAAAGGGGTCATTGTACTCATCATTATGAACAACTTTTACTATGGGACTAACCCTGCAATCCTGAAAAAAAAATCAGCTGATCCATACATTTATGTTAGCATAACTCGACATAATGTATGGATCAACAGATTTTTTTTTCAGGATTTCAGAGTTGGTCTCATAGTAAAAGTTTTTCATAATGATGAGTACAATGACTCAAAACTTAAGGGTGTATATCCGGATAGGCCTTTTTTTCCTGATTCCGGATATTTATATATAGGTACTTAGGTACTTAACTCAATTTCATAAAAAATGTTAGTTGTAAACTAAGTAGTTTGACTCCGGAACAGAATTCCTGGTGGTCAAATCAGTTTGACCATTAAGTTTGACCACGAGGAAGGAAGGCCCTTTTTACCGACTTCACAAAAAGGAGGAGGTACTATGTTCGGCTGTTTGTGTTTTTTTTTTTTTTTGTATGTTTGTTCATCGAATACTCCGCCAATTGTCGACAGATTTTCAAAATTCTTTTTTTGTTCGAAAGTAGATAGTTCTGAGGTGGTCCCATTGTCACCAAGTTAGGATCTGATGATGGGATCTTAGAGAAATCGAGGGCAACCCTCAAATTTTATAGGCTTACTTATGGTTTTTCGCATATTTTATGAAGTATCTTGTGTATTTGCGTATGGTTGTCACCATCTCAGGTAGCTGGGCTGATGATGGAAGGTACAACTCCTTAACAGTAAGAAGTTACTCGAACAGGCAAGGACTGTTTTAGTAAATTGTTTTGATGTTTGATTGGGCATTTGCCACATTTGGTCTCACGATCATCAAGTCATGACCTGATGCTGCAGTCAGGATAGTCTGCAGAGTACCTAACTCCTCGACAGCTAACAGCAGATATATCGTGTTTAGGCTCATTGGAAAGGGCTCGATGTGTGGATAAACGTAATGTGTAATGAGGAACACCGAAGTACATAGAGACCTGATGCTGAAGCCAGGAGCATCAGAAAAAGTACAAACCTTGAAATTACAGCACCGTAGTCGTGTTTGGGCTCATTTTAAACTGGACTAAATTTTAAGTTCAATGCAATGTTGACATAAGTTTGGCCTGATGCTGCAGCCAGGATTATCAGCATCTAGTCTAATTAATGAATAAGGTATGCTTCAGAGGTGGTCCCATATAAATTTTATGAACTTTGCTTGGGTAGTTTTGGAATTAGCGTCAACAATACGTTTGTTTTCCACTTAGTTTATATTGATGATGTTTATCTCCCTGTCACTAGCAAGTAGTATTATATGAATTTGTATGGGGTAGGTACAACTAAAAAGCGAAAAATAAAAACTTTTTTACAAAAAAAACAACCGACTTCCAAAAAAAAACACTACAAAGTGAAAAATAACTTTAATTTCGGAAGTCGGTGTCAAAAAAACGAAAATGTGGAACCAACGACACCGACTTCCGAAATTAAAGTTATTTTTCACTTTGTAGTGTTTTTTTTTGGAAGTCGGTTGTTAATTAAAACGGCAGTATAGCGTCATTCATCTCGTCACATGAAGCTGGATGAATCTCCCCAGCACTGCAGTCTGGCCTCGCAGAAATCGTCCTTCAGATTCCGTTGGCGCTCCCTCGGCTCCGGCGCATCAGGGATGCCGTTTTCTTACGCATAATGGCATTTTTATATGCTATCCTTAAATCGACTGTTGGTCTACCCATTTGACAGCTATACAATGAACGAACAAACGAGTTTCGCTGAGCGAGTAGTTCTATTCTTTGATAGCCCTCGTCGCTGCGACAAGTGGAGAGTTCTCGTGAGCAATGTGAACAGTCGATGATTCATTAATATACAGGGCGTGTCGTAAATAGTGGTCCACCGTTAAGGATTCGATATATAACATATTACAATTTTAACCATTTATACCCAAGGGTTCCGAAAAAAAATTTTTTTTTTGTTTTTTATTTACGAAATTTCAACCTTTTTTTTACAAATTTGGTTGTAGTTTCAACAAAAACCATTATTTTTCCATTTTTATTTCTGTTAATTACTGTTGAGTACTAGAGCTGTCGTGTAAAATTAGAGTTTTTTATGTTTTAGAGCTTTTGAAGAAAAAGTTAGCTCTTCTTTATTTTAACCCTAATTTTTTGCATAATCATGTAAATTCAGGAGATTTTGTAAAAAAAAAGTGCTACTAAAAGTGTCCCTTCGTCCAGCATACTCACCATGGAATCCTGATATTTCATGAATGTCAAAAAACTGTTCTGAAATAGTGCTAAATAGTGCCCAAAGGAAAAAAATAGTGCTCTTGTACTTGCGAAGTTATAGCCATAGTTCGATGAGTATGCTGGACGAAGGTTTCGCCCAGCATACTCACCTCCGTCCGGAGAATCTGTATACGCTTCAAACATAATTCATACTTCAAAAAATAGTTCCCAAATAGTGCCAAACGGTGCCCAAAAAGAAAAAACAGTGCTCGAATAACTTCGGAGTTATAGGCTTCGTTCAGTGAGTATGCTGGGCGTAGGTTCTACGCCCAGCATACTCACCTCAGTGCGCGAATATCGAACGAGCTATAGGTACAATTTACGTCTCAAAAAATTGTGCTTGAAATAGTGCCCAATATCAGTCCAATTTTTGCTTGACTTTTGACCTAGAAAACCATTAAATTTGATTGTAAACTTCTACATACATTACATTGAGTACAGTCGAATACAATATTATTAACTTTCTTTCTAACAATTTTTGTCTTGTGTAAATTATTAATTGTCTATGTAAGGGAGTATTTACTTTAGAATCGCAATATTATTAATTACACATTATTTTAATAATACTTTATAATAATATGATTAAGCCTTCGCGCGTCGCATGGGACCCCGGTAGCTAGGAACAATGATTTTATATATTTTGTCTAGATCACGGCGCTTGAAGGATTAAGATATCAAATGAAGTAAATCATGCATGAAAAATAAAGTTGCTGTTATTAATGCTTACATTACAACTGACAAAATTATTCAAAATAATCATTTTCCGGATCAAGGACGGTACCACAACGTTTACGGAATTGACCTGTATTCCTCATGTGATAAAGTTCAATATAGTGTGGCAGTAATGGATGCACGTACGGTCAATAGGTATGGGGCTTAAGACGCGCGGCGCCCGCGACGCAAATGAATATGTTTATGTTTAAATACTAGATGGCGCTGCCCTAACATCTTACGATTATTAGACAAGACTGATCTGTATTTTGAAGGTGATAAGGGTCCATTTTGTGTCACAAAGCGACGCGCGGCGCCCGCGACGCAAATGAATATGTTTATGTTTAAATACTAGATGGCGCTGCCCTAACATCTTACGATTATTAGACAAGACTGATCTGTATTTTGAAGGTGATAAGGGTCCATTTTGTGTCACAAAGCAATCGAAACGAACAAGCGCTTCTCAGTTTCTTTGTTTGTTTACTTCGTCGCACATCATTATAATAACGCCGGCTTTTGAGTTTGACTACATAGTGGGTTGCAAAACCAAACAATGTGTTGGTGATGTCATTATTTACCTATATAAAATTGTGTATCTAGTACGTAATCAATATAGGAGCTGCACCCAAATCAGTAAGTATATTTCAATTTATAATAGTGGCATTTAACTAAATTGATTTTACACTCATTCATTAATTGCACTGTAAAACTAGGTAGCAAGCGAGTTGTTTTTTACAAAAACACGTTCATTTTTTCGTTGAATATGACACTGTACACTTAAAATTAAGGACATGCTTAAGAAGTTTTAAAAATGGGTACCTACTTAGTTACTTTTTTAAAGGTTTGATGTAGGTAGGTACACACATAATAACGTAATGTAACTTGTTTGTTTATCTAATTGGATCTCAAATACCTATTTATATACCTACTTCTGCGGAGGCCTGGTTTTATCCTCCAATTCTACTGGAAATGAAACACTGTCTTATTTGCTAGGATATAATTTACTTTTCTTCAATTTTTTTATTACAAGCTTGTCCTCGTTACCCGTCAGGATCTGTTCTCGTCTTAAGTTCACGTTAGTTACATTTCAATATCGAAATAATCCAATAACATGAAGTCTACAATTAGAAAGTTTAATATTTTTGTCCAAAAACATGTGTCGACGACTGTACCCCATTTTACGTTAGTATGTAGAAGTTTACATTAAAATTTAATGGTTTTCTAGGTCAAAAGTCAAGCAAAAATTGGACTGATATTCATGATATTGGGCACTATTTCAAGCACAATTTTTTGAGACGTAAATTGTACCTATAGCTCGTTCGATATTCGCGCACTGAGGTGAGTATGCTGGGCGTAGAACCTACGCCCAGCATACTCACTGAACGAAGCCTATAACTCCGAAGTTATTCGAGCACTGTTTTTTCTTTTTGGGCACCGTTTGGCACTATTTGGGAACTATTTTTTGAAGTATGAATTATGTTTGAAGCGTATACAGATTCTCCGGACGGAGGTGAGTATGCTGGGCGAAACCTTCGTCCAGCATACTCATCGAACTATGGCTATAACTTCGCAAGTACAAGAGCACTATTTTTTTCCTTTGGGCACTATTTAGCACTATTTCAGAACAGTTTTTTGACATTCATGAAATATCAGGATTCCATGGTGAGTATGCTGGACGAAGGGACACGTAAATTGTACCTATAGCTCGTTCGATATTCGCGCACTGAGGTGAGTATGCTGGGCGTAGAACCTACGCCCAGCATACTCACTGAACGAAGCCTATAACTCCGAAGTTATTCGAGCACTGTTTTTTCTTTTTGGGCACCGTTTGGCACTATTTGGGAACTATTTTTTGAAGTATGAATTATGTTTGAAGCGTATACAGATTCTCCGGACGGAGGTGAGTATGCTGGGCGAAACCTTCGTCCAGCATACTCATCGAACTATGGCTATAACTTCGCAAGTACAAGAGCACTATTTTTTTCCTTTGGGCACTATTTAGCACTATTTCAGAACAGTTTTTTGACATTCATGAAATATCAGGATTCCATGGTGAGTATGCTGGACGAAGGGACACGACACGGCATGTCTAAGCATACCGCGGTATTGTTTTTGTACTTACGACAGTTAACATTGAAATTTCAACTTTATTTCCATAACATTAAGTTATATTTTTATTCGTCGCCTAAAAATACCTTGCCATGCCGTGCCGCCAATGGGCGCCGGGCCTAATAGGACGGAAAACAATTAATGAAGGTAGGTCTAGGTAAAGTAATGACACAAAATTTTAACTTCCATAGGTATATAATAACACAAATCAATCAGCAGCTCTCAACTCAACCTATCAATCAGCTTGTGGTAGACTCAGCATGGTGTTTGATGCTGTGTGCCGCCAGCGTCTTCTTGTTTTTGAAGATGAGGAGGCACTCGTCACACTGGTGCAGACCAGAGTGCTCTAGGAGATGTTCTTGGAGCTTCTCGTGTGTTTCCATGTCTTGGTGGCAGACTGAGGGACGAGAAAAAGAAAAATTACCTTAGTTAAGACCAACCAAATGTTTCGCAACAAATTGAACCCCCATTATGTATGGCCGAAATTCAATAGTTTTCGAGATATTTGAAACATTTTTGAAGCGTAAGATGAAAATATTGGTAAGATATTGTTCTTATCGCTCATCATTTTAATTATTTTGTTGAATTAAGTGCTTTTAATTATGTTCATAGCTTAATTGAAGTGCCAGCTACAATATCACCTTGTAATGGTACCTATTCAATATGTAGTTTTATTATTATTTGGAATTATATCGAAAAACCCTTAAAATTCAAATATCTCGAAAACTATTGAATTTCGGCCATACGAGTACATATGTGGGGTTCAATATGTGGCATTTTGGCCCCCTATCAGCTCCTGAAGGATATACGTCGAATTACAAGTAACCCCGTATAGCTCAATTCTTGAGGAAGGCTTATAGGCTATTTAACATCACGCCACGACACTTTAGAGCCGAGCATAAAGGAAAAAATCAAAAAGAACACTAACCAAAAATTAAGTAACAGCGCGGGCGGGCTATGCAATGCGACACGGGCGCGCGGCGGGGCGGGGGCTGAAATTTCACCCGGACGAATTCGCAGGCAAAAGCTAGTCTAACTAAAGGAAACTGATGACTTACCAGTACATATATTATCAAGAGTGTCACCATGTGCGTTCCTGACATGCTGCGCCAGATGCCTAGCCAGTGTATATTTCTTGGGACACTGACTACATTGGTATTTCTGCGTTCTTGGCTTCGTCACCTCGTACGATAGAGCCTTTCTTGGTTGCTGTGGGGTCCTGGAAAGAAGGCGGAATTAGTAGGTCACAGTGGGTCGGACGATGATGACTAAAGATAGAATTTTACTAGGCATGTGCAAGGACAGGTAGCAAGAAAAGTGTTTGGGTCCTATCAATAGGATTTCTTCATTTCTATTTAGCTTAGCTCATGAATCTGTAGTGGTATCTACAACGCCACATGCGAACAACGCGTCATGCTGACGTCATGCAAAACCCTGCATCTCGCAAGCAGAGTTTACCGCGCAGCTAGCATATATACAACGGCCCGTCGTGAATCATCAGGCAGTCGCCCGCCAGACACGACACCCGGCCGTCTGGTCGGAGGATTCTCGCTTTTCTATGGAGTATGAATGAACTTTACACCCTGCTCCTCATAGCTCTATAAATCTTGAAAATGAAACGATCGTCCATTGGTGATTTCTTTCTCATTTTCGCACATTTTCTCAAGCTAGAGCTAGTGTGCGAAGAGTAAGGCTGGAAAACGATTTGTGTGGTCTCCAAAACTTTTATGTTTTTTGAAAGAAACATTGTTGACTTGGTACATAGAGCAACACAGGCCACCGGCGGACCGGAGGGGAGTAGCCATTGCGTTTTTTACCGATACAAAACTGTCTGTCATTTTTTGCGGGGGGAAATCACACATTCTCAAATTCTCACACAAAAACATTCTATGTCACTACGAAACTCACACTATGACAATTGAAAAACACACTAACAATTTCACACACACATTTAAACAATCCGTGTCATAATAGTATAATAATATGACGCAACTACACTAACAAGTCCTTACACCCGTAGTTGTAACAACTGTCGATACGCATTATCGATAAATTCAAGAACTCGGTTAGGGAAATTAGCTTATTCAAAGGCAGATATTATTATTGACTTTATTTATTATGTACTACAATAATCAAATAACATATAACAAATAAACTTAACATTTATCTTTTTTTTTTAAACTAATCCTTTTTCAAAACCAGTGATAAGATACTGAGACGGAACTATCACTGGTTTTTAAAATGGATTAATTTTCTATAAACATGACGAATACATTTTTGGGGGTTGGTTTTTTTCATTAAGAAAGAAATTCTTGTATCAGCATATTTCTGCATTATTAATCTTGCTAATTCCAAGTTATGATTTGTAAAATCGTTTTCGTGTGAATGGTAACTGATTGAGGGAAACAAATCTTTGCCAATAAATTGTTTTAAGGAACGAGTCACAACTTCATGTGTGGTACAAGATCGTGTAGGTTTATTGTCGTCACTTAAATGTCTTCTTATTTCTTTTTCACAAATCCGGCATAAAAGTATTACCTCTTTTGAGGCATACAGTAACTTTCCTTTGCTTTTCTGGTGAATTAAACTTTTTTCATCAATCGGCCCAAGCAAACCTTTGATGCACGTATTGCATTTAATTTTTTTTTTTGTTGAGAAAATAACATATCCCGCTATATACTCCACAACTTTTTCCGCAAAAGGGGATAAAAAAGTTAGAGCTTCAATCTCATCAATCAAATCGTCAGTAAAATTGTTAAAATTAACTTCGTCAGTAGCGTCATTGCTATTGTATTGTCGTACGGTTGAAGCATTAATTTTTTCTAGTGCAGATGTGCAATTCAGTATCGTAATTTTTTCCAATGGAATGCAGTTCGTTCCGTTTCCCGTTTGTGTTAATTCTGTATTAACAAGAATTTTTTTATAAATTGCTTCAAACTGGGAGCTTGAGGGATTATCGCAATAACCACCATGACTCCTTACTATAGAAAAAAATAGTTCGATGTGATCTTGGCTTATCCTATGTAGTGGCATATATTTGAGGCCATTTTGTTGGTTTTGTATTAAATCTTGAAAGATAGATTTGGTACTCTCAATGCAGATCAAAAATCCCAAAAAACCCGTGTATCGAGGAGAATCTACTAATTTAATTTTATGCGACTCCCCGTCGCGTTTTTTTACATAGGCTGATAAGCTCAACAAAAGCTTTTGAGCTTCATCCATTTTTCGAAAAGCTTTCTCAAAGTTTTCATAGTTTAATGCCCTTTTATAACCAATTTGACGTGACCGGGAATCCAATATATCAAAAACGTCGTTTATCAGTGAAATAAACTTCGAAGTGGCAGTTGATCCATTAAATTCCGACAAATCTAATTCTTTTTCACAAAACAAAAGTGCATCAGCAACACTTGCGCTGAACAATTGTGCTGCAAGGCGAACATTCATTATCTTTGTTTTATAATAAATGTGATTTGCTTTTATCTTGTTAGCCATGTAAAATAATTCTTCTTCCTGTATTTTATGTAATGCTTCCACATATAACCATTGAATTTTATTTTCATTATCATCGTAAAAACATTTGTAGTCACAAAAAGTGTTTCGAATTAATTTTAACATGTGACTTGGATCTAAAAAAAAGTAAACTCGTTGCCCCGTTGTAGGGTCTAATATGGTAGTTTGCAATTTATTTGCAACTAAGCAGCAACCCAGTTCCGTAGCCATAGCTAAATTTGCCTTTGCGCCGTCACACGTTAACGCTTTTATTTCTATTCCAGTTTCATGTACTAATTCAAAAGCTTTAGTTACAAGCTGAGCTTTTAACTTAGCACTTGTACCTTTAACTAAAAAATATCCGATTGGGACTTTCCATGGAGTATTAATGCCTACTAATAGAAATACTAGGACATCTGTAGCTTCATCTGTATTATCAGTTATTAAATCGAAACCATAATCAATATACCCGAATCGTCTGTCACCACTTGGATTGTCATGTGATTGTGTCTTTATTTTCATTTCATCGAAAATCAAAGTACAGTAAATTTTACTATGTGGATTGGCATCGGCTTTATATTTTAAAGCCGCCAAGGCTTCTTTGGTAAAACCGGGCCGTCCATCAATATTACTATACCATTTTGTTAAAGTACGTGGAGCAGGTAAACACGTCCCAAACGTTTTACGAACATACTTGTAAGCTTTGGGGGAATAAAAGTTGAGAGTTAGAGCAAAACATCTCAGTTCTGGTGAATACTTAGCTCGTGAGAGCTTCCCACTTTTAGACTTCTTTAGTTGACGCTTAATAAGCTCTGCTTCTTCAACGCCAATTTTTTCCAGGACCATCCTTTCCTCTTTATCTATCAAAGCTTTTTCATCTAGATTCTGAAGAATTTCTTCTAGCCCAGCAACTTTTTTCTTTAAGAAAAGGTTTTTAGCTTGTAGCCTTTTAATTTTTTTTTTCTGATAATCTAATTGTTGCTGCATTTTTCTTTTTCTTGGTGTAAGTGCAGTAGTGGGAATCGAAGCAGATTTTTTAGATGTTTCCTTTGACTGAGCCTGAAAACAAATAAATAAATAATTTTTACCTAATCTCAACAGTAAAATAGAAGAAATTACTATTTTATTAATATGCGATTCTACAATAAACGATTTCAAAACAACTCACATTTTGAGGAGTTGACGATCTACACGGTGATGTCAACGAATTAGGAATAGTGCGAGTGTCATTAATGGAATCATAAGATGATAGTCTCTCATCTGGTATATTGAATGATTGTTGATGATTCTGGAAAATTAGATTAAATATCTTAAATTTTACAAGTTCAAAAATCTACGCTTCATTTCACTACTATGACTAAAGTCAACGAGGTACATCATGTGGAATGTACGTTCGTTTACCTTGCCCATGAATAAAAAAAAACTTACGGAACAAATACAGTTCTGCGTTACAGTTGGTTTGGCGCCATCGACTAATCTCCTTCTATTGTTCGCCAACACTTGAAAGTCAGAGGTCTTAAAATGATTTGAGCAAATTACACTATTTCTTGTGGGAATCCAGGTTGGTCTGTTATTAGAAAATGTCTTCCATATATCTCTTAAATTTGGATCTTTAGGAAACCTGCAATAAATAAATAAAAACACATTATAGTTGACGTTCACACTCAGTAATTTTTATTTAAATCAGAAAACCTAATCTCAATAATCTCAAAAATTTCTCTGATTTGACTTAACCTTTCACATTTTCATCGATAACTATCTACAAACAAATCGGCAACAACACTATCGCTCGGTGACAGCGAATTCTAGGAAAAAATACTCGGATCTGTCGCTCGACCGATCCGCGTTTTGTATGAGGACGCACGGCCTTAGTTGGTAAACAAATCCGAAACAACACGATTGATAATATTGTAGTTTATAAGTTTAAAAGAAGTAAATAGCAATAATGTGATTAAAAATTACTTACATATGAAAGGTAACGCCATCTTTTTGTAAATTTGACGTGGCAGATCTCTTTTTGCAGCAAAAAACAGAACAATTCGGCATTTTTTACGACGTCGTCGATTCACTCACGCAACTAGATTTAGTCTAGTGAGCAGTGCAGTTGCAACTAGTTTTATTGTACGCATAGGACCATTTGGACTTGTACTTTGACAGAGGGGAACGCCTGCGTATGGCTACTCCCCTCCGGTCCGCCGGTGGCCTGTGTTGCTCTATGACTTGGTATAAGGAAATGAGGAAAATATCGTGAAGAAAGTTTTGAGTATAAATATGGATATATGATTAGAGGAAGACCAAATAAACGATGGATGGCATGTGTGAAGATGATATGGTTAGAAAGGGTGTGATTCCTCTTCCATAATATACTTCCGTCATCTCAGTAATGGGAGAAGTATGGATGAACAAGACATTGCGCCGACCCCAAAAGTATGGAAGAATAAGAAGTTAAATCGACTTCAAAAATAAATTAACACAAAATTATGAAATCGCTGTCTTAGGATCTGTATTTTAGTGTTAGTTTTTGCCACGACTCGTACATAAAATAAATATATGGAGCGATAGTTAACTAATGACTGTTTTTAAGTCACTCGCTTTAAAATACAATCATTTAATGAACTTTTCACACAATACATAACTAAAAAAAAATGACTTCACGAAAGAAAACCGCGACTTGAGACTCTTGAGAGTCGCGGAGGATCGCCACGCGTCCGTCTCCGCTCGCGATCGGGGTTTCCTCTCTCTCTGTCACCCGCGCCCAACGACCAGTCGTTGCCCGCGCCGCTTCTGCCGAGCTAGCGGCGAGGTGCGCGGGCGGCGGAGGAGGGGGCGCACGCGGTATGGCACTGCGTAGCAACAACAATGTACCTACTACAGCCGTAGAAAACGTGGGTTTTCGTTCGCGGTAACTTTTAGACTTCGGACATTTGAGTGACTAAAACGCTACCTTTGCCTTAACTTACCTTTTCTTCTCATCCTCCACTCTAAACTTCCCCCGCAAGTCGGCTTTAGCATGCAAATCAAGGTGCTCAGCCATCATATTGATGGGCATCACAATATTGCACTTCCTACAGACAGATCCTTTGATGTCTCCGTTCTTCTTGCAGCGGGAACAAACGAATGCCTTGGTGCTGTCGGTGGCAATCATTAGCATTGGATACCTGGCGAAAATATCAAAATATCACGTCTGTATTCATCTGTTTATGGATTAGGCAGATACGTATGGTCACACACACACACTTTTCGCCACAGCACCGCCTCTTGGCAAAATTTTTGAGTGAGAGATGAGGACCTGCGAGTGCGGAGTGTGTAGGTACCGAGTGTAACCCGACGGAGAAAATTTCATACAAACGCGTAATGATAGATAGATACAGACGACAGCACATCAAGCTATTACAATCTGTCAAATTTCTTTAATAGATTGTCAACTTTTTCGCTAAAGTAAAAGGTTCAAGATTGATTGGGAAAATTTAACAGTTTCGGGTAGCTTGATGTGCTGGCGTCTGTACAATAGTACCTACAAATCGCGGCAGTACAAAAGGCCAATTCTCGTGCTAAAAAAACGTTCAATTAAGTCGCAATCTCATCTCAGCGACAATGAAAAACTTGTCAAAAATGTGAGTAGGTATAGGTATTTATTTATTAATGCCATAGGCATTTTCTACCAGTGAACCTTTGGGTGATGCAGTGACAAACAGTGGCATGGTATCACAGACTACTCATGGTATTTTTGACAGATTGCGACTGGGATTAGACAGCGAACCAAAGACTACTATAGTATAATGCTGCGAACGTTCTTAAAAATACGGGAATTGCCCCTCAGAAGATAGAAGCTTAGCCTTTTTTTTTTTTTTTTGGATGGGAAATCATCTAATGACTCCTCCCGCTCTGGGTGGAGCGGAAGGGAGTGTCAGACTCTTACTGACTAAAACCCACCCGTGTTCCTTCCTTAGCCCTTTATGTTCCGGGGCAGCGGTAACCCTTTCGGACGATCCCGCTACCCCGGCAGGCTTCGGCCCTAGCGGGCCCCTTCCTTAATGCTGACATCTCTTTGAGGCGCGCGTGGAACACATACTTACCGTCCGGCACGGGCCTGGTCCTGATCGGACGGAGAGCTACCCATTACTCTCCGTCCGCAGGCCCGCGCCTACGGTGGCCGGGAGTCGTCACGCGGCTCCCGACGCCCGTAGCGTCTCCCGCGGCGGCTGAGGCGTGAGGCTCTCTCCCTGAGGGAAGCTTAGCCTCCGTGGGGGTTACCTCCAGGAACATATTATTTACTCTAGGGACGGTTACCTGCTCTGTGCGCGACGGTCGTGCTAATTCGGAATCACGAAGATTACGGAACTACCCACCTTTTCTGATTCAATTGTGTATATAAGGTCCCATTACAATAGATGGACAAACTTTTAGATTTAGAAATCATTCAGACCACCAAAATAAGGACGATGGTGAAAAAATATATAAGAAAAACGCATTTAGATACTTACAAGAAAAATAATCTGCTAACGAAAATACACTAATGTGCCGGCAATTTATTATTTTAGGTCAAAATAAAATCTTGGATATCTTTGGTTAGACGTAAGCGCCGTGTTAAGATTTGTCCATTTATTTTAATGGGACCCTGTATAGCTTGGAACGATACCTTTGCTTGCAAATATCACATGGAATGTTAGTCCTTTTGGCTTTAGCCTCACCACCCACTCCACCGAGCGTCCTCTTTCGATCCTCCCTCTTTTTCACCAATTCAAAAGGCTTTTTAGGAGATTCATCCTTTTCCGACTTGGTTCCGAGTTTCACGTCTTTTTTCACGAAATGGCTCGATTTTATGGTGGCAAGGCTTGATGACACTGGAAATAAAAATGCAATAATTAATATCGATTATTTATGAAGGTACAGACGGACAGACGCCAGCACATCAAGATACCCGAAACTGTCAAATTGTCCCAATCAACCTTGAACCTAACGCTTTAGCGATAAAGTTGAAAATCTATTAAAAAAAGACATATTGTACAGACGCCAGCACATCAACCTACTACAATCTGTCATATTTCTGTAATAGATTTTCAACTTTATCGCTAAAGCATAAGGTTCAATGTTGATTGGGAAAATTTGACAATTAGGTGTAGGTTGATGTGCTGGCGTCTGTACCTAGTAGCTTGATGTGCTGTCGTCTGTACGTCAGAAGTTGGGTTGGCCGTAACCCGTAACATGCCAGTGCTAATTTGCTGGATTCGTTTTTGATCATTATTTGTCCTGACACTTAATTTCGATTTTAGGTATGTTACATCTATGTATTAGTACTTATTCTAACATTCTACGTGTGTGAAATTGTGCCCCGGAAAGCACGTCAAGCATTTGTGTTGGCAACACCGAGGGAAGCTACTTCGAGTGCTGGCTGATTGGCTGGTTGGCGATGAAGTTTTTGAAAGAAGGAACTTCCATAGAGTATAAAAGCTTCCCGCCATTATTATTTATCTCATGCCGCGAGCGCGAAGCGCGTTTGATTTTGTTACTTTCGAATTAATATATGTTTGCATAAATAGCTAATACGTGTTTTAAACACCCTCCGTATAGAAAATTAGAAACAGTTAGTTGATTTCGGGAGTCATTCGTAGATCTTTGAGTCGTTACGGGCAGTCAGAAACCCAAACGTCTAACAACCAGTCATACCAAGGAAAAATTTTTACCTGGATTAATAATTAATAATAGTAGTACAGTAGGGATGCCTTTGCCCAGCAGTGGGACATTAATGGCTAGTAAAAAATAATAAAGAAAGTAACCATACAAAAACTGTCAAACATGAGACGTCTATTTGCAATACTTACATAAAACAAAATAGTAAAAAAAAAAAAAACGGACTTCGATTTAAGTACTTATCTAAAATAATATTAATTAGGTAAGTACAATTTTTACCATCCAACTGATTTCAAATTCACAAGACACAAATCGGGAACTTTCGAATAGGTTTGTAAGATGTGTTTGCGAACAACGATGTTTGTCAAAAGGTGTCAAAAGTAAATCGTGGAAAAAAAATTAAGTTGGCAATGCTTATAATTTTATTTTTCATGGTTCCGTAAAATATCATACGTGCTAAATACATAAAATAAGCATTAAAAACAAAATTTCCTATAAATGATTTTTAAAATCGTAGCTTGATTCGTAAACGTCATCACGGGAAAATAACCGAATGAACTGTCAAACAAGTAAAAACCATTCACGGAATTATTTTTTCTTTTCCGAAACTATCGGAAGATTCACGGTGATTCGGAAAGGAAGAGAAAAATGGCCGTAAGTATAGTTTAATAGAGTCATACAGTTCTATTTTGTGCAATTGTCATGATATTTAAACATAACTTGATGAACCTAACTTAAAATTGCAATTTTACAGAAGAGGTTAAGGACATCACTCGTTCAGCGGGAGATATTATTCGCATTTATGCACGCACACGAAGACTTTGCCCGGAACCAACTCACAGGCCCAAATGCAGAAAAAATAAAGCAAGTCTTGTTGAAACAGTTGACTCAACAGCTTAATTCGACGGGTACTGGGGTCGTAAAATCCCCAGATAAATGGCTAAAAGTAGGTAAATTCTTAATTTTAATAAACCCGACCATGAAGATTAGCGTGGGTGAACGATGAACAGGCTCACTCGACTCTAATCGTGTCGGAATCCATGTTCATATTCGGAAACCTACATCGTATGTATTCCGAATAATAACGTAACACGAGAAATCTTTCGTCGGATATTTTTTGGTCTTTCAAATGGTTTTTTTTTATCATGATTTTTTTTTATTCTTCTTTTCTAGTGCTGGCAGGATTGGAAGGCAGATGTTAAGGGAAAATACTCAAGAATCAAGACTTTTGAGAATACAAAGTTCAATAAGGATGAAGTTCTCGTGCCGCGCCCACTGTCTGAGTTGGAGGAAAAACTTCTACAATTTTTAGATATAGACGTAGTAGAGGAAGATTTAAATGAACGACAGGTACGTAAAAAGGAATGTTCAACTTTTCTCCCCATGAAAAAACATCGAAATCTCGACTCGACATGAAAAAATTACGCAATAAAAATAATACCACAAAGTCCATAGAGTAAAACAGAATTTAGATAAAAGAAAGACTGCCACGTTTTGTTCGCCGCCTGCATAATGATGCCAATTAAAAAAAAACTTAAATATACATAGAACCAAGGATCTTTTGGAGCGTGACCAACCAAAATTGAAAGTAACGCCGCACTATGGACGGAAAAACTAGCTCCCCTTTCGTAGGATTTTTGAAAAATAAAATGTTTTATTTGATAGTTTCAAGTATACAGTTTTGTCGAGTACATTAAAACATTGAATAAATTAGTAGTTACAGGTTTTTTTTTTCAATCTATACCATCAAAAAATGACTTTATATATTTCACATGTATGAAAATGGAATTTGTTTTCCTCATAACTTTTGTCTGTCTTGGATTGTAAAGCTGAAACTTTTAGGTATTGTTGCCGAGCTTATACCAAAGCCACCTGACCTTTGACCTTGACCCCGAACTTCCCCGTTCAAAAGATATGAATGAATTAAAATTGCATATTTGGACGATGTTTAATACGCGGTAATGTACCTCAAATATATGTGACTTTATTCCAATCGGTAAACTTTCTGAAGAGGCATCCGAAGCTCGCAACAAAGATTTAAAAAAAATCAGAACCTTCTACTCGCGGAAAACTAACAGAATCGCAACAAATGAGGATATTATCCATAATTTGCTGATATCCTCTGACCCATATCTCTCTAGTTTCAGACCTAAGATAAGGCAACTTCGTAGTAAACCTCTATCAGATGAAGCCAAATTGTTATTGTTATTAACTTCTAGTTCAGATATAGAAAATGTAGACTTTGCAGACATAGGAAACCTGTCTGACTGTGACATTGACTAATTTAATTATGATTGGGCCTTCTACTGAATCATTGAATTCATATCGCATTATTTGTTGTATAAATTCAATTATTAATTCATTCATACGTTTTGAATAAGCACGTTTTTCGTCAACATCAATAGTCACATATGATTGTTATCTATCAGGGCTCAATACTGGGTAAAAAAAAAATTATATATACATATATTTGAGGTACATTACCGCGTATTAAATATCGTCCAAATATGCATTTTTAATTCATTCATATCTTTTGAACGGGGAAGTTCGGGGTCAAGGTCAAAAGTCAGGTGGCTTTGGTATAAGCTCGGCAACAATACCTGAAAGTTTCAGCTTTACAATCCAAGACAAACAAAAGTTATGAGGAAAACAAATTCCATTTTCATACATTTGAAATATATAAAGTCATTTTTTGATGGTATAGATTGAAAAAAAAAACCTGTAACTACTAATTTATTCAATGTTTTAATGTACTCGACAAAACTGTATACTTGAAACTATCAAATAAAACATTTTATTTTTCAAAAATCCTACGAAAGGGGAGTTAGTTTTTCCGTCCATAGTGCGCCGCCATCTTGCAATTTATCAACAGCGCCCCCTGTCAATGTCCTACAAGCGCCAAAAGATCCTTGGAGCACTGTACCTATATGAAATTAACCATTCTGTTTCTAATAATTTTGCAGAAACGGGTGTCATTCTCTCAGCGAGAACTGATGTTAGAAATTATGGAGGCACACAAAGAAGTGGCCTTAAACCTACTACTTGGCTCGGATCGAACAGAAAATAAAAAAGTCTTGCTAAATGAGTTAGCCGAGGAACTTAATGCGTTGGGACCTGCTATTAAGTCGTCGGAGAGATGGTTCAAAGTAGGTAGCTATTTATTTTATTTATTACTAACCCGCGGGGTAACATCGTAACGCACTTACAACGTCAAAGCCAGCCATTTTGACAATTCAACAACGTTCATTGCGTTATTAACATAGTTTAGCAGACGAATTTTTGAAACATATGAAGCAATGTGTTAGCAATTTACTTTTCGTATTTACAAATAAAATCTTGTTTTTCTTTTAGTGTTGGCAGGATTGGAAGTCTGATGTTAAGGCAAAGGACCTCAAAATTAAGATATTTAACCAAAAAAAGGCGATTACTGATGATGATGTTAGCCCTCCATGCCCACTTTCTTACCTAGAGGAAAAGCTGCTGAAATTCCTTGACGTGGACAATGTTGAATTTAAAGTTAAAGTAGTAAATGAAGCAGAACTACCGAAAGATGTAAGTAAAAGCAGACTACTGTTTATTTTTTTAAATAATCACGACTTTACAGTAACAGAAACAAATCTTGGCTCGACAGAATATTATTTGTCGCGCACCACTAACATTCAAAAATCATTTAGTGACCTCCAAAAGAAAATATAATCGTCTGCCTAGCCTTTTCCCAACTATATTGGGGTTGGCTTCCAGTCGAACCGGATGCAGCTGAGTACCAGTATTTTACATGGAGCGACTGCCTATCTGACTTCCGCCTTTAAGACTGGTGGTGGACTGGTAGACGATACCCCGTGGTAAGACTGGTTGTCAGACTTTCGGGCTTCTGACGTCCCGTAATGACTGTCAAAGATCTACGACTGAGAGCCGGGAGCAACGGCTACGTGCTTTCCGAGGCACGGAGGAATCTCGGTATGTAAAGATGGTCTTTCCCACGGACCGACCGTGGCAAGCGTAACTTAACCTGATCGATTCGTGCGGCTGTTATTTATTAGGTACTTAACTACGAGATACACAAAAAACATAATTTACACAGATATTAAACTTTGTCTAGTGTGAACCTTCAGTTACAGGGCGCCCTGCCCTATCATGCTTTAAAATATCGAATAAATTACTTTTAAAACTAAAATGCAGACTCTACCATAACATGCGTGCCGTGTGCGCGCCTCGTCAAAATGTCAACCATGTCATTGTTCGACACCATTCAGATAGGAAACTTTGCCCATGTTCGACACGCACGCCAAGTGCTTAATGTTGCCAATTTGAAATAAAGTATCCTGCAAGGACTTTATAACAACCTGTTATTTTTATCATATTATTTGCAGAAAAGGGTGTCGCTTGCACAGAGAGAAATGATGTTCGCATTTATGCAGGCACACGAGGATTTTGGGAAAAACCAAATAAGAGGCCCAAATGCAACGAAAATGAAAAAAGTTTTGTTATATAAGTTGACAAAGCAACTTAATGCGTCGGGCCCCGCCACCAAGTCGCCGGAAAAATGGCTCAGAGTACGTATATCCGTCATGTATTATCCTGTAACACGGAGCAAGAAACAATGAAACGCAAACTATTTCAATTCAGCACAAGTTTCTTGACCGGGACGACATCGTAGAAATCAGCTGTTTCCTATAAGAATGTAACAAAAATTTCAATGCTGGTGGATCTACAACCTTTTACTGAATTCTTGGTAATATTAAGATCATCCTCCTATTTCAGTGCTGGCAAGATTGGAAGTCAGACACTAAGGCAAAATGGCAAAAACTCAACAACTTCAAACAAACAGAGGCCATCATGCATGATTATGTTCGCAGCCCGTGCCCACTTACCCCAATGGAGCAAAAAGTCGTTGATTTTTTTGGTTTTGGCAAAATTGAAGGTGCAGATGAATCAGAGGTAAGCAAGGACATTGCTTTTTATAATCCGACAAGGAACGCGGCGGATAAGAGAACAGTTGTACAAGGATCTTTTTAAGCGTGGCCAAAATCGGAACTAATCCAGCCATCTTGTTTTTTTTTTTCAATACAGCGTCCCCTGTCAATGTCATTCAAGCGCCAAAAGATACTTGTAGCACTGTATAGGAAATTAATCAATAATTTTGCCGAAAAGGGTGTCATTCTCTCAGCGGGTTCATCTTTGTATTTCAATACAATTTCTTAAATGATTACCAACAGCGCCCTCCTGTTCATTGTCAAAATGTCTTTGTAGCTCTGTAACATGAACTAAGCTGGATTTTGCCAGATGTTTGACATCACTCAGTAAATTTTCATACTAGTTCTCTTTTTATAGAGTGCCTTGTCTGATTAAATGTTTGAGATTTTTTTAAACATTCGCCATTGATTATAAAAAAAAACATGAAAAATCATGACTTGCGTTGATAAATCACTCGTTAAATTATTATTATGAGACGTGCACGATTTCTTTATGAGTATTCTTATGGAAATCTACTATAACCGTAAAATCATTACGTACCTATAAACTTAATGTCGAGTCGGTTGACAAGCACCACATAGTAAAATGTCAGTTGAATTCTATAAATTAACGTGGATGCGCTACTTTTAAAGAAAGGCGAAAAAACTTCTGTCGAATCCAATACATTTCATGTTTGTTGTTTTTTTCACCACGTTGATTTAGATCCGTGTCACACTGTGTTTCATTCGAGACACGCTGTTACAAAATAACAACTGCAATGTACAGTTTGGCAAGAAAGTCCTGAAACGGAACTAAAATATTTAATCATTGGCAACACTCGCTTTGCCTCGTCGAGTAAGGTACATATTCTGTCATTTCTTGTAATCGGTGACTGATTCTCGTGTTTATTTTTATTTATTTGCGTTATTGTGGTGATACTGGTGACCCATTGTGTACATAAAGAACAGATCTATTATTCGCAGCTCCGCAAGAGCGATAATTTGTAGTGTACGTGAGATATTTGGCGGAACTCGAGGCCGGACAAATTTTATCCAATCTCAACGATGTGTATAAAAGAACCGGTGAAATGACAGGTAAAATTAATATTTATACATGTAATCAGATGTAATGTGTGTATTTCAAGGTGCAATATCTAGTATAAACCTTTCATACAATTATTCAAAAGTACATTTACGAATTTAAGGTTATGTTTACAAAACACATTCAGAATGCAGCGCATTCGTATAATTTTGATACTTTTGGTTAATATTGTTCAGTTGTTTTTATTTTATTGTTCTAGGCAGTGGCTGACCAAGCGTTTCAGAGCATTTCAGTTGACGACTGGAAAAAATCATGTCAATATGTCATGAAAATAGAAAAAGGTTATTTTCGAAGGGGGCAAACTGTATAGTGACATTGGAAAAAATATCATAAACCTACAAGATGAAAGCAGCAATAGTGACACATCTGCAGGTAGCCAGCAGAGTTTTGGTGAAAGCTCACACCAAGACATGGATGAATACTTAGAGAAAAACATTTTTGATTCTGATTAAAATTTTTGATTCTGATTATTTTTTTTTAGTTTTTGTTTAGAACACCAACTATGGAACCTTTTGCCTGTGGTTAGAGGAGAACTTGGAATCGTGGGATAGTCACACAGTAGTAAAGCTTCCAACTTGTCACTGTGATCTAAACCCTATTGAATTAATCTGGGGTCTTGTAAAACATGAAATTGTCTTACATAATGTGGGATTAGTTGAAATCAAGGTATTTGGAAATACCTAATAAGATTATTTTGAATTCATTAAAATAAATAACTACAAATGTTATCGTTTTAGGCAGTGGCTGAACAAGCGTTTCAGAGGTTTTCTTTTTTTCATAAAACCCACCTATTCACATTAATTGTCAAAAAAAAGAAGTATCAAAACCGTTTTCGTCGTACTATATAGGGTTACAACATGCACGATAGTAGCGCCACCATTATTTTCACGACTTTTTTGCCAAGCTGTACTCTGTTGATTTAAAAAACATCTAAATTCAATAAAAATAACAAATTCTATTCCTAAATATGTCTGTTCGCGATTACGCTGCAAAAAAATCGATAGAAACGAAACGCATTCATAGACAGTAGAGATTTTAAAACCTTCGCCTCGACATCACTCGTGATAGTCATAGTCGTGATGACTCATTACGTGCGACATTTTACCTACGAAATAAGTCGTATTCTAGTTTCCAATGTCGAATTTCGACATTAATTATAGAATAGTGAGTTTTTGATATCCGTGTTTGTGTTCAGTGATATAGAAACGTTGTTCTGTAGATATGACAATATACATTTTATTTATGACAATATACGATTATCTCTAAAATCGACATTTAGCTATTTAAAAAAAAAAAACATTGAAAAGACGTGTAAATGTTATTTATCTTACTTTATAAAAAAATATAAAAAGAGAAAGTAAAAGAATTCATCTTTCTTATTGGAAAAATTGGGAAAAACTTTTTAAATAATTTATTTCGCTCACATTTGGCGGGAAATTCAAACATAAAAATTGAATTATGAATTAAAAAAGGAACAGATACCTAAATTGGAAAAGTATTTCTGCATTTATAAGCGTATTTTAGCGTTCATTCAGAGAGAATTGTTGTGTTTAAATAATATTGGATTATTTATGAGTGATTAAGTGTTCCTAGCCTGTTCCCAAATATGTCGGGGTCGGCTTCCAGTCTAACCGGATGCAGCTAAATACCAGTATTTTACATGGAGCGACTGCCTATCTGACCTCCACGTAGTAAGACGGTATTGAGTGTAAAGTACCGATAAAAACACATATCTAAATGAAAATGGAGGCGCTAAAGCAAAAGAAAGTCTACCCGTCGGTTCAGCAGAAGTTGCGTCTTCAAGAACTCGTTCAAGCCGACGTGGAACTGCGCTATGCGAAATTCACAGACACTTTCACCAAAAAAGAGTCGGAGAGACGCTGGAAGGCGATTGGGGATAAATTGAACAGCATGCCCGGCTGTATCAAGTCTTGGAGTGGATGGCGGAAAGTAAAGAAATATGTTTTTATTTTACTTATTTACACTAGCGCTTTTTCGCACGATTTTTACGACTTGACAAAACATAAGAGTTTTTTTTTTATTTATCGGAACGAAGTTGTAACCTATAACGGTTGTAGAAAGACACTTAACGAAGCCGAGAGTCGCTAGTACTCTCCGACATTGTAGCTATATTTATTTTTTTGTATAGGACCATATCTGCGGGGTTATTGCGTAAAACTATCAGTAGCAATGGGTTTCATTAGTTAAATGGCAACACCGAATGAGATGTGGCAACCCAGCTTGTTTTGGAGATGTCATTTTTGGCTGTTACTGTCACAGGTGACTGTTTGTGTTTTCGAGTGTTGCCTGTTGGTGGCGTAAATAATTATTTGTGCTCCGGAACTTTTACAAAAATAAACGGGAAAAGCATTGTCTACGTAAGTAAGTTTTTGATATCATGTTAGCATAATGTTTTTTAGCTAAATAAAAGCTGATTTACCGTGCTACAAGCTGCCTATAGTTCGCAGTTGGTGTGGGTAAATTCAACAACCCCAATCACAACGTCCGTGATGGTGACTATGCCGTTTTTTGTTGGAGGTTAGGGCTGCCACAAACTTTCTTATGATTATTTTAATTGAATTGCTTATAATATAAGTATGTACCTACCCAGATATAAAATACACATCGCATGTGCAGAAATGAAGGTTGTTTTACAAAAGGTATACGGGATGGCGGGCAATTTAAAAAGTATTTTTTTTTGTTTTGGGTCAGTTTGATTACCTAGTTATTTGCGCAAATACTATACTTTCTATTAAAATTTTTATTATTTCCTTTTCCACTGGAAACAACATTTTAGATCGTGGCAATTACTTCTTTTGACTTTCACAAATGCCCGTAAATGTTCCAAAATGATTTGACTAGACAATTTTTAACATAGATGATGCGTGTATAAGTCGTTGAATATTGTAGTTGCTTTCCAGTTTACCTTTACGTTAATTTCATGAGTGAGACCTTGTGTACAAATATTGACCAAATAAACATTTTATTTTAATTTTTTAGAAGATGGAAAGACGACGCCGCCAACCTTTGTTAAAGAACAGAGCATATAAAGATTATTCCACAGAAATGTTGGAAGCTGCTGTGGACCTAGTCAGCAGAAAAGTAATCTCGTCCCGGGAAGCTGAAAAACGATTCCACATACCACGCAGAACTATAGAAAATAAAGTGAAAAACAAGCATAGTAGGAAACCAGGTGGACAGCAAAAACTTTCTGATACAGAAGAAGAAAATATTGTTAACGTCCTGAGAGTAGCAGGTGATTTCGGAGCTCCTCTGTCTAGTTTCGATCTAAGTCTCGTTGTGTTCAACTACCTTAAAGGTAACAATAGAGAATATATTTTTAACAAGAAACCTCCAGGAAAGAGGTGGATAAAAAATTTTCTGGTCCGACACAAAGATAAGTTAACAATAACAGCCGCACAAAATTTAAAAAGGGTTCGCGTTGCAAAATCTTCAGATGAATTTAACATTTATTTAGATCATTTAAGAAATACTTTACAAGACATACCCAAAAGTAATATACTCAATTACGACGAAACTAACCTATCGGATAATCCTGAATCGTCCAAATGCATCTTCAAGCGCGAGGTAAAGTATCCTGAAAGAGTACTCAATCACACGAAAGGCAATATCTCAATAATGTTCGCAGCGGTTGCAGACGGAACACTCTTGCCTACTTATACTGTTTATAAGGCAGAGCATTTGTGGACCTCGTGGTGTCAAAATGGACCAAACGGTGCCCAATATAATCGGACAAAATCTGGCTGGTTTGATGCCACCGCATTCCAAGATTGGTTTCAGAAAATTGTCATACCATGGGCTGAAAAGCTTGAAGGGCCGAAATTAATCATTGGCGACAACCTTTCAAGCCATTTAAACGTTAACATAATACGTCTATGCGAAGAAACAAATATAAGGTTCGCTTTTTTGCCACCTAAGTCCACACACATTACGCAGCCCTTGGATGTTGCATTTTTCGGCCCGCTGAAAACGCAATGGCGCAAAATTTTAACCACCTACAAACATGAGAATCCGTTAGAAACGCAACTCAATAAATCTCATTTTCCAGTGTTGCTTAAATCCTTAATACAGGCAATAGCGATAGACATTAAAGAAAATGTCATCTCTGGATTTAGGGCTGCCGGGATAGTACCTTTTAACCCTCATAAAATATTAAGGAAACTTCCTGACCATGAACAAGAAACTGAATATACTGTTGACAACGCACTTCTAGACTATTTAAAAGAATCCCGGTCAGTAAATCCTATTACGAAAATAAAAAATAAAATAGTCAATATTACACGTGGTGCTTCGGTTTCTTCCGAAGAAATAGAAATGGATGTAAGTAAATTTAATTTAATTTATAATGTACAGTCAGCAAAAGAGATAAGTATGCAGGATCGTCGGATAATAGTTGAAGTTTAGTAAGAAACCGATACATGTTCTCGAATAAAATTTTATTTTATTAATAGAAAAACAAACAGCTCATTTATCAAATTAAATTCCAGTCGACAACATCCATCGGTTTCTTACTAAACTTCAACTATACCTGACGATCCTGCATACATATCTCTTTTGTTGACTGCACCTAACTATTGTATTCCCTAAGGGCGGGACATAGCTGATTACAATTTAATTATTTAAGACCTGTATTATGTATGTACCTACCTATGATCCACAATAAAGATATTGATTGATTGATGTTGAATAAAAGATGTAATGCTAAAAAACTTTCAACTAAAACGTTAGGTACCCCCCCCACGACCCCTGTACCGTAGCATGCACCCATAAGGACAATGTTTTGTGTGCGTTACATGGGCACTACCGCAAATAGCAAATACCATAGAAATCATTGATTTATTTGAAATCATTGCATAGAAATGTAAAAAACAGTATATTTATGTCAAATACAGATTGATTTTTTGTACCCGTTCCTATTTTTACAAGATGTTCTACCCATGACTATGAACAACTTTCACTATGGGACCAACTGTGAAATCACGAAAAAAAACTGCTGTTTCATCGATATCCGTGTGTTTCATACATTTTGGTCAAGTAGGTATTGAACTTTTGTATTAAACAGCTGATTTTTTTTCGTGATTTCAGAGTTGATCCCATAGTGAAAATTGTTCATATTCATGGGTAGAACTACCTGTAAAAATTTGGAACCGATAAAAATATCATCCGGTATTCACACCAAAAATAAAATTCGTTCCCCAGCAATTATTTTTGTACAATAATGCTTAGTTTGATGTGTACAGAATGCGTAATTGACGGCTATGTGACGTGTCTTTTTACACCGTGTAGGTATAAATCGATACCGGTAAGACGGGGTGAATCGGGACGAATCTTTAAAATGGATTTTAACGTTGATGTAATAAAATGTATTGCCAACAAGGGCACTTAATCGTTAATTATAATATAATAAACACATTAGAGTTCTTTTTGACAATAAAAAAAAACAATTATTTCAATGTTAAAATCCATTTTAAAGTTTCGTCCCGATTCACCCTTTTTTTTTTGGATGGGAAATCATCTAATGAGTCCTCCCGCTCTGGGTGGAGCGGAAGGGAGTGTCAGACTCTTTACTGACTAAAACCCGCCCGTGTTCCTTCCCTAGCCCTTTATGTTCCGGGGCAGCGGTAACCCTTTCGGACGATCCCGCGGCATCCCTATTCACCCCGTTTTATGGTAGCTGACATCAATGTTATAGGCCGCTTTCCGAATTAGCTGTAATCCAAAGAGTAAAGTAACTATAGAGGGAAAGAGTGACAACTCTGTGGTAAAATTTGCATGTATGGAAAGTGCTGCCACCTTGAGTTTGGTGGGTGACCTAAGGCTCTAATAAATATACACATACCTATAGTTAAGCATACTTACTATAAGTAGCGAATCTTTATTATAATGTTTAGGGTCACAATCAGGGTTTAACAAATAACAGTAACAAGTAACAATTTTAACATAATTAGCTGAGATAAACTCGGGATTTCGGGAAGCGCATCAACGTCGGGAAAGCCGGAGTTGCGGAGTTGACAATGATAATGGCGGATGGCCGGCGGCGACAATGACATTTGTTTGACAATTTGACAAACAAGAAAATGGCTGCCAAGTTTTTTTAACCCACTAAACTGCAGATGTCGCTGTCGTCTATGGAAATTGATGACAGTGCTAAGTGTGCCCCCCCTGCTGTAATCGCTCACAGCGCTCACATCATCTCACATGCGTTCCGATTTAGATATTACGATTATGACAGCTGAGGGCTGTCAACAATTAGGAACGCCCGTGAACGCGCTCACAGTGCTTACTCAATGTCACAACGATATTACAGCAGCATTTCTTTGTATTATAAACACCACATTTCTTTTTCTTTGTTTAGGTGGCGATTGTCAGCCAGAAGCGCAATTTCTAAAATGCCACGTTAGTTTAAAGATATGATGCATCTCAAAACAAAACACACTGACACACACTCGCATTTTTGACAGCGCTCACGGTGATATTATTAGAAGGCATGGTCGGCGTTATCGCAAGATGGCGCATGTCATGACGTCATCTATGACGATTCACGGGACATCGTTACCGCGCGCACGCTAATTCGGTACGGGTTTAAGCACGCTCAAATCGATTACATTCCTAACTCGGAACGCAGCCATAATATGCTCTAGGTATGCCACGCTCCATATTATCCTCTTTTTATGTTGATTTTCGTTCCTGAATCCGGGCGTAAGGCTATGCCGTCTGTTTCTAGCACCTTTTTAAGGTGAATGCGCAGTTGTAGACCGCGAAATTCAAATTTTCTTACGTTTTTTGCAATTTCCAAGTCAGTGTCAGGTTGTATCTTGATCAAAATATGATTCGCAACTATAATAGATATTTATTTACAGAATACATATCTATTATATTCAGAGTTGGCAGCCAGAAGGGATTCAGCACCTTTAGAGTACGACAAACTGGGGATTCGGCTCTGGCTACAGTTTTGTGTGGCAGTTGCGCAAACAGACTGTGCTCTGACGGTGTCAGATATATTTGTCGGGCACAAATAGTCGGCAGAAAAGACCATGGAGTTCTGGGCAGTCCCCCCAGTTAATACCCCCGTGCCTCAGAAAGCACGTATTGCCTTTGTTTTCAGACCTGGCAAGACAAGAAAAGCATAATGAAGAAGCGAGCATTGACTAACCCAGAACAAGCTGCAGACTTCCCAGCTTTACTGCCACCGACTCAAACAAATATGACTGTCCCTGAGGCGGAGACATCTGCACCAGGTCCTTCTAGTACTCAGGAGTCCGGAGTGAATATTGAAGGTACTGTAATACTATACTATACGGCAATTGCCTCACTGCTGACGAGGAAGCGACTAACTTTCGGCTATTTGCTCAAGAAACGTACAATAGATATACATTCCGTGTAAACAAAAGAGATGAATATACAGGGTTACAGGAAAAGTCGACCTAGATCCGTTAAGGACGTGTAGTTTGCAACTTTGCATCGTTTCTGACTAATTCGACTATGAAACACCCTACCCCAAACTTCTAAAAATTCGTGGATCTTTGACAGTCGTTACGGGTCGTCAGAAGCCCGAAAGTCTGACCAACAGTCTTACCGAGGGGTATCGTACCTATTATCCAGTAATTGAGTTGTGAAGATCAGACAGGCAATCGCTTCATGTAAAATACTGGTATTCAGCTGCATCCGGTTAGACTGGAAGCCGACTTCAACATAGTTACTTTGGCAAATTTATAAGGCTAGGCAGATTGACTTTGCTCGACCTAGTAATCGAATCCGCTATGGTCTGTTTTATGATAACTTTATTTTGATATGTTGCAGACATCTTTCATGCTAGTGGTTCTACAATAAAAGTGGAACTGGATAACCTGGACACCTCTGATTCTGATGATCCCCTGAACTTTGAAGAAGAGTATTTGGTATCTGATCCAGCTTCTCCGGAGCCAGAACCGGAGCCAGAAATCGAGCAGCCAAGTTAGTACATATTTAAATAGCAGGCGGCTACCCGTGGGCCTAGAGCGAACGCGCTTAGTAAACATAACGTAGCTTCGAACGATTACAAAATTGAAAATACCTACATGTTTCGCAAAAAAGAATTGAAAATACTCGTTTCATTAAAAAGACGGTGAAATTGGCCTTATTAAAATTGTTTCACAACCATCCGACAGGCTATCGTATCGAAACTGACACAATTTAACCCGAACCTTACCTTGTGCACCCGACAGTAAACAGCTGTCGGAAGAATGGCGGTCGTCTATTTTATTTAAACTGACAAAATCAGGTTTTGGACTTGTGAACAGCGTTTATAGCACCACTCCTACGATAACATTGATCGATGTTTGATACGATACTGAAGCGTATCGAGTGGTTGTGAATAGCTGGTGCTGATTTTTGTTCAGTAGTATGTTATTGTCATTCACACCGAGTAACCTTGCCGAGAACGTGGATCCACGCGAGACACAATGGCTTCTTAATTATTTCTGTAATTACGGCAAACCGTTTAAAGTCGGTTGTTATCGTATAAAATCGGTCACCGACAAAAAATCGGCCGTCCGATTTATTTTTGCTTTGAAAAACTCCGTTTTCGTAAACCTAGTTCCAAAAATTTTACAACCGGTTACAAAATTACTATACTTAAACATTTTATTTTTACAGTGAACACAGCTAGAGACAGGTCAAGAAGACGATTCAGAAGAGTGTTCCGAAGGCCTCTAACTCATTCTAGGCTAGATGTTATCAACCATATAACGGTGAACGAAGTAAAGAAGGCTTTAATACAGAAGAATGAAATCAAAAAACAGTTCTATGCACAGTACTTGGAGGAGATACGGAAGCAAACCCAAGCTCTTGTTAGTATAGCAAAGAGATTGGTGAATAATAGATAAACAAGCACAGTTAGGCTCAGCGCTGACGGAACGGAGCGCAGCGGAGACGATTTTATTAACGCACTTGAAAATAAACTTTGAAATTATTACGATAAAGTGCATAAATGCTTGAACCTGACAAAAAATGCTCGCGCGTCCTCGAAGACGCGTCCTTGCAAGCTCGAACATACGCGATCCGTAAAGACAATGCCCGAGACCGCGCGGGTATTATTCCTCTCTGTCTGCGCTGACCCTTGGTATGTCAGGTCAGCCAGCGACTTCGAAATCCGGCCTTCTGGCGTTTGTCCACCGCAGCGGTTACCGGGATTCGACGTCACGGAGAAATGAGATTATTTACATCTGTTTTCACAAACAGTACTTGTCTAAGCAGTGGCGTGCATTGCATATAGGCATATAAGCAGTGCCTACCTCGATATATCAACATAAGCCTGTCAATTACATTTTAGTGTATGTGCCCCACAATTAAGAAACTCACTAAATTGTCTTTTTTTTTCTGTTAGCCTGTACTGTCCCACTGCTGGGCAAAGACCTCATGTTCTTCCACATTTCTTGTGTTGTGCCTTCTCCGTCCAGTCGGTTAGGAATGAGTCTAAATTGTCATACCTAACAGAAAACAAAATCTTCATACAAACACGCGCGGCAGTAGGCAGTCGCCGGACGGCCTACTCGGCTCACGTACTATTCGCACATTGTCATTGGTCTTTACTCGTTCAAGTTAATACGACAAAATTAAAAATACGTACGTCTCACGCGTAATACCATGACGATCGACCTTCGCAATAGGCGTGCCTGCTCAAATAACCATACTTATAACCTCACTTTTTTTTTCTGATTAGTGACCGCGTTTGCCTAGACTAGACCCGGCCTAGTGCCTACCTATTCTGAAAACCAATGCACGCCACTGCTAAGAAGTAAAGTAGGAATACGATGCGAAGTAAGGAGGCATTTCCCCAATGCGTTCCATAAGAATCAGTCAGGACTTTTACATTGCCGGAGTAGCGAGATCGTCCGAAAGGGTTACCGCTGCCCCGGAACATAAAGGGCTAAGGAAGAAACACGGGTGGGTTTTAGTCAGTAAGAGTCTGACACTCCCTTCCGCTCCACCCAGAGCGGGAGGAGTCATTAGATGATTTCCAATCCAAAAAAAAAAGGACTTTTACATTAATTTAAGGAAAGTGCTAAGTTTTTGTTTGTTTTTAACATTTTTTTCAGGTTTGTCTGAGAGCCGTGTTGCTAAAATTATTTCTTTTGTAAGGCTGCGTTTCCACCAGAGATGTGCGAGGATGCGTAGCGAGTGCGAGGGATGTGTGTGAAACAAACCAATAACATCGCCTCATTTTCATAGCTTGAACTAAGTTGGCGTTGTTATTGGTTAGTTTTACACACATTCCTCGCTACGCATCCTCGAAAACAAGCGAAATAAAATCGATAAACAAGAGTATTTAGTAATGTTTGTTTTCGTCTAAATCTCCGAGCTAACTAGACGAAAACAAGTAGGGACAGTTGGGGTACAATGGAACGAAAAAGTCATTTTTGTTTATAAATCAGAATTTGCTTTATTTTTTTATAATATTTGTTATGAACATATAAGAACAATTCTTAAACTAACAATTGACAACAAAAAAGAGATCAAAAATTTACCTTAAATCTATTATTTTTTAATTATTGCACAACACTTCGCTTGTTCCTCTGTGCCCCAGGTCTGGGGTACTATGGAACTGCGTCTGGGGTACATTGGTACAAACATAATAATCAAATTATACATGAAAAACACACGAAATTAAATATTAACCAAGCTTATATTTGCTTAGTATATGTTCAGGGAAAGTATACAGGGTTATTGGAAAAACACCAAAAACCTCTTAAGAGGTCATTGTACTCATCATTATGAACAACTTTTACTATGGGACCAAACCTGAAATCGCGAAAAAAAAATCTGCTTTTCCCTACATTTTGACGTATTATACGAACATAAATGTAATTCTGCTCCGGCCTCGGCTGTCTTATTTTTTTGAACATATCGATGTAAAGTAGTGCATTTAACATTTTTTGACCTTGCAGCATCTCGCAAACTCATACCGTCTTCTACCAGTTTTACAGCCTCACGCATATTAGCTTCACTGTGCAAGACCCTATCAGTTTTTCTCTTTCGATTTCGCACCATTGTAACTTCAAAACCTGTAACAAATTCAAATAAGATCAGTCTGATACAATGGAATTTTCTGGGGCACACTGGAACACTGTTCCATAGTACCCCGTCCCACTGTACCCCATAGGATCTCGAAAATTTCAAACACGGACTTGAAATTGTTAGGTTATGTTTTCTATTGAACACTTTTCTTCAATTAGTTGCTGAAATGGCTAAGATTAATAAAAAAAAATATCACATACCTTCTTTAAGTACTTTTTTTGGAAAATCGAAAGTTCTCCTGAACAAAATTGCAACTTTTTACTCCTCAAAACAATTTTTATTGTCTGAACACGTCGTTGTCTCACGTCGGCCATATTGCACTGCGCCATCAGGTGGCAGTCGAAGCGTTGTGATTGGACTAAGTGAAAGCGCGGGAATTCGTTTGTAATTTGAATAAATATTGACGGCGTTCCATTGTACCCCTTGTTCCATTGAGCCCCAACTGTCCCTAAGTAATGTTTGTTTTCGTCTAAATCTCCGAGCTAACTTATAGACGAAAACAAACATTTTGTTTATCGATTTTGTTCAATTTCGAGCGGCCATTGTCGTTTACATCTTTGGCAAATTTGCCGCGGCCGGACCTTAAGTTGGCGTTGTTATTGGTTAGTTTTACACACATTCCTCGCCACGCATCCTCGCTCATCTCTGGTGGAAACGCAGCCTTAAACCGGCTGTAGATAGGTGTACAGCGCATATTATTATAAATGCGTTAAGCTAATATTAGCATCAAAACTTACAGAAGTTGACTTCCACAAGCAACAATTGCAAGTTCTGCAAACGTTACATTAAACTTCGCTTTAGATACGTTTTTAAAATACCCTCGGATTCTGAAAGTTTAAATTAAATCTGCCGTTAGATCTCGCATAAAAACGTATGATTTGTTGTTTTTATAATGTTCAACAAATAACAAATGCAGGTGACAATAGATTTCACAACAGATTTTCTAATTAAAGACTGGATGTCGACCAGCGGGGCAATTGCGTAACACATTATCAATCGGAATCGGTTTCATTTTGACAGTTCAACAACATTCATTGCGTCATTTACGTGTCGAGCAGACAACTTTTTCGAACTTATGAAGCAATGGATTAGCAATTTGCTTCAAAATGATTCAGATTCCGATCGATAGTGTGTCTCGCAATTAGGGTGCTGAATCCGAGAGTTAATAGGAATAGAATAGATTAAATAAGAAGTTGTTATAAAATAATAAAGATTTCCATTCTGTTATATGAATATTTTGTTAAAATACCAAAGGAGGTAGGTACAGCCCGATTCAAACTTTATGGCGGCTCTGAAGTGTGCTACTCGCTGCGCAGTACCTCATTACTCGCTGCGTAGTACCTCACCCCTCGCCTCCGCTGAATTTGTTACTGCGCAGCGACTCCCCTCATATTCCAAGCCGCCATAAAGTTTGAATCAGGCTGCAAATAATTTTAAGCCAGGTCACAGCTCGGAAACGTCTCGGCGGTGGAAGTGACGGGCGATGACTACTCCGAATCACCTACAGACATAAAATAAGTTTGGGGCCCGCCCTAAGACTAAATGACATCACGAACAATTTCACAGTTATCCCTACTCCCGATTCATCCCGATGTGTTTTTACCCGTCCGAATAAGTTAATTAATCGGGTGTAGGGTTCACTCCAAAGATTCGAACTAGGTACATCGAACGGGCCCGTATCTTCGTTGACGGACTAACAGTTTCTCCTAGACACTATTGGTACGACGATTTGGTGCTCTGTGAGCCAGATGATCCTAAAATTTGTCCTGTTCTGTCCGCTTAACAGTCAGAGACAGAAATAATATTGTTATTGTCTATTGTGATATTCCGAAGAAGCGCGGAAGATTTGGTTATTTATTAATAAATAAATACTTTTTTTAAACAGTAAATTTTTATTTGGTTTTACCTTGATAGAACAAATACTCGTACTGCAGTAGAATCATTAGAATGTATTTTAAAGTCGTATGGACAATGTATGTGTCGTTTTGATAAAATTATAGATACAACCCGATTCAAACTTTATTTATTACTCGCTGAGTCGCTGCGCAGTACCTCACCCCTCACCCCCGCTGACTGAATTTGTTACTGCGCAGCAACTCACCTCCCCTCACTCATGTTCCGTGCCGCCGCTATAAAGTTTGAATAGAGCTGTATAATGCGTGCTACGAAAGATGAGACTTGACACACCACGTGGTTTGACTTGCACAGTACACGATTTTAGATCTCTAGCGGTATGAGGTCTGAGCGCGGGAAGGGACCAGACGTCATAGCGGCGACAGAAAGAGCGTGGGAGGCGGGGTCAAGTCTCATCTTTCATGGCGCGCACTGTACTGTCAATTATTTTTTTAAAGTCACTGAAGCTGTACGTGAGCTGATGGGCGCCACTCCACAGTAGCTCACCGCTAAACTACGCAAGTGTAGCTTCGCTTTGTATAAAAATGTAGGCGGGATCGTCCACTGTGACCCACGACCGCGCTACGCGCGGACACGTCGTGGCTGAAAACAAATGAACCGCGCAGCTAACGTGGTAAACCTCTCTATGCACATCCTACATAGCAGTGCATGGTTGACTCGACTTTGAGTCGAGTTGGCCTTAAATTTTATTTCTCCGGTGTGCGTTAGTTAAGGTGGCTTAGGCTGCCCGCCCACGTCCGATAATCGGTGACCGATTTTTATAGGAAAAAAAATAGAACGTGGGTACTGATGTCAATAGTGCAACGCACACGTCCTACAAAAAGTCGGTCTAAATAACATAGGGTGAAATAATCTGACCGATTGTAGGGCCTACAAAAAGTACGCCGTGTGCGGGCGCGCTTATTCTTAAAACTAGCTGCGCCCCACGGTTTGACCCGCGTAAATGTCGATCCCGTGGGAATATCTGGATAAAAAGTAGCCTATATGTTAATCCAGGGTATCAGCTACCTCCATACAAAGTTTTATCAAAATTGACCCAGCCGTTTGAGCGTGAAGAAGTAACAACCATATAAACACATTCACAACCTTTCGCCTTTATAATATTAGTGTGATACTTACGGTCGCTACCCGGGTTGTCGAATGCCGCGTGGACGAGTGCACGAAACCGCTCCGTGGTCCTCAACGCACGAACACACCACTCACATATCATGCAGTCCGATGAAGTTACCTGATCAAAACCAAACGTCATTTTTTTGGAATTAGGCTGAAAATCAGCTCTTTGAACGTCAAAATTACATAAGACAGTCGCCAACGCCCGCCCTTCACCGCTTTTTAGTGCTTTAGCTGAGCAGAAGAAGTTGAAAAAACCATATAATATCGTGGTCGCATGCCGCTGTACTAACATACTCGTACAAAGCTATGGATGGTACTTAGCATGCGACCACAGGAAGGTACTTTCTTGTTTCATCCTTTTCAGTAGTCGGGTTTTAGTTTTTAAACTTATTTTTATGCGAATTTGATCTTTAGTAATACAGGTAAAGGTGTCAGGAACGCATTCTCTCAATGTCCAGACTGGAGTACTTAGATATAGGACCATAACTTTTAACCTTAGAGCAGGCAGTTGGGCACCCCTATGTAAACATCATCACAATGATGTGTCCTGCGCAGCCCGAATTCATTAAAATCCTGCGTCATCGAAATAAATTAAGGGACGTCTACCTAGACAGGGCTAGCAGCAAATGGAAAAGACTTTCTAAGGGAAACCCGGTTCAAAAATAGAGCATTTAACCTGATTCGTCGCCATTTTGTGACAGGGAAGCGGAAAAATAATGTGTGACCTTCGTCGATGGTATATCCGAACATACCTACGAATGAACATGCACTAACAATAATTGACATTAGTTTGGTAGAAATGTATTCCGACAAAAATCAGTCGCCAACAAAAATCGGTCAATGAAATGACAAAAAACTGTCTGCTTTATACAGTCTAAACCGTCTTTGACCCTTACCTTAACTCCAAAACAGTCATTAAGAAGGTGGTCATATCTTTCTTCGACCCCTTCCCAAACATAGGTGTCTCCAAAGTAACGCAGGTTATTGTCTCCGCCACAGAGGCGGCAGCAGCGCCCTGGGACCCCGTCACCATCGCCGGATGCATTGGCGTGGATTTGGTGGGGATCCTAGATCAAATTGCTGATTAGATGGCCCATGGCCAGAGATTGCTCAGAATATAGAGGTTTGGAACGAAAAAGGGGAGGCCGTTGCCCAGCACAGGGACAGAACGCAGGCTAACAAAAAAAAAAAATAATAAGTGGCCCATTAACATTCAGCCTATAAAGTTTCCACTGTTGAGACAAGGACCTCCTTTCTATGAGAGGGTGTAACCACACGGGCGGCGCGGCGCCTGAGCGGCGCCGCTGCGGTTTTCTACATGCAAAAATGCATTGTAGCCACATGGCGCCGTGCGGTGTGCTCCGGCGCCGCACCGCGCGCGCATCGGAATCGAGACGAGGCGGGGAGGGGTGTAAGCAGAGCGGAGCCGGAGCGGCGCCGCTCGCAGTTGTTTCTTTGCGCAGCATAGCCCTCATTTTGCCGCCGCCGCGGCTCCGTAGAACGTTGTGACGCCGCCGCCGCTCTGCCCGTGTGGTCGCCAGCGCGGCGAAATGGCTTGCGGTGCGGCGCCGCACCGCCCGTGTGGTTTGCCTCAGAGACAGTGGGACGGTATCCACCACGTGGGCCCAATTGCATGTTGGGTAGATGGCTCAATTATTGCAAATCTTTGACGTGATATATTTACATAACTTAGAAAGCCAGCTCATGATCGAAGTTCGTGTTATTTTTTAAGTTTTGCGTGGCAAACAAGCTGATGGCCCATCTGACGCCCTTTGTATGCACGACTACACATCAAGATAGACAAAACCAGTCTATGCTGACTTCTGATTGTACGAAAACCTATACAATGAGAGGTCAACTAAAACTGGAAATGAGCTGGATGTGTTGCCGTGTGTCCACACGTTTTTCTTGTCGTGATAAACTACGGTTTTTTCGCCGTCTGTAGGCGCGGTCGTCAGTGTTGTATAGATCCCTATGGAAGTTTGTTGCCGTGTCGTCAGTCAACACGGCAACGGCACGGCGTTATTGCGCCTTATACCATAGAACCGTGTCATATACAAGGTCATACGATTTTTCTTCGGCGCGGTTAAGACGCCTGCATAGCTATTCACAACCATTCGATACGCTTCCGTACCGTATCGAACATCAATCAATGTTATCGTAGGAGTCCTCTAAACGCTATTCACAAATCCAAAACCCGAAAGTTTTTACAGTTTAAATCAAATAGACGACCTTTACTCTTCCGACGGCTGTTTGTTCTCGGGGGCATGGCAAATCAGTTTATCGAAATGTGTCATTTTCGATACGATAGCCTGTCGGATGGTTGTGAATAGCTATGCTGATAGTAAGTGGCATCGCCGTTTATCTGCAGCTTTGTCTCTTGTAATAACACCGGTTCTGGTACCTGTCAAAACGGAACCGGAACACAACGGCTTCAGGCCAGAAATGAGTATGAGTATTTCCCCGGACGTTCGGCGGCCTATTGCAGTCCGATACTCGACTTAGGCCTCCATAGCACACTATTTTAGTGTTCTTTCATTGTTTTGAATTTACCAAAACAAAAATGTGCTGAAAATGTCAGCATGCAGTGATGACCGATGGCCTACGAGTAATCGTAACTAAATTCGTATGACGGGACGGTACTTACATCGTTGAACAATTCATGCAATTTTTGAGACGTATACAGGACATTCATTTTAGGCTTACGTCTAAGACATACAGGTCGGAAAAAAATGGTGGTAAAGTATTTGAAATAAACACATAATTTTGTCAACTTTTGACTGTAATTTAAACACTACTCTATAAAATAAAACACTTTTATTAAATCGCCAACCATTGCTCAGCAAATTAATTCAAATATGGCTCCATTTTTAAAAAGTCATGTGACACGTTTGCTTTTTTTTTTTTAATAATCTTTATTCATGACCATGGATACATGTCCTTCAGTCGTAGTCACAGACACGTTTACATGAATGAAATGTTGCCAACTACTACAAATAAAGGCACGGCTATACGAAGAAACTCGTGTAATAAAAAGTTTGTTCAGCAGCATTCTGATTGAAAAAAAAAGGGTGAAAACGTTGTTTCACCCTTTTTTCAACCCATTGTTTGAATGCTTTTGCAAATAACATGCACATACACCACAGATTACTAATATGTAGTAAGCTAATCTACACCCACACAATAGGAAACAAACTCCTTTCTCTCAACGTACTTATGTTTACTTGAACTTTGCAAGCTAAGCTGTTATGCCATTCTACGTTTACATTCTTGCTTGTAAAAGTTGCTTGTACAAATGGAAGTTTTGTGCAAGTAAGATTGGGATTGAAATACTGTGTCTATAAAACTTATAAAAGCCACAGGTAGTGTCACAGTAGTGTGGTCAACATTGCAATAATCATGAACAGCTTTCTCTTTCTTGCATGGAATGGAACGTCCAACATTCGTTTTCGTGACATTTTTGTCAATTTGCTGTTTGCTTTGCTGTCAGTTCAGTTGGTTAATTTGTCATCAACGCTATTCGTAAGTTGTTTACAAAAATATTGTGTAACCAATTATATCGCTTCAATTCTATAGAAAAAGCAGTAAAATCAGTGATTTCTAGCAAATAAATATCTTACAAACTATAAAATGTTAAGTCACCACCGAAGAATTAACTAAACCAAAACAAAAGATTACCACTGTGTAACCTCCAAAAAAATCATCAAAAATGGGTGGAAAAGCAGAGAAAGGTACTCCAAAGTACATCGCGAACAAGATAAAAGCTAAAGGCTTGCAGAAACTGCGATGGTACTGCCAAATGTGTCAGAAACAGTGTCGAGATGAGAATGGTTTTAAATGTCATACAATGTCGGAGTCCCATCAAAGGCAGCTCCTATTATTCGCTGACAATGCCAATAAGTACATCGACGAGTTCTCCAAGGAGTTTGCTGATGGATATTTGGAACTCCTTCATCGTCAGTTTGGCACTAAAAGAGTCAATGCCAATAAAGTGTACCAGGAGTATATTTCTCATAGGTAAGTCGCTTTTTCTTGATATATTGTGGTCTTAGTAAGTAAAGAATTAATCTGCTTTGATATTAAGATGTTCTAAAAGGTAGGCAAGGGATTTTATTATGAGAATGGGCTGGTATTGGTCTTGACTTCAATAAAATCATTCTTTTGAAACAAACAGTTTATTGTTTGTGAATTTTAGCTTTTATTTATAGTAAAGGGCTCCACTGTACCTCCACACCCGACGCATTTTGATAGTAGGTATTTTTTATTGGATTGAAAACCGCAAATTCTGAAAAACCATAGGGGCCGAGAAAAAAATTCAGTTTTTTTTTTTTTTGAAAACCTCACCCACTACACACTAAACCAACATAATATACAAAATAATACATTAGTAATGACAACTTAGGATGCAAGAGCGAGCGAAGCGAGCTCAGGACTTGGGGCACCCCGACTCGGACAGGTTAGGTTAGAAGGGGATGGCGGGGTCTAGTGAGCGAGCGAAGCGAGCGAACAGACCCCGCCATCCCCTTCGTGGTTATTTTTTTTTTAGACCCTACTACGCCTTTTAAGCAACTTTTATGTTTTTTGAGGTTAGGTTACACAGAAATAGGGGCTCCGCAAACGAAAAAATAAAACTTTGGGAATTTTTTTCTCAGCCCCTATGGTTTTTCAAAATTTGCGGTTTTCAAATTTACACTAAAAAGAATCTATTCTATCAAAAAAAAAAATAGCTACTATAAAAATCGCAGGTTTTAAAAAAAAAAAAAACTTTGGGAATTTTTTTCTCGGCCCCTATGGTTTTTCAGAATTTGCGGTTTTCAAATTACACTAAAAATGGTCTATTCTATCCAAAAAAAAATACCTAGTATCAAAATGCGCCGGGTGTGGAGGTACAGTGGTTCCTAGTAAAGTCTACTAATTAGGTTGCTTATTGCGTAGTGACTATTCTTCAATGTTACTTAGGTTAGTATAATATCTCTGAGAAGGAGGCGTTGGGGTGGCAACTGCCTTAGCACCTAATACGTTCGGTAATAAAGGTCGGGTGCCTTTTGAAGGTCTCCCTAGACAAAAAAAAGAAAATTGTATAATATGCTTTATGTATGTATTTATTGTATTATGTAAATGGTACACCACAGACTACCTACAGTATTTGTCTGTCCTTCCCCTTTTTAATCCATCCAAAGGTTGTCTTTAAAAGATCGCTCTTAGCGATAAGACCGCCCATTGTGTCACCCATTGTAAAGTTTCTATATTTATGTCTGTAATTTATATGATGTCCATAATAAAGAGTATTCTATTCTCTAGAATTTGTCTATTGTTTATTTGCGACTACACAGCCATATTTACTTCAGAAAAGTGTAACAGTAAAATATGTTGTTCCCTATACTTTAAATCTCAATTTCTCTTTTAGAGACCACCTCCACATGAATGCTACTCAATGGGAGACACTCACGGAGTTCGTAAAATGGCTGGGACGTGAAGGCAAGTGCGTAGTTGATGAGACGGAGAAAGGATGGTTTGTGGCGTATATTGATAGAGATCCGGCTGCTATTGCTGCCCTGGAGGCTAAGGCTAAGAAAGAGAAGATGGATAAGGACGATCAGGTAAAGATTGGTTACTTTACAAGAAAGATGTTTTATTAGGGATGCCTCGATACGCCTTTTTGCAGAGACGATACCGATACCGATGTTGTTATAAAAATATCGGCGATACCGATACCAATACGCTTATTGAATTCAAAAATAAAACAAGTCAGGTTACCCGAGTGCGAGGCCAAAGCGGGCGGGCGAAACAAGACACTGAATAATAATAGACCAGATATAACACTACAGGACAAAATAAATAAAGTAACTTACCTAATAGATATTGCCGTTCCCAACACACATAACATTCAGAAAACAATATCTGAAAAAATTAGTAAATACGCAGAACTCAAAGACGAAGTAACTAGAATATGGCGCCAACAAAAAGTTTACGTTGTCCCTATAGTACTCTCCACAACAGGCGTCATCCCAAATCACCTTCTCCATAGCCTTAAATTACTAAACTTAAAAGAAACCCTGTATATCACCCTACAAAAAGCTGCAATTTTAAATACATGTCGCATTGTCAGAAAGTTCATGCAAATAGATGAAAACGAAATAGGTCCTCATCACAACACATCTGTAACATAACACACTACAAGCTGCATTTACTTGGCTTCGGTCCGTAAATGTTGCAAAAACCAGCCAAAGAGCTGAGAAGAGAAAACACTCTAAAAAAATAATAATAATATTCCACAACTATCACACAACGCCATCTAGTCCCAAGCTAAGCAGAGCTTGTGTTATGGGTACTAGACAACTGATAAACATACTTATATATTTCTAAATACATACATATTATAGATAAATTACAACCAGACACAGAACAAATGATCGTGCTCATCACACAAGCATTTGTCCTGGGTGGGAATCGAACCCACGACCTCCGGCATAGCAGTCAGGGTCACTAACCACTAGACCATCAGGCCTGTCGAATAAAGCGCGGGGTTTCCCCGAGCATAGTTAGTTCGTGCCTCGTTTGCAACGAAATACACGCGCGTTCACATTACATTTTTAAAGCGCGAAATTTGAAAAGTATCGTTAAATCGGTTGAATCGGCCATAAAAATATCGCCGGTGCCGATATATCGGCATCGGTATCGGTATCGGTATCGGATGCATCCCTATTTATTACTAACCCAGTTTTGATGCACAACAAATATAACTAAACTAAACTAAAAACAATCTTATCGGCAGGCACGGATATAGGAGAGGCAAAAGATACAGTTGCCCCCCATGGGCTTTTAACTAAACTGAATCTAAAACTCTAACTAGAACATTTTCTTTTGTCTGCGGTCTCCTTTTATCTGCGATCAACTTTCTAGTCACAATCAGATTTGGTCTTCGTGCGAGACTATTTTTGTGGTGTTCCATTGAACTTTCACATTATGTGGTACAACTTTGTAATTTCTGGTTTTAACAGGAGAGAATGTTAGACTTCATTCAGAAGCAAGTAGAACGCGGAAAGAAGCAGACCTCCGAGGAAGGACCTTCTTACTCGGAGTTCAAACGTGAAAGCAGTCAGGAGAAAGTTGTGCTGAGCTTGAAGAGGAAGGCTGAAGGTAAGAACACAGTTATTGAGATAATTTATATCAGATATCTACACTACACACAGGCTTGTAGCGGTATCTACAACGCCACATGCGAACAACGCGTCATACTGACGTCACGCAAAATCCTGCATCGCGCAAGCAGAGTTTACAGCGCAACTAGCATAGATACAACGGCCCGAAATGAATCATTGGGCAGTTGCCCGCCAGACACAACACCCGTCTGGTCGGAGGATCCTCCCTTTTCTATAGAGTATGAGTGAACTTTACACCCTGTTCCTCATAACTCGTCAAACTGTAGGGAACAGCTGATGTTTTTTTCGCGATTTCAGGTTTGGTCCCATAGTAAAAGTTGTTCATAATAATGATGAGTACAATATACATGTATTTACAGAATTATAGTCCTTAGAATCATTAATATATCTCTTTAAGTTAGATTTGTTCCATAAGCACTTTTATCATAAGAGATTTGTTCTTATTGAACAAATCTAACTTAGAAAGATGTATTAATGATTATAATTCTGTAAATACGTACCTGTTATAGTCGCGACTCATATTTTGTTCAAGATAAACCTGACACTGACCTGAAAATTGCTAAAACCGTAAGAAAAATTGAATTTCGCGGTCCACAACTGCGCATTCACCATAATAGTTAAGATGGTGTCTAACCTGCACTCCATAGACGACCGTCATATTGCGACGGTTAAATGACGGTACCGCATTCGTAGGAATACAAAGCTTTAGTAATCATATCAGTTTTAAAATCAAATTCAGTTTTTTTTTGTTTTTATTAAAGAAAAGAAACCAGATACATTACCAGCGTCGGCACTAAAGCTAAAAGGCAAAGAAGAGCCTTCTAAAAAGCAGAAGATTACAGAAGAAAGTAGGAGTAAACAGTCAGCGTTGGATGATATTATGAGGATGCAAGAACGAGCTAAGGAAAAGGCTAATAGGTGAGAGTTTTACGATTATTTTTATTAACTAACTTATCAGTCTTACTAACCTTGTCCCAACTATGTTGGGGTCGGCTTCCGGTCTTACCGGATGCATCTAAAAACCAGTATTTTATATGGAGCGTACTCCTTTTGTGGATCTTACGGACAAACTATTTGACCTTGGCGCGGGGCTAGAGAGCGGTTCATTTTTTTAATGTAAGCAAAACTAGAATCTAGTGGTGGTCAGGTGGGAGTGTCTGCGACAGTACGTCCATTGTCGACGTTTTTCTCAAAAACGTTCGTTTCAATTTTGTTTGTTTTTGAAGTGAAAACTTCTTTAGCGGCGTTGTACACTTTTTTTGTAATGGGTAAAAAATGTTAAACTCGCGTCAGGACACGTGACCTGATCGAAATATCGTAAGACGGATGGAGAGTAGACAGCCGGCGCGGCGTAGGAGTATCCCCCTCTCTTTTTACGGCGCGGCGAAAATGTATAACCGACACCGCTTCGGATGTGTTCGGCTGTCCTCGAGATATACTCGGTTTTAATGTATATCCGATATGTCAGTGAATGATGGCAAAGTATTCTGTTCGTGTTTTGTATTCACTTCTGTCGGCACTCCCGGAGTGCCACTGTTTTTTTCCACTAATTTATGTATCTTTACAGGAAAGACTACTGGATTTGTGAAGACATAATAGTGAAGATAACAACGAAGTCTTTAGGAGACAAGTACTATAAGAAGAAAGCGGTCGTGGAGAAAGTTGTTGACAAGTATTGCGCCCATGTGAAGCTGACCGACGATAATACTAGACTGAAACTTGATCAGGTAAGTTTAATACACACATTTCTTTACTGTATCTGTGTCTGTTTAGTATAATATTATCTTTAAGTACGCTACACCGGCACAGTGTTGACGACGTCATCACGTCAGCGCCGGCTGTCGCTGAAAACCAGCGCTGGGGCTCTGTCTTGCATAGGGTCGCAGCAGAATGCTGTGCGATAGCCGTTTTGCGTGGATGTGACGCATGTTTCCCTAACCTTCTTTTTTATTTTAGTTTTGTGTTTAAAGTTAATTTTTGCGTCATGTTCACCGCAAATAAACGTATTTTCTTTCTATTTATTTATTTATATATACTACACACTACATTTATAATGCATTAGCTGACCCGGCGAACTTCGTACCGCCTCAGCATTAAATAATGTGACAAAGTTCAATAGACACGTGGCGCCATCTATCATCATAATAACGTTATTGTTGTTTTCCTCGGGAACAGCACTTTCTTTCGGGATGAAAGGTACCCTATGTCCGTTTCTGTACACCTGACAACGTATATGCAAAATTCAAAAATTCAAATTCAAATACTTTTATTTGAATTGTTAAAACTTGATAAAATAGTAATTTTTGCATAACCTAAATATTAATATTATTATTACCATACCATACTCATAGTTACTTTTACACATATTAAATAACTAGTAACCATTCTGATATTCAAAGCTTTATATTTGGGTAATATAAGTATAGTGATTAGTCCGAGATAAAAATGACAGTAGATCTATTGTTTCAGAATCACTTGGAAACAGTGATACCGTCAACGGGCCGCACCGTCCGGTTCGTGAACGGCGCGTACCGTGGAGCTACTGGACAGCTCAGGAGCCTGGATATAGACCGCTATTGTTGTGACGTTGAGGTAAGCAATACAATAATATAATATATATAATAGTTTTTGCCATTTTCAGTAGATGTCGTAGAAAGAGAAATAATTCTTCATCATCATCTGCCTAGCCTTTTCCTCAAGTTGTTGGGATCAGCTTCCAGTCTAACCGGATGCAGCTGAATACCGGTATTTTACATGGAGCGACTGCCTATCTGATCACCTTCAGTTGCTTTACAATATATCACAGAAAAAAAATACTGCATAAAAGCAAAAATAACTTTGGGCCTGCGCCTAGTTTCGCTGTGGTACAGTGGCATTTTATTTATCTCCAAAGGGCTTTATTATTTATTTATGTACAGACGCCAGCACATCAACCTACCCCTAACTGTCAAATTTTCACAATCAACATTGAACCTTATGCTTTAGCGATAAAGTTGAAAATCTATTACAGAAATCTGACAGATTGTAGTAGGTTGATGTGCTGGCGCCTGAACACACAGTAAAATTGAAGCAGATGATATACTAGTATTGAGTACAAAGGTACTGCTTATTTCTTAAGAAATTTCTTCCAGCAGACTTTTCTTTATCTCATCTTGAAAATACTCTAGAACTGTACCAAATGGAGTTTTTTCTAAAAACAAGTTAAAAAAAAAGCGGCCAAGTGCGAGTCGGACTCGCCCACGAAGGGTTCCGTACCATTATCTCAAAAAACGGCGAAAAATCACGTCTGTTGTATGGGAGCCCCCCCTTAATTATTTATTTTTAAAGTGAATATACAACTAAATATTCTGTGAATATGTCAAGCGTCTACCTGTTGCCGTTATTAATATCGAGCATAATAACGGCAAAAAATCACGTTTGTTGTATGGGAGCCGTCCTTAAATATTAATTTTATTCTGTTTTTTAGTATTTGTTGTTATAGCGGCAACAGAAATACATCATCTGTGAAAATTTCAACTGTCTAGCTATCACGGTTCATGAGATACAGCCTGGTGACAGACAGACAGACTGACAATGGAGTCTTAGTAATAGGGTCCCGTTTTTTACCCTTTGGGTACGGAACCCTAAAAATGAACTGCTGCATTGTGAACATCGTCCTTTAATAACTATTTTGTTTGTTTCAGATTTCTGAAGGCCCGCTGACCGGCCGCGTGGTGAAAGGTGTTCAATATGAGGATATTAGCAAACTAGCATCGTGACACCATACTACCCTACCTTATCCCTATATTGGGGTCGGCTTCCAGTCTAACCGGATGCAGCTGAATACCAGCACTTTACATGGAGCGACTGCCTATCTGACCTCCACAACCCACTTACTGGGTAACAGGATACCCCTTTGTGAGACTGGTTGTCAGACTTTCGGGTTTCTAGCTACTCATAACGACTGTCAAAGATCTACTTTCATCTTCACTTAGTTATAATACGGTAATAGTTATTATTAATTAATTTTAATATTAATAAAGTTTTTAGTTTTGTAAGGATTTGTGTGTTTTATTAACTGACTTCTTTCGACTCATGTTTCAAGCAGTGGCGTGCATTGGTTTTCAGAATAGATAGGCACTAGGCCGGGTCTAGTCTAGGCAAACGCGGTCACTAATCAGAAAAAAAATAGAGAGGCAAAAGTGTGGTTATTTGAGTAGGCATGCCTACTTAATGGTGATAAATTGCGAAGGTCGAACGTCATGGTATTATTATACGTGAGACGTACGTATTTTTAATTTTGTCGTATTAACTTGAACGAGTAAAGACCAATGACACTGGTGCCGATTCTCTTGTACAGACGCCAGCACATCAACCTACTACAATCTGTCAGATTTCTGTAATATATTTTCAACTTTATCGCTAAAGCATAAGGTTCAATGTTGATTGGGAAAATTTGACAGTTAGGTGTAGGTTGATGTGCTGGCGTCTGTACACCGAACTAAAGTTCGGCGAATTCGGGCATTTGGTTAGTTTACTAAACTAAACTCACTAAAACTTTCATTTTTGCTATGAGAATCTTACAGCTATTCTGCATGAAAACTTTAAAAATAACTGACAACTAAAATCGAATTTGACAATCGCGACTCGTCGTACTTGTTTGCCCTACCCCGTGATTTTTTTTTAGAGCCGTAGGCGCTCAAGGAGCAGCCTTGACGTGTTTTTTAATGAATTTTTGAGTTTTTGTATGGAAAATATGAAAAATGATTACCGGTAAGACAGGGTGAATAGGGATGCAGGGGTGAATCGCTCACCGTCCGATCAGGACCAGGCCCGTGCCGGACGGCGCGTATGTATTCCACGCGCGCCTCAGAGATGTCAGCATAAAGGAAGGGGCCCGCTAGGGCCGAAGCCTGCCGGGGTAGCGGGATCGTCCGAAAGGGTTACCGCTGCCCCGGAACATAAAGGGCTAAGGAAGGAACACGGGTGGGTTTTAGTCAGTAAGAGTCTGACACTCCCTTCCGCTCCACCCAGAGCGGGAGGAGTCATTAAATGATTTCCCATCCAATAAAAAAAAAGGGTTGAATCGGGACGAATCCATTTTAAAGTAAAATGTATTTTAATGTTGATGTAATAAAGTTTATTGCCAACAAGGACACTTAATCGTTAATTATAATATAATAAACACATCATATTTCAATGTTAAAATCCATTTTAAAGTTTCGTCCCGATTCACCCCTTCATCCCTTTTCATCCCGTTTTACGGTACCTACATGTTGAGTTTTAGGGGTTTATGGGTTTTATAAAGGGAGTCGAAATAATCATTATTTTTGCGATAGGACGCACCATTTTCGAGATATAAGCAAAAGAAAAAAAAAAGAGTACTGTTTTTGCACCTGAAGTCGAGGTGTTGGTGTGAATATCTATTCATGACCACTAATTTTATTCCACACCTTTTTAATTGCGATTAAAAATAGTCAAATTTAGTTCAATTTAGTTAGACAATCAAAATTTTAGGTGAAAAATGTGAAATTCAGAATAGCAAAATTGCCATTTTCAATAGATTAATAACTCAGTGCCATCTTAGTGCTGTTAAACTAAAATATAGTTAAGTTGTGTAACTTTAGTCAATTTCAGAATGGGAAATCATTTGACAAGAATAAACTAAATTTTGGTGATTTTTAGTCTAGTTTAGAGGCATTTGTGACAAGAGAATCGGCACCAATGTGGGAATAGTACGGGAGCAGAGTAGGCCGTCCGGCGACTGCCTACTGCCGCGCGTGTTTGTATGAAGATTTTGTTTTTGTTAGGTATGATAAGTTAGTGAGTTTCTTAATTGTGGGGCACACACACTAAAATTAAATTGACAGGCTTTTGTTGATATATCGAGGTAGGCACTGCTTATATGCCTATATCCAATGCACGCCACTGGTTTGAAGGGCCAGGCGGTGGTGTATATAATTAACGCCAGTATTCCCGAAAGGGCAATGGTGAAGACGTATAGAAAAGCCAAATATCGCCAGCTATGTTTAAAAATAAAACTGCATAGGTAAGCATCAAAAATCATTATATTCTTCTAAATATATACTTTTATAACATGCTTTCTACAATATAAACCACGCATTGTTTCTTACATAATATTCTTATTGATACATACGTTTATTTATGTTTAAAAATATACTTTGTATATAATTATTTTGAGGCACTATGGTTATTAACTTTAGGTAATATACCCAATAAAATTAGGAATAACAAGGATTTTAAATTAATGATTTATTTAAATGTGATAAAAAAATTGTGTGCATGAAGGAAGTTTTGTTCCTTTTTAATAACATTTTAAAGGCACTTTTAAAGGAAGATTTCGATCTGGTCATTTCTTATCTTTTATTAACAAATACATGCCATTTTCACACTGATTCATTTGGTATGGTGTATAAACAACTCGTTTCAATTTAAATAAGTATGCATGAAAAACTGTGATAAATAACTATTAAATCAATTTTGAATATAAAAAAAACTTAACTTGAATTAAAACAAAAAAATGAAAACAGGTGTAAAAAATAAAAACATACCAAAGATTCTGTAAAAAAATCATTTATTTACGAAATCATCGAAATAAATGCTTAAAATTAAAATGTTCAAAATACATAGAATAGAAACTTTAATAATATTGCAATAATTACATTTGACATACCGTGATGCGTGCGATTTTAACGTTAATATAAAATATAAATGGCTAACAAATATTGCCATGCCAAAAAATTATAAGTACATTAAACAACTGACAACACACGTCGAAACCACGGGCGCTATTTTTTTATCTGATATAATGAGTGGCAAACATAGCCTTACAAAAGTGACCATGCGCTAGAAAGAGATAAAGCGACTGCGGCCTATACCCGTCTCGTTTCATACCACTGGGCTTACATGCAGCGCACGATACACTCCTGACCGCTAGTGACGTGGACCATACAGAATTCTAGAAAGAGAACTACTGGCCGTACATCCACTTTGACTCTCGTACGTTTCGGTCTGTATTCACTGCAAAACTGATTACGGAACGCTCAATCCATCCTCTATGTCTATGTCGATGGCCTCACAGTCGACGCCTGTGGGCATCTGTGGGTACCAGAAGCATCGCAAATGCGTTGTCATCCCAGAGACAAAGCTGGAATGTCTCTAGTGCCTGTATCTACACCGGCACCCCAAGCAGTTTGTAAAAGGCTAGGGTGTTATATTTTATTTATTTATAATGTTGTAATAATAGTAATTTGCGGTTTCGACGTGTTTTGCTTATAAGCATGAAGATTAAAGACAGCATTCGATTTTTTTTTTGTGAATCGTTTTATGGATTATTACTAAATAATTTATAAATCCAGGATAAAATGTTCACACCATATGGAAAAGTTGTTAAAAATGTAGAAATTTGATTTAAAAAAAATTAAGGGTATTTCTTTACAAACATCGGTGTTGCCGTCTTTAACCAAAATGCATTAAAAAAATCAACAAAATCTAAATTCTAAAAGCTACTTTTGTTAATACACAAAATGCTTCGATTATAAAATCTATTAAAAATATTTAATATTATTAAAATACTATTATTATAATAATAATTTTGTTTCATGCATCTAGGTTTTTTATCTGTGCGATACTTTTTTTTAATCTATTTATAAAAAAGGCACAATTATATTCTGCCTATTACAAGTGAATGATTTTTTTTTAAAGTAGTTTAAAAATTGTAAATAGCACAGTTTATATTTAGTTATTATTTAAAAGCATGTTTAAAAATCAGCTTAATGTCAAAAATACGATTTATTATTTATTTTTAATAGTCTAAAAAAATATTACAGGTTTACCCCGGTTTCAAGAAGATAAATCAGTGAAATCTCTTGTACAGACCTTTCATAGTTATTTTATTTCTGATTTTGCACCACTGTCTAAACCAAAGTGATCTTTATTTTCTTGGCAATAAGGTTACTGTTGCGATGCTGCAATTGGCGAGTCTGTCAAAATCACAGTGATCTTTATTTTCTTTACAATAAGGTTGCAATTGAGTTACTTCTGTCGGAAGTAAAATATCTGTGAAGGACTGTAAACTGTTCATTAGTTAAGTAAACAGCAACAACTAATAGTATGACAGATTTGATCTATAGGCGTTTCGTCCTCGTACTCAATGGATTTTGAACCCAATGCTTAGCGCCGAAAGTTGAAAATCCAACAATGTTTTTTTTCCACTCTGGAATGCAGTTGTATTCTCAATGCTCGGGTCAACGCCGAAAGTTGAAACTCGAGTGCACGAAAAAAATGTCCCGTGCAAACCTGGGCTTACTGCCATACTCACGAGTCGTCACTCAAAAGTTAATGACAGATTATTTTAACACTCCCTGCCATGGGAACCGCCGGCGACCCCCAAAAAATTTTGTTCAGCGGGCCAAAGCACATTTTTAAAATAATTTTATCACATTTTCCATAAAAGCACGCCAGTAGTTGTAAAAACTACATAATTTGAATTCGGGAGGTCAGGGCGGATCCCACGGCGTCCTGAAATATTTTTGTTTTTGGACCCGCCGGCGTATGTGGGATACGCCTCTTGTAATAATGGGACCCGCCGGCGGCCTCCATGGCCTCCTAAACTTGAAAAGTTTTATATATTGTCGGCAGGGAGTGTTAAAATGACATCTCTGAGTGCGGCGGTTAGAAATTAATGTATAAGTTATACTTACCTACGTATCGCACAGTAATATTTTTAACTTTAAGTTAATTTGAATAAAAACTTCATACAAACTTTCACGCGGAAGGCACAATGATCAGCTACGTTTTTTTTTTTAAAATTGAATAGATATATTATTACTTATAATATCTAAAATATTACTTTTAAATCAGTTGGATTTTTGATATAACTCAGCATTATTAAGATGTAGGTATGTCAAAAAATGTGCCTTTAAAACTTATTTAATTACAAGACTGGTAAAATTATTTTAAAATGTCATGAAAATTACGTATGATAAAAATTACTGTATGTCAAAATTATACATAAAAAAAATGATAAAAATATTGTTTTTCTGCAGACTAACTAGTAATCATCTGCCTAGCCTTTTCCCAACTATGTTGAGGTCGGCTTCCAGTCTAACCGGATGCAGCTGAATACTAGTATTTTACATGGAGCGACTGCCTATCTGACCTTCACCACCAAGTTACTGGGTAACACGATACCCCTTGGTATGACTGATTGTCAGACATTTTGATCATACTGAATTAAAATCAAAATTCCAACTGACAATTTCTTCTAAGTATCCGAAAACGATTTTAGTATTTCCTTGTCTGCAAAACGTTTGTACCGACTATTAAATTAGAAGAATATTTATTTGAAGACGTTCGTTTTTTTGTAACTCTTCTTAAAATTGCATTTTCGGCCGTAAGGAAGACGTAATATTATTGTTTGATAAAAAAAGATACAGGTATACAGCTCTGGCAACATCGAGGCGAATCCTGCGCAGGATGCGGAACTCGAATGCGCGCGTCGTTTGTTTTAATGATTGGGAAGTCACGAGACTAATCGTGCCAGTTCTATACAAGTTATTTGAGGTTGACACAATCAGCGCGAGTGAATTTCGTCTCTCATCCTGCGCGGGATTCGTCTCATTATGACTAGAGCTTAACAACCAATCATACACGGTGTTAGGGACATCGAATCGCAATCTGGTGCCATGGGTTGTGTAAATGATTCTGGACCCCGAATGGATTTTTTGTCTGTCACTCGGCCCCAACCGTCAAGCCCCGCCGTGACCAATAGGTCACACCCGATTCACGCGGCTTAAACCTCTATTATCACTGTAAAATAAGGTCTAATGTTCTGTGAGGCAGTATTACTCTATGGCCCGGTAGCTAGTATAAATAATTCAAAAAGAAAACCGTTTTTTTTGTGAGAAGGTCGTAGACATGTCGCGCAGCGAGACCAAGAAGCTTATAGATAAAAGTGGAGGCAACACTGAATACCTAAGTGAAGACGACTGTGGTCGGACACTCATTCTAAATTCACACATAAGAACGAGACAGTGGTATGTGTTTTCTTTGTCATATGTATGTATTTAGAAAGAGAGCGTCCGACCACAGTCGGCTTCACTTAGGTATTTAGAGTGTTGTCTCCATTTTTACCTATAAGCTTCTTGAGCGAGACGTCGGCGCGTGACAGATGTTGAGGTCATAAGTGACTGCGAATGATCGGTACAAAAAATTAGGTGTCCCTGCCAACTCGTATAAGATGATAACAATTAATATTATTGAAATAAATTTCGGGAGTCTCGTTTAAGTCTGAAAAACAACTTTTTTATGTATATGATTAAGGAAGACTTGTATTTCGATTAACATTATAATTATTTAAAATTTTTGACTTGATTTGTAAGAGAAATTAAATGATTCTTTAGTAATATTTTTTGTTTTTCGCTTAGTTTTCTAATACTTTAATTTATAACAGTTTAATTTATAAAAGTTTCTTATCTTTATTTGATACTTTTACGTAAAATTCCTTTTGCATTGTTGTTTGAAGCCGATTTTGTCAAATTAGCCTTTATAAAAAAAGTAGAATAAACACGTTTAGGTATTTTAGACCTTAAATCCATACAACATAGCTTAGTTTCCTTAACACTGGATTTTACGTTACATACAAATCAATTCAAGTTTCAAGCTTGGAAAAAACGTTAACAAACGATATAGTACCTGGCAACTTGCTTTTAAACTGTCAAATGTCTGCATTTTTCCCACTTTTTGTTCATATCAAAAACATTACCTTCTTTCGAGGGTAGCCGGGTAAAAATACTGCATAACTTTTAGCGGAGTTATACTTATGAAATGGCTGCCACATTACTTCTATTTTTGCCAAGCTGTCTACAGGTTCAAACAAAATTATCTAGCGAAACTCCGCACAAGTGATAGGTTTCGCTAGCTAATTTCATTTGAACTTTGAATTTGTTTACGTATTTCTGTCAGAGAGAGATATGGTTCATCTACAATTGAACAGGCTAAATTTTACTAAGAAGAGTTCGTTGCAACATTTACTTCTTCAAAAGTTTCTCCTCCTCGGGGTTGGGCGACTCCTTGTCAGACTTGAAGGTGGCGTTCGTGTGAGGACTGGCTGATGTTGGTACAAACTGGAAAGAAAGAGGTTTTAAGTTAGAATAAAAAATTTAAAATTTTCGCAGTCGCCGTCTTGGATTTTCATTTTGGCCTCACTATTGGCTTCAGCACCCTTGAAAACAATGAAAGCTTTTTTCTCTCTCTCTTTCGTTGTTCAGTTGTTTTACATAACGGGACTGTTTTGTAAAACAGCGGATTCTACAATCCATCTGTGACAAATATATGTACAGACGCCAGCTCATCAAGCTACTACAATCTGTCAAATTTATTTAATAGATTTTCAACTTTATCGCTAAAACATAAGGTTCAAAGTTGATGGGAAAAGACAGTTAAGAGTAGCTTGATGTGCTGGCGTCTGTACATGAGGCTAGTATTTATTTATTTGTACAAAGTACATACAGTTACAGGAAACCAATGCAATGAACCTATTCTAGGTTCATTGCATTAGCGAGATGCAATGTGACTGATCAAAAATGTCTCAGGACTTACTAGTGCTTATAGCACAGGAGTCTTCCTAGTTTAAGCCCTTGTATTGTATCTTGCCACTAAGTTACAAGTCTAATTTAAGGTGAATGCGCAGTGGTAGACCGCGAAATTCAAATTTTCTTACGTTTTTTGCAATTTGCAGGTCAGTGTCAGGTTGTATCTTGATCAAAATTTGATTCGCTACTATAACAGGTATGTATTTATAGAATTATAATCATTAGAATCATTAATACATCTTTCTAAGTTAGATTTGTACCACTAAGCAGTTTTCCATAAGAGATTTGTTGTCGTGGTACAAATCTAACTTAGAAAGATGTATTAATGAATCTAATGATTATAATTCAGTAAATACGTACCTGTTATTGTCGCGAATCAAATTTTGATCAAAATACAACCTGACACTGATCTGCAAATTGCGAAAAACGTAAGAAAATTTAAATTTCGCGGTCTACCACTGCGCATTCACCTTAACCTTTTGACCGCTTGTGTCGCATTTATGCGACACATATTTCCGTGCCCCTACCGCTCGTGTCGTACTTTTGCGACAGAGAATATGCACGATTTTTTCGTTCTATTTTCGTATTAACTGCGTGGTACAACTAAAACCATTATTAAATAGAGATAAAAACTTTTTGACTATTTTTTTATCGATACAACGATTTCTCCTCCTTATTTATTGTAGCTATTATTTTATCTTGATTTTATAGATTTGTAGCTAGGGGCACGGCAATTGATATTTTTAGCCAAGCGCTTAAAAGGTACAATAATTGTAAATAGGTTTAAGTCTTGAACCAATAAATATTGTTTGTTTATTGTTTACTCTTTGTCTGATCTTGGGGTCGAACCCAGGACGACAGGTTCAACAGTCCAGACCTCTAGACCAACAAGACAGTTTATACTTTACTTATTAATATAGTAAGAAAAACCGTTACCATTTTCAGTATTTAGTTTTAGGAACATCCGTATTAAACTAGCAGCATGGAAAATAGAAAATATTCATTTAAATAGGAATCAACAACATATTATCAAGCCTCTATTCCTCGATGGGATAGACAGTCTAGGGCTGGCCATACACGGACTGCTCCAGCAGTAAGCCAGTGATCAACATATACGAATTCAACCGCTTGAAGCTGCCTTTGATACCTGCCTGCTTGCTGTTGCAGCAGTCGGTATCAACTGCTCTGCAGTTTTTATTGCCGGCCTTAACACACGCGTCGAAGAATGAAGAGCGCGGGCGGAGGTAACTGCGCGAGAGCAGTCGACAGCTCGAGCAGACAGTGTATGCGTGGCGACTGCTTGACCGCACGATGAAATTTCACCGCGCTGCCGACCGCCCGAAGCAGTCGCGACTGCTCGAGCGGTTCCGTGTGTGTGTACGTCAGGGCTCGGAAACCGGTTGAAATTCTTAACCGGTTACGATCATTGACCCCAAACCGAAATCGATTTAGGTTAAAGGTTGCACTTTACCGGTTTATGCGGGAAACCGGTTTTTCATGAATTTTGGATTTGATAATGAAAATTTACCGGTTAAAACCAAGTTTGAAACCCCCGGCCCCCGCCACTCTCGTAACTTGTTGGAAGTGTTAGAAAAGTAAACGAAAAAAATTTACGAATTACGGAATTAACCGGTTAATTTTGGTGTCAAAACCGTTTGTGCTTATGTAACCGGTAACCTTTATCATTTGGGTTACATAAGACAGTTCACTTGTTTAACCGGTTAATGAAGGAACGGCATATTTACCGGTATTTAATCGAAATTACCCGCTCTTTTTAAACCGGTTCAGAGCCCTGGTGTATTCAAATTCAAATTCAAATTCAAAATATTTTATTGTGGGCATATGTTAGTTACAGGTCTTAACAATAAATTAATGTTCCAATATGTCCTGCCTAATAGGCATACAATAATTACATAGTGGCATTACATTTAAAATCATTTTCAAATTTAGTTATTCTAAATGTCAAAATATCAATGTACAGTCAAATTAATACATGGTCAACAATTCAATCAATAATTCAAGAAATCTTGGATCGTGTAGTATGTTTTATCAATTAAAAAGTAACGAAGTTTATTTTTAAATACTGGAAGTTCCTTAGTGCTCAGAATGTCAATAGGTATTTTGTTGTATATTTTTGATGCCATGCCAAAGAAGCTTTTGTTAAATAGAGCCGTTTTATGTGGTACATTAGAAATTTTTAACATATATCTTCTCGATTTGAGTTTATCGAATAGATTTTCATTTGTCTTTATAAATACGGCTACTTCATAAATGTAAATTGCAGGAAAGGTCAATATTTTAAATTCTTTGAAATATGGTTCACATGAATCAGGAACACGGATACCAGCAATCGCACGTATGCACCTTTTTTGTGCTTTAAATACTAAATCCCTATTAGTGGCATTGCCCCAGTATATGACTGCATATCTCAGTGTCGACGAAACATATGCATGGTATGCGGTTAAAAGAACTGATTGATCAACAATTTTGGATAATTTATATAAAGCATATGAGTACTGATTAAGTTTATTGCATACTGTGTCAATGTGTGTTTGCCAAGTCAAATCATTATCTATCCAAAGCCCTAGAAATTTAACGCAATTGACTTGTTCAATTTTAGTCCCATTATAATGAATATTGTTGTTGTTATGTTTATTGTTACGCCCAAAATTGACTAATTTAGTTTTTTCTAAATTGATAATTAAGTTATTAACCGTCAGCCAGTTAATTATATTGCGAAGAGTGGAATTTATTTCATTTTCAAAAGTATCAATATTTTGACCTGTAAAGATGGCTGTGCTGTCATCAGCAAATAGGATCATGGGATGCTGTGAAACTTTAGGCAGATCATTAATGTAGATCAAAAATAGCGGTGGACCCAACACGCTACCTTGAGGCACTCCATATAGTACTTTTTTGGGCATGGACTTATGTTTTTGTTCGGTATTATTTAAGAGATTAATATTATTTATTTCTACTACCTGATATCTATCAGTTAGATAAGATTCTAGAAGTTTATGGACGTTACCTCTTATTCCATGACTGTACAATTTGTTTAAAAGTGTTCTATGGTTCACATAATCGAACGCTTTTGTCATATCCATAAACATTGCAGAGACAGGAACATGTTTATCAATATTAGTATATACTATTTTTAAAAGGTCATAAATTGCTAAATTAATTGACTTATTTTTTCTAAAACCTTTTTGTTCTTTAGCAAATAGATTGAACTTCTCTAAGTGAGTATTAATTGCATTATATATAATTTTTTCAAATATTTTGGAAAAAATAGGGATAAGTGCTATTGGTCTATAACATGCCATGTCTTCCTTATTATTTTTCTTAAAAAGTGGCTTCACTACGGATTTTTTAAGTTTAGTCGGAAACACACCATGTTCAATACATAAGTTAAAAATATGACTGAGTACTGGGCTGATGATTAGAGCAACTTCCTTTATTGAGAATGTAGTAATGTCATCATAACCTGTACTTCTAGTATTTTTAAGTGCTTTAATTATAATATTAATGTCATAAGGTATTACAGGGTTTAAAAACAAAGATTTATATGAGCTAATGGGTAATGTCAATTTGTTATTGAAAGATGTGAAATTTATATTAGGATTATTATTATTAAAATTGTCCGCAACTGATGAATTATTATTATTGAGTAAATTTATTGGTTTTATTAAATTAATATAATAATTATTAAATTCTTCAGCAATTGATCGTGGGTCTGATATTGTATGATTGTTTACTTTTATTTTATTAATATTTTCTTTTGGAAGTTGGGTTTTGTTTGAGTTTATAATTTTCCATGTGGCTTTCGATTTGTTCTCTGCATTGGTTATTAGGTAATTATTTTGAGACTTTTGGGTTAGTTTAACAATTTTTTTGAGACGAGTACTATATTGTTTGAGAGCATGTTTCTTGTCTTCACTAGGACTGAGTCTATACTTCCACAGTTGTTTTCTTTTTTGCCGACAACACTGGCTTATTCCCTTAGATAGCCATTTAGGTTTTTTAATAATAGTGTTTTTAATTTTTATAATTGGAAAACAGAGGTCATAAAAAAGTTTATAACGCTCGAGAAATATGTTGTATGCTACCTCCGGATCATTAATTGTGTATACATCATCAAAACTTATGTTCATTAGACATTCTTTAAATTTAGTTACGTTTTCTTTACTAAAGTCTCGCCTTTTTGTATACCAGAAGTTGATAGTACAAGTTTTTTTAACCGGGAATTTTAATAATTGTGCCGTGTGATCTGACATACCTAAGTCAATGACGTCACATTTGCTACCTCTAATATTGTGGAAAATGTTGTCAATGCAAGAGTTGCTCTTTGGCCTTGTTGGATTGTGTGTGCCAATTTTCATATCAAAGCTGTACGTAGTAGACTGTAGTTTGCTGTGCAGTCGTAGCTTGAAGCAGTCGATACTAGTAAATACATAACATCACGCATGTATTCCCCGAACGTTATGCTGTTTCGTTTACGTTACGCTATGTTGTTTACATCTTTGGCAAATCTGCCGCGGTCGGACTTTAGCGCGTCACAATTATTCGTGTATAATGTAAATATAGATGTTACACATACCACTTTCGCGTTGTCCCCGTGAGTTCTGTCCTCTCTAATCTCTTCGATTCGGTTGTTCTCGCCCTCGCGAAGTAGCTGGAACAAAAAAACACAATTATTGGTGTTTTTACAACTTTTTGAAGTGAAAACTTCTTCAGGCGCGTTGGGCATTTTTTGAGATAGGAAAAAACCATTGAATTCGCGCCAGTGTTACCGTAACCGACACCGCTTCGGATGTGTTCGGCTGTCCTCGGGATGTACTCGCGTTTTAATGTATTTCCGATATGTCAGTGAGTGATGGCAAAGTATTCTGTTTGTGTTTTGTTTATTATGACGATTCAAAAACTTTTCACTTCTGTCGGCACTCCCGGAGTGCCAGTTTTTTTTTATTAAGCTTCAATTAGCTGCACAAACATTTCTTCTATTTTTTTTTTGGTCGTTTGCGCTTCCGTTTGCAATAAGCGTCTTTAAAACTTTTTGAAAAGGCATTTTCAAGAGTGTTTTACGAGTTAGTTGACTATAAAGAGGTATGAGGAACAGGGTGTAAAGTTCACTCATACTCTATAGAAAAGGGAGGATCCTCCGACCAGACGGGTGTTGTGTCTGGCGGGCAACTGCCCGATGATTCCATGTCGGGCCGTTGTATCTATTTATTTATTTATTTAATACTTCAAGCACAAAAATGTACAGAGGCGGACTTAATGCCATAGGCATTTTCTACCGGTCAACCTTTGGGTGATGCAGAGACAAACAGTGGTAGGTGCAATCATGAGAATTGAATTGAATTAAATCTATGCTAGTTGCGCAGTAAACTCTGCTTGCGAGATGCAGGATTTCGTGACGTCAGTATGACGCGTTGTTCGCATGTGGCGTTGTAGATACCGCTACAACTAATTATAAATCCAATAGTATGTGCATACCTTGTCGACCTCCGGCTCTATCTGCTCGTTGGTGCCTCCTCTGCCGAGGACTCCTTTCTCCATCAACGTGGCGCGCTTGGCCGCTAAGTACATTGATCTGTGAAGAAAAAAAAAATTATATAACTTTCAAATTACGATGTTTATTTTTTAATTATTTTTTTTTGTAAGTACGTCCTTCTTTGACATAATCTTTTTAAAAATTATTAGAATTTTATTAGAATTTTATTTATTTGTAAGAATGTAGTTTTACATAGTATGGTGTTAATTTTTTTTAAGTTCTCACTCTACCATACATAACATGGTGTACAAAATATATTCAAATGTCATTTTATATAACTAATTACAATTAATTTTTATATTTAATGATTTACAATAAGTCCCATATGAATTATTACAATAAATTAGGTAGTCGTTACTTTAAAATCAATGTCAAAATTAGGAACATATCATCTTGGATTTTTACAATATTCAATATATTCACCAACATCAATATATTATTTGACATTATATACAGACAATTTTAATTTTTCACCTCTTTATTAGTTGTTGAAATGGCAATCATATCTCTTGGTTTTAGTAGATTTTTATATTTTATTTATCCTTTTGATACATTCTTATTTTGTAAATGTGAGGACTTTGTAAGCGTTGTTGTAGACTTTAGATCTGTAGACCATTTTTTATTTTATCAAGTATCTGGTACTTGTTGACAGGCCTACGCTGTCCTCCCATACCTACTGTAATTTGAAAACATTGTAAAAGCCAATTATTTTTAAAAGAGTAACCGTGGAGTTTCTTGCCGGCTCTTCTCCATAGGAAACGACCAATTGGAACCGTGCACCTAGCTTCTGATGTTTCATAAGTGCCCATGTTGGTTTATGTGAAATAAAAATATTTTGATTTTGATTCTGAATTTAACTTTTCATAACGCCTGCTAGACGTGGTGACTGCACATTTTTAAGATCAAAAGTAGAAAGTGATTTTTAGACAATGTTTAGGATCTTTCGAGGCTTGTGGCTAAGTAATAACAGCCGCACGGGTCGATTGATCAGGTTAAGCTACGCTTGCCGCGGTTGGTTCGTGGATGGGTGACCATCTTTACATATCGAGACCCTCCGTGCCTCAGAAAGTACGTTAAGCCGTTGGTCCCGGTTGTCATTCGTAGATCCTTGAGTCATCACGGGTAGTCAGAAGCCCGAAAGGAAGAAAGCCGGCAGTCACTCCATATCCTGCATCCGGTTAGACAGGAAGTCGACCCCAACATAGTTGGGAAAAGGCTTCGCAGACTAATTGATGATAAATTAGTTCCACAACTCGAAAGTCGAGGACGTTATAGTTAGCGCCACGAAAGATGAGACTTGACACACCGCGTGGTTTGACATGCGCAGTACACGATTTTAGGTCTCTGTAGCGGTATGAGGTGTGAGCGCGGGGCGGGAGCGGGCGGCATAGGGGCGGCGGGAAGTGCGCGGGGGGGGGGGGGGGGGGGGTCAAGACTCATCTTTCGTGGCGCGCAATATAAAACTGAACAACAACAGGTGGCCTACCATGATCTAATTAAAAACGATTCAAAAACAAGACATTTCAGTTTAGGTTCCTAAACTGCATCGCTTGAGCTGCTCTATGGACGTCATGGTACCAAACAAGTATGAATGAAACCAACACTTGCGACTCAGTTTGGGACAGTCGCTGTCAGCAGATGGCACGGCATAAACTGAATCGTTAAACTGACGTCATGGTACGAATTAGAAGAACAGTTCAGTTTAGGTCCTAAGATGGATCGCGTTAAGAGCTTATGGTAGGCCTCCTGCTCTCATTTTTTTTTGTAATCTATCTAAATATATAAAACTCAAAGGTGACTGACTGACTGACTGACTGACATAGTGACCTATCAACGCACAGCCCAAACCACTGGAGGGATCGTGCAGAAATTTAGCATGCAGGTAGATGTTATGACGTAGGCATCCTCTAAGAAAGGATTTTGATACATTCCACCCCTAAGGGGATAAAATAGGGGATGAAAGTTTGTATAAATCTTCTTAGATTTTCGACTGATTGAACTGAAATTAAAGATTGGAGCTACTATGATGAAGATGTCCGCTTAAATAAGATTTTGATAAATTCAACCCCCATGGGGATAAAATAAGGGATGATGGAGGATGTAAATGTATTAGTTTGAACTATCAGTACAGCCGCAAAAAATATACCTAATTAATAATAATACTTAACGCGAGCGAAGCCGCGGGCATAAGCTAGTTTATTCATATAATGAAAGCTTACCTCTTGATAGTTAGGTAGTAGAGCTCAGCGATGGCCTTCACGGAGTAGTCAGGCACGAACGAGTGACGCAGCATGGAGTCCATGTTGAGGTTCTGTAGCGAGCCCAGCGTTGATGGCGCGGGCGCTTCAGCTGTGGGAGAGAAATATAATTTATGATTTCAATATTTTGTAGCTACCACCCGCACATTCGTGGAAACAATTTCATATTGACAGCGCTTTTATGTCGAAGTAGTAAGTGTGGTTTTCGTAGGGCAAGCGGATGACTGTACTATATTTTACAGTATTTTATTTTCAAATTTCTTTCAAGAAATTGGGCCTTGCCTGACCCAAGCAAATGATGCATAGGTAACCAGACCAGACTTAGAAAACTCACAAAGCGTGTCCAAAGCCCTGACTTTTAATACATTGTTTATCGATAGCTGTTCACCACTGCTCTCGAAAACGGTTAAGGAAATCATCGTGAGGAAAACGACATGTCCTAGAACCAAAAATTCGAAGACATGTGACATCTACCAACCCGTACTGGGCCTGCGTGGTGGATTACGGCCCACTCCCTCTCACAGAGAGGAGGCCTGTGTCCCAGCAGTGGGAACATTATAGGCTGATTATGTTATGTTATGTATGTGTTAATCCTGGTTATAAACTATCTGTGTGCCGAATTTCGTCCAAATCCGTTCAGCCGTTTGTTTGTGCGTGAAAAAAGTAACAATTTAACAAACACACTCACAAACTTTCGCCTTTATAATATTAGTGTGATAGTAACGAAGAATTTATGACTGTTTGTCTAGATGCATGTTCTTTGACTTTGATGAAATTTTGCACACAGAGAGTTTATAACCTGGATAAACACATGATATACTCGTAACTGTGAACGTACAGTCAACAAAAGAGATAAGTATGCAGGATCGTCGGATATAGTTGAAGTTTAGTAAGAAACCGGTGGATGTTCTCGAATAAAATTGTATTTTATTAATAGAAAACAAACAGCTCATTTATCAAACTAAATTTCAGTCGAGAACATCCATCGGTTTCTTACTAAACTTACTATATCCGACGATCCTGCATACTTATCTCTTTTGTTGACTGTACATCATTTTTTAACTTTCTTTAACATCTTATAACCACTCTGTTTCAAAAAGATTTTAGGTCTAACTCACCAAGTCCCACGTTCTGCGTGAGCGCCTGCACGCCGAAGTATGTGAAGGGTCCGGCCTCGAACACCAGGTTCTCGCGCCCCACCGTCACCTCCACGCGGCCCTCCAGGATCAGCACGAAGTAGTCCACCTGGAGCAAGCAGGACAATTAAATTTTTTTTTGGTCACATGACGAAGCTGACTGTTTTAAGAGGTTTGTTCCCACTAGTTCTACTGAACAGTTCTACGGTAGAACTAATGGGAATTTTTTTCCCACTAGTACTACGATATCTATATATATAAAAGGAGAACTGACTGACTGACATATCAACGCACAGCCCAAACCGCTGGGTCTAGAGATTCCAAACTTGGCACGTACGTTCCTTATGAGGTCTAGGGGTGCACTAAGAAAGGATTTTTCAAAATTCATCCCCTAAGGGGGTGAATGGGGGGGGTGAAATTTCACGCGGACGAAGTCGCGGGAAGAAGCTAGTCAGGTATAACAAAATAGTAGAACTATTGGGAGTCTCTAAGTTCGGTTTGTTCCCACTTGTTCTACTGAACAGTTCCACGGTAGAACTAATGGGATATTTTGCAAATAGTGGGAGTCTCTATTTCCCATGGTTTTTGCCTTTATGATTATTTCACATAAAAAGAATACAATCATTCACTTCTATGAAGAAAAACATATTAATTATTCGGCTATGCAACGTTTTCTGCAGCTGTGACGCTAGTACTGGCCGAAGTTGAGAGGTATAAAAAAGTGCGAGTCGGACTTGTACACGAAGGGTTCCGTACCACCGTACAATATTTAACACTACATATATAAAAAAATCACGTTTTTTGTACGGGAGCCCCCCTTAAATATTTATTTTAATTTTATTATTTATTATTAAAGTAACAATACAACTGAGTATTTTGTGACTTACCTGTTGCCATTATTGATATCGAGCAAAAAAGGGCAAAAAAATCGCGTTTGTTGTATGGGAGCCCCTCTTAAATATTTATTTTATTTTATTTTTAGTATTTGTTGTTATAGCGGCAACAGAAATACATAATTTGTGAAAATTTCAACTGTCTAGCTATCACGGTTCTTGAGATATCAAAGGATCCCAAGGAGGATATCGAAATCGACAGAGTTAAAGACATTGATCATCGATAGCTTCTCTAGATGTTGGTCAACGATCATTGTACTCACAGGTTTCCCCTCGGAGAAGACGTATCTCTTAGGATCGTTCTTGTCCTCGTCGCCGCGCAGCTTGATGTGCTGGATCACGTCCTGCTTCAGCAGGCGCCGGAGCACTGTCTCCGAGATGTGTTCTACTCGGAATGGTTCGACGCCTGGTTGGAAACAAAAGAGGTTTTGTTATACTAGACAGGTAATCTCCATAAGATGAATCGATGACTTACGGAAAACTGAAGGCCTATTCTCGTAATTTAAAACGTTCAAAATCTAGTCGCAGTCTCATCTCTCTAATCCTTTTTTTTTTGTTTAAGTACATTTTTTTTTAAGCTATTGCATAGCTTTTATCTTGGGCTTTGAGCGCGGCGACCGAATGAAGAAATTCCGTAACGAAAATAAACCTAAGCATCGTCTAACGTCGTATCAGTTCGGCAGACTTCGGCACGGTGTTTGTGTTGCTACGCAATAGCTTTACCGCGGCAGTCCCCGAGTGCCACACGTATTTTTTTTTTTTTTTTGCTTGAGTCCGTATAGTGTTTATTGTATTTGTTGGTATATTGGCGTGGCTAGCTAACCTATGGCAAATAACTTAATGTCCTGTGTCCTGTAACGTTAATTACTTTTCATACCTAGTGTTGTATAAAATCAATTATTTTCTAACTGAACAGACAGCTGTGCTGCTGGGGAGTTTGTTCCGCCATTTTTTCTTCCCAGCGAAAGCACTAGGAAGTGGCGAAGGGCGGGTGTTTTGGGGACTGTTTTTTGTAATTTTGACGTTCGAAAAGTGCTAATTCTCAGCCTAGTTTGAATAAATGACTTTTGATTTGATCTCGGCGACAAAAAAATCCCAAAAACTTGTGTGGAAATTAGAGGTATTTTTGACAGATTGAGACTGAGATCAGACTGTGAACCGTTCTTAAAATTACGAGAATTACCCCTCTGCTATATTTGAAGTAAGAATATGAGATAATTTACATGTTATGGAACAACAAACTGAATGTCCATACTTGACAAAGTTCAAATTCCATTGCAACCAAAAACGTATTAGGACTCGCAACACTCAAAAATCAACTTAGAATACTTTTCAATAAAGTAGATAATTGAGGTGATGGAATGTCATTATGAGAATATGAACACTGCAGTAGATACGGACACCGCAGGATTGATCGTTGGGATAGGCCTTTTTAAACGACTTCCGCCTTTTAGATTTATAAAGCTAAGGGAGGTTGCAGGTGAGTTTCAACTCAGTATAATTTCCATCATCTGCCTAGCCTTTTCCCAACCATGTTGGGGTCGGCTTCCAGTCTAACCGGATGCAGCTGAATACCAGTATTTTACATGGAGCGACTGCCTATCTGACCGCCACAACCCAGTTACTGGGTAAGACGATACCCCTTGGTAAGACTGGTTGTCAGACTTTCGGGCTTCTGACGACCCGTAACGACTGTTAAAGATCCGCGAATGACAGGCTTAACGTGCTTTCCGAGGCACGGAGAGGTTTCGGTGTGTAAAGATAGTCACCCATCCACAGACGAACCGCGGCAAGCGTAACCTGATCGGTCTACCTGTGCGACTGTTATTATTTAGCCACGGGCCCCTTAGTTCAGTTCTGGGCTGGTATAAATATTATATGTCTACTTACTGGTATTCAGGAACTGGAAGGTGGCTAACACGAGCTGAGGAGACACGTGCACCCTCTGGTGCTCGTGGTGACCTGCGAAGGCAGCTAGATCCTGGAACTTGTTCACTGGACGGGTCAAGCGTTTCTTGGTGCGGTTGTCACCTGGAAGAGAGGAGCAGTGTTAGAAAATGTTCAATCAATCTTTATTTGTGAACATAAAAAAATCTGCTGTTTAGTCGTTTATGTTCGCCTAACTGGTCAAAATATACTGAACAGCTGATTTTTTTTTCGCTATTTCATGTTTGGTCCCATAGTAAAAGTTGTTTGTTATCATGAGTACAATCACGTGTTTAGGTATCGGTCACTAATTACCAGTCACCCTATATAAAAGGTCTTAAATAAAACTACTAGAAATAACCTTAGAATAATAATAGGTACAATTACGGGCCATAACCCCTCAACAAACATCTTTTTAACATAGGCGCCACAGACAGCCCCCTCTGCAGGGGCTGCCTTGACGCCGAGGAATCAGCCGCCCACGTCATCCTGGAATGCGAGGCCGTGGCTTTTCAACGTGAAGAAATCCTCGGAACAGTGAGGTCGCTCCGTGAAGCCTGCGAAGCTCCCAGGAAGCTTCTGTGCTTTTGGGCGGAGCTAGGCTGGCTCTGTTAGCCAGAATCCCCACGCACAATGGACCAAATGGGAGTCTAAGTGCGGAAAAGGGAGCCCCATCATCATCGTCAAGGTCTTAAATATACATATTATTGTAGTCGAGCTCTATGTTATACCGTGTTGAAAACGAGTACAGGAGGCCTACCACAAGCTCTTAACGCGATCCATTTTAGGACCTAAACTGAACTGTTCTTCTAATTCGTACCATGACGTCAGTTTAACGATTCAGTTTAGGCCGTGCCATCTGCTGACAGCGATTGTCCCAAACTGAGTCGCAAGTTTTGGTTTCATTCGTACTTGTTTGATACCATGACGTCCATAGAGCAGCTCAAGCGATGCAGTTAAGGAACCTAAACTGAAATGTCTTGTTTTTGAGTCGTTTTTAATTAGATCATGGTAGGCCACCAGCTCTAGTAACTCCACTATTCTGGAAGCCTGTCTTTAAACTGCTGTCAAATCGATCTCTATAAATACAAATTGACTACAAATAAAAAGACTCGGAAACCATGAGAAAATTTAAGGCATTTTATTAAGAGGAAATGCGGTCGGAGAGACTTTTGAAAAAGCCTATAAAGTAAAAAGTCATAATTCGAGGTTTGGCTCTCGCCTATTTCCTCCTCCAATATTGGACCAATTTAAAAGATATTTCATAAACTGAATAAGGAGGATATATATTGTCCCTATGTTTTTCATTTTTCATTAATAATTGTCAAATTTGTACACTAGGCCTCTGTTGACAGCGGTTTAAATCGGCATTTTTTGAGGGTTCTAGTGCTTATAAAATTATAAAAATAATGTATCATCAAAAAGGAAAACATAGGGACATAGAAGTAGTTAATATTTATTATTCTGTAAAAAATCATTGCTTTATGGTCATTAACCAGAAAGAAAACAGGCGAGAGCGGTTCTATGGAGAAACGACCACCCGCATTCCCTCTTAAGCATTGTTATTGCAGCAGTTTACGTTAAGACTTTTGATAAGTATGCAAGATTTGTTGACCTTTATAATGCAGCCTTTTTTTTTTTGCAAAATTGGATTTCAGTCCTAAATTCGAGAAATGTAATCAATGAATACAATTTATGTAAAATTGCGTCTGATATTAACAAAGAACATTTATGAATGCATGTTATATTTGATAGTGAAGCATCCGTTTCTCTATAACCATCTTTTTTTTTTTTCGGAATTCGCAGAGATAACCATTATTTATGAAACTTAATAGATATTTATTAAACAGACAAAATACAAATAATATCATCATCATCTGCCTAGCCTTTTCCTAACTATGTTAGGTTCGGCTTCCAGTCTAACCGGATGCAGCTGAATACCAGTATTTTACATGGAGCGACTGCCTATCTGACCTCCACAACCCAGTTACTGGGTAATACGATACCACTTCGTAAGACTGGTTGTCAGACTTTCGGGCTTCTGACGACCCGTAACGACTGTCAAAGATCCACGAATGACAGCCGGGACCAACGGCTTAACGTGCTTTCCGAGGCACGGAGGGGTCTCGGTATGTAAAGATGGTCACCCATCCACAGACCAACCGCGGCAAGCGTAGCTTAACCTGATCGATCGACCTGTGCGGCTGTTATTATTTAGCCACGAACATAAAAAACATACAAATACAAATAATATACTTACTGAAAACATCAGTTTCATCCACAATTTCGGCTTGAATCATTTCTTCAATGACGTCCTCCAGGGTCACCAGACCAACGGTTTCATATACTGGGTCACCGTCCCCTTCTTCTATCCGCTGGACGAACGCCATGTGTCCTTTATGACCTGATGATGAAATATACTGATTAGTATTAAATAACACAAGAGCCATAACGGACAGTCTTCTATGCAGGGCTTGCATGGAGGCTTTTTTTTTTTTTTTTTTTGGATGGAAAATCATCTAATGCCTCCTCCCGCTCTGGGTGGAGCGGAAGGGAGTGTCAGACGCTTACTGACTAAAACCCACCCGTGTTCCTTCCTTAGCCCTTTATGTTCCGGGGCAGCGGTAACCCTTTCGGACGATCCCGCTACCCGGGGGGGGCTTTATTTCATAATATGTATCGTAGGTATACGTAAATAAATGATATTTGATGCAAAAGTGTGTTTGTCTGTAACATCTAAACGGATTTAGATAAAATGTTTCACTCAGGTAAAACTGGAAAACGCATAAACCATTTTAGACACATAAACTTCCAGACAGCGCCATTGAAACCCACAAAAAGCGCATTACATCACATAATTCCCAACTAGATAATCTCCACCGTCTGAACATTTAGCTACCTTCCCAGAAATAGCCGCTGAAAAGAAATATGTTCCGTTTAGCTCAAGGCTGAGTCATGATTCATTACCTACAGCGTATTTATTTTATTTAGATAATTTATTTGACGGATAGTGAGCGCTACACGTGGGGATAATGGATCAATTGGAAGTTTTTAGGCATACGAATATATCGATACCTGAGTTTGCATCGATTATTTTGTTACTCGATACTTTTCGAGCAATTTTAGAGTACTACATTGTTGACGTGATGATAACGTCTTATGAATCGATGAACGCCGGCTGCACGCACGAAAAAGCATGACTCATTGTCACGTTCCGCTTGAGCCGAGCGTGCAAGCGAGAGCGCGGAACAAGCGATAGAGAGGCATGTTTTCTTATGACGTTATGACGTAAAATTATCGTCCGTAAACCGACTTTACAGACAACCATATTTTTTTATTATACTTCTAGGGAGATTGTAGAAGGGTTGAATGCTCTGAATGAATGAAAGAAGGAGATTGAATGAAGGAATGAAAAAGTGAATGAACGTACCCACGTAAAAATAGCTGCTGAAAAATGTTCCGTTTAGTACAAGGCTGAGCCAAGATTCATTACCTACAGCGTATTTATTTTATTTAGATAATTTATTTGACGAATAGTGCTACACGTGGGGATAATTGATTGGTCGAGAAAGCTAGTTAGAACATGTTGTATATGGTTTTTGTTTTGGCGAGTTTTATTGTCTTATAAAAGTTTGGCCCGTAACGCAATTTTTTTATATAGAATTTCGGAACAGATGGTGGAATGCTTTGTATCGATTAAATGGGAGAATTAACTAACGCACGAATGAATGAATGAATGAGCAAACGAGTGAGTGATTGATTTTTCATTGGCTGTGAACTACAGCTGAACAATCACGTATTGATACAAAATTCTAAAATTACTGACACGTGAACTCTTTCCACTTCGCATTCAAGCTAACATTTTTGAACACAAATTTGCAAGCTATCTAGCAGTGGATTTATTTTAGAACGAACGAGTGAATGAATGATTTAAAGAGAGAATAAATGATATATATATATTTTTTAATTTAAATCTAAATCTAACCTACCTGAACATTTTGTAAGAAAACTATAATTTATCTGAATATATACTTAACAATAATTTAATTTAATAACTATTTCATATTTCATTTTTTTTTTTTTCGATACTATGGGTGTATTATGTGTAAAAAACTTGCCTGTTTTTTTTTTATTAATAAATGGGCAAAGTCCTTTTTTTAATTACATTACTTTGTCTCATTCCCAGCTCATATGCTCAATTTACTTACCTTCCTTAAACTGCTTCAGCATGACATCCAGAGTCACATCTTCGAACACAAAGTTGCAGGGGTTCTGGTAGTACTGGCAGAGCGTGCGCAGCGGCGTGTTGTCGTCAGGGTCCACGAACGCCAGGTCCTTGATGAACAGCACCGTGATGATGTTGCCGCGAGCGCCTTCGTATACTGGGATACGGGAGTAACCTGGAAAAATGTAAAATGAATGTTTAGTACGTTTTTTTTTATTGATGGGAAATCATCTAATGACTCCCGCTCTGGGTGGAGCGGAAGGGAGTGTCAGACTCTTACTGACTAAAACCCACCCGTGTTCCTTCCTTAGCCCTTTATGTTCCGGGGCAGCGGTAACCCTTTCGGACAATCCCGCTACAATGTTTAGTACTTGACTGAGATTTGGTATATGAAGGGATCAGGGGAAGAACCACTTTTGTCACCTAATGAACAAATGAGATATTACTTCCTAATTAAAAGATAAGATCTTAATAAAATAGTGTCATTTATACCCAAGGCACTTTAACTGTAATAGGTATAATGGTATAGGGGGTAGGGCTGGTTAGGGGTAGGGGTAGGTATAGGGACTAAAAAAAAATATTGTATGGGAATCTAATTATCATATTTAAGGTTTGAAAAATATTTTTTTGCTATTGGTCCACAATATTTTGATAAAGATTGTATATCCAGGAGACTATGGATGTTATTGCCCTGTTGTTTTTGACAGAACATAGCGACAGGTATAACCATTCAGACTGCATTGCCAGTTGAAAAAAATAAAAAATGTGACATATTATAAGTGGTTCTTCCCCTGATCCCTTCATATTGTATCGGGGTATGGAGTGGTCAGGGTATGGTGCAGAGGCGTCCATAGAAGGGTGGTTGAACGAGCAGGATGTGAATAGCCGAGGAAAACGTTAAATGACACATTTCCATGTCCAGAAATGGGCTGCTATTACACAGTTCTTCATATTTCGCCTACTTAGACATTCGTCATACAAATTTTGCTGCTATCCATCAAAGAATACTGTTTGCGCGGAACGAGAGGCATGAGGAACAGGGTGTAAAGTTCACTCACCACAAAAAAAAGACATGCTTTTTCTTTTAAAGTAAAGTAAAACGTTACTCACCAGATTTAACAATTTCCGACATAGTTTCGAAGTCCAGGATGCTGTTTATGGGCAGCATGAAGCAATCCTTCAACTTGGTCATGACGTCGCTGACCTTCTTTTTGCGAAGGTCCAGGGCTCCGGAGATGATGTTCACTTCCTCCCTGTCTAGGTCATTCACGTGATCTGTCACCTGTGTGGGGTTTGAGGGTAAGTATTTATTTTTTTAAACCGGCCAAGTGCGAGTCGGACTCGCGCACCGATGGTTCCGTACAAAGTAGGTATGTAACTACAATACGGTTTCCGGATTTTTTCCTTTACTTGTGCTACATGACATTGCTTCTTGCCAAATTTCATGATTGTAGGAAGTACTCTATAAATTTTGATTCCCTTGAGAGTGTCGAAATATACGTTTTTTGCGGCATAAACGGCCGATCTTTTTTTACGTGAACTTAGAAGTTTGATTTTTTCACAGCTTCAAGGGACTAAGGGACCTGAGTATATGGTTTTCATTTCAACTCGATACCTCCACGCGTTCCCGAGATAAAGGGTCTCTTAACAGACAGACAACAAAGTGATACTATAAGGGTTCCATTTTTCCCTTTTGAGGTACGGAACCCTAAAAAGGTTTGGTAATATATATCAATGTATATGTTTAAGTATGAGCTCCGGGAAAAGTTTAAGACCTTGTAGTGGAGAGTTTGGGGTGAAAAATGCTAAGGAGGCTGATAATAAGGAGTACAAACCCTGACGAGCTCCTTTAGACGCTCCCTGTTGTAATGCGTGCCGATCTCTTCACCCAAGAAATAATCGAGCAGCTTGCTCGTCGGCCAGGCTAACGGGGCACAGATGCCCATTACGATCTGGAAGATAAAACGTTTATTTGTAAGGGAAAACATTTTTAAGCTATTGCATAGCTTTTATCTTGGGCTTTGAGCGCGGCGACCGAATGAAGAAATTCCGTAACGAAAATAAACCTAACACCCCCAACTCCGACCGGCACAGCGGTGCAGCGTTGAAAGCCGTGCATCGTCTAACATCGTATCAGTTCGGCAGACTTCGGCACGGTGTTTGTGTGCGTGCGACTAGACGTATGCGTGTTTTGTTTTCTTATCGGTCACCACGCTAAAAAAGTGTAACTTGAATTAATATCAAAGAAAAAAAAATATTGCATAAATATTATAATTGCATAAGTTGATAAAAATGCAATGCAATAGCTTTACCGCGGCAGTCCCCGAGTGCCACACGTATTTTTTTATTGCTGAATGGTCTCGCTCTTGACCTCGATCACGCCTGATGGAAAGCGATGGATGAGGTCTATGATAGAACGAGCGTGCCCAGAAGATGCCTAAGACACTGGAACTCGCACGCATCGACAAAACACAGCAGGCTGTTTGACGCCGGACTCCGGTGGTAGGGTGGTCGCAAACCAGGCGGGCGTTAGCCCTACCACCGCAAGGGAAGTCAAATAAGGTGTTGGGTGTGACTGTCCTGGATGCGCCGAGCGCGAGCGTTCAGTTGAGTAACTGGCGGAACAAACTGCGCTACACGAGGAGGCTTCGTAGCGCAGTTTGTGAAGTTTGTGTGATGCATGAGTAATGTTATAAGAATTTGTGTGTGGTAGGTACAACTAAAGAGTGAAAAATAAAAATTTCGGAAGTCGGTGGCAAAAAACTAAAATGCGGAACAAACGACACCGACTTCCGAAATTAAAGTTATTTTTCACTTCGTAGTATTTGTAAAAAAAAAAACTTTTTATCCTTATAACTACTATAACTTCTTGAAAAACTCACCTTCATAATCCAGATACTCTTGGCACCAACAAACAGCCCATGCCTAGCACAGACAGCCTGCGGCGTAATTTCAGCAATAAACACGATTGCCAGCGTAGAACCTATGACAGCAACCAATCCAGACGTCAGATCATCCAGAATGACGGTGAAAGTACTGTTAACAGCCACGTTACTGAGCAAAATGGTACAAAGGAGATAGTTTCCATGAGCTCTGACGGGCATGATCGCTCTGGCGTACTTCCGTTCTTTCTCTGTTCCCGTGTTAGCAATGATCTTCAGCTCAGTCCTGTCCAAAGCCATAAGACCTAAGTTCAAACCAGAGAAGAGAGAAGCCAGGAGAAGTAGGACAATAATGAGGATTATGGAAGCCCAAAGTGGGAGAAGCTTGTTGTGGGTAGCCAGGACTTTCCATTTCTCGGGACCCTGGTGGATGAAGGCCCCTTTTTCGGAGTTTTTGGCGCAGATGTAGAATCTGTAGTCTTCTAATGGTGCGGGGGCTAGCATGTAGAGGAGGGCGGAGTCCGATTCGGCGTAGGATACCTGCGTAGAAAAAATTAGTTAGTTTAGTTACAGTTAATTTATCAAAAAGGCCTTGCCATAAAAGGACATCATCTGCCTAGCCTAGGCTTCCAGTCTAACCGGAAGCAGCTGAATACCAGTATTTTACATGGAGCGACTGCCTATCTAACCTCCACAAGTTATGGAGGTGACCCAGTAACTGGGTAATACGATACCCCTTGGTAAGACTGGTTGTCAGACTTTCGAGCTACTGATGACCCGTAACGATTATCAAAGATCCACGAATGACAACCGAGACCAACGGCTTAACGTGCTTTCCGAGGCACGGACGGTCGTGGTATGTGAAGATGTCACATTTCTTCGAATTTTTTGGTTCTAAGACATGCTGGTTTCCTCGCGATGTTTTCCATCACCGTTTTGATAGCAGTGGTGATGAAATTATTTATACAAAGTAAACCCTACGACCTACAACTCGTTAGCCGTTACCACTGGGCCACCACTACTCTAAGGATAGAAAAGGCAAGGGTTGGAGTATAGCCTTAGGGTCTCTATAGAGCGAGGACGTAAAAAAATTTCAGATTTTTTTTCGCTGGTTTTTTTTACATTATCTCATAGTTTACAACTAGAGCAACAATTTCTTTCCAGAAAAGATTTTCATCCGAGCTACCATTTTGGAAATATAGAGCATTTTATATAAAAAAAAAAAAACAAAAGCTCCTAACTCGGAAACGGTGCGTCGTAGGGCCATGCTTTTCAGAACCTAAATGGTTTCTATGGTCAAGGTTAACCCGACACTGCAATAAAATTGGCAATTCCCATGAAAAAAAAAAAACTAAAATTTTCTGTCCCCTTAAAATCCGCCCCAAGACGACCCACTGACCAAGACAAGCCAAGAAATAAACAAAACAAAAGAACTCACCCTGTACTCTTCTTTCAACAAATGATCGCACGTATTACCATACTCTGCAGGGGTATGGGTAAACGATATAATAGTATCATTCGTAAAATTCTCCCCAAACAGTCTCAAAAAGAAATGAGTATCTCTCAAGACACTGGTGATCAACTCATCTACAATCTTGGGCTCCTTGTCGGACTCCTCAACTCTAAGACCCATCAATTTGATAGGTCCCGAGGGAGGTGGAGCAACTTTAGGTCCTAAGCTGGTTTCCGATGTATCTGTCGCATTTATAGTTTCATTTTCAGTAACGCCCGGCGCTTCTGGTGCAGCTGCTGGGTCATCTTTCACCACAGTTGCAGGTGTGGTGGTGGTTGCAGTTTCAGCTTGACGTCTAGATCTGCTCCGTGTTGGAGGGTAGGAATATGATTGGATGATGAGGTTGGCGAAATCTTCGTCTTCATTTTGAATTTCGTTTTCGATTGGTCTGTAACAAAGATTGTTGGTGGTTAGCGAGTTTGATAGTATAATATTATCACGTTTTGTTACAGCGAAATATCTATACACCGTGTTCTTCACGTTATACATACACTTTGTCAAACGCTTCTATAGCTATTACAAATTAAATGTAACAAAGGAAGTAGTACTTAACCTTTTAACCGCTTACGTCGGATTAATCCGACAAATATTTTCGTGTCCATTCCGCCAGGGTCGTATATATACGACCAAATAACACATCTCGTTTAATCTGAATTATTATTACATCACCACAGCCCGTTTCATCGGCGTTTATTTTTCGTTTTTTTTTTTTTTGTTCGGGCGCTGGGGGCACGACAACTCATATAAAGTCGGGCGGTTAAAAGGTTAAAAAGGCTTCGTTACAAAGATATTTGTAATGTCATTTAATCATTTAATGAAATTAATTGAGCTATGCAGTAAGAAAGGGTCTTATCTTAACTTAGTTTTGACAAGTTTCAGCCCGCCAAATCATAGTCAATGAAAATACGTCGTTGCCAACTCGGATTATAGAGGCATGCATATCGGGTGACTTACGTCAAGGTATTTAGTTTGTATGAAAATTAACAAAAAATAAGAATTCATTAATGTGTCCATAATGAAAAATGCTTATTTCCATGGTCTGAAAATCTGGTCGAAGTTCATATATATCGTCCGGAACGCGGTGTACGAGTATATACTAATAATAAAGTTGAAGAGTTAGTTTGAACTTGCTAATCTCTGGAACTACACGTCGTATTTGAAAAATTATTTTTGCATTTGATAGCCCGATTCTTGAGGAAGGTGCTACGTGCATCATGCTATGACCCTATGGAGCCGAGCAAACAGAAAAAAGAAAGCGAAAACGAAGAAGGCAGATGAAGATTCAGCCGTCGAATCTAGAACGGATTAAATCCATATATTTCTACGCAATCTGTATTTTATTCGAGTAAACCTGCGCTGTTCCATCAAGTGCGTGAAGTCTGGCTGTGGCTGATGATGAAGTGCCTGCTCGGGCTCGAACCCACAGCCTTGACATCTCAGTAACGACCTTGAGTCCTATAATTTCCGTGCTTAAAATAGATTACTATACCATGGATACCTATAGTCAAACGATAGATAAATATTAATATAGATAGATTCGTGATTTGAGCTAATAAAACCAGAGGTACCAACATAAAGTTATTGTTTCTATGGTGTAAAGAGGAATTGAATAGAAACAATTTTATTCTAACTAACTACTAGGGTGGATTACGGCCCACAGGAGGCCCTGTGTCTCAACAATAGGAACATTATAGGCTGATTATGCTATGCTTATACTAAACAAGAGACGGTAAAATGTACCTAAACACTGTTTACTCTTAAACAGTAATCCAATTGACATAAAAGTTAAGGAAAACAATGTAAATACAATCAACAACAAGATTGTACGGAGTACATTCAAACAAAGTGATTCACTCAAATATAATCAATGTCAAGCTGTACTATTGGGGACAGAATAAGTGGAGTAGTCGAGAGGTTGATAAATAAGTGAGGGTATATGCGCAGTGGTAGCCCGCGAAATTCAATTGTTCTTACGTTTTTTGCAATTTTCATGTCAGTGTCAGGTTTTATCTTGATCAAAATTTGATTCGCGACTATAACAGGTACGTATTTACAGAATATAATCATTAGAATCATTAATACATCTTTCTAAGATAGATTTGTACCATAACAACAAATCTCATATGGAAAAGTGCTTATGAGGCCTGTGTTCCAGCAGTGGGAACATTACAGGCTGATTATGCTACAGTCAATGTAACCAACATTTGGTATCACAGCGTTTTTTAACGCGCCGTCGACGCGCGTATCTATATGCGCTACAGAAGCCTACAGCGATGCTTTTTCAAAACAGAAAACGCGCCGTCGTCGCGTCGACCCGCGTTACTTAGAACGAGCGCATAAAAAAAACATATTGGATTTTATACGATTAAGTCTAGAAATTTCCTCGTTTTTCAAATTACGTACAAATAAGAATAAATTACCAGCATAAAGGTATAAACTAGGTATATCTTCCTCATGATTACTTCATTATGGCTCGATCGTAAATCGGTAACTGTCACTATTATCGCTTTTAATATAATTATGATTGACAGTCCCGCGACGCAGAACCATTATTTCGATTTGAGTGACCCATAAGTTTATTATTTGGAGCATTCAAGGTATTGGTACTGCTTTATATAGTAATATCATGAACGCTTCTTTCGTCTGAGTGCCAACTATCTATTACAGCTGTTCTATTCATTAAAAAAGAATGATGGGCGTTTTGGCCGGTATGTCCAATAAAAACCACATAGGTATACATCAAATGAAAGTTTATATCATAAGCATCAATTTTCATTATGAGCAGAAGGATGTGAAATACGTAAACGTATTAGTTTATGACGCTAATGTTCACTGCATTTCTCAATAATATTAGTTATTGACTCATAACATTGAGGGCTTATGGCTAAGTAATAACAGCCACACGGGTCGATCGATCAGGTTAAGCTGCACTTGCCGCGGTTGGTCCCTCGTTAGGTGACCATTTGGCTTTTGCATACCAAACAAAAGAACAACAGTTATTCTCTTTGGTAACGCGGATTCTATATTTTTACTAATCCCATGAAGTCCCATTCAGTATTTAAAATAAAGTTCACTTCAAATTTAAGAAAACAAGTCATTCTAAAATCAACTTTATTAACACCAACATCAAGTTTATATTTATTTTAGTAAAAAAAAAACTTCAATTGCAAGCTAGGGTTTGAAGACACTTTACTTTTTCAGGCTCCTTAATCGATTGCAATCAATAACCTAATAAAAACTCGCAACCAAAAATCGACATGCCCAATATTTCAGTCCGCCACTATCGTCGTCGGACGGCCATGCCGCTATCAGCACAAATGAGGTCACCCTGTGTGTATGTTGAACACTCCGGCACTCCGAGCGAATTACTTTGGTAGCACTAACGATTTGGTGTGTTATAGAGAGCAAACAATAATATACCAAGTGGTTCGGTTATAGTCCGGCGTTTCTAAACTTGCCAAAGATGTCAACAGTAATGGCCGCTCGAAATTGAATAAAATCGTTATACAAGCACATTTATTTTAAGTATTGATTGTTTTCGTCTCTCCGAGCTAACTAGACGAAAACAAACATTTAGAAACGCCGGATCTTATGTGGTCTGTTCCAAAAGCAACTGACAAAAATGTAAACAAATGGATCAGAAAACGTACCCGTGGATGCCAACATGTAGTCCCAGTTACGAGTTGATAGCGGGCTACCAGAAAACGAAGTAAACGAAAAAGAGGCATAATATGCTTATGAACATACTGTGGATGGGTGACCATCTTTACATACCGAGACCCCTCCGTGTCTCGGAAAGCACGTTGAGCCGTTGGTCCCGGCTGTTATTCGTGGATCTTTGACAGTTGTTACGGATTTACGGATAGTCCCAGTCTTACCAAGGTGTATCGTATTACCCAGTAACTGGGTTGTGGAGATCAGATAGGCAGTCGCTCTATGTAAAATACTGGTGTTCAGTTGCATCTAGTTAGACTGGAAGCCGACCCCAACATAGTTGGGTAAAGGCTAAGCAGATGATGCTTATGAACATACAATAGAGGTGAAAACATACGACTGGAGCCCAGCATACGCGATTCAGCGTCACCGACCGACTGCAGCCGAGTTTACCCGATCCAGCGTCACCGACTCGAGCGTGACGGTTCAGTTTCGTTTAGTGTGCAAACACACTAACAACACTCGTCGACCACAGAGACAACTGCTGCTGTCGACAACATGCCACTCGTGTATTTGAGCCGATGGACGCGGCGACGGTTATCAACAGCTGCAATTGCCTCAGTCGGCAACGCATGTCATTCACGTGTATGAGCATTTACTGTTCAGAAAGAGCACAGAGTGCTCCTAAAGAAGTTTTCACTTCAAAAATCACACTCTGAATGTATTACATACTGAACTAATAGGATAACACTTATATAAATACACGTTATCATTTATTTACATTAAAACTTATATTATTAGCTCGCAATTTTTCTAGAGACTATTGTCTTTAATTATCTTGAAGTATTATTTATCATTGTAAATAAGAATAATGCTGTAAAATCCGTGTTATGTAAATATTGTGACAGACAGCTTAAATGGCTAGACAATTACAAATACCGTATTGTAATCGGTTCGTCCGTTTCGGAGATACGATGCCACAGACGGAACTCTAACGAGGCATCATTATCGTCCACAACACGACTCCACAAGCCTGTCTTTGCTTGTGTCAATATCCACGCTCCTGTGGCAACCTCAACCAAGTTCTACAAATCGTCTGACGTGACCTTCTCGCAAACCACGGGCAGTACATATCACAATCAGCCTGTAACTAACCCACTAACCCACTGCTGTGAGTAAGCCGTAATCGACCACACGGGCCCAGTGCAGGTTGGACGAGGCGGTCACTCAAAAATATTTATGTTCTCATTCGTATCTGATATCGGCTGTGAAAACCAGACCCACTCGTAAATTCCAGTACGTCAAAGAGTGATATGTAATCACACATTTGGCATCGAAGTGATACCGTAGTACGTGATGATAACATACTAGATTGTATGATGAATGATGATGATTTTGTATTAGTATAGACGATTTGGTAGACAGTGTTTTAGCGGTATCTACAACGCCACATGCGAACAACGCGTCACACTGACGTCACGTAAATTCCTGCATCTCGCAAGCAGAGTTTACCTCGCAACTAGCATAGATACAACGGCCCGACATGAATCATCGGGCAGTTGCCCGCCAGACACAACACCCGTCTGGTCGGAGGATCCTCCCTTTTCTATAGAGTATGAGTGAACTTTACACACTGTTCTTCATACCCCTGTAGGACTATAGCGAACTAATAAGTGATAAAAATATCCGGAAGAGAACTGGAGTTACCGACATAGCTTGCAGAGTAAGCAAACTGAAGTGGCAGTGGGCTGGCCATGTTTGTCGAAGGACCGAAGGCCGGTGGAGCAGACGAGTCCTAGAGTTGAGACCGGCAAGCATAGCAAACAACACGCACTGGTTCCGGCAAGCGTCCTTGTCGGAACCAGTGCGGCACCGCGCTGGCAGGACCCAACATGCTGCTGCGTCCAGCAGTCCCGACGACGCAGCTGTACGTGTCCAGACTGTACCACTCCACGAAGGTTGAGGAGATCGTGGAGTACATGCGTGTCAAGACCAACTGGACTTTGAGGGTCGAGAAGTTGGAGTCGCGTCACAACACCAACTTCAAGTCGTTTGTGGTGCGTGTTCCGACACATCATCTCGAGAAGTTCCTCAAGGAAGAGTTCTGGCCGAAGGGGGTTGTGTACCGCCGGTTTCGTGGCCGGCTACATGACACCAGTCAGCGAAACACGACGCAGACACTTCGTGTTTAGTTAGTGTATATATAGTATTGTTAAGTTATATTAATATTGTATTGTATGTGTTTTATATGGGCCTTGATGCCTGAAATAAATAAAAATAAATAGTGTGAGTCCAACTAGATGGACGGACGACCTAAAGAAGGTGGCTGGGACAGACTGGATGCGGAAGGCGGTGGACAGGGTGTTGTGGGTGTGGCGCGGTGTGGGAGAGGCCTATGTCCAGCAGTGGACTGCGATAGGCTGAGTTGATTGATTGTTATAAGTGCAGTTCTGCTTGCCAACGGTAGCTGCCAATGTGGACCTGTCATCAGAACCTGCAGGGTCATTGCGTAACACGCTATCAGCAGCAATGGCTTTAATTTTGACAGTTCAACATTCATAGCGTTATTTACATTGTTGAGCAGATTGAGCGATTTTTTCGTATATATGAAGTAATGTATTAGCAATATGATTCAGATTGAGATTAATAGTTTGTTACGCAATAAGGGTGCTGTTCTAGGGTGAACTTGGAAACATAATGATTGGATGTAAAGCTCCATTTGAAAAAAAAAATTAAAACATTTGCTCCTAATTTCTGGAAGCTTATTCCAGTTTCTGATCCTTGTCTGATCAATGAATTCGGCAGTCACATAACAGGTTGGAAGATGTCACATGTTTTCGATTTTTTGTTCTAGGATATGTCGGCTTCGTCACGATGTTTTGGGAGCAGTGGTGATGAAATAATTTAGGTACACAAAGTAAAGCGCCTGTCTGGGTTCGGACCTACGACCTACAACTCGTAAGTCGCGGCCGTTACCACTGGGCCACCACTGCTCATCGTCATTATCAGTCGTGTATTTATTTGGGTAAATTAGAAGTTGTTCAAATCAATTGAGGAAAAAGCTAGGCAAATATTGATGACCCATCAGCCTAGACTAGTCATCAGACTTTCGTCCTACTCTCATCACATCATAGAATTCCCAGAATATCTTGCTAATAGTTTTTATCTTTAAATACTTGTGTAAACTGTCGTTTTTATTTAGAATCTCGTCTAAAATTGTTATTTGGCAGTGCCTAGAGCTACTTTAAATTCTAGTGAGAGTGGGTCATGTTCACTAGTTTTTAAATAGATACAAAGGTGTGTTTAGTACATGCGAACTTAAACTGTATAATTATTTCATGCTCAAGAGACAAGACGAAGGTCTGACCAGGGCGTGTTGCTAGTGATGAACTATGGCACTGAAACCTATGGCAAATAATTTAATTTAATGTCCTGTGTCCTGTAACGTTAACTACTTTTCATACCTAGTGTTGTATAAAATCGATTATTTTCTAACTGAACAGACAGCTGTGCTGCTGGGAGTGCTGGGGAGTTTGTTCCGCCATTTCTTCTTCCCAGCGAAAGCACTAGGAAGTGGCGACGGGCGGGCGTTTTGGGGGACTGTCTTATGTAATTTTGACGTTCGAAAAGTGCTGATTCTCAGCCTAGTTGCAGTAAACGTGGTCGCTCATAATGGACCTTATTAGAAGATTAAAAGTCACCCAAAAGGCAATGGAGAGCGCTTGGAGTTTCCCTATGTGATCGAATCAGAAATAAACAGATCCACAAGCGAACCATGGCTACCAACATAGCCAGAAGAATTGCCAAATTTAAGTGACAGTGGGCAGGGCACATTGCTCGCAGAACAGACGGCCGATGGGGCCGAAAGGTTCTGCAGTGGCAACCGCGTACCGGAAGACGTAGGCAGTCGCTCCATATAAAATACTAGTACTCAGATGCATCCGGTTAGACTGGAAGATGACCCCAACATAGATGTGAAAAGGCTAGGCAGATGAAGATCTCGTCTATACGATAATTTGAGGTATGCACACATAAACTACGTTTTGTCCCAACAATTTAAGACAAATTGATTGGCACAGTTCCAATATGCGATGTAAATAACACGTAAAGTGTTAAATTAATTACTTGCCACTCAAATTGACGGGGATCGTCTCGTAAGTAGAGAGACAGCCCGTATACGTTCACTTGCGAACATTAAAATAGCCTCCAAAATTGGCGATATTTATGTAAAACGTTAGACGCGCCAATCTATGACAGATTTTCAATCGAGGGGCAGTGTTAAACTTTTTGTTAGCATCATAGATTTCTGAACGCAGCCACTTGTATCTATCAAAATCAATAATATCGTTAAACTTGCCTAAAAATACTTGTGTGAAAAAGCGTGTGACGCGCAAATAAAATTATAAAACTCAAATTATGTTTAATTTCATCGGCCTCTGGCTATAATTAATAACAGGCAGACAATATTTATGAGAAACCAATTACCTAGTAATGGTCCTTGTGGTTTGTTTCCCTTAAAATATGAATATTTCAACGAAATATTAATATTAAGAGCATTAATAAATCCTTAAGGGGTGAATACCGGTAATTATATTTTCGAGACGTTTTGGGTTGAAACTTTCGGGCCGTGGGGTCCGAGCCACGGTGGAAACAAGCCTCGGAAAGCACGTTAAACCGTTGGTCCCGGCTGCCATTCGTATATGTTTGACAGTCGTTCCGGGTTGTCAAAAGCCCGAAATTCTTACAACTAGTCTCAAGGGGTGTCATGATGTTACCCAGTAACTGGGTTGTGAAGGTCAGATAGGCATTTGCTCCTTGTAAGTGTTTTACAAAGAGCGACCTTATGGATATGCAGCTGCATCCGATAAGACTGAAAGCAGACCTCAACATAGTTGGGAAAAGGTTAGGCTAGATGATTTCCATAAACTTTGATGATGTAGTCTTTCCAGAAATTCTTTTAATTAACACCAAAAACAACCTTTACGAGGCACTCATTCTTAATTAAAAAACCATTCTTTTAGTATTAGAACATCGCGTGACTATAAACATGAACCTTGGCGTAGAATTTTATCATTTGGGCAAGCTTTTCAGGGAGGAGCTTCCGTAAGAATGAACCTTTTATTATTAATTTTATTTATGCTAATATTTTTATGGGCGGTTTGGCAATCATTTTAACCCCCTGTGGACAAAGTGCCTAGCTGTGATTTAGCGTAACAGTTTCGTGTTTATGTACCACATAATGTAAGCTTTAATGTTGTAATACAGGTGAATTTCAATGGCTATAAGAAGATTATATATGCAGAGTACATCTATCGTTTCTTTGGTCTTCCCCTTCTGAAGACCAATAAACGATGGATAGACTATGGAATAGAAAGGGGGTGACTACCGAGATGAGGACTAATAGAGAAGTATGGAAGAAAAAGACATGTTGCGCCAACCACTAATAAATTAGGATAAGGGCAGGAGAATGACGGTAGCGGGATCGTCCGAAAGGGTTACCGCTGCCCCGGAACATAAAAGGCTAAGGAAGGAACACGGGTGGGTTTTAGTCAGTAAGAGTCTGACACTCCCTTCCGCTCCACCCAGAGCGAGCGGGAGGAGTCATTAGATGATTGCCCACACAAAAAAAAAGGGATATGTAAGGATTATGTGTTGTATTGTATCCATGCTGTAAAGCAGTCTACACACCAAACCAGAACGGGATACAGACAACGTAGGTGTCAGAAGGAATGGCCAGATGGAAAGAATTCTTCGTCCTCTGTAGTGTGCAGATGAAATCTGGCATATTGAAGAATTGCTGGCAAGGAACTTGGATATAGATTTAACTTGAAGCGATATGTTATAAGTGCTTCTACCCTAACCTTTTGGGAAAAGTGGCGTGGTATTATGTTTACTTGAAGCTAATCCATACTTACCTAATATTATAAATGCGAGTGTGTCTGTCTGTCTGTTACCTCTTCACGTTTAAACCGCTGAACAAATTTAGATGGGTTTAGAGATAGTTTGAGCCACGGGAAAGGGCATATGATAGTTTTTATCCCGATATTCCTACGGGATCGATACTTATGCGGGTGAAACCGCGGGGCGCTGTTAGTTAGTTATTTATTTTTAAATGACATACGTCACGCGTGTTGTCAGCTATGTTCTGGCTATTAAGAATATCTTTATTACCAACATACAATATCTCATGGAAACTTTACGAATGAGCTGATTTTTCATGCACATGCATGACCGAATTTTTGTAATTGGTTTTATACCGTTTACATATCGTTACATAGTATAAAACAAAGTCGCTCCCGCTGTCTATAAGCTAAGATCTTTTAAACTACGCAACGGATTTTAAAGCAGTTTTCAGCAATAGATAAGAGTGATTGAAGAGGAAGGTTTATACGTATAATACATGCATATTTTAGTAGAGAAAAGCCGAGAAATTCAAAGATTTGTAATGTGATGTCGTAACTTACATATTTTTGTGCGCTTACATTGCAAACGCTGGCTAAACCTTACGAGATAGATCAATTTAATGTACTACGGAATAGATCGATAAAAATGTCCGCGATAGTATATGTTTATCTCCTAAGGATAACCCACAGTAACCATTTTTATCTTTTACATAATTATTGCAAAATAATTATGGGTTATTTACTAAGCTATTTTAAACAATCCAATATCATTCCTTATCCAATTAAATACATTAGATACGTTGTGCATTTCATGTAGATCAAAATTGCCCTTTACAGCATAATATTAAAATGAATATAAAGAGATAATAATAATAAAGAGAATGGATAATGGATATAATAAAGAGTATTCTATTCTATTCTAATATCTTAGAAGATATCAGAGATTTAAAAAGCGAGGGCAGAGCGGCTGGCGGGGCGGTCCGAAGTTCTCCGGGAGAAATAAATTTATTAATTAACAAAACACGTGATTAATCTATTCTCGTTTACAAAAATCCTCATGAAACACACGTGTAACACAAACAAACGAAGGCCGCCATCTGTAAATGTCTCGCTCGGACAATTATCACCTCAGTTTCACCAGTGTGAAGGGTATTTCAGTTATCAACGCCGAATTTTTGGGAGTAAATGTATCTAACGTTGTTCGCGTATGTCTTCTTTATCTTGTTGTATCTTTTATATATTATATTGGTATATTGGCGTGGCATATCTAATATTACTTATCTGTCCTGCTGCAGAGGGTTATAAAGAGGTAAATTTTTTTTGTTTGTAAGTTTTTATTTTATTTGACCTTTATTTTTTTTTCTTGTATGTTTTTATCTGGTGTATGTACCTGGTGTACTTATTGTGTGTCTTTTGGTCTGTGCTAAATAAATATATTTCTTTCTTCCTTTCCTTTTGAACACAGCAACACTGCTCGTCGGGCAGAAGCCTAGCACCATTACCATAATGAATGGAGACATAGTTTTTCCACAAAACTTCATTCAATCAATCATCAACACTGCTAACTCTTCAGCCATGACAAACAACAAACAGTTTAACTGAATGACTACGGCAAAATCCAGTTTATTCTGGTTAAATTGATTAGTGGGTCTAATTCAGCTGACAATGGAGGTCAAGGATTTTACGGATATATGGGTAACTAGACATAGTCAGTACTGACAGATGGTATCGCCGCATCTGCCTCCGGATTCAGAACTTTACGAACACGATAACTCATTTTGTGTTCTATTAGCTGCGCCCCGCGGTTTCACCCGCATAAGTGTCGATCCCGTGGGAATATCTTGATAAAAAGTATTCTATGTGTAAATCCTGGTTATAAACTATAAATGTGCCAAATTTCATCCAAATCCGTTCAGCCGTGAAGAAGTAACAAACCTACAAATACAGTACACTCAAAACTCAAACTTTCGCCTTTGTAATATTAGTGTGATTCGCTTGAATACTGTACCAAGAAATTCACAATCTATATACATATATAGACCTTTTCATGAGGTTGAATGAAATCAGTTTCAGTGTAGAATTGAAATGGGCATCGGTGGTATCCCACGAACTCCACATAGTCCAACTAGATGCATACTGAGTTCCAGCGTTTAACTTGGAGCGGGCTGCGCCGTCTGATCTCCACACCAAATTTTTTGGGAAGTATCAACATCTGAAACGTTGACGTTATCTACATCAACGGTAAAAAGGAAGTAATAACACAAACTTTCTATCAATACATTAGGAGAAAAAACGCGGTACAGTGCAGTCATTTTCATATTAGCCATGCAAATGCAATGGACACACAATTCCACCCAGCGGGACAATTGCGTAACTCATTATCAATCGGAATCGGTTTCATTTTGACAGTTCAACAACATCCATTGCGTTATTTACGTGTTGAGCAGACAAATTTTTCGAACTTATGAAGCAATGGATTAGCAATTTGCTTCAAAATGATTCAGATTCCGATTGATAGTGTTTACGCAATTAGGGTGCTGATCCAATTTGGCAGCTAGAATAACAGAAAAAAAGTTCCAGAACTGTCCGTTTCACCAAATTAATACTGTTCCATATGGCTGTTCTATTTGGGTCAAGGATTCCTTAGCAAATGAACGCTAGGGGAGCAGTTGGCTGGTTTCATACAGATAAATTGAGGATTATTCTTTTTGAGCTAACTCCCGGATTTGTGTTGAGTAGATAGAGCACGATATGTCATTGGATAATGCTCCCATGGTCTGTTAAAGATCACTGCTCATAACCACGTTTTACCTACCATAATATTATACGCGCCGCACTATGTAGGTACTATTTTGTTGAAACTTAGATGTGTCTTCTCGACATCCGTGTGTCACTAACGGGATGCAACAGAATACCAGCGTCAGGTATTGTACCTGGCATATGCTGAGCTGGACTCCCATTTGGTGCAACCATGGGACACACACCGCCCAGTAGTGATCGACCGTTATAAATATCATGTGAGGTGTCTATGGGTCAATTTATCTTTTTAATCTTTGTTTTTTTTTCTCACCTTTTTTGATGTTTTTTTTAATGCCTGTATTGTGTCTTTTGTTGCACTGAATAAACGGTTTATCTATCTATCTACCAATCCTACCATTATTTGGTTCAGAGCGCGCGAGTGTAGGCCGTGAAATACAATTTTCTTTTTTGCAATTTGCAGGTCTGTATGGTTGCATGTTGATCTAAATATTAAGAGTTCTGTCTATCCATTCGGGCCAGGGCTTCTCATACAAATAAACGAATGATTGACAAGAAAGGGGAGCGGTGGGTGATATCACGTTGGATAATGTTTGTTCTGTTAACGTTACAGCTCCTGCAGTGTACTTAGTAAAAGGGTCTATGGGGAATATTTAGTTGAAGAAAAAGTTGTGTTGGCCCACTGTCTCGTGGCTTGTCCACGATATGAAATGTTTATGGCTCAGATTTTAACGTCTGGTCACACACACACACTACACACACACACACACTTGCTATGTATCTAGTGGTTAAAGCAGTTAACCCCATAACAACATTTATCTTTTGAAGATAATAGAATAGAAAACTCTTTATTGACCCTACCTCTACCCAAATGTCCTATCTTTGGTATTGTTCGTCGTTCGTCGTCGAATCGTTGAGCTCTTTAAGTTTTGAGTTGAGCTGCACGTATTTCTGACAAACGCGTGCACTGACTGGACAGGTCCACTCAATCTGTGTGGTTTCTTTCCTCAAAAGACCATCTCGGACATCGATCTACATGGTCTTCATATAACCTGACCAAGATTATGTCTGGACTTTAAAAGAGACTGTGACCTCTGAGTTTGTTTCGGTCTTTCTTCTCAGAGAAGTCAGATAGGAAACGCCGCCCTCATCTAGTTTTTAAAAATATGATTGACGTGTAAAAGTGTTTGTGCAAACCTACTTACAGAAATAAAATCATTTATCATGTACAGACGCCAGCACATCAACCTACTACAATCTGTCAGATTTCTTTAATGGATTTTCAACTTTATTGCTTAAGCATAAGGTTCAAGATTGATTGGGAAAATTTGACAGTTTGGGGTAGGTTGATGTGCTGGCGTCTGTACATCATTTAATTACTTACATTTACATAGGGCGGCACAACGGGCGGTCTTATCGTTTGGTGAAAGAATTAGCATTGTCATTCAAATTGGCAATACCGCTAGAATTTTCGACATGATAACAAGTTAACAATTGCGAAGTACACATGATGCTGCAATTTATGTATGTATGGAATGCATAGAAGATGGCGGGACGAGCTGGACAAAACAAACGACCAGTGGTCCACTTTAGCACTGGATCGAAAGAACTGGAAGTCATGGGGAAAGGCCTTTGCCAGCAGTGGGATGATGCAGGCTAACAGTAACAATGTATGGGGTGCACTAAACTAGCTTTCATGATATAGAGGTATGAGGAACAGGGTGTAAAGTCACTCATACTCTATAGAAAAGGGAGAATTCTCCGACCAGACGGGTGTTGTGTCTGGCGGGCAACTGCCCTATGATTTATGTTGGGCCGTTGCGTTGTATCTATGCTAGTTGCGCGGTATACTCTGCTTGCGAGATGCAGGATTTTGTGTGACGTCAGTATGACGCGTTGTTCGCATGCGGCGTTGTAGATACCGCTATAATGAAAATCAGTTTTTTAAATGTGCTTTCGGCGCACCATGCACAGTGGACAGTCAGCCTCGCTACCTTCCTGATCCTGCTAGCCTTCCTGACGGGCGGCTCAATGAACTAAATATTTCAATCGATATGACCGAAGAAGAACATTTTTTTATTTCATTTGTGCACATTTGTGCATTTGTCACAAGTGCCACCGCCGGCGCCAGCGAGGAAGCGACTGACTGTCAGCTATTTTCTCGCTCAAAAACGTACAATAGATATACATTCCGTGTAAACAAAAGAGATGCATATATTAACAGTTGACCGCTGACTGTTCACACTGCCGGCGTGGACTCGCTCCACTGGTTTGTCGCTGAGCGACAAGAGCTGTCAAAGATAATACTCGCCCAGCGATGCTCGCTTGGCTGTCAGAGCTCGCGCCGAGAGAAACCCCTGTGGGACTATGGAGGGTTGACTGGTAAAAAATGCCTATGGCATCAAGTCCGCCTCATAAATATGGCTAACCATATTTATTTAATCCCTTTCTAAAAAGGGAGTGAATACTGAACTAACGGCTGTTAATAGAGCTGTATGGGCAAAGAAATGTTGCGCCTTCCGCAAATAACTAGTGGAAAGGGCAGAAAGATAATGTTTCGCCAGCAGTATTCACAGTTTCATCTGTTTCATCATAACCCAGACAGTTATTGGTGTCAGGAAAATTATGTTTACACCCAAGATAATATGTTCATAACGTAAATATTTCACTTCCCACGCAGACATTAATCCTAAATGTGAGTATTTTTATATATCTTACACTCGGGAGGCGCGTGTGAGCGCTTCTGCACGTGGTGCTGGCGAAAATTAAGAGAAAACATACGTAAAGATTACTCTGTAGGAGACTGCTTCTTGGTTTCTGACAGGGTGAAAGATAAGATAAGATTTTTGCAATGCCTCATCATCAAACCTTCAATGGAACCACCACTGGAATCACCACTTCAGAAATCTTGATAGGTCGTCCTACCATCTATGATTCGGTCTACCTCGATTGCGCCGACCTTTGACTCTAAAAGCAGCTAATGTCCAAAATCTGAATGCCAATTCTCATAATTAAAAACTTTCAAATTCTAGTCGCGATCTCACCTCAGCGACAATCATTGTCAGAAACTTGTCAAAAATGTAGGGAAATTAGAGGTACATATTTTTGACAGATTGAGACTGAGATCAGACTATGAACGTTCTTAAAATTACGAGAATTGTTCCTTGGATAGTTTTACTTAGGTCCCATACGAGTTACGACCAAGGTATTTGGTCAAGCCTGTCCATGAAGTCTACGCTTCTATTAGTCATGTTATTTAATTCGGACATTGGTTAGTTTATCTACCTATCGTTACGTGTACTTAATTGAACAAACGTCCTTATGTCTCAAAGTTCGAACAGAACAGGCTGAGAAAGCAGTAAAAATCAATTACCCGACTGCGCCAGAAGGAGGTATATAAAACACAAGACATCTTCTTGTCAACAAAAAACGACAATCTCAAACAAAACAACGGCTTAGCAGACATTAAAACATAATTTTGAATTCATAAACATATTTGAAGTTTACGATGTAATAAACTTCCCGCCAATTCGGCCATCTTGGATTTATTTTACGTCAATTGTAAATATGGCGCCCGGCATTCAGCCAGCTGTTACATAATGAGGTGTATTTTAAGTAGTCGGTAACTGATGGCATCATTTTGGGAGGCAGTTAGTGTTTATTAAGTTTTTGGAGATTTTAATGGATTACGGGCAGCCACTCGATATATTAAAACCCCAAGTTTTGCGTATTAGCTTCATTATGTCTGCGCTTTGTCTGCTATTAGTCGCCGCTATTCTCGTTTACGTACAGGAGTTGATAAGGAAGTGTGATATGACTCAACCACAAACAGAAAAGCACGTCCGGGACAAACCGTGTCGTGATGGCGAAGTGGTAAAGGCACGTGGTCAAGTACGAGGTGGGTTTAAATCCGAGAAAGTACCAATGTACTTTCTCGAGTGTATTTTGGACATATCATGGACGATTCCTAGAGTGGAGACAGCGTATCGGCAAGCGTAGTGTGAGACCCCCAGCTAGATAGACCAACGACCTTAATAAGGTGGCTGGGACAGACTGGATGCGGAGGGCGGAGGACAGGGTGGTGTGGCGCAGCCTGGGAGAGGCCCATATCCAGCAGTGGACTGCGATAGGCTGAGTTGATTGATCTTGGACATTACTGACATCGATGAAGGAAAAACATTGTAAGTCTGAATTCGCCAACCCGTCTTGAGCAAACTTGGTGATTAATGCTCGTGCCTACTCTGTACAAGAAGGGGCCTTTAAACCCCTGCCGTGGAATAAAAATACGCTGGTATTATTATGTCCGGGGCACTTTGCAATGGACAGTCACGCCGCGGGAGACGCTACGGGGACGGGCGTCGGGAGCCGCGTGACGACTCCCGGCCACCGTAGGTGCGGGCCTGCGGACGGAGAGTAATGGGTAGCTCTCCGCCCGATCAGGACCAGGCCCGTGCCGGACGGCGCGTATGTGTTCCACGCGCGCCTCAAAGAGATGTCAGCATAAAAGGGGCCCGCCAGGGCCGAAGCCTGCCGGGGTAGCGGGATCGTCCGAAAGGGTTACCGCTGCTCCGGAACATAAAGGGCTAAGGAAGGAACACGGGTGGGTTTTAGTCAGTAAGAGTGTGACACTCCCTTCCGCTCCACCCAGAGCGGGAGGAGTCATTAGATGATTTCCCATCCAAAAAAAAAAAAAAAAAGCCCACTACCAAACTTGCTGACTGCTAAATCTTCTTTCTGTAACAACAGTATAATCGTTCACCTCTTGACCTGTTGAGAGAACAGAGGAAGAAGGATGTCACGACTCTTAGAATAGAAATTGAAATCTCGCGTATACACAATTGCTTTCAACTAAGTAGCCATTTCTCATTTACAATTTGGCGAATAACTGTTCTTTTAGCGGGACAGCATAATTTGAATCTAGTTAAAATTCTGCACGGCACAACACTACGTAATTGTGACTAGACGTCATGTTACGATACACCCCAACTAATATTATAAATGTTTGTTTGTTTCGTTAAACGGATTTGGATGAAATTTGGCACATGGGTAGGCCATGAACTGGAGGAGGAACCTAGGCTACTTTTCATCCTGGATCGCAGACGAAATTGCGGACAACGGCTAGTAATAATAAAGATTTGATTTTTTTGTATGTGTGTTAGTACTCAGAATGAGGAAAAAGTGAAAATAGTGTGCAAAACCACGATTAAATTGTTATGAATAATTGCCATGACAAAAACAACTTGACCGACTTATCCTTAAATAGACTATGACGACATAGCTCACAGAATAAGCTAGATAAAATGGCAATGGCCAGGCTTGAACCGGTAACCGTTGGGGAAGACGTGTTCTTGAGTGGAGACCGCGAATCGGCTAACGTAAGGTAGGACGCCTTCAGGATAGGTGGGGCGACGATTTTCGCAGGTTGGCAGGTAGCAGCTGGATTAGACGGTGTGGGTAGGGGTTACAAGAAATTTCACGAGGACGAAGTCACGGGCAGAAGCTAGTACATACATATACGTCACCACTATTTCACCACAGATCCCCTCCCCACACACACACACACACACAGATCCTCTCCTTACTAATAAAAGTTGTATAGCGTCTGTATAGTTACACAACGTTTTGTCTTCTTCTTTCGAAATTCAAATTACTGACGACTGAAAGAGAGAAATCGATGTGTAACTATTCATCTGATATCATACGTTTATTAGTAAGGGGGTTAATGTAAAGTATTACTCATTCAGTCAATTCTATTATTACCGTGGGAGTAATCAGTTTTCCTCTTATATGACGTTGGTGACAAAAAACACCTACCTACTGCTTGGTTTGTCATGTGTTCAAATATCCACTAGTTTTATTTAATGCTGATTCATTCAGAGTGCTAAAAATTCAAAGTATTTATTTACAGGCACGCGCACTGGGCCCGCGTTGTGGATTACGGCCCACTCCCTCTCACTGAAAGGAGGCCTGTGTTCCAGCATTGGGAACATTATAGGCTGAATATGTATGCTTTGGAATGGGCTACTAGCTTTATCTTTCTGAATGACCGACTCCTTTGACAATTCAAAAGTGCTTGTAAATGTTTTAATTAAAATAAATGCTTTTGACACACTTTTGCTTTGAGTTCAAAATCTAGTCGCAATCAGAGGGGCAATCGTCGTTATTTTAAGAACTTTCACAGTAGATCTCAGTCTCAATCTGTCAAAAATACCTCTATTTTCCCTACACTTTTGATTTGACAAGTTTTTGACATTGATTGTCGCTGAGATGAGATTGCGACTACATTTTGAACGTTTTTAATTACGAGAATTGGTGTTCAATCTCGAGGATTTCTCAATTAGTAAAAACCGTGCGAAGCAGGGGCGAGTCGCTAGTTACCATGATAAAAGATAAGCCATTCAGTACGGTTGGTGGGAAGAGAGACTGACTGTCTAGACTAGAGAACGCCGGACGCGTTAGTTAAGTATCATAACTCGTGGTAGATCTTTGATCTTAGACTTGAACTCTCGCACTTTGAACTTTAGATTACTTTTATGTTCGAACATTTCACTATGACCACTTAACGATTCCTTATTTCGAAACCACCTCAATTCCTTAGCTAATCACGACATCTGCTAATAAGGTATTCTCTAAGACACAGTGAACGAAACCGCGCGAAAAAAACGCGAAGTAGGCGTGGTTTTTTTTTTTGGATGGGAAATCATCTAATGACTCCTCCCGCTCTGGGTGGAGCGGAAGGGAGTGTCAGACTCTTACTGACTAAAACCCATCCGTGTTCCTTCCTTAGCCCTTTATGTTCCGGGGCAGCGGTAACCCTTTCGGACGATCCCGCTACCCAAGTAGGCGTGGTTTAAACTGTAAAAATACCAGGCGTGACAACCGTACGTGGTTTGCACGTGGTAAGATTACGTGGGGAATAATGATTGCCATACAGAATTGGGGCCCTAGTGGCCTACCATGATCTAATTAAAAACGATTTAAAAACAAGACATTTCAGTTTAGGTTCCTAAACTGCATCGCTTGAGCTGCTCTATGGACGTCATGGTACCAAACAAGTATGAATGAAACCAAAACTTGCGACTCAGTTTGGAACAATCGCTGTCAGCAGATGGCACGGCCTAAACTGAAACGTTAAACTGACGTCATGGTACGAATTAGAAGAACAGTTCAGTTTAGGTCCTAAAATGGATCGCGTTAAGAGCTTGTGGTAAGCCCCCTGATCTTGTTGGCCCAAAACTTCGCCTCTCCCACGGCGGCATCGTCGGTGGCAGCGTAGAGGTCACTCTCACTGCAAGTTTTGGGACACAGAGGGCAGGATAGGAGGTGGATCAGTTTGCGACATAACTCCAACATTCACACCCGGCTGCTGTTCGATCGATGTAGCCCAACTTTAGCAGGTTGGAGTTACATCTTCGCACTGGTGTTTGGACATTTTAATGACCAGACAATAGCCAAAGAGTGTAGTATCACGCTTCGCTGGCGAACATGGGGGTTTTACCAACGGGTGAAACCAAATAAAATTGTGCGCTTGGCATCAAGAATAATTATGTAGCTGTTGGATACTAATAAGATCAAAGTGCCGCGGTTTATGCTAACTGGCAGTTACATTTTAATCTGTAGTTATATTTTTTACCGCCTGGTGACAACAACAATTGTTCGTCTTTCTTTTTTTATGTAGAAGATGTTTTATTGAAGTTTAAACACATTTGGTTCAAGAATTTTTACTCGTTTATTCATTTATCTGAATAGTAGCTCCATTCATCATAAATCATAGCCTGAGTTCAATCACTGCTGGACTTAGGCCGCACTTGTCTTCAGTTCTATTATCTATTTTTCGCCAGTTACTCGACTGAACCGAGCGCTCGGCGCATCCTGGAGAGTCACACCCAACACCTTATTTGACTGGCCAATTCTTCCGTTGCGGTGGTAGATCTAACGCCCGCCTGTGACCAGGTTCCCACCGGACAACAAAAACCTCCTGACAACAAACACTCTTCCTTCCAATTCTTTAACGCCACTCAATTACACTGTTTTGAGAGCAGTGGTGGCCCAGTGGTATCGGCCTCGACTTACGAGTTGTAGATCGTGAGTTCGAACCCACAGTTTAGTTTGCGTATTTAATTTCATCACCACTGCTCTCAAAACGGTGAAGGAAGGAAAACATCGTCTGAGAACCAAAAATTCGACGACATGTGACATCCACCAACCCATACTGGGCCCGCGTGGTGGTTTATGACCCACTCCCTCATTTAGAGAGGCGGCCTGTGTGCCGGCAGTGGGAACATTATAGGTGGATTATGCTACTCATTGACAGCCTTCACGACGCCTTGTCAGGTGTCCTGTCCCACAGGCTGTGGTAGCACTTTCCAGGAATTTCGCCAATCTACTCCTAAATTCAAACATTCCCAGCTCATATCCAATCCAAACATGTATCACATTAAAGATATCCTCATACATTATAAGCGGTAGCCATAAAACATGACATATTTGTCGGAGATCGTTGTACAAACTGACATTAGCGATATGAGAACGTTATCATTCGTTTGTTTTGATGACTCATATCATTCTGACAAAGTTAAGTGAGACACTGTTGTAATCGCTTGTAGCAACAGCGTGCAGTGTGCACTTAGTTGTCGCACTGCAGGGCAAGGGCTTCTTCCATGTACGACCTTGTATTGATCATCACGCCTGCTTGATTGATTTTACTATGCGGCATTATAACTAGCGAGCATTCCGCCCCAGCTTCGCAAGAGTGCAATTTTTTATTTCGAATTTCCGAAATTTTCTTTCATACAAACCTTGTCCTGGCAATACCGAACACAAGACAAAAATAAATATCCAATTTGGTGCAGTCATTCGGAAGTTATGCGCGTACAGACATTTTGGCGACTTTGTTTTATAGGTACTGTAAAATAAGAAGGTGTCAACTCGCGCGAGTTTGACACACGCGAGTTGACGAATAAGTCGTGGGGTGTAGGTACAGTACCTTTGATAAGGATATAAATTAACTGAGGAGGGCCCATGGCTAAATAATAACAGCCGCACAGGTCGATCGATCAGGTTAAGCTACGCTTGCCGCGGTTGGTCCGTGGGTGGGTGACCATCTTTACATACCAAGAACCCTCCGTGCCTCGGAAAGCACGTTAAGCCGTTGGACCCGGCTGCCATATATGTATATATACATCGGCCCGACATGAATCATTGGGCAGTTGCCCGCCAGACACGACACCCGTCTGGTCGGAGGATCCTCCCTTTTCTAGAGTATGAGCGACCTTTACACCCTTTTCCTCATGCCTCTATAACAGCAAAAAAGCTAGGACAGTCCATAAGCGCAAAGGGACGTCATTTATTTGGCTAGCACCATGTTTTAAAATTAATGTATTTTATTTATACACAAGACATTCTTCCATTGAAGACTACACTAGTTGAATCTACAATGTATCTAGCTGTGTGAACTCGCTGTCGTTGCCAAAATATTAAGCCAGTGACGTCATTGTTTTGATCAACACTTTACAAGGTACATTGTCCTCAATTAAACCGTATGGTAACGTTAATCATCTCAATTGGAGGAGGGGAATGATTTTTTGTTTGTTTCTTAAGAGGACTACATGACCTAAAGCGCGGTCTTTGTCGGACTGTATAGAAAAGAAAGAGAAGCGCGATGACACAGCGCTGGTAATTTATTGCAAAATATGAAGCAATTATCGATTTACGAAAAATCTAGTGTTTGGACAAAAAAACTAAAACACTATACTTAGTTTTAGTATGTTGCTTGTAGAATATTCATCTGCCTAGCCTTTTCCCAACTATGTTGGGGTCGGCTTCCAGTCTAACCGGATGCAGCTGAATACCAGTATTTTACATGGAGCGACTGCCTATCTGACCTCCACAACCCAGTTACTGGGTAATACGATACCCCTTGGTAAGACTGGTTGTCAGATTTTCGGGCTTCTGACGACCCGTAACGACTGTCAAAGATCCACGAATGACAGCCGGGACCAACAGCTTAACGTGCTTTCCGAGGCACGGAGGGGTCTTGGTATGTAAAGATGGTCACCCATCCACGGACCAACCGCGGCAAGCGTAGCTTAACCTGATCGGTCGACCCGTGCGGCTGTTATTATTTAGCCACAAGTTGCTTGTAGAATAATCTGACAAAAAATCATAATGATTGTATGTATATTAGTATGAATTTTGTTGTAAAAAAAAAGTTTTTAGAGGTATCTTCCATTAGGGGGGAGGGGGGGGGGGGGATTCCATTCTGGTTGGAGGTGGCGCGGGAAAGGAGTTCCTGGAAGGACTTGGGGGAGGCCTTTGCCCAGCAGTGGGACGGTATAGGCTAAACAAAAAAAAAAAAAAAAAAAAAAAAAGAGGTATCTTCATGATTTTTTTCTATCGTACCAAATAAGTTGTATTATGTTTTCAACGCACTATCTTCCTCGCATTTATCCTGAAGAATATCATATATTTTTTTGAGTTTTTTTACTGTAGTTTATCATATACTTTTATTGTTTCTAAAACTTGCGTTTTTTGCGTTTAGGTCGTGATGCTGTTTTGAAGATGATGTTTGTAACCATCGTCATTCTCGTCCCCTTATCCCAATCTGTTTGGGGTCTGCGCAACATATCTTTTTCTTCCATACTTCTCTATTAGTCGTCATCTCGGTAGTCACATCTTAAACTCAAACTCGAAAGCATTTATTTCAATTAAACCATTTACAGGCACTTTTGAATTGTCAAGAAGTCGGTCAGTCAATAATAAAATAAAGCTAGTTGCCCATTCCAAAGCGTAGGTACCTATGTAGAAGAACGGGCAAGAAACTCCATGGACACTCTTTTAAATTATATTTTTACAAAAATATTAGTTACATCATTAATGTTGAATTTATAATAATATGTGAGAACGATGTAACAAAAAAGACGTATGCGTTAAAAGCGTCCAGAGTACAGCAAATAGTAAATAAAAATAACAACAATCCAAAAATAAATATCATCATCTTTCAAGCAGCCCATGCATCTTTTCTTTGGTCTTCCCCTACTCCTATAGTCATCCACATTTATACTCAAAACGTTCGTGACAATATTTTCCTCATTCCTCCGCCTCACATGTCCATACCATGACAATGACAACTGATTTCCACACAAGTTTACAGTCATCGGTCCCACTTTCAAACGATATCTAAATATATAAAACTCAAAGGTGACTGACTGACATAGTGATCTATCAACGCACAGCCCAAACCACTGGAGGGATCGGGCTGAAATTTGGCATGCAGGTAGATGTTATGACGTAAGCATCCGCTAAGAAAGGATTTTGATAAATTTTACCCCCAAGGGGATAAAATAGGGGATGAAAGTTTATATGAAACTTTGTCAATTTTAAACCGATCGGGCTGAGACTTTGCATGCATATAACTACTACGACGTAGGCATCCCTTAAGAAAGGATTTTGATAAATTCTACCCCCAAGGGGATAAAATAGGGGATGAAAGTTTGTATGAAACTTTGTCAATTTTAAACCGATCGGGCTGAGACTTTGCATGCATATAGCTACTATGACGTAGGCATCCCCGAAGAAAGGATTTTGATAAATTCTACCCCCAAGGGGATAAAATAGGGGATGAAAGTTTGTATGAAAATTTGTCAATTTTAAACCGATCGGGCTGAGACTTTGCATGCATATAGCTACTATGACGTAGGCATCCCCGAAGAAAGGATTTTGATAAATTCTACCCCCAAGGGGATAAAATAGGGGATGAAAGTTTGTATGAAAATTTGTCAATTTTAAACCGATCGGGCTGAGACTTTGCATGCATATAGCTACTATGACGTAGGCATCCCCTAAGAAAGGATTTTGATAAATTCTACCCGCAAGGGGATAAAATAGGGGATGAAAGTTTGTATGAAACTTTGTCAATTTTAAACCGATCGGGCTGCGAGACTTTGCATTCATATAGCTACTATGACGTAGGCATCCCCTAAGAAAGGATTTTGATACATTCCACCCCTAAGGGGGTAAAATAGGGGATGAAATCCACCCCTAAGGGGACAAAATAGGGTATGAAAGTTTGTATAAATCTTCATAGATTTTCGACTGATTGAACTGAAATTAAAGATTGGAGCTACTATGATGAAGACGTCCGCTTAAATAGGATTTTGATAAATTCAACCCCCATGGGGATAAAATAAGGGATGATGGAGGATGTAAATGTATTAGTTTGAACTATCAGTACCTAATGGAACGAATAAATTAAGAGTAAAGCCGCAAAAAATATACCTAATTAATAATAATACTTAACGCGAGCGAAGCCGCGGGCATAAGCTAGTCTGTAACCATATGACGAATTCCTACTACATAACATAATCAGCAGAGGTGACAATGTAACCCATCAGTGGCGAAGGTACCATACAACTCGATTCCCACCGGCTTCCCTTCGAAAATTCAGAACATAACCACTCTATAGTCAATTCATCATTGAAATTTTCTTTTAGCATTTTTTTTTGCTCCGGCCTACCTCTGTCATAAATTCACCCTTCGCCACTGTAACCCATAACCAGCAACCGGGAAAAGTCTATAGACTCCGGGAGAATTCCCTATGCGTAACTCTAAATATACTTTTTCCGACCCGAGGTCTCGCGCTTGCGGCCACTACACCAACGAGACAGTCGACATCTTCACATTCTTTCAAAAGCTGTGTCGACTATCTTGGGATCGGCATCCAGTCCGGATGCAGCTGAATACCAGTATTTTACATAGAGCGACTCATGCCTATCAGCTATCAGACCTCCACAACCCAGATACTGGGTGACCAATGTTTTGACTGATTCTTTAATGTATGTTGTGTACCCACTTAATATCATAGCTTTTTTTTTATGGATGGGAAATCATCTAATGACTCCTCCCGCTCTGGGTGGAGCGGAAGGGAGTGTCAGACTCTTACTGACTAAAACCCACCCGTGTTCCTTCCTTAGCCCTTTTATGTTCCGGGGTAACGGTAACCCTTTCGGACGATCCCGCTACCCCGGCAGGCTTCGGCCCATCGCCATCGTAGCTCACGTAGAGATTACTTCTTTTAATCGCAATGATTGACTTATCATAAATAAAATCAGCCTGCCCCATCCATCATTTTGATAGTCATCACCAGTGATAAACAAAAAAAAAAAAATTTTGTTTATCACTTAAATATTATATTTTACATAAGAACAAGAATCTTAATCCGAATAATCAATGACGGCTATGACACAGTTCACACAGTGAATGAAACCAATTAGGATTGCGCTAAAATGTAATCGAATGACACGCATGATTCTCTCTACTTTTATAGTTTCGTCATCTGGCTAGCCTTTTCCCAACTATACCGGATGCAGCTGAATACCAGTATTTTACATGGAGCGACTGCCTATCTGACCTCCTCCTGTAAGACTGGTTGTCAGACTTTCGGGCTTCTGACGTCCCGTAACGACTGTCAAAGATCCACGAATGACAGCCGGGACCAACGGCTTGACGTGCTTTCCGAGGCACGGAGGAACCTCGGTGTGTAAAGATGGTCTTTTCCACAGTCCAACCGCGGCAAGCGTAGCTTAACCTGATCGATCGAACTGTGCGGCTGTTATTATTTAGCCACGAACCCCTCTCAGACCACAACAGGGTCATTAAATTAATCATTTACCAGAAACAGATGCATGATTAATCTATTTAATATATAGCTCAGTCTTCTCATATGGTGCGAGTGTAAATGTGTTGAAAATTGGAAACGTTCTGAGTCATGCATTTGTCATGCTTTTAAATTGGTTTAGCTGTTACTTATTAATAATAATTATTATTATTATACATGCCTGTAATTGTCCTATTATTAGGACAAAGACCTCTTCCTATGTTATAGAGTGGCAGGTACATCGATGAGCGGACTGTAAACGTGCGGCTGTTATTACTTAGCCACAAGCCCCTCAAGTTACTTCCTAATCATTTTATCAAAATCTTTTCTTTTGTCGATTTGCGGTACACAGTATTTTATAAGTCATGATCATCCACAGTACGACTTCACCAACTGCTGGGCAGAAACCTTTATTTTCTTGTGCCAACCTCATCCAGGTTTTGCCCGTGATGGCAACAATACGGGCAGCATCTCGCCGATAGTCGACTATAATATAAGTCGCAAAGTTTTTTTTTGTCAGAGCAAAACACTTTCGGTCACTGGCCGAAATAGCTAACAAATTGGAGAAGGTCGAAACACGAACGATTTTTGCGAAACAAATGACGAAAGACATAAACGTACTAGCAAATACATCGAAAGTGAAAACAAAAAACTGTGCTCTGACGTAATAACCTCAAAAATTGGCACAAAACATATATATCTATGATATGACTACATCATGAATGGTCGTTTTGACGTCAGACGAGAACCACTTGGCAACTGATGGCAATATCCCAAGCTATTAATGTTATGTGACCGATATTTGGGTTTATAAGCTCTTAAATTCGGAGATATAAAGATGGCTGCTCTAGATACGTGATTGTACGACCTGTGTCTAGACGCCTGTGATGGCTTAGACGCGTCTGTGAATTTGCGTGGGACTGACTTGAGATGGTGACATGTTGCTGACCATAACAGAGTATTTTGCATGTGGCAAAGTACCCGTTGTACCGTTTGCACCATTATTGGTTTATTGTCCCAATGTCCACATTGGGACACATCCTTCCGAAATCCATTCCAGAAGGCCGAGTTGAGACGGCAGTACTAATAAAATTCGTGGCGTCGAAACTTTGAAAAAATAAGCCTCTTTTAATGTCGTCATTTTCTATACCTACGTCAATTATGTGTCCTGTCGCTTGGTTTGAATTAAAAGTGTTGACAATGCCGCCTGTAGCTGTGGACGCCGAGGTGTCTCAGTGCTCTGTGATAGCCAGTGTCTAGACGTGCGATGATTCTGCGATGCCTTAGACGCGTCTGTGGATTTGCGTAGGAGTTGACTTGAAAAACGAGTCCGAGAGCTAAAAAATAGCAGTTGCGCACCTGGCAACGACACTAACAGACAGACAACTTCGATGTAACTGTTCAGAGGCTACGCTATCATCCGCGGTGATTAAGTGATGGCATAGACACGTCTATGGTAAAGCGTGGGAATTGACAGTCTGTGAACAAAAAAATAGTGCATCTGGCATCCACACTGACAGACTGACGACCTTGATGTGACCGTGGACAGTCTACGCTTTCGTTTGCGGTGCATGCTAAAGTATGTGAAGAATTGTCTAATACTAAAAATGCTAGAATAAATAAGTTGCTAACAATAACATAATGTCCCAGTGTGTGGACTCTAGTAGGCTGTGTCTCGTCCGTTCTTCTCCATAGGAACTTACTATGCTTTGGAATGCGCAGCTAGCTTTACCTTTCTGACTGACCGACTCCTTTGGCAATTCCAAAGTGCCCGTAAATGGTATAAATGAAATAAGCGCTTTGAGTCCGAGTTGATTGAAGTAAAAAGTAACCTGTTACACCCCTATTTTCCTTAATCATTGTCCAAATGTTGGTAGGTATTATCATACCATGTATTTTAGAATATTATAACATTCAGCACGCGAGGAATCCTAGTATGGACAAGAATCCTTACGGAATTTTAATGACAACGTTCAGTTAGTCACTTAGCTAAAATACAATAGGTATGAGAATAATATTAATATGACGAAAATGGCGTGGTTATATATGTGAATAGTTTATCAGAGATATGATATGTTTTATGAAAGGCAAATTGCTTATTATTTGACGGCTCGAATGCCGCCTTGGCACAGCCAGTTTGGGACAAAAGTATAATAAAATTATTAACTCCTATGATATTAAAAAAAAAAAAAAACAGATTTCTGGCAGTAAAACGCAGAACTGTAAAGTAAACCCACACTTTGCCAGATATTTGATTTTGGTATCAAAATTCCAAAATATGCATAACCTAGCAATGCTATTTGTAAATTATTAGATATTGCAACGCATTTGATGCGCTTCAATATGTTAATAATATCCTACGTTCCGACTAAAACCAGATCTCCAAGGTTACCAAAGCACTGCAGGCCTGCAGCCATCGACGAACACCATAAAACCTGTTTTATTGTAAACTCTTACAATGTTTACATACGTCCGTCCCCTTCAAAAGCTTCAAACGTTATGAGAACATTGACTGTTGAACATTTAAATTTAGAACTTGCTTTTCTCATGCGCCGACACGGTCTATGCGAGTGGTTATTAACGTAGAATTGATAATAGACGTTGTTTATTAGGATTAAAGTTTAAATTCATTTGTAAATGGTTTTGTTTCTTTTTTATTCCCAACGGCTTCTGTTTATCATGAGGTCGTGTTTATAATTAGTTTTAAATTATAAAATGTTTCAGGACATGTTGAGAGTTAGTAAAGTAGGTAACTAATTATCACATTTTGGATCTTGTGATTGTTGAGTTGGTGGCGAAGAATAGACCAACCTTTGCTGTACCCCTTGGTCATTGCTGTGAGTAAGAACAGCATTGCTATTCACACCCATTCGACACGCTTCCGTGCCAAATCGAACATCAATCGATGTTATCGAAGGAGTCCTCTAAGCGCTGTCCACGACCACCACTATTCTTTCGATGGCTATTTGCGGTTGGGGGTTAGGCAAATCAGGTAACCGAAAATGAGCCCCAACGTCATTTAGTTAAAATATAAACAAGTAATGGATAGACAAAAATACCTACTCATTCGTTCACTGATAATGTATTAGTTTATACGCCTACTAACACGATAATAGGATAATCGTAATATGGGATGGTCTTATTGACTGATAATAGGTTCGATTCTGGGTAAAAGCATTTTTGTGATGTCATTGCTGGTGGATATCTCATAATAAGTAGGATTAAAACAGTATCTTTTTAGGGTTCCGTACCTCAAAAGGAAAAAACGGAACCCTTATAGGATCACTCGTGTGTCTGTCTGTCCGTCCGTCTGTCACACCAATTTAGTCAGAATCTAATGGACCGATTAAGTTGAAATTTAGTACACATACACATAATATATGAATCTCTGTGACCCATACACAGACAGGTAACTTAAATAAATGAATTTTGAATATGGGGGTAATATTTGGGGGGCAAATAGAAAATTATAAAAAAAAGGTTTAGCAATCTGTACCGTGTGACATATCAAATGAAAGGGCTTATATTATTTATATTCATGTGAAAGGGCAATATATTTTTTTCATAATTATAAAGTTAATTGTATTAAAGTTATTTAAGAAAATAGACGAAAAATGACTATTCCCCCTCTTTATATCGGAGCCTAAAATTTTGAAAAAAATACAAAATATAGTTCTATACCTATAGATTACGGGAAAACCTATAAAAAGTCTGTGGTCTTAAAACAACATGGTAAATCTTTCAATATTGTGCGTACAAACTTACATTTCTTACAATGTAAAGTTACACAACGCTTTTGTCTTCTTCATTCGAAAGTCAAATTACTGGCGACTGAAAGAGACAAATTGGTGTGTAACTATTCATCATCTGCCTAGCCTCTTTCCAACTATGTTGGGGTCGGCTTCCAGTCTAACCGGATGCAGCCGAATACCAGTATTTTACATGGAGTGACTGACTATCTGACCTGTACAACCAGTTACTGGGTATACGATACCCCTTGGTAAGACTGGTTGTCAGACTTTCGGGCTACTGACGACCCGATTGTCAAAGATGCACGAATGACAGGGACCAACGGCTTAACGTGCTTTCCGAGGCACGGAGGGGTCTTGGTATGTGAAGATGGTCACCCATCCACGGACCAACCGCGGAAAGCGTAGCTTAACCTGATCGATCGACCCGTGCCGCTGTTATTACTTAGCCACAAGCCCCTCAACTATTCATCTGATATAATACGTTTTTTGGTAAGGGGGTAAGTAGGTGTAACATTTATAGTACGTCGTGTCATCGTACGCAGGCATTCGAGGCCCCCTTTCGACATGTTGAACGTTGAACCGTCCTACCAATTGACAAATTGATTCAGCAGATTGAATTGTTGCTCCCGAGTGTTTTTTACTTGACTGCTACCAACACATCTGTCTCTTTCTGGCCACTCTGCCTCATGTTCAGCGACCTGTCCGACGTCGAAGATGGTTGGAGGAGGTCAGGAGGCCTTTGCGACTGGCAGACGGACATACAAAACGTCAAAACGTATAGATACAGACGCTAGCACATCAAGCAAATAGATTTTAAACTTTATCGCTAAAGCATTCGGTTCCAGGTTCATTGAGAAAATTTGACAGTTTCGGGTAGCTTGATGTGCTGCGTCTGTACATAGATTATTTCATAATCTTAACAAATATTAAGTATTATAAAAATAAAAGATTTGATATTTTGTATGTTTGTTTGTTACGCTGTCATGCTAAAACGGCTGAACGGATTTGAATGAAATTTGGCACACGGGAAGACCATGATCTGGATCAGGATATAAGATACTTTTAAATCTCGATATTCCCATAGGATCGACAATTATGCTGGTGTAACCGCGGAGCGCAGATTGCAATAAATAAACGCCAAATACGGGACTGACGACTCCATGTTTGTCCGGCTCATCGTCTGCCTAGCCTTTTCCCAAGTACGTTGGGGTCGGCTTCCAGTCTGACCTCCACAACCCAGTTACTGGGTAATACGATACCCCTGGGTAAGACTGGTTGTCAGACTTTCGGGCTTCTGACGACACGTAACGACTGTCAAAGATCCACGAATGACAGCCGGGACCAACGGCTTTACGTGCTTTCCGAGGCACGGAGGGGTCTTGGTATGTAAAGATGGTCACCCACCCACAGACCAACCGCGGCAAGCGTAGCTTAACCTGATCGATCGACCCGTGCAGCTGTTATTACTTAGCCACAAGCCCCTCAAGTGCAGGAAAGTGATGATGATAATTTTGATTCAAAAGAGTGTCCATCTCCGGAACCTACTACGCTTTGGGATGGGCAACTAGCTTTATCTTTCTGACTGACCAGCCCCTTGACAGTTCAAAAGTGCCTTTGGCATAAACGCTTTTAATATTTCAAACGCAATCGTGAGATTTTCCACAGCAAACATATCCACCCATATTTCTTTCAACACTGGTCATAAAATATAATAATTTTCCTCTGTTTTCAACGCGCTGAATTCCTGTAAACGCTTAAACTTACATTGTTCATACTGTCATACATAACGATATTCTATTTTGTTGAACAAAAGGGCATTTGTCAAGTAGTGCTGTGGTATAGTTTCGGTTTCGGCTTTAGTTATTGAAGGCCGAATTTAGAGGGATTAGGTAATTGGTAGGTTACCAAGGGGTATCGTGTTACCCACTTACTGGGTTGTGGAGGTCGGATAGGCAGTCGCTCCATGTAAAATACTGGTATTCAGCTGCATGTGGATAGACTGGAATCCGACCCTAATATAGTTGGAAAAAGGCTAGGCAGATTCAAGTGATTGGTATCGGAAATGATGTCATAACGTATTGTGTGTGATTCTTTCTCAATTTATAGTTAAGTTTAAGACAATGTAACGTTTATTCTTTAATTAAGAACCAACTAATGCTCGTTTCTTATAAACAAAATTTAAAATTTAAAAAACCCCCGACTCAAACAAAAACCTCTAAAAACTAAAAAATAATATATATTGGCCCTTTAAGTTTAATATAAGTTGCAGGAAATATTTTGATCCAAGCGTCCTCACGTCGGGGGACGGGTAATGAAAATTGGAAGTTAACAGCAGCTATGTTTTCTACAATAGCATGCATTCATTATTGCTGGGTTTAAGCCTCATCTGTTTGGCGTTTTCATTAACCATCCCCCGACATGAGGACGCTTGGATCAAAATATTTCCTGCAACTTATATTAATTAAACTTAAAGGGCCAATATATATTATTTTTTAGTTTTTAGAGGTTTTTGTTTGAGTCGGGGGTTTTTTAAATTTTTAATTTAACTTTTATTTCTTGCTTTTTAAACTTTATAATATTATATTACTAGTAAACATGCAATACGATCGACACGTGACTCGCCGAAATCTGCGAAGCTGTACGTTACCACAGTGAAGCTAGTTAGGTATTCGTGGTCGTTGGCGTTCATTCCATATTAACGTATTCCTCTGTTTTCTTCCTGGATAATGATACTAGTCCAAATACTTTAGCTTAATTATATATTTTTTAAACGGTTTTATTGAAAAAATAAAGGTAATGATAATGTAGTAAATAATGTATTAATTCTAAATAATTCGTTAGGCCCTAGGTACCAGTCATCACTCCACTTTTCTTATCAATCTAGCTAGGGCATTGATTAGACTAAAAAAATAATTTTCAAGTTTTTAGTTTTCATTTCGTTAGTTAATATTCCTCTTTCCCTTTCAATATAGTGTACATCATTCTACTTGTCAAGCCCTTTCATTTGATACCCATATTAAAGGAGTTGTGAAAAAAAAATGTAATTCGCCATTTTGTGGTGGCGGCCATCTTGGATTTAAAATTTGTAATATTGTATAGTATTCTACTAGTCAAACCCTTTTATTTGATATCCATATTGAGGAAGTTGTGGAAAAAAAATGTAATTCGCCATTTTCTGGTGGCGGCCATCTTGGATTTGAAATTTATCATAGTGCATTGTATTCTACTAGTCAAGCCCTTTCATTTGATACCCATATTGAGGGAGTTGTGAAAAATTATGTAATCCGCCATTTTGTGGCAGCGGCCATCTTGGACCGATTTTCATCAAACATAGCTAAGAACACTCCCGACTAATTCACCTTTCAAACAAAAAAAACAAAATCAAAATCGGTTCATCCGTTTGGGAGCTACGATGCCACAGACAGACACACACACACACACACACACACACATATAACACCCCGTCGTTTTTGCGTCGGGGGTTAAAAACGAATCGTTTTGCTTACCAATGGTAGCATTTTTTATTGCCAAACTGGGTATAGAAATAGATTCGTGAGCTAATTTTACCTGTGATAGCTACATCCATATGGGAGGGTCTACTATGCAAAGCTAAGAGGTCTTTGCTTCATAATTGGTAAAATACAAGCAAGGGTCTTAATTTTAACCAATAACAGTCCGTAAATTATAGGAATCGGCCAATAGTAAACAAACAAAGTAAGATATCCAAAAGTTATAAAAGAAATCCATCCAGAACTCCAAGAACAAGAACAACCACCAAGAACTCCATCTCAGTAAAACACTTTTTTCTTACATAGCTTAGTAAGAAAAAACAATCGAGAGGTGTCGTGGGACACCGAAATGAAGTTCCTCTCGCTTTTGCGCACTTGGCGAATGAGAGCTAGACAAAAAAAAAAAGAATGACATTTTGACCGTTGACGACACTTTTGTTACACGCGCAAAAGTGTCATGACACTTTTATCGGTCTAGCTCTCATTTTTCAAATGTGCAGAGTATACGTGCGATAGGGAACTTCATCCCAAAAACTTTAACTATGTAGTCATACATGCGGCATTGTCTACTATCGTTCTCATTAAACTCATGTGACTAATTATTTTAATTAATCTACTGCCTTATCTATGACAACACAACAGTTGACCTGATATCGGGTCAGTTGATGAGACAAGAGTCAAACTTTACGACCGAGCCAGTTTCGGCATTAAACAAAAGCCGAAATATCGGTTTCGGCAAATTGAAATTAAACTGTCAAGCACTGGTGTCTATTATTAGTGTTTATTACGTAAATCCGTAGGCGATATCCGGAACATTGTATGATAAGTACGTTTTTATGTTGCTACAAGTAAATGACTTACAATGGAGTGTTTAGCTAATCGATTGAATGCCACTGTAAACAAATTGGCATCAATTTTCATAGATTTTAATCTAATATTGAGAGGATGAATGAAAGGAGACTTAAAAAAGGTAGTTTACAAGGTAGATGTGAGTGGGAACGCCGGTAGGGGACGCCCTAGGACATATAGTGACCTTATTAGACTGGAAGCCGACCCCAACAAAGTTGGTCGAGCTGGATGGTGCTGATCCACGCGACATGTTCGTGAACGGGCGCCGTCGGTTGAGACTGGTCATCTCTTAACTGCCAAGGCTTATTTTTAATCTTATATTTTGAATTGTTTCTTCATTTGTGTGTTTTTTTTTACATTGTTCTCACATATAGAAGCAACAAGAATAATGTACCCAGGATTTTGTAATACCTTGATTTAAAACAGTGTCCATGGAGTTTCTTGCCCGTTCTTCTCCTTAGAGATCTACGTTTTGGAATGGGCAACTAGCATCAACTTTCTGACTAACTGACCGACTATTTAATTTTGACAATTCAAAAGTGCCTGTACACGGTTTAATTGAAATAAATGCTTTGAGTTGGGAAAAAGGCTAGGCAGATGATGAAGATGATGATCATCAATATACTGTACACACATCGTCGCTAATCTAACTAAGTGACGTAACGTAACTGATTCGAAGCATATTTTACAGTACAGTATTACTACTATTTTTAATAATAAATATTTTAACAGATATGTCACTTCGTGAGATCTTTGTTTTTATTTTGTTCGGAATACATGATCAGATATCAGATTCGACTTGGAAAATGTATCAAATTACTATAGTCCAAATGTCAGATACGTCAGTTAGTTAGATTAGCGACGATATTTGGAAAATAAAATCATTATCAACCAAATCTTTAGAAGTTGCGCTTGTAACCAAACTATTTTAATAGTTCAACTCAACTCAACTCAAAGCATTTATTTCAATTAAACCATTTACAGGCACTTTTGAATTGTCAAGAAGTCGGTCAGTCAGAAAATATGAAGCTATTTGCCCATTCCAAAGCGTAGGTACCTATGGAGAAGAACGGGCAAGAAACTCCATGGACACTCTTTTAAATTATAGTTTTACAAAAATATTAGTTACATCATTTATTTTGAATTTATAATTATGTGAGAACGATGTAAAAAAAGAAACTTACTACGCGTTAAAAGCGTCCAGAGTACAGCAAATAGTAACAAAACAACAATTCAAAATAAAATAATTCAAAATAAGCCGAGGCAGCTGAGTGATGACCAGCCCCAACTGACGGCGCCCGTTCACGAACATGACGCATAGATCAGCACCATACAGCTCAACCATTTTGAAGGGAGCTAAATGATCCAACACACACGCCACCGTCAGCGAGACATTTGTGTGAGCATGACATACTATCAGCCGCCAGGGCTCATTCAAGTCAATGAAAGACATATTACCCGGTAAATGGTAGCACTATAGTACATAGAACAACGAGAGAGAACAAGTTACAACGAGGAGTAGCAACAATAGCCAATTTTAGGGTGTTGAACCTGCGACCACTGGTTGCTTAGTTGCGCAACCAAGGCACTGGACCGTTACACCAATTTAAATTGTATAATGAGGTGTTGAGATTGCGTTATCATCACTATAATTATTTAGATTTTTAAATTTGTCCCTAACGTTACTTGGCCGCAAATATTATTCCGTTTTTTTTAGACACTGCCTCCTAATAAGACTTACTTACCTACAGTCTCTACACGGCAGTGATGTCCAGTTTAACATACTCAGCCTATAATGTTCCCACTGCTGGGACACAGACCGAGGAGGTGGGCCGTAATCTACCACGCGGGCCTAGTCTGGGTTAGTAGATGTCACAAGTCTTCGAATTTTCGGTTCTAGGGCATGCCGGTTTCCTCACGATGTTTTCCTTCACCGTTTTGAGAGCAGTGGTCTTCTTCTTAGCGTGTCGATAGCAATCTAAATGTACTCGGCCCAGAATTCGGCTACTTGTTTGGCGCCATCACTAGCGTCCATCAATTCCTGTAACGTACAGCTGACAGGACACGCAGGGCACGATATTAAGTGTCTCATCGTTTGCCACAAAGGCTGAAAAGCCGAAACAGTTTTTAAAGTGTGTCGTCCCACTCACTGGCGAACCACCACAAGAAAGACTGAAGCTGTGGCGAGACAGTGCTCCGTTACCCAAACCGTTCGTTCCACCCGCTGAAGACCTCCCACCTGGACATGAGTTACCTTGGGTAACCTGGAAGTCTTTAAACAGACTCCGGACTCAGGTTGGCCGAAGCAAGGAAAACCTGTTCAGGTGGAGATTTGTAGACGACTCCGCCTTGGAGTGTAAATATGGAGCAGTTCCACAAACGATGAGAGCAGTGGTGATGATATAATTTACACAAAGTAAAGCGCCTGACTGGGTTCGAACCTACGACTTACAACTCGTAAGTCACGGCCGTGACCACTGCGTCACCACTACTCTTGACTATGTGTAGGTACTTACCCACATATCCGTCAAATCCTTGACCTCCATTGTCAGCTGAATTAGACCCACTAGTCCAGTTTAAGCTAACCACTTATTCTCTAGAAACTTCGTAATACGTTAGAACAGCTCAACGTCAAGGTGTAACCTTCAACTTGCCGGTGCAGCCCAACAAACAAACAGACGGTTTACAGGAAGTACTGGCATTATAATGCTGGGGCAATGGATTGGCGGTCAAAATATGACAGTTTACTGGCGCGGCCAGCGGTTACACCGTCGAGGTAATTACGTTACACAGTAACTGTAGTACATCGCTCTCCGGTCGTGTCGGATTGCCGACTGCCGTCTCATCGGACTATGAGAGTGAGGAAAGAGGGAGTGCATCTGTATCTTCGCGCACACTTGTGCACTATAATATCTCCCGCGTCGAAGGCTAGTCTCCGTTGAGATTGGCCGCTGTGCTGTGGCCAAAATACGGTCTGTATGACTTTATTTTATCAGCTCAATGGCTTTCATTTTGACTGTGTGTTGTTGTTGGACAGACAATTTTTTCACCTTTATTACCAGTAGTTCCATTAGCTAGTTCCACATGGAACTACTGCAAATCACTAGTTCCGTGTGAAAATACGTTACCCAATTTCAATTTAGTATCGTATTACTGAAACAGATGATTGATTTAATATTTTTTCCAAAAAGCATCTACTTTTTAAACCTTGACAAACCAAGTCTTGGCTAGGGTTTCTACTTTCTCATTTAGCGCTTCGTTTCTATCGTCATCATATCTGCCTGCCTTTTCCCAACCCATGTTGGAGTCGGCTTCCAGTCTAAGCGGATGCAGTTGAATCAATCACAACCCGGTTACCAGGTGTGACACGATACCCCATGTAAGACCTGGGACGAGGTAGTCAGCTTTTTGGGCTTCTGGCGACCCGTAAAAACAGACAAAATTACCGACAAATCAAATCAAAATATTTTTATTTCACATAAACTGACATGGGCACTTATGAAACGTCAGAAGCTAGGTGCACGGTTCCAATTGGTCGTTTCCTATGGAGAAGAACCGGCAAGAAACTCCACAGTTACTCTTTTAAAAATAATTGGCTTTTACAATGTTTTCAAATTACAGTAGGTATGGGAGGACAGCGTAGGCCTGTCAACAAGTACCAGGTACTTGATAAAATAAAAAATGGTCTACAGTTCTAAAGTCTACAAGGCTTACAAAGTCCTCGCATTTACAAACCGTGCTTTCCAAAGCCCGGAGGGTCTTGGTATGAAATGGATGTCTACCCATACACGGCCTAACCGTGGCAAGCGCAACTTAACCTTGATCGATCGACCCGTGCGTCTGTTATTTAACCACACACGTCTACCTTTTTCCATTGTTATTCGATACTTAGTTGAAAGAAAGAAAATTCCATGCTGGAGAACACATCGTTTACGTAACAAGATACTACCGTAGGAATGTGAAATATGTACAACCTTCCTGTTTGGCTTACTCATATTTTATATTAGACTTTCTGTCGCCTGCAACTTTTGTCGCACGTGCATGATTTACCCACCGTTTTATAGTTTCAGGCGGCCTACCACAAGCTCTTAACGCGATCCATTTTAGGACTTAATCTAAACTGTTCTTCCAATTCGTACCATGACGTCAGTTTAACGATTCAGTTTAGGCCGTGCCATCTGCTGATAGCGATTGTCCCAAACTGAGTCGCATGTTTTGGTTTCATTCATTTAATTTTGTACTTGTTTGGTACAGAGGCCAGCCAAGCACCAATCGCACACGAGGGGTTCCGTACCATTACCTCAAAAAAATCACGTCTGTTGTATGGGAGCCCTCCTTAAATATTTATTTTATCTTGTTTTTAGTATTTGTTGTTATAGACCGCTAACAGAAATAACTACTAACAGAAATACATAATTTGTGAAAATTTCAACTGTCTAGCTATCGCGGTTCTTGAGATACAGCCCTGGTGACAGACAGACGGACGGACAGACAGCGTAATAGGGTTCCGTTTTTCGTTTTCCGTAATAGGGTTCCGTTTTTACCCTTTGGGTACGGAACCCTAAAAAGGCACCATTTTTAGGCATAGCCCTTTGGCGCCCTATGCTCAAGCCTACTCAGCCTGCTGGTAAATCCACCACTGACACCATCCTACTTTACTGGAAGCAGATTCCAACGAAAAGAGCGGATTAACAAGCTAAACCTGTTCAAAATAGTCTCCCGCGAAAAAATCTAAACGCACACACACAAGTATATCATAACTCTTGGCAATAGATCAGACGGGATGCCAGACGGACGCCAAAATAACCACAAGGTTAATATTAGATGAACCAATGTACCTTTTAGTTTCATTTGGTAGAAGATGAACATGTGGCGTCTGTATTTTTTGTAGGATACGGTTAAGCCAGAATTCAACATCATCTGGCTAGCCTTTTCCAAACTATGTTGGGGTCGGCTTCCAGTCTAACCGGATAGCTGAATACCAGTATTTTACATGGTGCGACTGCCTATCTGACCTCCACAACCCAGTTACTGGGTAATACGATACCCCTTGGTAAGTCTGGTTGTCAGACTTTCGGGCTTCTGACTACCCGTAACTACTGTCAAAGATCCATGAATGACAGCCGGGACCAACCGTTTAACGTGCTTTCCGAGGCACGGAGGAATCTCGGTATGTAAAGATGGTCACCCATCTACAGACCAACCGCGGCAAGCGTATGTAAAGATGGTCACCCATCTACAGACCATCCGCGGCAAGCGTAACTTAATCTGATCGATCAACCTGTGCGGCTGTTATTATTTTGCCACGGGCCCCTCGGTTAAGCCAGAATTAAGGGATAATAATAAATAGAGCAGTGGTGGCCAGTAGTAACGTCCGCGACTTACGAGTTGTAGGTCGTGAGTTCAAACCCAGGCAGGCACTTTGCCAGACCTGCCTGCGACCACCTTCCCACCGGAGTCCGGCGTCAAGCAGCCTGCTGTGTTTCGTCGATGCGTGGGAGTTCCAGTGCCTTAGGCATCTTCTGGGCACGCTCGTTCCATCATAGACCTCATCCATCGCTTTCCATCAGGCGTGATCGAGGTCAACAACAATACATACATAAAATATACAATATATCCATACAGCAATTTTTTTTTTTTTCGGAATGTCTTTGGGCTTTCTTCTTTTTTAACCGACTTCAAAAAAGGAGGTTCTGTATTCGACCCGTATGTATGTATGTATGTATGTATGTATGTATGTATGTTTGTTTGTCCGCGATTTTCTCAAAAACTAATGAACCGATTTTGATAATTCTTTCACTAATGTGATCTACATACTTTCAGGAAGGTTTTAGTATATAATACATTATATAATTATTCTTATGTACGATGTTATATGCATAAATGTACTGCATCTCCGGCATTTATATGCGAATTTTGATGATTCTTCTAGTCGGTGTCTTCAATTCCTCAATGCACTAGTGTTATTTGAATTTTTGTGGAGTAGGTACAACTAAAAAGTGAAAAATAAAAACTTTTTTACAAAAAAAACAACCGACTTCAAAAAAAACTACAAAGTGATAAATAACTTTAATTTCGGAAGTCGGTGTCAAAAAACGAAAATGCGGAACCAACGACACCGAGTTCCGAAATTAAAGTTATTTATCACTTTGTAGTTTTTTTTGAAGTCGGTTGTTTTTTTTGTAATTTGTGTTCCTTCTTTGCTTCACGTTTACCGCAAATAAGCTTATTTTCTTTCTTTCAATAGTGATGTCATTATTACGGCGGGGGTGTGTATAATCGTGTTTTATTAATACATCGTAGACTTTAGTTTATCTCTCATGTTTTGGCAACCAATAAATATTATGCCAGCCCTACCAGATCTGATTTATTTACTTTTGCTTTCAAACTGGTCGTTCTCTTGTTTCGGCACGAGGAGTATGAGAATAGCTCTCTTGCGGTAGTGGAAAAGGATTAGCCTGTCAGCCAGGTTGGCAGCGATAGTGACTGACCAAGGTGCACATTATACAGTGAGCGATGGACATACTTTAACCTTTTAACCGCCCGACTTTATTATGAGTTGTCGTGCCCCAGCGCCCGAAAAAAAAAAAAAACAAAAATAAATACCGATGAAACGAGCTGTGATGATGTAATAATAATACAGATTAAACGAGCTGTGTTATTTGGTCGTATATATACGACCCTGGCGGAATGGACACGAAAACATTTGTCGGATTAATCCGACGTAAGCGGTTAAAAGGTTAAAGGAGTGTAGTACTCATTAAAATGAACAACTTTTAATAAGGGGCGGACTCAAAAAAATGTCAATGTGAAAAAAAAAACAGCTGTTCCCTACATTTTGTCCAGCTATGCGAACGTATAGAGCGGCTGGTATTATTTTGTCGATTTCAATGTTTGTCTCTTAGTAAAAGTTGTTCATTTTCATAGGTACATACTACACTCCCTTAAAGTATGTCCCTCGTTTAACCTAACACACTGTATACTCCGCTTTTCAGAAAACCTCTAGCATTTAATGACCAGCCTAACCGTTTCCCTGTTGGGACACAAGCCTACATTCTGTGAGAGGGAGCGGGCAGTAACTGTGAGGGGTACTAAAGATTTGTTCGGGTCGGCATGACTCGGCTCAGCATGGCAGCAAAATCAAATATATTATTATCTTGCCGACTGGTTGTACTGAATCTGTCGATGCGCAACCTAATTCCGCGGAATAATTTCGAAGGATATTGCTAATCTATTCCTTCATAATCTGCTCAACAATGTAAATAACGCAATGAATGATGTTGAACTGTCAAAATGAAACCCATTGCTACTGTTGGTGTGTTATGCAATTTCACGACCAACTGTAATCCACCACGTGTGCTCCGCGCGGGTTGGTAAGGGTCACAAATGTCTTCGAATTTTTCGTCCATCAAAATGTGGATTAATCCTACTATCCTACTAAAGTTTGTGAGGATGTTTGTTACTCTTTCACGCAAAAACTAATAAACGGATTTTGATGAAACTTCACAGTAATATAGCTTATACATCAGAATAACACATAGGATACTTTTTATCCCGATATTCTCACGGGATCGACGTTTACGCGGGTGAAACCGCGGGGCGCAGCTAGTAAAAAATAATTATGAATATGAAGTTCCTTATCCCGGCAATAACAATAATATAATATTTTTGTTCATTATCACAGGTCGTTTTCTTCATGTTTTATCTCCCAATTGTCTTTAAGACGACCTCCGCCGCTCGAAGATGGCCTATTTTATTTCTTTTTTATTACAGTTGCTACTGGAGTGCTATTTACGTCTGTCATTTAATAGACTTGCCAACTGAGCTTCAGTACCGTTGAATTTTAAGATGGAACTTTTTTTGGAAGACTTCTTAACGGATTGTGGAATTTTCCAATCGGTTTGTGCTATCTCCTTTTGCCTCATATGCAGTTTGAACGCTGGTTTCTTTCGTTCTATTCACAGGTAGAATCATGATCATCTGCCTAGCCTTTTCCCTACTATATTGGGGTCGGCTTGCAGTCTAACCGGATGCAGCTGAATACCAGTATTTTCACATGGAGCGACTGCCTATCTGACTTCCACAGCCCAGTTACTGGGTAACACGTTATCCTTTAGCAAGACTGGTTATAAGACTTTTGGGTACAGGTAAAAATATTAATTTCTTTTTAAATCGAGGATGACGTTTTAAAAGATATCTAGTGCTGGATTGAATGCAGGGTGTTCCCTTTAGACAATCTCTGGATAACGCCGAAACAAAATTGAGATGCTATAATTAAAATCTGACGACTTCGAATATCCGAGGGGCAATTCCCGTAATTTTAAGAAAGTTCAGTCTGATCTCAGTCTCAATCTGTCGAAAATACCTTTAATTTCCTTTCATTTGGGCAAGTTTTTGACATTGATTGTCGCTGAGATCATGAGACGAGATTGCGACTAGATTTTGAACGTTTTTAATTACGGGATTTGGTCTTCTGACCTGCCAAAACCTCTTTAAGGCGGAGGTTCCCGAAAACGGTCAAAAAGTTGGTTTTTTAAAGCAGTGTATCTCTTAAACCGTAAATACTTTTGACCAAAGAAAAAAATATGATATTTTCAAGTCTATCTTTAATACAGTGATGGAACAGAAATCATAAATAAATATACATTAATGCATCAAAATAATGTTCAAATACACCTCTTAATTTTCTTTAAAAGCAGTTTATCCCTTCATTAACAATTTTAATTACAATTAAAAATATACCATTAAATGTCTAATGCCAAACTGCATTCAGTGATGGATTATTTATTATTAAATAGTTTTTGTAAATAGATAATTTCTTCATTTTGCAATAAATTACCACCGTTGTGTCATCGCGCTTCTCTTTCTTTTCTATGCAGTCCGACAGTGACCGCGCTTTAGGTTATGTAGTCGCCTTAAGTTTTCAAAGATCTCTGAGGTAGTTTTCTTAGTGTAGAATTGCACTATGTGTTTTTAGATACTCAATCTTTGTGTATTTACCGGAGATTTCAAGAATGTGCATAAATAAAGACGGTTAATTAGTGTGGCATCGAGCAAGGCTACCATTTAAACACATCTATGAGGAAATTAATCAAGAAATACCTCGGCTTAAAGAATTTATTCCCATTAAGAACACAAATAGTTCACTTAACATAATAATATGAGATATATACATGAAATAAATCATGTATCGTCTCCGAGTGGCGACAAAAGGAAAACAGAAATATTTAAAAGTAGTTTTCTAAACATTTTAAATTCAACCAAAAGGTACACATGCCTATACACAAGCAAAGATCATAAAAATCGGTCCAGCCTTTCTTGAGTTCGGTGTAACCTACCCGACTGTTTTAGATTTGTTGTAGATTTGCAATATTAAAATAGATATACGTTCTCGATATTACATCGTCAATCGTCATTGAGTCAGCCATTTTCAAACCTAGACATCTAGTCACGTGATAGTAAAAGCTAGGTCTTTCTGTGTCACGGTCTGCGCGCATGTGTCATAAAAAACGTCTGCTGATGTCATCGTTTAGCATTCGCAGTGCTGACGGCTGCTTCATGACGTCATTTGCGAAAGAAGCGTCAGAGCAGGCGGAATAAAACAAATGAATGAGTGTTCAGTCTGTTCAAGGATTGAGGCAGATTTGGGATATTTTATGGAGCTAATGGCACCGATTTGTTTGCGTAACGACTTAACTAAGAGGTCTGCATAGCTATGAACATTGAACAACCATTCGGGACGCTTCTGTGTCGAATCGAACATCAACCAATGTTATCGAAGGAGTCCTCTAAACGCTGCTCATAAATCCGCAACCCGAAAATGTTGACAGTTTAAACCAAAAATCGACCCTATTTGCGGTTGGGGACTCCGGACTAAGCAAATAAGGTAACTGAAAATGTGTCCTTTTCAACTCATGAGGAAGTTTGAAAGTGGCATCGGTAACTGAAAAGTTGTGTGGAAATCGGTTGTCATGGTGTGGGCATGTGATGCGGAGGAATGAGGAAAATGTCGTGAGGAGAGTTTTGAGTATGAATGTCGATGGCTATAAGCGTAGGGGAAGACCAAAAAAACGATGGATGGAATGTGTGAATGATGATATGATTAGAAAGGGGGTGACTACCGAGATGACGTCTAATAGAGAAGTATGGAAGAAAAACATATGTTGCGCCGACCCCAAATAAATTGGGATAAGGGCAGGAGAATGATGAAGCCTGTCGATAGGGATAGGTTCCGTCAAAACTGGAAGGAGGACGCGCGGGCTCGCGAAAGATGGAAGGAGTAAGCCCAGGAGTCGGACAGTGTAGGCTAGCAGCATAAGCCTGTGGAATGGTTTTGAATAGCTTTGTTAGTATACATTTCTAGAGCGAGAAAGACGAAACAATATTGTTTACAGGTGTAAAAATAATGCACACGACGTGTAAAACTTCAACCGGTCGTTTCTTTTAGAATGTCATCGTGAAAAGTTAAGAAAACTGATGCTAGGGAGTGACACTAATGACAGCTCACTTTAGGTTCATTTCACTGAAGTTACCACGGTGAGTTTTTTACAGAATAGCACTTCAGTGGGCGATAAATTTGAGATGCATACGAAAATTGGAGTGCAATTTCATAATTTAACAATCCTACAGTTTTATTTTTGTTGACCAAAATCTTGGTTATCATGACGCCATCCATTTTTGTGTAGGAATTGTCGCAACGGCACCGTGTGGGTGGTTATTTGGGACAGCACAATTGGAACCACAAACATTGAATTGACGCTCTCGTATCGATATAAATTGGGAAACCCAAAGTACTCGATAGTAACTATTTAGTAATCTGTGACTCGATCGAAAGATTACATAGGTACTTTAACAAATTGTTGACAGAGGGGCGTTGTTCTTGTCAAAATTGGTCCAGCCGTTTCAGAGATTAGCCGGAACAAACAGACAGAATTTTTTAACCGAGGAAAAAAACGGAGGAGGTTCTCAAGTCGACGCGTACCTATATATTATTTTTTTTTATGTATGATCTTTTTTTTTAATGAACTTTTTACAGAGCAGTCGATTTTGATAATTCTTTTTTTTTCTACTATCACGTTTACGGCGCTGCACGCGAAATTTTTGTCATCGAATCTTTTACTCTCGTATAAAAATGACAAATGCGCCATAATAATATGGTGAAATTACTGACAACTGTTTTAATGACGTCACCGCCTGACCCGATTACGCAGAAGGCTACCCATCCTATTCTCGTCCGCGGTGACGGTCGCTTACCTTTAGCGAGAACTCCGTCAAGTTGTGATATTTTACAAATGTACCTATGTGCAATAGAAATCCAAATCGATCATTTCGATATGTATGATATTGGAGCATTGATAAGGATAAGATAAGCCAGAAATAACTAAGTTACGACAATTCGGTAATACAGTTACGTAATAAGTTTAAATTGCCGCCATTTTTCGTTGCGAATTTCGGGTTACCAGATGCAATTTTTGAATCTCCGGAAATTATAAGTATTTCGTGGCACGGTGGCACCTCCAAAGTTTTGAGTTTATTTTAAAAGTGGGATAAGGAGTACCTATACTTTTACTTATGTCATAATAATATAAAAGTAACAAAATGTACGAAAATAACATCAAAACAACAACCTGTTTTCATATTTAGAACTTTCATTCACAGCTGTTCTAAAGTTTCTTTCGTAACTTACTTTTATAACTTTCAAAACACGATTACAAACAAACTTTTTAAAACCATGTATTAAAAAAATACGAAAACAAGTCGGATAATTTCCCACACTTGTTGCTAATGATGTGCAATCTGGCAATTCTAGGCAATTAACATTTTAATTTACACAAATGGGTAGTGTACTCACAGATCTGTCTCGGTGACGTCACTTGCATCCAAATATACACCCTCTCCTTGATGATGCCACAAACCACCGCTTTTAACACAGAAATACACCTTCCCACCATCTTTTTCAATATCAACAACAACGTTTTCAAATACTTTACTCACAAAAAACGATTCACATTTTTGGTCGGAAGCCGGCTCAGTAGTTAGCGACCACTCATCAACATTTTTCGCGTTCACATCAATATTTAACACACATTTGTTAACATCACACGTTTTAGTGTTTTGTTTTATTGAAAATATCCATGGCGGTGTCACGGCACACGTGGAAATTATTAAAAATAATAATAAAAATAATTCACTAGTCCGTAAGCGCACTGTGAGAGCCATATCAGCTTTGTGAATGAGTGAAGTGAACTGAACCGGGAGCGCCGCTCGCGACTCGCGCGTCGAGTAGGGATGGGACGCTTCGTTACAATCGCTTTTATACCGAACTCGATTCAGTGAAGGACGAATCGATAAGAAATGTTTTCAGATAAACTTTATCTGTATTTGTAGGCTACGACTTAGTTTTATAAGTTTTTTTTATTAGATCGCTTTGATAAGTGGCGCTATCAATCAATGTTGAAGATGGTTCTTATCCTATTTAGATTATATTTTGCTTGCTTTATTACTGTTTGTGTGCGTATTTCTAATAGTACTTGATTGGCTTATCAGAATTATCCAGTTTATATACAAATAGTTGGCATTAAGTAAACTTAAGTTAACATTTTATGACTTTATTGATAAATTACGTAATTTTGGCTTTCTTTTTGTTCCACATTTCTTTTTAACGCAATAAAACCTGAACATAAAACTAAATCTAAAAAAATGTTTAATTAAAATATATATTAAATTGAATAGAAAGCTCCTATGAGTATATAAATATCGATTTTTAAGACCTCAATATTGTCAATAATGGGGCACAATTACATTTTCTATATCTAACGAGGGGATAAAGAACGATTCCGATTTTGTATTCGATTCGTAGAGTTGTTCCCATCACTAACAAATTAATATCAAAGTTCCTCCAAGGTAAATAAAACATGATAATTAATAATTATCTAATAGGCAATAAAGCTGAGAATATAGTAATAATAATTAATATTCCTTATCTATTTAATTGTAGGTTGTAGGTATATTTACAGACTCATTGAATCATGTTTAGAAATTAATTACCTACATTAATTTGAGGCGGTACCCCGACCAACACCGCGAATTTTCTTCGTTATTCAGAGGCTAACTCAATAATTATGAGAAATAAACTACATCTGAAAGCACATTGTTCGATATCCTATCATCACATTGCACGTTATTATTTGTTTTTAACCGACCGACTTCAAAAAAGGAGGTTCTGTATTCGACAAGTATGTATGTATGTATGTCCGCGATTTTCTCAAAAACTAATGAACCAATTTTGATAATTCTTTCACTAATGTGATCTACATACTTTTTATATGTTACAAATACATTTAAGGGGGAAGTGCCAGGGTAGCCCGCGAAATTCAATTTTTCTTACGTTTTTTGCAATTTTCAGGTCAGTCTCAGGTTGTATCTTGATCCAAATTTGATTCGCGACTATAACAAGTACGTATTTACAGAATTATAATCATTAAAATCATTAATACATCTTTCTAAGTTAGATTTCTACCATAAGAACAAGTCTCGTATGGAAATGTGATTATGGTAGAAATCTAACTTAAAGAGATATATTAATGATTCTAATGACTATAATTCTGTAAATACATATCTATTATAGTCGCGAATCATATTTTGATCAAGATACAACCTGACACTGACCTGCAAATTGCAAAAAACGTAAGAAAATTTGAATTTCGCGGTCTACCACTGCGCATTCACCTTAAAATCTCCTTTTAAAAAAGTAACTAAAATTATTGGTTGCATTCATCTTTTGCTAAATTTGACGTTCTATTAATTTGAGGATTTCAACAATGGATAGATAATTTAAAAATCTAAATAATCCACGTTTTAATTTTTTAAAAAAGATCGCTTTTCTTTTTTTTATTAAAATAATTCCAAAAATTGTGCGAGTTCTATGATAACGGGGCGTGCGCAGGGTGCGGGCGGCAGTACGCTGCATCCTTTTCGTACGAGGAACTCGAGGAAGTCGTGTCGCTCTCTGTCTCTGTCGTAAGGAGGGAACGAAAGCTCAAGGTTATTTGGTCGGGGTACCGCCTTAAATGCACCACAAGTCCACAACCCAATATAACAATAATGACGTAATCGTTCTGAGCAGAATCTTATATGTATGTAGGTAAATAGGTATTTAATGAAAGTTTTTAATAATCAAATGATAAATGGTTTTATGTAGGAAAGAAGGCTGCCAGACTCAAATGGGATTGGGCACATCAGCTGCATGCAGGATGAGAGCTGGGCAAAAGTCTTCACACGATGGGTGCCTGAAGATGGACAGCGCCGTCGTTGCTGACTCAGAAAGAGATGGCGGGATGAGCTGGACTCCTTCTTAAAGGATTGGCCCACAATCGCAGTAGACCGGGGAAAGTGGAATGAGGGAAGGGAGGCCTTTGCCCTGCAGTGAGACAACACAGGCTTATAATAAAATAAATAACAAACTGATGGGAATTAGAATCACGATCCATTATAGTGACGCACATAACTGAGTTTATGATAAATGATTTTATTTCTGTAAGTAGGTTTGCACAAACACTTTTACACGTCAATCATATTTTAAAAACTAGATGAGGTCGGCGTTTCCTATCTGACTACTCTGAGAAGAAAGGCCGAAACAAACTCAAGAGGTCACAGTCTCTTTTAAAGTCCAGACATAATCTTGGTCAGGTTATATGAAGACCATGTAGATCGATGACCGAGAGGAAAGAACCACACAGATTGAGTGGACCTGTCCAGTCAGTGCACGCATTTGTCAGAAATCGTGCAGCTCAACTCAAAACTTAAGGAGCTCAACGATTCGACGAACAATACCAAAGAAAGGACATTTGGGTAGGCCACATAAATTACTCAAACTGCCAGAGTTTAATGTAAATACCAAATAATAACATAAATTCACAGCTAGGGATACAGATTAAAAGTTTTGTGCTCAACCCACAGCGCCCGATTAGATAACAAACACAAACGTTGGCATTCATCTCGCATATGCTTCATTTTTTACGTCCAGTCGCGGCAAACAGGAAAGGGTGACACATGCTGATATTTTCGTGCCTACTCTAGATATGCAGCTTTTTTCAAATGTCTGAAGTTCATTCGTAGGACACAGTGCCAAGTTATGGAAACAGAAATAGGATGGGCGCCGGCTAGTTTATTTGAGTTATTCCGGTCTGATCCCTTATTTTCTGGGGGTGCATCTTCAGCTCAGCGAAGCAGGCTCGATTATTTTTGAAATTCAGTTATGATGTAGTGGATATGTTACGCTATTGTTTGGCCATACAAGCATAGCCGTCTTTACCCGGGGGTGCAATAAGTGCGTGGCACCCGGGCGCAGGGTGTCAATCGCCTTATACCTACACATACCATGCGTAATCAAACCTCGAAATTGTAATGAATAAAAATCTATTTACAATTAACTATGACTCAAGATAAATTGAATGGCTATTGGCTATAGTATGCAGGTAAGTACCTAATTTTATTGTAGAGTAAGTTTCTTTTTATTAGCCTATAGGTACTGTTCCACTGCTGGGCAAAGAGTAAGTATTAAATAAATGAATAAACACGAAAATTGGGGTTCAGCAGGTTGATTTTCGCACCCCGGCGCCCAATATGGCCAACAACAAATCTCTTATGGAAAAGTGCTTAATGGTACAAATCTAACTTAGAAAGATGTACCTAGGTATTAATGATTATAATTCTATAAATACGTACCTGTTATAGTCGTAAGAAACTTTGTTCCAAAATTGCTTCGTAGTTAAACGTTTACACAAATACCTAAATCAGATTACAGATAACGCTTATCAATTATAATAATTGATTGTCCACAATCAATAAATCAGTACATAGTGTTATGAAATAATAAACTAATCTTTGTGATAAGGTTTCAAATACCCTACTTGCGTAAGTAGACATTTTACTAGCTTTTCCATGCGGAGTCTCTGCCACATCACGTCTCATCATTCTTTGCATAATCAGCACTGTTCCCACTGCTGGGACACACGCCTCCTATCGATGAGAGGGAGTGGGCCGTAATCCACCACGCGGGCCCAGTGCGGGACAGTAGATGTCACATGTCTTCGAATTTTTATTTATTCCGGTCTGATCGCCTGAGCCCCCCTACACCCCCCCCCCCCCTCCTCGATCCCCTGCTAGTTCGTCTTCTGTTTTAAACTTTGTCTCATCTAAATCGGTTCAGTGGTTTAAGCGTGAAGAGGTAACAGACAAACAGACAGACACACTTTCGCATTTATAATATTAGTATGGATGGTGGGCTAGTAATGTTGCCCGTTGGTTCCGAGAGCAGTGGCGATGAAATAATTTACACAAAGCCTGTCTGGCTTCGAATCCGAACCAACGACGTACAACTCGAAAGTCGCGGCGATCAGCGGAACACGTCACCCCTTTCTAGCCAAATCATTTATTCACCTCTTTGTTAAAATGTCGGCATCGCGAGCGAGAGGTCATGGACTTGAGTTCGAATTGTAACCTCATATTTATGTTGGTAATAGTAGTGTCTGTCCACGGAGTTGCCCGTTTTTGTCCATAGGTACCTACCTACTTTGCAATGGGCAGCTAACTTCATGTTTCTGACTGACCGACCCCTTTTTTTTTGTTTTTTTGGATGGGAAATCATCTAATGACTCCTCCTGCTCTGGGTGGAGCGGAAGGGAGTGTCAGACTCTTACTGACTAAAACCCACCCGTGTTCCTTCCTTAGCCCTTTATGTTCCGGGGCAGCGGTAACCCTTTCGGACGATCCCGCTACACTCGGCAGGCCCCTTCCTTAATGCTGACATCTCTTTGAGGCGCGCGTGGAACACATACGCGTCGTCCGGCACGGGCCTGGTCCTGATCGGACGGAGAGCTACCCATTACTCTCCGTCCGCAGGCCCTCGCCTATGGTGGCCGGGAGTCGTCACGCGGCTCCCGATGCCCGTAGCGTCTCCCGCGGCGGCTGAGACGTGAGGCTCTCTCCCTGAGCCGTCCCGCCTGACCGACCCCTTGACAATCTAAAAGTGTCTGTAAATGCTTTGAGTTTGAGTAGTCACGTCAGCCAACAAAATTGCTAACAATTTTAAAACGAAAAACAATCTCCAAGCGGACAGAATTAAATTTTTAAACATAAATAACCACATTCTGATAATTCAATATCCGATAGATTTGAAATTCTGAAGCTACTATCTTCAGATATCACACGGGTGTTGACTGTTGGCGTTAACCGAAGTGTACAAAACGAGTCAATAAAGTAGGTATTATCCTTATCTCTTTCAAGGTTTTTCCTTAAAGCAACCGAATTGATGTTTTATTCACGTAGATAAATTAGAAATAGAGGGATAGGTAAGTTACGTGTTGTCTGCACTGCAAGAGGTTGGAAAAGGTTTCAATTTTGATTTTTGCGTCGGAACGAAGACACCAAAACTTCGCTAACGCTAAAGAATGTGTAGCGGGATCGTCCGAAAGGGTTACCGCTACCCCGGAACATAAAGGGCTAAGGAAGGAACACGGGTGGGTTTTAGTCAGTAAGAGTCTGACACTCCCTTCCGCTCCACCCAGAGCGAGAGGAGTCATTAGATGATTTCCTAACAAAAAAAAAACGCGAAAGAATGTAGTTCATCATCAGGTATATTCTCGATAGCATGCCCAGACCTTTGATTATATTATATAATCAAAGGCCCAGACGAATGCAAGCTGTCATTTTAGCAAGAGGGGTCATTTGTTATTAAACTTTTGATTACTTACTTTATGTTAATAAAAAAATATTTTTTTACTTAACGCAAGTAAAAGTTCGAAATAGGGCCTACTTACCTACTTCAGCAGTTTTTGTTTTATTATAAAAAATCACGAACATTTAAGAGATAAAAATAAAAAACGACACAAAAAAATCATGGCGGGATACGACGACAGTGACCGAATGAATGAATGGAATTTTAAATACTTACCGGATTTTTAAAGTAGATAATGAATGGACATCACTATTGAATCCAGTTGCAAACAATTAATTGTTTCGATAAATCACTATCAATATACCCGCGTAGGTACAGTACAGATATACCTAAACTGATTCATGTACCTTTTTTTTGTGGATGGGAAATCATCAAATGACCCCTCCCGCTCTGGGTGGAGCGGAAGGGAGAGTCAGACTCTTACTGACTAAAAGCCACCCGTGTTCCTTCCTTAGCCCTTTATGTTCCGGGGCAGCGGTAACCCTTTCGGACAATCCGGCTACCCCGGCAGGCTTCAGCCCTAACGGGCCCCTCCCTTTATGCTGACATCTCTTTGAGGCGCGCGTGGAACACATACGCGCCGTCCGGCACGGGCCTGGTCCTGATCGGACGGAGAGCTACCCATTACTCTCCGTCCGCAGGCCCGCGCCTACGGTGGCCGGGAGTCGTCACGCGGCTCCCGACGCCCGGAGGGAGCGTCTCCCGCGGCGGCTGGGACGTGAGGCTCTCTGACTCAGCCATCCCGCCACCTCTTTATTCATGTACCCTTATATGATAATTATCACCGTGATGACAATTTATTGGAACGTTGCGGTAGGAGTCATCATAAGCCTATAGCAGTCCACTGCTGGACATAGGCCTCTCCTATTGCACGCCATTCAACTCGATTTTCGGCAACTCTCATCCAGCTGCTACCAGCCATCCTGCGAAGATCGTCGCTCCACCTATCCTGAGGGCGTCCCATGTTACGTTTACCGATTCGCGGTCTCCACTCAAGAACACGTCTACCCCAGCGGTTATCGGTTCTACGGCTAATACAGCCGGCCCATTGTCACTTCAGCTTGCTTATTCTGTGAGCTATGTCGACAACTTTGGTTCTCTGCCGGATCACATCGTTGCGGATTCGATCCCTCAGACTCCAAGAGGCGGTAAGAGTAAACTAAGAGAAATCGTTATGCCCCCCGATGCGACTTTTTATAACATATAAATATAATAGTGAGATATATGTCTTTCATTGACTTGAATGAGCCCTGGCGGCTGATAGTATGTCTGAGATGTCTCGCTGACGGTGGCGTGTGTGTTGGATCATTTAGCTTCCTTCAAAATGGTTGAGCTGAATGGTTCTGATCTATGCGTCATGTTCGTGAACGGGCGCCGTCAGTTGAGGCTGGTCATCACTTAGCTGCCTCGTCTTATTTTTAATTATTTTATTTTGGAGTGTTAGTTACTATTTGCTGTACTTTGGACGCTTTTAACGACACGACTTCTTGACAATTCAAAAGTGCCTGTAAATGGTTTAATTGAAATAAATGCTTTGAGTTTGAGATAGTTTTCGAGCGTGGAGATAGTTTTCATGGTTTCCGAGGGTGCTGAAGCCGATAGTGTACTTTTATATATAGGCTAATTTTTATCCCGATATTCCCACGGGATCGACACTTACTTATGCGGGTGAAACGGCGGGGCGCAGTTAGTAAATAATAAAAGAAAAATTCATAAAAAACACTTTTATAATTCAGTAAATACATTTATGTAGGTAGATTAATACATATTAGGGGATGTTAGCCAAATAGTCCTTGACATGCGCAGGTTCCAGCCGGCGGAACCCGCTGGCGTCGCAGATGCCGACCTCTATGTTGTCTGCGGTCATCTGACCTTCGAAGCCTTCCTTCAATGTTAAGATCGCTGTGTGGACGGCATCGTCTAGTTCTAGCTCTTCCGTATATCTGGGGATTGGCAAAAAAGAGGTTTTAGTTAGTACATTTTAGCAAGGGGAGTACAGGCGCCAGCACATCAAGCTACCCGAAACTTTAAAATTTTCCCATTTTCCCGATCAACATTGAACCTTATGCTTTAGCGATAAAGTTGAAAATCTATTAAAGAAATATTTTGACAGATTGTAGTAGCTTGATGTGCTGGCGTCTGTACAAAAAAATATAGTTGTCTATGAACCATATAATTAAGAAAAATCTACAATATCTAAGAACCAAAATAATAAAAATCGATATCTACATAAATTAGGTTCCATTATAGAATAGAATACTCTTTATTATGTACACCATATAAATTACAGACATAAATATACAAACTTAACAATGGATGACACAATGGGCGGTCTTATCGCTAAGGTGAATGCGCAGTTGTAGCCCACGAAATTCAATTTTTCTTACGTTTTTGTGCAATTTGCAGGTCAGTGTCAGGTTGTATCTTGATCAAAATATGATTCGCGACTATAATAGATATGTATTTACAGAATTATAGTCATTAGAATCATTAATATATCTCTTTAACTTAGATTTCTACCATAATCACATTTCCATACGAGACTTGTTCTTATGGTAGAAATCTAAATTAGAAAGATGTATTGTATTAATGATTCTAAAGATTATAATTCTGTAAATACGTACCTGTTATAGTCGCGAATCAAATTTTGATCAAGATACAACCTGAGACTGACATATCATCTTTATTTCAATGAAAATTAAGTTGATTTCAGAGTGACTAGTACTATTGAAAAAGTCATAAAATTTTTTGAAGTTGTAACGTAAACTGAACTTTATAGTGTAGGATTTAAAGTTACTTTTCAATAAACTCATATTTTTGCCAAATAAATCGTGATAATAAATCGTAGGTAGTCTGTGGTGTACCATTAACATAATACAATACATACATACAAGGTATATTATACACAAAAACAAAAAAAAAAAACAAAAAGATCTGTGAAAACGTATACATATCTAAATTTCTTACTTTTTGCAACGGATGCTTTTATGAATTAACATTCAAAACAGACTTTTCTCACAAGGTTTTCAAAACTCTGCCTTGCGGAAAGATATGCAACGCGAAAATAAAGACGATGATGACGCGAGGACGGTATACGAATTTGAAAGCTGTTATATACCTAGTAAATAAAGTTCACAATCGCTTAGAACATGCTTGAGAGCGCGGACTCCATGACATAGCAGACCTGTTTTTTGTATTATTAGTGAAAAATGATCATTTTAGCCATTTTTTTATTTATTTATTGGAATTGTAAGTAACTGTACAGTTGGTTAGCTTATTATAAAATAAGTAAATAGTTTTTGCGATAAATATATGCGCCCCAGCTAACCAACATTCCTGAAAGCCTATCAAATCTAGTGTGTGTCAAATCTAATCTACAAGGTGATTGGAAGTCGCTATGGATTTATAATAGTTTTCATGTGTGCCGCCAATTAAAAAAAAACGAGTGTGCTTATGACCACACGACTGAAGTGAAACTTCAGTATTGCGTATTTGGCTATGAGAGGAAGAGAGAAAGAATGGTGCGCGCGCACTGCTGTCTTGCTTACATCCCCCACTCAACTCCCGTTCGCCTCGCCCGATCACACTTTTCGTAACGCTTACGTCACGCGTTCGCCAGCTTACTCCCCAAGTCAAGCGTGCGTAAAGAAGTGTCACTTAAAAAAAAAAAAAACAAATGGGGCCACAGTAGGTATGCTACAGATCTTAAAGCCCTTTGCCCAGTAATTACAAAGAAATCAGTGTATATGTCACGGCTAACAGCCGAAGTGCGGCTACACCTAGTTTTAGTCGGGTACAACTAGGTGCAGCCGGCCACATGCGGTTCGTTTGTACTTCGGGTGACATCGGTTGCATGGTTGCGGCCAGTCGATAGGCGACGTAGGATGCAAAAACGAGCGAAACACAGAAATAGGAGCCCCGCTGAGCGGGGCTCCATCTACATTCCGGCTAAAACTATATGTAGCCGCACTTCGGCTATTAGCCGTAACATAAATATACATGAAGAAAAACATGCCAAATGCATAACCTCATCCCTTCCACGCACAACGGACCAAATGGGAGTCTGAGTACGGAAAAGGGAGCCCCATCATCATCAACCTCATCCCTTTTTTGAAGTCGTTTAAAAATGATTTGTTAGCAGATAATAGGTCATGTTTTAAAAAACCGCAGTTTTAAGGTTTGCATACATACCTCTTTTCCAAGAAAGTCTTTCCGTTATTATAATTCTTGCCCATAGCGGTGGCCTTCCACGCAAAGTAGGCGCCCGACGGGTCGCACTGGAAGAGGTAAGGTCTGTCGGATTCCCAGCCGCAGATCAGCAGAGAGACACCGAAGGGACGGACACCTCTGTGGAGAATAAATAGTGTTGATTTTAGTCATAATTTCAGCCGAAAGACGTCAGGTACAGACATATCGCCACTTCGACGGATTTTGTGCTACTCGCATTCAGCGGATTCCTGCGGCTTTCTCGAGGTCATCGGTCCATTTTACGGGAGGCCTTCCAACGCTACATCTTCCGGTACGCGGTCGCCACTCAAGAACCTATCGGGCCCCATGGACCATCCGTTCTGCAAACGATGTCCCCTGCCTACTGCCACTTAAGTTTGGCAATGTTGGTTACCTTGGTTCTCCTACAGACCTCTTCATTTCTGATTCTATCACATAGGGAAACTCCAAGCATAGCCCTCTCTATTGTGCTCTTTAGATGACTTTCAGCTTTTTTAGATAAAAATACTATAACAGAGTATCTTCACTGGCTTAGATAACTCTACAGGAGGCCTACCACAAACTCTTAACGCAATCCATTTTAGGACCTAAACTGAACTGTTTTTCTAATTCGTATCATAACGTCAGTGTAACAATTCAGTTTAGGCCGCGCCATCTGCTGACAGCGATTGTCCCAAACTGAGTCGCAAGTTTTGGTTTCTGTGGTGTTTGACAGATAGTTGACAGTTGATAGTTGACTGACAGTTGATTATCATAACATGTGAGGGTACCCCACAGGACAGTTTTTGAAGCGATAGAGCCTTTGGACAATGTCATCATGGCCGCCAAGTAAGCACATAACAGTGGCGACGAGAAAACGTGAAATATCGTGAAAAACCAGTGAAAACTTTGTGAAAACTGTATAAAAACAATGGCTGATATAAGATTTGAGAGTTTCGATATTAAAAGTGGGGATTGGGAATCATATAAAGAACGATTTGGTTATTTCATATTAGCACATGGCATATCAGAACCCAATAAGCAAAAAGCGGTATTTTTTGCGTCTTGTGGTAGTGATCTGTATAACTTAGTCAAATCATTAGTGTTTCCGGAGTCAGTGAGCCAGAGTACGTTAGGTGAAATAGATATAAAACTGAATAACCATTTTAGTCCGCGACCAAATGAGATAGTAGAATCATTTAAATTCCACAATAGGAATCAGGGTAAAAATGAATCAATTCAAGAGTACATTGCAGCGCTTCGAAAAATGTGTAGATTTTGCAACTTTGTAGATTTAGAAAGAACTTTGAGAGATAGACTAGTATGTGGCGTAAATAATGCCAAACTACAAGAGAATTTACTGAAGAAGGCTAACCTAACTTATGCAACATCTGTGGAGTTGGCATTGCAAGCGGAAAGATGTGTTGAAGACCTAAAGATCCTGAAAGTACCGGCCATTGAGGAATCATCAATCACCTGTCCGGTAAGTGCAAGCAGGGACAGTGAGGTAGAACCAATGGAGGTAAACGCAGTGGACGAGAAGAAAAAGAAGCTATACTGCTACAGATGCGGAGGAACCCACTTGTATCACAAATGTAAGTTTGTTTCTGTTAAATGTAACACATGCAATAAAGTAGGCCATATTGCAAAAATGTGCAGGAAAAATAATAATGGAACTGGTGATATCAAAGAGATTCAAGAAAAAGAGGAAGAATTTATGAATGGAATATACTGTATTGGAGGTATACACCGTGAACCTGCTATATATACCGAACTTCAACTGAATAACAAATTAGTCAAGTTTGAGGTTGATTCAGGCTGTTCGTATACAATGATGTCAAGGGAACAAGCAGAATCAATCTGGCCAAATGGATTGGATTTACAGGAATGCGGGCTTAACTTGCACACCTGGACTAATGCTAAAGTGCAGGTGCATGGCAGGACCAGAGTTTTTATTGAATATAAAAACTTTAAAGGTTACCTGCAAATAATAATTGGACAGGGGCGAGGTAATCTCCTTGGTAGGAATTGGTTCAAGCCTCTAGGGATATCAGTTGAAGGTATAAATAACATCAATTCTCTAGATAGTGAACAGGATGAATCTCTGTTAAAAATACTTAAAAAATATGAAGAATTGTTTGATGGACTTGGCGAATACAAAGGCCCCGAAGTTGTGATCAATTGCAAGAAGGATATACAGCCGAAATTTATGAGAAGCAGGTCAGTACCATTTGCGATAAGAGACAGAGTGTGTGAAGAAATAGATAGGTTGGTTAACGTGGGAGTAATGGAGCCAATAGCTTATTCAAATTGGGCCACACCAGTGGTTCCAGTTTTAAAAAAAGATGGTAGTATTCGACTATGTGGAGACTACCGGTTGACTGTAAATTCAGCAACTGACACGGATACATACCCTCAACCAACAATAAACGAGTGTCTGTCTGAAGTAGCAGGTGGCGTAATTTACACCAAACTGGATTTAAAAGAGGCTTATACACAACTGAAGGTATCGGATGAAACAGGTATGCTCCTGACGATTAATACAATAAAGGGATTATATAAGATGAAGAGATTACCATATGGTTTGAAGGCTTGCCCAGGTATATTTCAACGGGTCATGTCAACAACATTGGCAGGTATTAAAGGAGTGACTGTATTGCTAGATGACATTTTAATAAGTGGAAATATAATACAGCATAACACAAGGCTGGAAAAGGTACTGGAGTGTTTAAAAGATGTAGGACTCAGGCTGAACAGAAAGAAGTGTGAGTTTGCAACAAATAAAGTAGAATTCCTTGGTTATGTGGTGGATCAAGAGGGTATTCATCCTAGTGAAAAAAAAATCAAATTGATTATGAATGCGAGGAGCCCTAGAAATGTTAAAGAGCTACAAGCTTTTTTGGGATTGTTGAATTTTTATGACAGGTTTATGAAAGACAAAGCTACATTGTTGGAACCACTACATAGGCTGTTAGATAAAGATGCCGTATGGAAGTGGGGCAAACTAGAGGCAGAAACATTCCAGAAGGCTAAAGCTACACTATCTAGTAAAGATACGCTAACACATTTTGATAATAACAGGAAGGTAACATTGACATGTGATGCTTCAGAATATGGGGTAGGAGCCGTGCTGTCTCATGTTATGGATGATGGATCAGAAAAACCTGTTGCTATGGGATCCAGAACTTTGTCTAAGTCGGAACGTAATTATGCACAGATCGATAAAGAAGCGGCGGCGATTATATTCGGTTTAGAAAAATTCAATCAGTATGTATATGGAAGACATGTAGTAATATATACTGATCATAAGCCGTTGCTTGGGATTTTAAGCCCAAATAAAGCAATACCTAAAGTGCTGTCTCCAAGAATGATGCGATGGGCTTTGAAGCTGAACTCGCATGATTATGAATTACAATATAAACGTGGCACTTGTATTGGTAATGCTGATGCTCTCAGTAGGTAGCCAATGGACACGACGGAAGATTGGAAGTCAGAGACTGACGATATTGAAGATATTTTATTACTCTCGGAGACACCAAGCGCCATTCAGTATTCAGCAAAAGATATTGCAGAACAAACGGGGCGAGATGACATTTTATCTAAAGTGAAATTCTGGATATTGCATGGATGGCCTGATACCGTAAACAATAGCAATATGAAATTATATTGGCTCAAAAGAAAGGAGCTATCTGTTACAAATGACTGCATAATATGGGGTACTCGAGTGGTTATACCGCCACTGATGCGGGAACACATGTTACAGGCTTTACATGAGACTCACGATGGCATAGTAATATCAAAATCAATTGCTCGAAGCTATTTTTGGTGGCCAGGACTGGATCATGAGATTGAAGCGTTAGTGGCAAATTGTGATAGCTGTCAGGTACATAAAAATATGCCTGCAAGCACTGGACATTCTTGGATCACCCCTTCTAACCCATGGCAACGTTTGCATATTGATTTTGCTGGTCCAGTTGACAATAGAATATATCTAATTGTGGTGGATCCACACTCAAAATGGCCAGAAGTAAAGATAGTTAAATCAACATCAAGTGAATGTGCAATTAAGGCTTTAAGAGATATTTTTGCCCAGCAAGGATTGCCACAAGTATTAGTATCGGATAATGGAACGGCATTCACATCTGAACAATTCAAGAATTTTATGAAATGCAACGGAATTGAACATATATTGACTCCACCATACACACCATCGTCAAATGGCCAAGCTGAAAGATTTGTTCAAACAGTAAAAAAGAAATTACATAGCTTGGCTGGAACTGACATGGATATTAAATTACCACGTCTTTTGTTCGGTTTGAGAGTAGCGCCAAGCTCGGTCACTGGAAAATCTCCTGCAGAATTGTTGAATAAACGTCGTTTTAGAACACGATTCGATATCATACATCCATTCTCCACAAAACATGTTGCTGAAAGACAAATTGAAAGTAACATAGAAGTACCCGTGAGAGGATTTAGATTGAAGGACAAGGTGTGGCTGCGTAACTATTCAAGAGGGGAGAAGTGGGTGAAAGGAGAAGTCTTCAGAATCAGAGGACCTGTGCGGTTTTTGGTAAAGATCAATGATGGACCAATCGTTACACGACACATAAACCAACTACGACGACGTGATTCTGATGAAGATTCCGGTCCTAGTAACGAAATGCGTGATATACTCGGCATACCAACAGATGCAGTGGTAACGTGTGAAGGAGGCATGTTACAAAATAATTAAATAATAAGAGTGATTTAGATATTAGGATAGTTAGGTTAGTTAGTTATAAACTTATAAATAATATTATAGTAATGTGAGTGAAGTGCATAAAGACTATGGGGGAAGGCATGTGGTGTTTGACAGATAGTTGACAGTTGATAGTTGACTGACAGTTGATTATCATAACATGTGAGGGTACCCCACAGGACAGTTTTTGAAGCGATAGAGCCTTTGGACAATGTCATCATGGCCGCCAAGTAAGCACATAACAGTTTCATTCATACTTGTTTGGTACCATGACGTCCATTAAGCAGCTCAAGCAATGCAGTTTAGGAACCTAAACTGAAATGTCTTGTTTTTGAATTGTTTTTAATTAGATCATGGTAGGCCACCAGGACATAAATTCTATTACCAGTTTGTTCTCTTAACTTACCCAGACTGCGTATACTCCTGCATCACAGTAGCCACTCGCTGCACCAACTGGGCAGTGGGTATCGGCTCATGGTACATCAGGAAGTACTGCTGGGCCATCTTACGTGCCTGGGTGACCAGGAGACGGTAGTCAGGGCCCATGCCGGAGTAGACCATGCCTGGAAGATAGAGATAAGGGATTACAATAATACTATGGCAGCAGATAAAAAAAAAAATTCAACATAACAGCTTTTTACTAAATGAGTATGAAAGTATACAATATGTAACATAATTAACGCAAGACCTCATACACCCCAATTAGAGTATTGAGTTAAAAGCATAATACAATGACCAAAACTTAAATTATTTAAAGCTAACTATTTTTATTAAAAAAATCGTGTTTATCCTAGCATTACTTTATGCATTTAAAATTGAGTCTTATTGCCTTGACATTAGATTTAATTTTCTTTGACTCAAACAGCAGTCAGTACGGCAAAATAATTAAAAAAAAAATACTTTTAGCATTATGCTGAATGATGGCCGTTTTGCATGGATGATCTTTGTCTGTGTCATGGTTACCGCAAATAAAACATATTTTCTTTCTTTTCTTCGTTTTCATTTTGAGTAATGAAATCTTTTGCCTAAGAAACTAGTATATTTATTTTCACAGCTAAGTAGTTGATAACTTACCAATATGGCCAGTGATCATCTCCACCTTGTTGACACTGTGCTCATCATACAGGATGCTCTTGTGCTTGTTCTCTGTGGCTATCACGACGCCATTGGACGCTGGGAATAAGCAGAGTTGTGAACTGTCATTACTGATCCATAATTAAGCAGGGAAAGATCATCTAGACTTGATTTTAATAAAGAAAGAGTCATCTGAGACATTCTAGGATGTAAGGCTAGTAATACTGAAATGCTGTTTAACCCTGCAAATGAATACGGGCCCAGCTAAGGTTGCCAGTCGCCAGTAAAGAAGGTTTTGCGAAGGAGTAAAATAGTTGGCAATATTATGCTTATTTTGTTAAGTCATGCATGATAAACAGGAAATAGGTTTAAGAATGTACCCTAAACCGAAGGTAATCAGCATTTAGCCAATAAGTTTACAGTCGTAACGAGAAATTATTATAACAGTGAATTGCATAAAATTACCGACGCTAATATAACCTCTAAAATAAACAAAACTTACCTTTGATTCCGACGGATGTACCGCCGGCGGCTACTGCAGCTAACGCATATTCAATTTGAACTAATTTCCCTGAAGGGCTGTGAAAAAATAAGAATTTTCATTGTAATTACACCAAACATACACTCGAATTTAGAAACACGAAAAATCTTCGAAATAATGACTAATGAACTACGAAAATTTGTCAAATAACTAGGCAAATGGTTGGTCGTGGTGAATTTAAGGTTTTAAATACACAAAAACACATAAATAAATAGGTTTTTTTACCTAAAAGTGGTGAGAGAGAAACTGTAACGTTCCGACGCCATGATTACAAAGCGATTTGTCAAAATTTCGCGCTGTCATGTTGTCAGCAATGGCCAAACGTCAAAGCTTCGTTTTGTTGCTCCGTTGCTCCTGTAGCGTTTCTGACAAATAATTTTCTGCATTCATCATCATATTCACAGCTACCTATTTACCTATTGTTAGGTCAGGTCTTACCAAGGAGCTTCGTATTACCCAGTAACTGGGTTGTAGAGTCGCGCAATGTAAAAAACTGGTATTCAGCTGCATCCGGTTAGACTGTTAGCCAACAAAAGGCTTGGCAGATGAACATTCACAGCTAGGTTAAAAGGTCTATAGATCACAGCTCAACTTCACTCACTGCTTACCATTGCTTAGGATAGCCTAATTTTCTGCATTACCAAACTTTTTTAAATACTTATTTGCCTTGTGTTCAATGCTGCAACTCTTCAAATTATTGAGCGAATCCGAAGACCTGAACATCCGATTGGCTGACCGACTAACCAATTAGAAGAAAGGGAATTCGCTCAATATTTTGATTGATTGACGTTCCTGAAAATAGTGAAAATATTTACTCCAGCTTTGCTGTGCTATTTATAAGTTTAATGATTTAGAATATCGTTAAACAGCAGTAACGTGATGGTATTCGAAGTTCCTCCAGTGCACAGGCCTGTATCGCCAGTTTCCGATATGTCTGAAGGCACGTTAGAGAGAAATCGGGTGGAAAAAGCGCTTATAGTTATAAAAAGGCCTCCGAATTCCCTCAAAAACTCTGGAAGCAAGAATTACTGTGATAAGAATGGCAACGATGTTAAGAAGTGTGTTGTTCAATGTAAATACACGGGGACGAGGAGCTTCGCGTTCTGGCTGTTCGTTTTTCTGGTTGTTGTGTTCGGGTTTGCGAATCTTGTGCTTTCAGCCTTTATGATGTTTGTGCTGAAGTTGGGCAAAGGTAAATTTTGTTTTGGAATACCTCTGCATGCAAACTCCTTTCCACTCAAAATTAGAAACTAAAATACATCACGCCTCTTATATTCCACAAAGGGGTAGACAGAGTTGTAAGTCCCATGCATGAGGACCCTATTGCTATTAACTGGCAAAATCCGACTCCAGGCTGCGACTAAGGAATTTCTGGTGGAAAAACCCAGTAGCACCTGGCATGACCTGAAAATCAAAGCCACATTCAGCAATCAGCCTTTGCAAATAGTTGACAAAAAATTTAATTTTTTAAATAATTTTTTACTAGCCTACCCAGTATCTGCACTCCTGGGCAAAGGCCTCCAATTTTACGAAATCTATACGCTTGTCCCACCATCTACATGGTCTGCCGTGACCTCACTGTCTCAGAGCACCAGTTCTGTGCTATTTGGGCCAACTGCCCATGTCCATATCCTGCCCAGTCCCATTTAAGTTGGGCAGCCGTTTGAGCCACATCAGCTGCATAATCTTATCTTACAATGATATTGACGACACACACAATACTATTTTAACTTTTTTTTATTACCTTCATACCTTAACGTACTGCTGCAGGGCAAAGGCCGCTGTACTCTCTTTCCACCTCTCACTGTCCACAGCTGCTCTAGTATCAGCTTATTTAGTGGCAATTATACTGATTAATAAAAACAATAAAACAAGGCCATCAAATTAAATTAACAAATCATTTAAAATGTACGATCACTACTTTCTCATACCTTGACATTGGCAAAATCATCGAACTTTACCGATGGAGCCAGAACCTCAAAAAAAATAGAATATAATTAAAATTTTTAAACTAACTTTGCAGGAATGGAAAGCATGGAATTCCTGCCGGACCACAATGCCGTCAAGTTCTTTGGAGACACGGACTTTGAGCACCTGTATAAGAAGGATGGACTGATTGAGAGCTTCCGAGACACTCCCATGAGCATCTCCAGTGAGAATGGATCCGTTCTGTTCAATTTACAGACTAAGTACGTGAACAAATGTGATTTCATACTTAGGCTGAGGCTACAGTAGGCAGCGATTTGCGATGCGACTGGAAGAGCGAAACGAGATAAACATGGTATGGCTACATTATAAGCGAAAATCCGGCGTATATTCGGCGATGACGTGGCTACAGTACACATGCTATCAAATCATCCATCGCGGTTTACTATACGCATAATGTAGCCACACGCATATTTAGTAGCACTATTGAACTAGTCGTGCAAGTGAGAAATTTTCTAATAAATTCGCTTCAATTTCGCTGATATGTTGATGTAGCCGATGCTGTGATTACAGTAATGTGGTTCCTATCGAACAAAGAAACCAAAGATCGCTAGTAATATTTGATGTACGGTGTAGCCATATATGTGAGCATTCATTTATTTGTTTTAATCGCTCATGTGTCGCAGGTCGCGTCGCGGCCTAATGTAGCTTCAGCCTTACACCTGGTTTTCGAAAGCCTATAAATAGCCATATTTCATGTCATGTCAAGTATAATACGCGCCATGATAGATGAGACTTGACAAGCTCAGTAGTTGGGAGTTTGCGCAGGTAAGACGTGTATAAAATAGTTACCCATACATAATGTGTATATCTATTCAGGGACTTATCGATGACATTTAGAAAAAAATTCGAGAGTGGTGGCCAAGTGGTAACGGCCGCGACTTAGGAGTTGTAAGTCGTAGGTTCGAACCCAGACAGGCGCATTACTTTGTGTAAATTATTTCATCACCACTGATCTCAAAACGGTGAAGGAAAACATCGTAAGGAAACCGGCATGTCCTAGAACCAAAAATGCGAAGACATATGCCAACCCGCACTGGGCCCGCGTGGTGGATTACGGCCCACTCCCTCTCACCGAGAGGAGGCCTGTGTCCCAGCAGTGGGAACATTATAGGCTGATTATGATTATAATATTTATTACAAAATAATAATGTTTAAGATAAAAGTCAAGTCTCATCTTTCGTGGCGCGTACTATAATATTGCTATTTATTTCTATCAATCTATCACATTTAGCTGCCAGTGCTGTTTAGTCGGTACGTTGTATACAGGGTTATTGGAAAAACACCAACAACCTCTTAAGAGGTCATTGTACTCATCATTATGAACAGCTTTTATTATGGGACCAAACCAGAAATCGCGAAAAAAAAGTCAGCTGTTTCCTACATTTATGTTTGTCTAACTCGTCAAAATGTAGGGTACAGCCGATTTTTTTTCGCGATTTCAGTTTTGGTCCCATAGTAAAAGTTGGTCATAATGATGAGTACAATGACCTCTTAAGAGGTTTTTAGTGTTTTTCCAATAACCCTGTATATGCTAGTCGCGCGGTAAATTCCGCTTGCGAGATGCAGGATTTTCCGGGACGTCAGTGTGATGCATAGTTCGCGTGTGGCGTTGTAGATGTCGCCACACCACTAAGAATGTCCTCGTAAACATCAAAATAACACTGGCAAGCCTGTAGATTAATTCAACCAGTACTATCAATGCAGTCCTTAACCTTTTAAGCGCTTGGCTAAATATTCATTGCCGTGCCCCTAGCGCCCGGCTACAAATCGATAAAATAATACCTACAATAAATAAGGAGGAGAAATCGTTGTATTGATTAAAAAATAGTCAAAAAGTTTTTTTCTCTATTTAATAATGGTATTAGTTGTACCACGCAGTTAATAGGACAAAAATAAAACGAAAAAATCATGCATGTCTCTGTCGCATAAATACAATACAACACGAGCGGTAGGGGCACGGAAATATGTGTCGCATAAATGCGACACAAGCGGTTAATAGGTTAAAAGTTGTTGTTTCTCCTCTTCTAGACCATCTCGCCACGAAAACAAGCTTACAGTGAACACATCAGGAGTGTTTGTTCGAGGAGTGAATGCACTGGAGCTGACAGACCCTGAATCCGGAGAAGTGGTGTTCAGTACGGCTGCTACTGACATGAATATACCTGATGGTGTTAATAATTTGCATGCTAAGGTTGGTATTACTTATCAGTATCAAAACATCACACCTATTTGCAAAGATTATAAAAAATTAACCTTACAAACTTTAAGAAATGCTTTACACCATCGAACTGAACAACTTTCACTATGGGGCCAACTCTGAAATCACGAAAAAAAAATCAGCTGTTTCATACAAACGTTCAATACCTACTTGACTAAAATGTATGAAACAGCTGATTTTTTTTTCGTGATTACAGAGTTAGCCCCATAGTGAAAGTTGTTCATTCGATGGTCTAAAGCACCTCTTAAAGTTTGTAAGGTTAATTTTGTAACAGCTTATATATTCAGTAATGGGGCAGTCTCCTCCTACATAGGATACAAACAAAGGTCGTTCTAATCGCATGCCGTTTTACTGGATCCTCGACTATTCTCATCTCGCTACTAGTCAATCTGCGAAGGTTTTCGATATGGAAAACGTGTTATGAAACTCAAATGGAGTTGGGCAGGACCTCGCAAGGCGCGGTGATGATAGGTGGTGTAGGTAAGGCATTAGACCGAGTGGCGTCGAGGACTGGAAGACTGAAGTGTCGGTCATCCGGCGGCGAGATTGAGGGTAGAAACTGGATGCACCGCATAATAATTTTTGGGATGCATGAAGAAGCCTCCTCGTGTAGCGCGGTTTGTTCCGACTCAACTGAACCGAGCGCTCAGCGCATCCTGGACGGTCACACCCAACACCTTATTTGACTGGCCAATTCTTCCCTTGCGGTGGTAGGGCTAACGCCCGCCTGGTTTGCGACCACCCTCCCACCGGAGTCTGGCGTCAAGCAGCCTGCTGTTTCGTCGATGCGTGCTTAAGCATATTCTGGGCGCGCTCGTTCCATCATAGACCTCATCTATCGCTTTCCATCAGGCGTGATCGAGGTCAAGAGCGGGCCCATTCAGCAATAAAAATAAAAATTATAAAGGCGAAAGTTTGTGAGTGTGTGTGTGTGTTTATATGTTTGTTACTTCTTCACGCTCAAACGGCTGAACCAATTTTGATAAAATTTTGTATGGAGGTAGCTGACATCCTGGATTAACATATAGGCTACTTTTTATCCCGATATTCCCACGGGTTCGACACTTATGCGGGTGAAACCGCGGGGCGCAGCTAGTACCTAATAAACCATAGTTTCACCTACTAAACTAGCTCTTCCTATCTTTTCAGCAAATCTCAGTAAAACGCATCACCTCCCCCGTCGACGAAGATCTAACCCTTCGGTCCGAGACCTCAGCACACCTCCGAGGCGCTGAAGGCACACATATGGAATCAAAAGCCCTATTCTGGAGCGCAGACCAAGACATTTACCTCAAATCCATCAACGGTTCCATAGTTCTAAGCGGTAAAGATGGAGTCTTCATTGATGTAAGGTATTTACCCATAGCCAGTACTGTGAATAAGACTGATAAGTATGGACAAGGGACGGGGCAGTTCAAGGTGTGCGTCTGTATGCCTCAAGGGAAATTGTTCAGGATTGCAGTGCCGACTGGGCAAAAAGTTACTTGTTCACATATTAATATGACTGGGGATTTGAATCCTTGTAATTAGATTAGGTAGCACTGCATTTTATTTTAAAATACAGTACTTGAGCGTAAATGTGACGTCATTAAGTCTTATTTAAAATGAATTCTAACTGTAGTACAGATGCCAGCACATCAAGTTACTACAATCTGTCAAATTTCTTTAATAGATTTTCAACTTTATCGCTAAAGAATAAGGTTCAAAGTTGATTGGGAAAATTTGACAGATTGGGGTAGCTTGATGTGCTGGCGTCTATACCTAACCTATTAGCCAAAGCTAGTAGGTACTATACAGTGTGTCAGGTTAAACGAGGGACATACTTTAAGGGAGTGTAGTACTCATGAAAATGAACAACTTTTACTAAGAGCCCAACACTGAAATCGACAAAATAAAACCAGCCGCTCTATACGTTCGCATAACTGGGCAAAATGTAGGGAACAGCTGTTTTTTTAACCGACTTCAAAAAAGGAGGTTCTGTATTCGACCCGTATGTATGTATGTATGTTTGTTTGTCCGCGATTTTCTCAAAAACTAATGAACCGATTTTGATAGTTCTTTCACTAATGTGATCTACATACTTTCAGGAAGGTTTTAGTATATAATACATTATATAATTATTCTTATGTACGATGTTATATGCATAAATGTACTGCATCTCCGGCATTTCTATGCGAATTTTGATGATTCTTCTAGTCGGTGTCTTCAATTCCTCAATGCACTAGTGTTATTTGAATTTGTGTGGAGTAGGTACAACTAAAAAGTGAAAAATAAAAACTTTTTTACAAAAAAAAACAACCGACTTCAAAAAAAAAACTACAAAGTGATAAATAACTTTAATTTCGGAAGTCGGTGTCAAAAAACGAAAATGCGGAACCAACGACACCGAGTTCCGAAATTAAAGTTATTTATCACTTTGTAGTTTTTTTTGAAGTCGGTTGTTTTTTTTTGTAAAAAAGTTTTTTTTTCATATTTTTGAGGCCGCCCCTTATTAGAAGTTGTTCATTCTCATGAGTACTAAACTCCCTTAAAGCATGTCCCTCGTTTAACCTGAGACCTGACACACTGTATAGTAACCTAGCTCCATCTCAGCTTATTACTTACAAAAACGTGTGCGGTCAGGGGACCCCCGTCAATAACGATTGTATACAGGGTCAATTTAAACTAGCTAGCTAAACTCCGAAAACGTGTTGGATGTCGATATCTAAACATGATACAACAAAAAAGAAATTAATTTGATCAGTTTTGTTGTGGGGTCATCGACAGCAGTCAGTGTAGTGTACTTGAAATATCAGTTGTTGAAGTGAAAACTTCTTAGGCGCGTTGGGCATTTTTCGAGACGGGAAAAAACCATTGAATTTGCGCCACTGTTACCGTAACCGACACTGCTTCGGATGTGTTCGGCTGTCGTCGGGATATACTCGGTTTTAATGTATATCCGATATGTCAAATTATTCTTGAAGTAATAACAACCATTGGTCGTTGATCCTCAAATAAAAAAACATGAAATATTTTGAGATTTTATTTCATCATGTTAAAATTAAATATAAGTACGCATCACGTCTGCAGAGTTTCACTAAGTAATTTAATTTGACCTTGTATAATAGAAAGAGACAGAGAGAGAGTTGCATGGAGGAGGCATAACGCTTTTCCCTTACGTGACTATTGCGACCAGTCAACTCCTACCGAAAGCCGCGTTATGGTACTTCGTTCCAAAAACTAGTCCAAGCCCAAACCTTCAACCCCAGGGGGTCAGTCGCCTCGAGGGTAGCCAGTACTCGTCAAGCTGGGCTAATTTGGCGTTCATTCAGATGTACCTCACCCGTATGGGGGGTAAACTGGTAATGTGAACAAGTAATATACAAACCTTCAACCCCTTTATTGTATTTTGAACTTTATTCCGAGTAGCATAAGCTCAAAATACAAAAACTGAGTTTAACTTGCCATTTTTGTATTAAGAACTTTACGTTAGTCGAAATAAAGTTCAAATATACAATAACTGCCTCGAAGGTTCGGATCCGATCCAAACGGATCTAGTATTAGGGATAGTTAGCGTCATTTTTGACGTATACGCGCTCGTCAAGTTGACGTTTAACAACCCGCGCTTAGAACGAAATTGTCACAGGTATGAGTGAGATGACGTACGAGTACTATATATCTTATTGTCGGGCACAGTAAATGTTTTGGTTTGTGCCCTGAAATCTGCTTATAGAATTTAGGTCTGAAAAATGTCAATATAATAACAAGTATAGGTAATAAGTAAATAAAGAGGGCCCTTCAAGTATTACGTAAGCGGATTTTTTTTGCAATTATTACACCCCCCCCCCCCCCCTCCCTCTCGTCAGCAAAAGTAAGCAAAGCTCTTACCCCTCCCTCCCAATGCTTACGTAAACATAGGTACAGACGCCAGCACATCAAGCTACCCCAATCTGTTAAATTTTCCCAATTGAATATGAACCTTATTCCTTTGTAGTAAAGTTGAAAATCTATCAAAGAAATTTGGCAGATTGGGGTAGCTTGATGCGCTGGCCTCTGGACATGCAATTTCAATGTGTTCTGGTTTCTTTATTGATTCATGAGCAGCAGTTTTAAGCGTTTCGTTTTCAAGCATAGACAAGTAGGGTTGCCATGTGTTCAAACTAAAATCGAATAAGCAAAGCAAACACCCCCCCCTCCCCCCGCCCTCCTGTAGTGCTTACGTAATACTTGAATGGCCCATAAATAGAAAATCGCCATATCAATGTTTTACCAAAGCATTTATACTCATTTATTGCAATTTTATTTAGTATGATTATCCATATTTAACAACAACAGAGGTATAATAGTACTGCATCCACATTTCGATAGTTATGTTGAGGCCTTTTTACTTATAAAAAAAAATTGGTTGCCTGTAAAGTCGGTTTACGGACGATAATTTTACGTGATAACGTCATATCGTGCCTCTGTATCGCTTGTTCCGCGCTCTCGCTTGCACGCTCGGCTCAGGCGGAACGTGACAATGAGTCGTGCTTTTTCGTGCGTGCAGCCGGCGTTCATCGATTTATAAGACGTTATCACGTCAAAAAACCTGAACTTAAGCCGTTATAATACAAAACGATTCGGCTTCCAGTCTAACCGGATGCAGCTGAATACCAGTGCAGACTATCTGACCTCCACAACCCAGTTACTGGGTACGTAATACGTAACCCCTTTGTAGACTGGTTGTCAGTCTTTCGGGCTTCCGAGTACCCGTAATGACTGTCAAAGATCCACGAATGATTGCTTTCCGAGGCACGGAGGGGTCTCGGTATGTAAAGATGGTCACCCATCCACGGACCAACCGCGGCAAGCGTAGCTTAACCTGATCCTCTGGTATTTTTACTTACAATTTATTATTAATATGGATAATCAAACTAATAGATTGGTAGGTAGTTAATGTATTGTATAATATTATCAGTCATGTTTAAAATGACCTAAGTATTAAACGATTTACAATTTATTGTATTTATGATCATTGTTATTTAATAATAATAATAAAGGAATCTAGTCAATATTTACGTGTTTTATTACTTGACGCCTGCATTCCTTAAAAGGGTTAAGCAGAGCTGTACCTACCTATAGTATTGTAGCGGTATCTACAACACCGCATGCGATCAACGCGTCATACTGACGTCACGTAAAATCCTGCATCTCGCAAGCAGAGTTTGCCGCGCAAATAGCATAAAGTACGACCGCGGCAGATTCGCCAAAGATGTAAACAACAATGGCCGCTCGAAATTGAATAAAATCGATAAACAAGTTTTTATTTTAAGTAATGTTAGTTTCCAACCTGCACTGGGCCTGCGTGGTGGATTATGGCCCACCCACTCCCTTTCATAGAGGCGGCCTGTGCCCCAGCAGTGTGATCATTCAATTCAATTTGAAAAAGGTGAGATGAAATGGCCCTGTGGAGCAGACGAGCCTGGAGTGGAGACCGCGTATCGACAAGCGTAGTGTGAGATGCCCCCCAGCTAGATGGACCAACGACCTTAAGAAGAATAATTATTCCTCGTAGATACACTTTTGGAAATCGTTCACTTGTGTTCCTGTCAGATACACGAAGGTGGGGACAGACTGGATGCGGAAGGCGGAGGACAGGGTGTTATGGCGCAGTACGGGAGAGGCCTATGTCCAGCAGTGGACTGCGATGGGCTGAGTTGATGAGATAAAATAAAACAAACCAAATCAGTATTCAGAATTTAATTCTTTTAAAACTAGATATACAAAATACTCACGCGACGTTTTTATTTTATTTTCACAAATACATTGAAACTACTTGATCCAGTATATCTTCACGACAACTCTTTAAAGGGGACAGACTGAAATCTGCGATCGAGACAAGAATAGGTGGTTTTTTTTTTTAACAGAGGTCTTAAAAAAAATATTACAAAAATCTTTAAATGCAATTTAAATACGCTTGAAATATAAAGATAGATTTCTATCAACATTTTCCTACCATTAACGGCAAGCATTGAACCCTTATAGCTTTGTAGTCCCTGTTAAAAAAAACTCAACGTGTACAGACGTCAGCACATCAAGCTACCCGAAACTGTCAAATTATCCCAATCAACTTTGAACCTTATGCTCTAGCGATAACGTTGAAAATCTATTACAGAAATTTGACAGATTGTAGTAACTTGATGTGCTGGCGTCTGTACCTTTCAAATATGTCTAAAATATATAATTACTAGCTGACCCGGCGAACTACGTACAGCCTTAGAATTTTTTTTTCGTGAATTTTTCCCATTTTTTAATAGGTACTCTGCTGTTCGGGGCGGAGACAAATCCAACAAATCAAAGATCATAAAAATCGGTCCAGCCGTTCTTGAGTTATAAATGGTGTAACTAACCCTATTTTGTTTTATTTATATAGATATGCGAGTGACGTCACTACTGACGTCTAGTACAGAATCTTGTCTAGTCTACCCCAATTAACTATGTCGTGAAAAATATACGAATTCATAAACAGACATACGGCCTGTTTCATAATCTCCGGATAACTTTATCCGGCAAATAAATGTTTATTTTGATTTATTTATTTGGTAGTAGTTCCTATCCGGAGACTGTGAAACAAGCCTTTAGAGGCGGTTTTCATTATTATTATTATCATCATATTTATCTGAAGTCAGTATCATATAGCTGTAAGATTGAAACCAGCCTTTCTTGCATCGGCACGACCTATATAACAATATTTCATACATAATCAGCCTATAATGTTCCCACTGCTGGGACACAGGCCTCCTCTCAGTGAGAGGGAGTGGGCCGCAATCCACCACGCGGGCCCAGTGCGGGTTGGCAGATGTCACATGTCTTCGAATTTTTGGTTCTAGGACATGCCGGTTTCCTCACGATGTTTTCCTTCACCGTTTTGAGAGGAGTGGTGATGAAATAATTTACACAAAGTAAAGCGCCTGTCTGGATTCGAACCTACGACCTACAACTCGTAAGTCGCGGCCGTTACCACTTGGCCACCACTGCTCTCTAAGAATAGTTCATGCCGTGGTAAAATATGACCAGGATGGCGGATTTCGGCGCGTGGCCAAAATCAGAACTAATGGCGCCATCTTTTTTTGATGTGAAACATCTATGGGTGCGCCTTTGAAGTAAAACCAACTCGTAAGTCGTGGCGGCAAACGGGGGAAAAATATATTTCTTTTTCTCCATATTTATTTATTGGTTTTCTTTAAATATAAATTTTATAAAAATCATCAATTTCTGTGGTTCACATTTACCGGGCGTCCCGTGACGGGCATGGCGACCTTTTTGTCATTCGAGCGCCAAGACATCCTTGATAACAGTGCACATTTAAGTATTTACTAGAAAAGGCTATTTATTATCCGTCATTTACGATAGGCCTAAGAAATCAACGCATAGTCTTGGCTTGTCTTGTGTTGTTGTCGTTACAGGTAGTCAGAAGCCCGAAAGCCTGCCAACCAGTTAAGGGGCGTCTTGTTACCCAGTAGCAGCTGGGTTGTGAATGTCAGATAGGCAGTCGCTCCATGTAAAATAATGGTATTCAGCTGCGTCTGATGAACGGGAAGCCGACCCCAACCTAGTTGGGAGAAGGCTAGACTGATGCTGATGATGAGATATACATGGCTTGTTGTTTAGCTATAAGTTCTAAGATTTACCGCTAGAGGCGCTGATGTCAATATTACAGCTATTTTCAGCAAGTTGAGTTTCAAAATTACAATACATTAAAGATAGGTAATAATCCTATCAACTGAAACCGTTTTTTTGTTAGGCAAAAAATGTAGGCAACACGATTTAAAGGATTTTTTTTTCGCTAGATTTTTCTCTAGCAGGTCGAGTTTCAGTCTAAGATATGAGCAGCCTGTGTTCAAAAGATATTCTGCGATTTTTATGGAAATACCATTATTTCTTAGGTTTTATTCTTCGTATCACTTGGCAAGAAAGTATTTCAACTGGCTTTGAAGATCCGTGGTATACCTAGCTATCTTTCTGCCATTTTGTTTTATTTTTCAAAATGGCGGCCGTGCAAGCAAACTATATCTGACATCTGATAGGTTCCATGCGTGGCCGCCATTTTGAAAAAAAAAAAAAAACAAAATGGCGGACAGGTCATGCCACACATGCCAGTCTCCATGTAAAAATCTTCAATCCCCTTTGTTCGCCAATTTCATTCCTTAGGTAATTTGGTAATTTCGAAAGACTCAGAACAATAGTTATTTCTAGTAAATGCAGTAGTCCCAAGCATTTAAAATCAGTATTCTGGCTTAGACATTTTAGTTCATACTAGCAGCGGCCCGCGGTTTCACCCGCATAAGTTTCCCGTGGGAATATCGGAATAAAAACTATCCTATGTCCTTTCCTGGGACTCAAACTATCTCTATACCAAATTTCATCTTAATCGGTTCAGCGGTTTAAGCGTGAAGAGGTAACAGACAGACACACTTTCGCATTTATAATATTAGTATGGATTCTAACCTTGGCGCCCTAAAATAGTAGTAATTCTTTCTGGTAAAATGGTTTTTCTTGTACTGACGTTCAATAATGGAAGCCTATGTCCAGCAGTGGACTTAAAAATCTGTTGCCCACAATTTCTCGCCCAACAAAACGGTTTAAATTCTAAAAAACTACTGTAGAAATTTTCGTATATATACAAAGAATATATTTATAGTATTTCACTCATTTTTTTGACCAAAAATATTTTTGACACAAATGTCATCATTATTACGCAATGTACTTAATTTATGGATATTAAATGACATGCGAAAATCATTTGAAAATAAATTACATTGAAATTGGTGAAAGTACAATCAGACTTACCAAGGGGTATCGTGTTACTCAGTAACTGGGTTGTGGAGGTCAGATAGGCAGTCGCTTCATGTAAAATACTGGTATTTAGCTACATTCGGTTAGACAGAAAGCCAAACCCAACATAGTTAGGAAAAGGCTAGGCTGATAATGATGAAAGAAAACATCGTGAGAAAAGTTGGTCTTACGTACAGACGCCAGCACATCAACCTACTACAATCTGTCAGATTTTTGTAATAGATTTTCAACTTTATCGCTAAAGCATAAGGTTCAATGTTGATTGGGAAAATTTGACAGTTAGGTGTAGGTTGATGTGCTGGCGTCTGTACCATCACGACTGTATTTTCCGCAGGGGTGGGTAGTTTCTTTAGTACACCAACATTTCGCCAGTTAGGTTAAAGTCCCATGTAATTGGGGGTGAGGCAGTTGTCCTACCGCCGACGATGAACGAGTAGCGAGTAGAACTAGCAACTGAAAACGAGTTGGCGAGCAGCGAGCAGTGAGTGTGTAGTTCCGATAGTTTTGTCGCTGGGCTATCAGCGAGCGTCCGAGTGCGACGGGCGATTACTCGCACCACTCGCTCGGGAGATATAAATAGCGGACGTGAGCTCTGACCGCCAAGCGAGCATCGCTGGGCGAGTATTATCTTTGACAGCTCTTGTCGCTCAGCGACAAACCAGTGGAGCGAGTCCTCGCCGGCAGTGTGAACAGTCAGCGACCAACTGTTAATATATGCATCTCTTTTGTTTACACGGAATGTATATCTATTGAACGTTAGTCACTTCCTCGCCGGCGGTGTGACAACCGCCTAAGCCTATTGCCATCAACCAGGTCCAAATCTGAGGTACTTACTAAGAATATACAAATGGAAGAACCCAAGGCCCGCTCATGAGTCGCACGAGCAACCACTAGAGTAGACCAACGAGCAGTCGGGTACAAAAAAAAAAAAACTTTTTAATATAAAATAATCATAAAGAAAAAAAAATCCGCATGTCAAAATCCTTCGTATAGTAATGTCATTATTTACCAAATGACACGTCTATCCACTATTGCTGTTAGGGTCAAAGAAAAAATTACTTCCATACATTTTGTATGACCTTTGTTCACCTCGGTATTCCGGAGCTTATTCTGGCATACACAAACATTAAGCCCGGAATAGGGTCAGAAAGACCTGTGGTCTATAACACCCGGGGTCAAAAAGGCCCGAGGTACAAAACACCCAGGGTTAAAATGACCCACTGTACAAAAGACCCGGGTCAAAATGACCTAGGGTACAAAAGACCCAGGGTCAAAATGACCCGAGGTGCAAAAGGCCCTTAGCTCGATAGACCTGCACCCTAATTGCGTAACATACTATCGTCGATCGGAATCTGAATCATTTTGAAGCAAATTGCTAATCCATTGCTTCATAAGTTCGAAAAATTTGTCTGCTCAACACGTAAATAACGCAATGAATGTTGTTGAACTGTCAAAATGAAACCGATTCCGATTGATAAAGTGTTACGCAATTGCCCCGCTGGTCCCGAACTGTGTGGTTATAGACTTCTAATCGTTATCATCGGCTATCATCATCAGTCGGTACACGACAAAGTCCGCAAAACGCACTGAGCACTGACTGTCACTCTCACACGGCGCCCGCGTTCGGCTCTGCACTCACTATCTGGTACGTTATAAGATACTCTGGGTAGGCCTGGAAAAGGAAACATTGATTTAAAGAAAAGAAAGAAAGAAAATACATATATAAAAGCACAGACTAATTCTGCCGTCATAAGGAAAAAGGGCATAACTAACATTTTTTTCCGAAATTGTACAAAAAATATTAGCAGATGGGCCTTTTTTTTCTGATTCCGAATATGTAATTATGTATAGAACTCAATTTCGGAAAAAAAAATTAGTTATGCCCTTTTTCCTTATGACGGCAGAATTATTATTCTGCCAAATAAAAAAAGTGTATTTTAGTTTATGGTTTTTGAAGTGAAAACTTCTTTAGGCGCGTTGGCCATTTTTTGAGATGGCAAAAAACCATTAAATTCGCGCCACTGTTGCCGTAAGCGACACCGCTTCGGATGTGTTCGGCTGTCCTCGGGATGTACATCATGGGGTACAGTTATGGACCACCATGGGCTATTGTGAAGGCTATCATGGACCACTGAAATAAATTAGTACGCACCTGTTCTCCTCTGTACACGACGTACTCCGGGAAGCACAGGCCTCCCTGCGAGGGTCTGCCGGCCACGGAGTGGTGGCCGGGGGGCGCGTGGGCCATCTTCATGGCACTCATTAGTTGGAAGGCGCGGCCTAGCGTTACTCGGCAGAGTAGCATTTGTCTAATACACAATAAAAAGTTTAGTTATATATTTAGGCGGTACCAAAACCATTTACAAAAAAAAATAGTAGATTGTTTGCCAAGGGAGCAAACAACTATTTTGAAGGCGAGAGTGTTTCTTTCAAAGTACGTCATTCGAGCTTAAAATAGTATTGCTCCCTAGGTTGACACTACTTTTTATCACCCTCTATGATCTCTTTGATGATTGGAACTTAATAACAATACATTCCAAATTCAAATCACTTTTAGTCCCTAGGGATTAAAGAGCTATTTTAGTCCCTGTTTGATTTATGTTAGTCCCTATTAGAAGATATAAAAAAAAAATCTTCGAAAAAGGATTTAAGAATCGGGACTTTTACAAAAGCCGGCTCATAGAACGCCCACTAGTTGCGCATTACTTTTCGATAACTTTGATTCTCATAACTTTTAAATATTATTTGAATACAGACCGATAAGCTATTTCGTAGTACTACAAGGGTGAGGTAAGAAACGCTATAGGCCGACCGCTTAACTGAGACGTTGCCTGAGGTAGCTGCGCGGTGCGGGAGGGGTGATAGTTGTCACAAGTTGACGAATCACTGCGCTCTCGCATCACGTCACCACACCTCATCATCATCTGAATCATTTTGAAGCAAATTGTTAAACCATTGCCTCATAAGTTAGAAAAAATGTATCTGCTCACCACGTAAATAACGCAATGAATGTTGTTGTACTGTCAAAATGAAACTGATTCCGATTGATAATGTGTTACGTAATTGCCCCTCTGGTTTTCTAATAAATATTTTTAATTACTTTTAAGGAATGACTAATTTAATCTCACCTGTGGCATAGATAGCAGCTCCTGTCTTTATGCGCCGGACATCCGGATCCGCCTCCAAATCCGTAAACGTACTGATTACTTTTAGACGAGTGTTCGGCGAAGTATATACCCGCTCCGAACATTCCTCCTGAAAATATTTGGGATTGTAAAAACATTTATATTGATAATTCAAATCAAATCAAAATATTTTATTTCACATAAACCGACATGGGCACTTATGAAACGTCAGAAGCCAGGTGCACGGTTCCAATTGGTCGTTTCCTATGGAGAAGAACCGGCAAGAAACTCCACGGTTACTCTTTTAAGAGGCGTATTACAAAAAAACGCGAAATTGGAAGTTTTCGACGTTGAAATTGTATGTTTTACGTTCGTTGTATGAAATAACAATTACTTGGTAAAAATAGTTCGTTTTCTCTAATACAATAACCTCAGAACCGATTTTAGATAAGTTATTTAATTATTTAGTAATAAGCTTTCTCCCGATGAATGTTTAGGCAAAAACTCACGGAGACATGATTTCGGAGCTCTAATTTGGAGATTCTACTGAATATCTACCATCAAAAAAAATATAATTAGCTTTCAAATATCCTATACTTCAATAATAATAGAATATATTTTCGTTATATGCCTTTTATGTAAAGAAAAAAAAATCTACGTAATTCAATTATCGACCGAAAAGGCTTCGAAACAAGCCCCGATATCTCCAAAGTCCTACATTATTTAGGCGTAAAATTTATACCAAAATAATCATCAACATTTGCTTAGAATATAGTATTATTTTTATTTTTTAAATCGCTACCATTATTTTTTAATTAAATAAATAAAAATACTATATATTTCACTGCGCCGGCCATCTGCGATTAGTATCGCGCGAGCGCTTGTCAAGGTTGGACCTATATCAGTTTATTTTCCGCGCGCCTTCTTTCCGATACTACTGTCGTGTGCGCCGATTGTCGCATCTAGACGCTGCCGCATTGCTTTTGTGTGCGTGTGAACTACGACCGTAGTTTTTGATCTTTGTAAGTATTTATTTTCGAACGGTATATTTAAATTAGTATAAAGTTCACACTTTATTAGTATACCAGATAGTCAACTTATTAAAGTTATTTTGATTGCAGCTGATTTGAGTTTTCTTACCAGTCGAAATGGGGAAAAATAAATACAAATATAATTGCGTTGCAAAACACAATAAAAAAAAGGAAATAAAAATAAATAAAAGAGGGTAAACGGAGCCGGTCAAAACCCAGCAAGGTTTTGAAAAGGCAGGATCCAGAGAAGGACACGTGTGACAAGGATGGTTTCATCAAAGTGGAGAAGAAGAAGAAGAAGCATCCTTGTCGGAACCAGTGCGGCACCGCGCTGGCAGGACCCAACATGCTGCTGCGTCCAGCAATCCCGACGACGCAGCTGTACGTGTCCAGACTGCACCACTTCACGAAGGTTGAGGAGATCGTGGAGTACATGCATGTGAAGACCAACTGGACTTGGTTGCAACCATACTACTATATACAATTTATACAACTATGCTATCAACCGTAGATATTATAATCGATTACTGCATAACAATTAAAATATTTGTGAACATATTTCAACAGTAAAGTTCATAAATAATGAAAAATATAACAAAATAAATTCATAATAAAATTGAAATAACACGTAAAAAATTTTCCGCCCACTAAACTCCATCCTAAAAAAACTTCAGTTACTGAAGATCAAGATCGTTTAGTCGCCATATTAACAGTATCATAGTCATAGTGCGAGCGAGAAGCATGAACGAAAGTATCGCTCGCGTAGTTTGCCGCGCTCGGTGCGTAAAATACCTAAATTTGCAAAACGCCGAAATGTGAAAGGGCTCTTAAAAGATAATATGATTTTACAATGTTTTCAAATTACAGTAGATATGGGAGGACAGCGTAGGCCTGTCAACAAGTACCAGGTACTTGATAAAATAAAAAATTGTCTACAGATCTAAAGTCTACAAGGCTTAAAAAGTCCTCACATTTACAAAATACTACCAATTGGAACCGTGCACTTAGCTTCTGACGTTTCATAAGTGCCCATATCGGTTTATGTGAAATAAAAATATTTTGATTTTGATTGATTGTGTGTCAATAAATTATGAAAGAAAGTGTAGAAACCTCACCAATATAAGCATGCCTCTCATCGAAGCCCTTCTGCACGATGGCGTTGATGAAGGGACTGCCGTGGAACAGCATTCTCTCGTTGTGCGCGCCCGCCTCCTCGCACACCTCGCGCCGCCGGTGCTGGTAGCGCTCCCACAGCCGACCGTTCACCAGCTTCTGGATCTGATGGTGAAGGAAAAGAAGGCTTTATTAGTTACTAGCTTCTTCCCGCGACTTCGTCCGCGTGTTCACACCCTTTTTTTTTGTGGGTGGGAAATCATCAAATGAGGTCCCGCTCTGGGTGGAGCGGAAGGGAGTGTCAGACTCTTACTGACTAAAACCTACCCGTGTTCCTTCCTTAGCCCTTTATGTTCCGGGGCAGCGGTAACCCTTTCGGACAATCCCGCTACACTCGTTTGGATGATATTATGATTACTATGACACTGGTTGTTTTAATGTTGGCAATAAGCTAACTGTTTCAGAAACTTTTATAGAGGATTATAACATGGGTGTAGATAAATAGTAGATTGTATAACTATTGCATAAAAGAAGCCATTTCTGTAAAATAGCTCGTTTATGTCCGAGTTATACACTCTGCTTTCACTTCGATTGCGAGAAAATGAAACAGGCATAAAGTATATAACAGTACATAATTAATCAAAAATGTTGCAAAGCATAGCTAATTCACGCCAAGAAACTTTTTTAAAGGTTTTTTTTTTTAATTTTCAACATGTGTCATTCGACTTGGGTACTTCATACTGCCAAGTCATAAAAACGTTTCTTTGCGTTTTTAAATAATAAATGACAACTATGTTAACTGACGATAGAAAACACGGAAGTGGTATAAATTAAAGAAAATGAAATAAATCACGACTTTAACCTGCGAAGTTTTATTGTGCGTGTGGCTGTTGCGCCTGATTATCTTAGAGCCTGTGCACACCCTACGTTTTTTAAACGCGCCGTCGACGCGCGTCGACGGCGCGCTTTTATACTACAGAGCAGTTTGTTGTCGTTTGTATCGATACAAACGCGCGTTAGCATCGCGTTTGTATCGATTCAAACGCGTATTTGAATTTATACAGGTGTGCACAGGTCTACAGGCTGCGTCTGACTTGCGTGCGTATCGCGTCTGTATCGCTACAAACGCGCATCAACGGCGCGTTTAAAAAACGTGGTGTGCACAGGCCCTTAGTCTTAGAAAAAAAATCGATTTTATGTCGTCTAAGCACAACATAAAGACGAACTTTTAGAGCCTGAGAAGTGAAAAATGATGTTGTTACTTACCCTAACAACATTATAGTGTGTGAACATGCCGCCCGCATGTTCTCTGTGCGCTCGCACTGAAGCTTGCATCTCTCTCTCGACTATCGTGTACTCGCTCTCTGCGCATTCTCCTTCCGTCGGCATGGTCACTTCTATCAGTGTTGTGCCGCCGTACCATTCTGTAATGGAGTAAAGGATTTGGAACATTGTTGAGAGATGTGTTTTTCTGGCCATTTGGTCAGATACCAAAGGGGACACAATCTTATGGTAATTTCATTAAAATTCACCAAATAGTCACATGGAAAAATAGGCCTAATAAAGGTTTCGTCAAATGGCTCTAAATTGATGGTCACATATTTATTTCAACTGGGTAAGTTTGGTGGTCACTACACTGGTCACGTCACGATGTCAAATTGGCTAATAATGGTAAAATTGGCTAAAATGTCACACGATAAAAGTTAGGCATATGGTCACTTGGACGAATTGTCTTCATAGACACACGATCAAATCACTGGTCTCATGGTCACTTTGGCCTTACGGTCAAAATGTCACATGTTGAAGTAAGTCAAATGGTCACTTTGGCGAATTGTCATAGTTGCAATCATTTATTTTTCAGAATATGGTACAGACGCCAGCACATCAAGTTACTAGAAACTGTCAAATTTCTTTAATAGATTTTCAACTTTATCGCTAAAGCATAAGGTTCAAAGTTGATTGGGAAAATTTAACAGTTTCGGGTAGCTTGATGTGCTGGCGTCTGTACATTATTATAGTTTTAAAATTAGTAAATTGTTGTCATCATAGACACTATCTAATTGGTCTTACGGTCAAAATTTCACACGGTGAACTAAGTCAAATGGTCACGTGATGAAAGTCACGTGGTCAATATGCCTATATCTTACCTGAAGCTGCCTGTAAACTATGTCTCGCTGCCTTCAACAGTCTGTGTCGGTGTCCGTACGCCGCCACGCCGACCGCGCGCAGGTCTTCGTGAGACATCTCAGACAGAATGTCCACGGTGATTTGTTCCCTTTCTAACACTTGTGTTAGCTGTTCTAGGCCGATGCTGCAGGAGGAAAAAAGAAGACGGGTAAGTTTTAAAAGCTCATGGACATGTGCATTCTTCCCGCCCTCACCTTTTCTTTTTTTTTTTTTGGTGCTCGGTGGACTTCCTCCATCGTGGGGGGGACAGAGGGGCATGCCGGACTCTTACCGGCTAAAACCACCGCGGTGTTCCACCTCTACCTATGGCGGGGGGTGCGGGATCCGCATAAGCATTCACCGCTCCTCGGAGTGCAAACATGGTCTCTTACGAAGCGTCAAAACTCCGCACTTGGGGTCTGCCAACGGGCTATGGAACGAAGTTTACTAGGTGTCGAACTCACAGACCGCATTAAGAACTCTATACTTCGTTCCAAAACACAAATAGCGGACACTGGCCGCACAGCTGCTGGACTAAAGTGGAACTGGGCTGGCGATATCTGTCGCATGTCGGAGCACCAATATGCAAAAGTCACCACTCAGTGGATCCCCAATGGCAGGAAACGACTGCGCGGCAGACTAGCATCCTGAATGTCGTGGCTGAGGACCCGAGAGCGCCTGTGCTGAGGCATCTCATGCGGAGTCATTGTCCGCATGAAACGCCTCGTAACTACACGACTCACTAACTTGTTCGATATTCTAAAATGTGTTACTAATCCTAGTGTATGATTTGTAGTATCTAAGTGTTCACTAACAAAAATGGTTCCTATGTTGTCCCAAATAAGACAATGTGTTATTATTTAAAAGGACGCGTCGTAATGTTGCCACTACATAAAGAGTATAACGATTATTGAGGATGATATTCTCGTGCCATGTACTGTATCTGTGTCTGTTTTCTGTTTAGTATAATATTATTCTATCATTATAAATTAAATTATTTTTCTTTAAGTACGCTACTACGTCACAGTGTTCTAATAATTGTGTGCTGCATCGGACGACGTCATCACGTCAGCGCCGGCTGTCGCTGAAAACCAGCGCTGGGGCTCTGTCTTGCATAGGGTCGCAGCATAATGCTGAGCGATAGCCGTTTTGCGTGGATGTGACGCATGTTTCCCTTACCTTCTTTTTCATTTTATTCGTGTGTTTATGCTTATTTTTGCGTCATGTTCACCGCAAATAAACGTTTTTTCTTTCTTTTCTTTCTTTCTTTATTTGTGGTATAAATAAGTAATATTACAAATTAGAGGATTACATCCAAGATAAGAATGCTTGGAAACATGCTGGTCCTGCTCCATAGGACAATCTAGAGTCTAGACAAAATCAAACTGGTCGCTAATTTAATTTATATATTTTAATTTTTTTTTATGACATTATTTTTACATTCTGTGACTCACACACTTGTTAAAATTATATGAAAATCATCTACTTTTACAATATTTGTAAATATGTGAGCGCCATGTATCTATCACATAATTGATTTACCGTCATTGCTTTATTTTTAATTCTTTTTACCTTTTGTAGGTAGACTAATTCTATTCTAGGTGCATCGTCTTCACATATAATTATATAATGAATATATACAAAACCTTGTAAAACATTTTAAAAGAGTAACGGTGGAGTTTCTTGCCCATTCTTCTCCATACGAAAACTACCTTTTGGAAGGAGCGACTAGAATCAATTTCGTTTTATTGTAATTTTTGACGTTCAAAAGTGCCTTTAGTGTGCCTATTTGAAATAAATGATTTGACTTTGACTTTGGTGCAAGTGTGCTTAAGACCTGTTAGGTGGGTAGCGGGATCGTCCGAAAGGGTTACCGCTGCCCCGGAACATAAAGGGCTAAGGAAGGAACACGGGTGGGTTTTAGTCAGTAAGAGTCTGACACTCCCTTCCGCTCCACCCAGAGCGGGAGGAGTCATTAGATGATTTCCCATCCAAAAAAAAAAAAAAAAAAAGACCTGTTAGGTTACTAAAACTGACCTGGATAGGAACGTTTGTAAAGATTCGGAGGTGGATAGAGCTGATGCAGGTCTACCCGCCGCGTCTTCGAGACTGCCGCGAGATCCTTCCGCCCAGTAGTTTGATGGTACAACCTGGTGAAGAAATGACAAGAAAATATTACTTAATGCTTAATTCTACACGGTTTCTGAGAGTGCGATTAAAGCTCATTTTTAAATAATCAAATAACTTATCTCAAAAATGAATATGGCAGATTGACATATTTATGTTTTATTCAAAAGCTGTCAAACCGCACTATTTATTTGTCAGACAAAAGTTATCTGACTATTGAAAAATCGGTCAAGTGCGAGTCAGACTCACGCACCGAGGGTTCCGTACAAATTTGTAGGTATGTATGTCAAATTTACGGTTTTCGGATTTTTCCTTTACTTGTGCTACATGATATTGCCTATAAATTTTGATTCCCTTGAGTGTCGAAATATACTTTTTTGCGGCATAAACGGCCGTATCTTTTTTTATGTTAACTTAGAAGTTTGGTTTTTTCACAGCTTCAAGGAACTGTACACCTGAGTATGTGGTTTTAATTTCAAGTCGATATTTCCACGCGTTCCCGAGATAAAGGGTCTTGACAGACACAGACGGACAACAAAGTGATCCTATAAGGGTTTCGTATTTTTCTTTTGAGGTACGGAACCCTAAAAATCAGCCTGAAGTCTTTGAAATCCAGCCACCGAGGTCATTTTCATGGGCCGTTGAAATGGACAATGGTAGGGCGTGGAGTTTCTTGCCCGTTCTTCTCCATTGGTCCCTACTATGCTTTGGAATTGGCAATGAAGTTCATCTTTCGGACTGACCGACCCCTAGACAATACGAAAGTCCCTGTAATTCGTTTATTTGAAATAAATGCATTGAGTATGAGTTTATCATGGGCCATCATAGATTAGGTACAGTCATGGACCATTAAAGTAGAGTATGATCCACAGTTACCGGCAAGGCGAGCGGCACGGTGTCCCCGCTCGGCATGAGCACCGGGTGGTGCGGCGGCGCCAGCGGCGGCGGCGGCGCGGGCGCGTCCCCCGCCGCCGACGTCATGGCGTCCTGCAGGAGGGAGCGCACGTCCTCCGCGCCCGACAGCTCCAGCGCCGTCTGGCCCTCCTGGTTCTTGAGGTACGGGTCGGCGCCGTGCGCGAGCTGAACATACAGAATTTTCAGTAAATAAAGAAAGAAAGAAAAAGTATTTATTGCGACTCGTATAGGATGATCACAAACTAAACACAGTAAAAAATAAAAATCCAAGTTATATAAAAAAAGAGTAATAAAAACAAAAATGAAACCGAACGTCCTATACGAGGCCAAAAGGCTCCTACCTCAGCATGATGCTGCAACATTTAAAAAATAAATGTGGCAGCGCTATAAGCAAGAAGCTTATAGGTAAAAATGGAGACAACACTCTTAATACCTAAGTGAAACCGACTGTGGGCTGCCGCTCTCTTTCTAAATACATACATATGACAAAGAAAGCACATATCACTGTCTCGTTCTTATGTGTGTATTTAGAAAGAGAGTGTCCGACCACAGTCGTCTTCAGATAGGTATTCAGAGTGTTGCCTCCACTTTTATCTATAAACTTCTTGGCTATAAGTTGCTATTGTTGTCAGAATTATGTCGGTCATGTGATGCATGGTCAACTGTCCTACTTTCAATGGGTCAGATAATTTTACAGTCACAATGAGATATTCAAATAGTAGATTGTTTGCCAAGGGAGCAAACAACTATTTTGAAGGATTCAGTCAGTCAGTATCTTTGTTGGACACGATGCCAGATGAGACAGCGTGCTTTTTGGCCATGACCACCAGTGAGTTCGAGCTCGCAACTAGTTTCACCTTAATGAATTGAGCAGGTCTATATGAGCAAAAATGTTCTCTTTAACAGATAGAATCTTCTTAAATTCATAACCATTGCTTCTAGAGGTTTCAACCAAGTTGGGTAGGTTAGATAGAAAGAAAAAGTATTTATTGCGACTCGTATAGGATGATCACAAACTAAACTAAACACAGTAAAAAATATAAATAAAAAATCCAAGTTATATAAAACAAAGTAATAAAAAGAAAAATGAAACAAAAAGTCCTATACGAGGCCAAAAGGCTCCTATCTCAGCATGATGTTGCAACATTTAAAAAATAAATGTCACAGCGCTGGTATTCTGATAGGGATATACTGTATACTATATACTCGCCAATCACATCAACACTCTCACTATCACAATCATTCACAATTCGCACAGTCATGCATACACCTCATACGCCTACACACATATCATTTCAATCAATACACTTGGATATTTCTACTTATTTCTGTTCTTTGTACTATTTTTAATTTAATCGAGGTTTTAGTTCTTTCAACTTTTCGATGTAAGTACCTGTTTTTGTTACCTCCTGGTCATTTCTACAAAAATTTTACCGAGGTGAGGGTCCTGGTGACCTGTAACACAGGTTTTATTCTTAAAACCTACTTCAGGCACCAGTCTCTCACAAAGGTGGAAAAAGGTTTGCAGTTTTATGTTTGCACTATTTTTAAGACCACTTATTGTGAAGAGAGAATAAATGATATATTATTATTATATATTAGATAGGTATATACTATTTAAAATGCAAACACTTAAATAAATTTTATTTTTCACTTGTATTGTTATTGATTTTGTTTACATAATTAGAGTAATATAAAAAAGAATCTATGAAAATTCATCGCCACATGCACCAAAATCTATCTTTAGTAAAGACTAGCTGTGCCCGCGACTTCGTCCGCGTGGAATAGTGACTTTTCGGGCAGCACATTTTAAATTACACATACCGTCGTTTGGGTAGCTAAAAATTTACTTTACAGTAATGTTTCTCTGTATTACCTTAACAAATGTTCGCCGTGATTCTTTAAATTGACATAACTTTTTTATTTATGAACCGATTGACATGAAATAAACACTAAATGTTAAGTGAAGCTTACTACAATATATTAGTGACAACCGCATCTAAATCGAGTAAGCCGTTTCTGATATTAGTGCACAAACACACAGACAAACAGACAAACAGAAAAAAAAAAAATTACACTTTCGGGTTCGGCATCGCTATAATAACAACCCCTGCTACTTTTTTTTTATATATTTCCATTGTACAGACACCACTTTTCTACAATTTTATTATATGTATAGATAATAGCAAAATGTTAAAGTGACAGCCACAGGATCACTCACCAACAACGCACACAGCTGCGTGCGTGCCTTGTGCGCGGCCTCGTGCAGCGGCGTGAAGCCCCAGCGGTCGGCCGCGTTGGGCGGCGTGCCGGCCCGCAGCAGCAGCGCCGCCAGCTCCACGTGGCCGTACGACGCCGCGTTGTGCAGCGGCACCAGCCCGCCCTTGTCGCGCGCCGACACCAGGGCGCCCGCTTCCAGGAGGGCTTCGGCTACTTCCAGGTTGTTGTAGCCGGCTGGACGGGAAACGAGGGTATGAGAATGGTGGCCATACGAAACACATCATCTGCCTGCCTTATCCCAACTATGTTGGGGTCTGATTCTAGTCTATCCACATGCAGCTGAATACCAGTATCTTACATGGAGCGACTGCCTATCCACTGACCTCTACAACCCAGTTACTGGGTATTACATATAAAATTGTACATTTTTAAGAGATAATAAATTACTATTATAAGTGTCGATCCCGTGGGAATATCGGGATAAAAACTATCCTATGTCCTTCACCGGGACTCAAACTATCTCTACACCAAATTTCATTGAAATCAGTTCAGCGATTTAAGCGTGAAGAGGTAACAGACAGACACACTTTCGCATTTATGATATTATAGTATGTATTGACAACTTACCAGCAAGATGCAAAGGCGTGGAGTTCCGTCCGTGAGAATCTCTGCAGTTCACATTCTGAGGAGTTATGAGTTTTCTGCAACAAACAAAAAGAAAACGATCGAGTCTAGCTTAGTCTATTATTTTTTGTCTTGCTTCATCATACCCGCCAAACTATTCTGTTCAAGGTGCATCCTGGACAGTCACACCCAACACCTTATTTGACTCCCCTTGCGGTGGTAGTGCTACCGCCCGCCTGGTTAGCGACCACCCTCCCACCGGAGTCCGGCGTCAAGCAGCCTGCTGTGTTTCTTCGTTGGTACTTAGGCATCTTCTGGGCACGCTCCACGCACCATCATAGACCTCATCAATCGCTTTCTAATAGACGTGATCGAGATCGAGAGCAGGCCATTCGGCAATAAAAAACCCGTCAAGGGCGAGTCGGACTCGCTCACCGAGTGTTCCGTACAAATTTGTTATGTAACTACAAATTTACGGTTTTTCCTTTACTTGTGCTACATGACATTGCTTCTTGCCAAATTCCATGATACTATGTCAACGGGAAGTACCCTATCAATTTTAATTCCTTTGAGAGTGTCGAAATATACGTTTTTTGCGGCATAAACGGTCGTATCTTTTTTTACGTTAACTTAGAAGTTTGATTTTTTCACAGCTTCAAGGGACTGTAGACCTGAGTATATGGTTTTAATTTCAACTCGATACCGCCACGCGTTACCGAGATAAAGGGTCTTGACAGACAGACAGACAGACGGACAACAAAATAATCCTATAAGGGTTCCGTTTTTTCCTATTGATGTACGGAACCCTAAAAATAAAATAAAAAATATGTCAGCTCACTTCAGCTGACATCAAGCAATGGACAGAATTGTCAACTTTTTATATGCTTGAGTACGAGGCTTTTGGCTATTTTGTATATGTATATTTTAGGTATTTTTTTTTTTGTATAATGCGTTTGTTTGTGCAGAATAAAAATTTTTTCTCTCTTTCTTTTCACCTAAGTTTCACAGAGAGATTTTTACAGAAAATATCGACTGATGTTTAAAAAGAGTATTACTGTTAAGTCTGAAATTGAACTCTACTGACAGACAAACATACCTGGCTCTGGCAAGGTCCCCACGTTTGGCAGCATCTAATAGCGCAGCATCTCCTCTTAGCGCGTCGGCAGTATCACTGTCACCTGCCCTCACTAACTGTAAGGGTGTTAGGCCATCGCGATTTCTGCGAGTTGGGTCGGCTCCGTGCTGCGAAACAACATTTGAATAATAAAATACTCTTTACACACACCATATAAATTAACTAGCTTCTGTCCGCGACTTCGTCCGCGTGAAATTTCACCCTCCCCCCCATTCACCCTCTTAGGGGTGGAATTTCGAAAAACCCTTTCTTAGTGCACCCCTAGACCTCATAAGGAACCTACATGCCAAGTTTGGAATCTCTAGACCCAGCGGTTTGGGCTGTGCGTTGATATGTCAGTCAGTCAGTTCTCCTTTTATATATATAGAAGAAAGAAAGAAATATATTTATTTAGCACAGACCAAAAGACACACAATACACCAGATACATACATCAGATAAAAACAAACCAGAAAAAAAAAGGTCAAATAAAAAGTGTAAAGTACGATCTAAAAAAAGAAAAAAAAAAATTAAAAAGATAATAAAAAATAAGCAGGAAAGTGTGCCTCGCGGCTGCAATTACTGACATAAATAAAGAAACTTTACAATGGGTGACACAATGGGCGGTCTTATCGCTAAGAGCGATCTTTTAAAGACAACCTTTGGATGGATTAAAAAGGGGAAGGACAGACAAATACTGTAGGTAGTCTGTGGTGTACCATTTACACAATACAATAAATACATACATATCGGCGCAAATACAACAGTTCACCCATTAGAACAACGAAAATAATTAAGTTTCCTAATCTGATTATTCTAAAATTAGTTCATAAATCATCAATTGATTACTTTGAGTTTATTATGATGTGAAATTAACGTTAAGTAGCATGTCATTATTGCTCTTATTGTAATTTCAATACTTAACCTAAAAACTTGTGAACACGTGCACATGCGACGATTCCTATAAATACGGCCGCACTGTCGGCGCTCGATCATTCGTGCTCGAGCCGTCGTACAGTACGGACCTCTCTGGGACGTCGTTACGCTGCCCGTTGAATATACGAAGCTTACCTACTACTCGTGAAGTTTTCTTTCGAAGACCCAAATATGAGTCATCATCAGGAAGCCAACAAACGCTGACACACTACGGAGGTCCTTCCTCCGTCATACATCATCTGCCTAGCCTTTTCCCAACTATGTTGGGGTCAGCTTCCAGTCTAACCGGATGCAGCTGAATACCAGTATTTTACATGAAGCGACTGCCTATCTGACCTCCACAACCCAGTTACTGGGTAATACGATACCCCTTGGTAAGACTGGTTGTCAGATTTTCGGGCTTCTCACGACCCGTAACGACTGTCAAAGATCCACGAATGACAGCCGGGACCAACGGCTTAACGTGCTTTCCGAGGCACGGAGGGGTCTTGGTATGTAAAGATGGTCACCCATCCACGGACCAACCGCGGCAAGCGTAGCTTAACCTGATCGATCGACCCGTGCGGCTGATATTACTTGAGCCACAAGCCCTACAATAAATACATACATAAAGTATATTATACTAATCTAAATAAATATAACAATAAAACATGAAATAGGAGCAAAGAAAATGTAATGATGATGTTTAAGGAGAGAGGAAGTGCTTTTTATCATAATTTTAAAAGTGGACAAAGATTGAGCACGCCTTACCGACGCGGGCAAGTCATTCCATAACCGTACCGCTTGGACAGTAAAAGATTTGTCATAGAAACTGGTGGAATGCACCGGCCATCTATAGTCTCAGGTTTAATAATAATGAAATATATAGGGTGACTGGTAATTAGTCACCGATACCTAAACACGTGATTGTACTCATGATAACAAACAACTTTTACTATGGGACCAAACCTGAAATCGCGAAAAAAAAAAATCAGCTGTTTCCTACATTTTGACGAGTTATACGAACATAAATGTAGGGAACAGCTGATTTTTTTTCGCGATTTCAAGTTTGGTCCCATAGTAAAAGTTGTTTGTTATCATGAGTACAATCACGTGTTTAAGTATCGGTCACTAATTACCAGTCACTCTATAATACATACATACATACATACGGGTCGAATACAGAACCTCCTTTTTTGAAGTCGATTAAAAATAAAAATGATTGAAAACTAGACTCAAATGAATATAAAGTATTCACCTTTAGCAATAACCGTACAATATCCGCTTTCCCTTTCGCCGCCGCCTCGTGTAGCGGCGTGAACCTCCACAAGTCAGCCGCGTTGACTCCCGCGCCCGCCGACACCAGCAGCTCTGTCAGCTCGTAGTGGCCGTACGAGCACGCGTTGTGGAGCGGGACTAGGCCACTACATAACAACAGAAATAAAATCATTATGAAAAACACTAGCTGCGCCCCGCGGTTTCACCCGCGTAAATGTCGATTTCGTGAGAATATCGGGATAAAAAAGTATCAAACTCAAAACTCAAAGCATTTATTTCAATTAAACCAATTACAGGCACTTTTGAATTGTCAAGGGGTCGGTCAGTCAGAAAAATGAAGCTAGTTGCCCATTCCAAAGCGTAGGTACCTATGGAGAAGAACGGGCAAGAAACTCCATGGATGGTATCTTATGTGTTATTCTGATGTGTAAGCTATATTACTGTGAAGTTTCATCGAAATCCGTTCAGTAGTTTTTGCGTGAAAGAGTAACAAACATCCAAACAAACTTTCGCATTTATAATATTAGTAGGAAGTAGGATTATTCATCCTGCGTTCGCGATTTATTTGCCAAAAATGTTAACAAATACGAATTAATGGAAAAATAACTTTAATTCCTACACGATAAAGTTCAGTTTACGCTACAACTTCAGACATTTTTTGGACTTTTCCAATAGTGCTAGTCACTCGGAAATCAACTTAACTGTCATTGAAATAAAGTTGATGTTTGTTTAACTTGAAATAGGGTCGGTGTGCAGCACGTACTTTTACTGTAGATATCCATACCAACTTTCACTAACTTCATCATAATTCTCCTACCCTTTTTTTTTTGGATGGGAAATCATCTAATGACTCCTCCCGCTCTGGGTGGAGCGGAAGGGAGTGTCAGACTCTTACTGACTAAAACCCACCCGTGTTCCTTCCTTAGCCCTTTATGTTCCGGGGCAGCGGTAACCCTTCTCCTGCCCTTATCCCAATTTATTTGTGGTCGCCGCAACATATCTTTTTCTTCCATACTTCTCTATTAGTCGTCATCTCGTTGCTCACCCCCTTTAGGACTGTGTGCTATAGGAGCTGTTCATTTATTATGTAAGACAACTTTGATCACTTTCTGACCCCCCCCCCCCCCCCCGCGTAAGAAGAAACAAGACTTGGATGGAACCCCCTCCCTCCTTTTTAATCTTTCGTAATATCAGTATCTCACGATTGGCGGAATATTGCAAAGGACAGGGACAAGTGGAAGAAACTGGAGGAGGCCTTCACCCGTGGGGGGGCCCATATCCCATAGAACATACTAACATAGATCATAAGTAAAACTACTAACAAAGAAACAATTATGTACATTCATTCATAACACTATTCTAAGGGTAATGGGAAATAAAGGCTTTTTATTTATTTATTTATTTTATAATATCAGTATCTACCAAAATTGCAAAAAAAAAGTTGCAAATAATCAAAAACTTATAATTTTTGTTTACTTTTGCGATCTAAAGTAAGAACGGTCTAGATCCCTCCCACCCCCATGTAAAAAAATAAGACTTGTTTGGACCCCCCTCAAATCGTCTATCGTCTTTCGTAATAAATGAAAAGACCCATACATGAACAAATTCCTGTATAAAACGCAGCCTGTGTGTTTAATACTCACCCTTTATCTTTTGCGTGGACGTCAGCGCCTCTTTGTAATAGTAACTGAGCTAGAGGCAGACGGTTGTACCTGAAAAAAAAAAAGAAAACATTAGATATTACTGACAAATATACTTTACTCAAACTCAAAGCATTTATTTCAATTAAACCATGTACAGGCACTTATGAATTGTCAAAATTAAATAGTCGGTCAGTTAGTCAGAAAGTTGAAGCTAGTTGCCCATTCCAAAACGTAGATCTCTATGGAGAAGAACGGGCAAAAAACTCCATGGACACTCTTTTAAATCAAGATATTACAAAATCCTAGGTACATTATTCTTGTTGCTTCTATATGTGAGAACAACGTAAAAAAAAAAAAAACACTTGATGAAACAATTCAAAATATAAGTTTAAAAATAAGCCTTGGCAGTTAAGAGATGACCAGTCTCAACCGACGGCGCCCGTTCACGAACATGACGCGTGGATCAGCATCATCCAGCTCAACCATTTTGTAGGGAACCGAATGATCCAACACACTTTAATTCTTTAATTCGAAGACGTGTGACATCTACCAACCCGCACTGGGCCCGCGTGGTGGATTACGGCCCACTCCCTCGCACTGAAGGGGGGCCTGTGTCCCAGCAGTGGGAATATTAAAGGCTGATTATGTATACTTTACGGGAACAGTGAGGGCGCAGTGGTAACGGCCGCGATTTACGAGTTGTAGGTCGTAGGTTCGAACCCAGACAGGCGCTTACTATGTGTAAATTATTTCATCACCACTGCTCTCAAAACGGTGAAGGAAAACATCGTGAGGAAACCGGCATGTCCTAGAACCGAACATCCGATGACCTGTGAAATACACCAACTCGCGCTAGGCCCGCGTGGGATATTATATGGAAGAGAGGAGGGTTGTGTTCGAGCAGGAGGAACATTATAGGCTGATTATGCATAAGCCGAGATTAAAGTAGACCCATCTACGTCACAAAATCACAATCATATCACTTGGTTTTAATAGGTTTTTATATTTTACTAGCTGTGTCCCGCGGTTTCACCCGCGTAAATGTCGATCCCTTGGGAATATCGAGATAAAAAGTAGCCTATATGTTAATCCAGGGTGTCGGCTACCTCCATACAAAATTTTATCAAATTTGGTGCAGCCGTTTGAGCGTGAAGAAGTAACAAACATATAAACACACACACACTCACAAACTTTCGTCTTTATAATATTAGTGTGATAGTGTGATTGATAGGTTCTTATTTTGTAAATGTGAGGACTTTGTAAGCCTTGTAGACTTTAGCTCTTTAGACCATTTTTTATTTTATCAAGTACCTGGTACTTGTTGACAGGCCTACGCTGTCCTCCCATACCTACTGTAATTTGAAAACATTGTAAAATCCAATTATTTTTTAAAAGAGTAACCATGGAGTTTCTTGACGGTTCTTCTCCATAGGAAACGACCAATTGGAATCGTGCACCTAGCTTCTGACGTTTCATAAGTGCCCATGTAGGTTTATGTGAATTAAAATATTTTGATTTTGAAAAAACGGACTTTAAAACGTTCGGTAACCCCGCATGGCTGTAGTATAGTAATGTACAGACGCCAGCTCATCAACCTACAACAATCTGTCAAATTTCTTTAATAGATTTTCAACTTTATCGCTAGAGCATAAGGTTCAAAGTTGATTGGGTAAATTTGACAGTTTCGGGTAGCTTGATGTCCTGGTGTCTGTACTAATTTGTCCCCTAGAAATGGGTTACGTGATTATCTTTAAAACTAGTTCTAATGGTACAAAACCTGGGGTAGCGGGATCGTCCGAAAGGGTTACCGCTGCCCCGGAACATAAAGGGCTAAGGAAGGAACACGGGTGGGTTTTAGTCAGTAAGAGTCTGACACTCCCTTCCGCTCCACCCAGAGCGGGAGGAGTCATTAGATGATTTCCCATCCATAAAAAAAATAAAAATGGTACAAAACCTACCCGGCAGCAAAATGCAGTGGCGTAGAATGTCGTCCATCGACATCTCTGCAGTTCACTAATCGCGGTCGCGCGTCTAGGATGCCGCGCGCGTTCTCGACGTCGCCCGTTCGTGCGGCTTCTAGGAGGCGGAGGGCTGCTGCGTTTGCGCAGGCGTCTGTTGGGTAACGAGAGAGAAAATATAAGTATTTATATCAAAACTGCATTTCGTTGTAGCTAACCGCTGCGTATGGCCAACATCAACCTTTATTGGCCCTTGTGACGGGCCACTGATGGCCATCATGGGCCACGTGGAGTGGGCTATCATGGGCCATCGTGTAGGACAACATGGGCCATCACAGGCCAATCATGGGCCAATTTGGAGGGTCATTTCGGGCCAGTGCCGGGCATCATGTAGCATGCCTGCAGGCCGCGCTGTTACCTGCGGGCTGCGGGTGCAGCGAGTCCAGCGCGGTGTCGGCGCCGCACGCGAGCAGCAGGCGGCAGGCGGCGGCCGCGTCGCGCCGCGCCGCCACCGACAGCGCGCTGGAGCCGCGCGCGTCGCATGCGTTCACTTTCGCTCCTGAGAACACAATAATACATTTTTCACTCCCCTTGATAGATAGATAAACCATTTATTTGGCGCATACAAAAAGACAGCACAACACACAAAAGTACAATGAACCTAACATAAAAGATAACCTAATATATATTTTTCGACGCTATATTTTAGTTTCTGTATAGTTTTAGTTAAGTTAGGATTTAATTTTGTTATTTTTAGTATTAAATATACATAGATATTATATTTTTTAACGAAAAAAAAAATATATATAAAAGAAGGTGCCGATATAAAAATAAAAAGAAAAAATAAACATACATAGGTATTGAAATAAAAGCGACACTATGATGGAAACCTTGCTCAAAAGAACCGTCATTGTAGCGTACCAGAGTGAGGAGAAAATAGCATATTTACCTCTAGGGGATTTTTTTGAAGTGAAAACTTCTTTAGACGCGTTGGGCATTTTTTGAGAAGGGAAAAACCATTGAACTCGCGACAGTGTTACTTTGCCCAGTAGTGGGAGCTGTCCCTATAAAGATAGGCAAAAAAAAAAGTACGCTGTACCGGTACAGCGTCATAATAATTGTTTGCTGCACCGGACGACGTCATTACGTCAGCGCCGGCTGTCGCTGAAAACCAGCGCTGGGACTCTTTCTTGCATACGGTCGCAGCATTATGCTGAGCGATAGCCGTTTTGCGTGGATGTGACGCATGTTTCCCCCACCATAATTTTTTTTTGTGTTAATGTTCTTTTTTGCGTCATGTTCAACGCAAATAAACGTATTTTCTTTCTTTCTTCTTTCCTTAACCTTTTCGCCGCCAACGTACACAAAACGCAATGCCTCGCCGAGCGCCAAGCTATAAATGTATAACTAAATATATAGTAAACAGTAGTGATGGGGATATCGTCATATCGATGAATAAGATTTGTACGCGTAAAGTTAAGATTTAAAGTTGATTTTACGAATATAAATAAAAACTGATTAAATATTTCCAGATTTGTTTTGTTTCACAGTATCCTTAATAAGAAAAAACAGTATAAATTATGAGTATCAAAGAAACTAATACATAACTCAATTAGAACTATAAGGAATGGGGTACATCTCTATTTGTTTCATGATCTCATTCTTTAACTTCATATCAAGTTATTGGCACTGAGGGCACGTTGAATTCGATTCTGATCAGGGATGGGGTCTATGGTCTTTCTTTCTTCTATTTTTGTTTATTCCTGTGTTTTTTTAATAACTTCAGTTAACGTTTTTTACCGTAGGTATCTAAGTGGCAGAATTTTTAATTGTTTTTAAAGTGTTTTTTGAAATGGAAAGTAACTATATATTTAAATTCTATCACGCTTGTAGCCGTGTACTTATCAAAGCATTGTTTTTAAGTGTTGTTTCTGTTCTTTTCTTAACTCATGTATTGTATTTACCATAATAGTGTATGGAGTACAAAAACAGTACCTAAATCTACTGTAATTACAGTGCATCTGGAGACACTGGGCTCACCGAACATTTTACATACTTATTGAATTCCTACTCTTTGATGAATAAACATTATTATTATCATCCAGTTAGACATACCTCAGAATTATCTTCTGGTTCAATGTTCTCCACAAAATACTCCCGAGTCCGATTCCACACCTTGCAAAATTTTAAGAAGTTCGTCCGAATCAAGTTCTTCACTCATTTTTCTATTTGTTATCAAGTGAAAGAAAGAAAGATGCGTGCGCGCGAATCCGATTTTGTGCTGCACTATGCCAAAGTGACCTTGACAGCCGCACGCCTATGACGTCACTGACCAACTTCTATAGTAGTTCGTGGCACTCGGTGGCGCACAGGGGCATAGACGACCAATTGTTTTGTAGAGATGGGAAAATAACTATCGACAAGAATTGGTAACAACTTTATAATTACGTATCGGCATCTACCTGAAGGTCGAAATTCATCTACTTTCCTTTGTAATGAAGTAGATAACTAAGTTCATATTTTATTGACCTCAAATTGTTTTCGATATTCGTAACTTTCTGTATTTATAAATATTTCAATGGTGAAATCAACCTTTCACGGCACATCACTGGCCAACTTGATTTCATATCAAGTTGGCCAGTGATTGGCGTTCTGAGGAAAGTAACAAAATTCGGATTTTCTGTTTTTGCCGATTTTAGGACAAACTAGGGCTTATTTTGTGTAGAAAAATAAAAAACAGGGTAGTAGACAGTGCTATCTTAAATAATAAAATGGAACAAAGCTTTTAATCACAGTAAATTTATTTTAATAAGATAGTTAAAATTAACAACTTCTATAGAAGTTGTGGCGCTGGTGGCACGAAAATCCCGAACTTCTATAGAAGTGCTTGGCGGTGAAAAGGTTAAGGTTCAAATTACAATAAACATACCATGTCTTAGGAGTAGATCCATAGCGTCTAAGTGTGCGTGTTCAGTGGCCACATGGAGCGGAGTCTGACCTTCTTTGTTCTTTTCGTTGACGCGACCACCTTTTCTGATAAGCATCTCCATTACCTGCAAATATAAATAAATTGGATAAGCATTTAATTTAATTTAACAAGGTCAATCAACCGTTGAGCTCTTTAAGTTCTGAGTTGAGCTGCACGATTTCTGACAAATGCGTGCACTGACTGGACAGGTCCGCTCAATCTGTGTGGTTCTTTCCTCAAAAGACCATCTCGGACATCGATCTACATGGTCTTCATATATTTAAAGTCAAATCATTTATTTCAAATAGGCACACTAAAGGCACTTTTGAACGTCAAAAATTATAATAAAACGAATTGATTCTAGTCGCCCATTCCAAAATGTAGTTTTCGTATGGAGAAGAATGGGCAAGAAACTCCACCGTTACTTTTTTTAAATGTTTTACAAGGTTTTGTATACATTCATTATATAATTATATGTGAAGACGATGCACCTAGAATAGAATTAGTCTACCTACAAAAAGTAAAAATAATTAAGAATAAAGCAATGACAGGTAAATCAATTATGTGATAGATACATGGCGCTCACATATTTACAAATATTGTTAAAGTAGATGACTTTCATATAATTTTAACAAGTGTGTGAGTCACAGTAGCCACAAAATGTAAAACTAATGTCATATATATATTTTTTTTAATATATAAATTAAATTAGCGACCAGTTTGATTTTGTCTAGACTCTAGATTCTCCTATGGAGCAGGACCAGCATGTTTCCAAGCATTCTTATCTTGGTGGACTAATCCAGTCAGTGCAAGGCCAGGCAGATGATGACCTCACCTGTTTCCGCTTAGGGTACACGCTAGATGCAGCACAATGCAGCGGTCGTTCTCCCGTGGTCACATGCTGGAAGTTGACCAGGGCTTCCACGCTGCATTCGCCGGGGAGGGAGGAGGTACTGCCGCTTGTTGAGGCTTGAGAACTCTGAAATTTATTTATTTATTTACTAAGGTACACCACCAGCTTCTATGTATAATATAATATCTTAAGTAGATATTAGTGGTTGGTATTTCTTTTTAGTAAGTATATTCGTGTATTTATGTATATTTATTTATGCTTATATTTATATATAATTAGGTATATAAGATGCTATAAAAATATCTGCCACGGCTTCAATGGGAGACAGTATTTTGCATATAGATTACAGTAGTGAAGAAATTTTGTACCCCGGAATAGTTAAATCAATTTGAGAAAATAAAGTAATTAAATAAACACTTATTCTATTCTGCATAGCGTGGTTCACAAACTACGCGCGATGTGTCGCTTCGTCACATTTTGCGAAATTAAATGACGGTGCTGCAACAGCAAATTACTATGGGACGGTTTCATACAACTAAATCAATTCAAATTTATACGCACATTTTTTTGTATGAAAAAAATTATGACATAAGATCAATAATGTTTCTTTACTATTGTAAACTATATACAGAATACTGTCTCCCATTGCAGCCGTGGCAGATATTTTTATAGCACCTTATATATTATATTATATTCATAATTTTTATAAGTTTATGCGTATCTTTATATTTAAAATATTTATTCCTCAATGTTCATGATTGCACCTACCACTGTTTGTCTCTGCATCACCCAAAGGTTGACCGGTAGAAAATGCCTATGGCATTAAGTCCGCCTCTGTACATTTTTGTGCTTAAAGTATTAAATAAATAAATAATAGCCTCGGTCTTACATAATCGACAATTGTCGGTTTACCAGCAATCTCAGAAATAATTGATCTTCTATAAATATATAATAATAATTCAATTCAAACTCCTGACTGACTGATATATCAACACACAGCCTAAACCGCCGGTCCTAGAGACATGAAATTTGGAGGGTGTGTTCTTTGTGAAGAGTAGGTATCCACTAAGAAAGGGTGTTTCGAAATTCCACCCCTAAGAGGGTAAATGGGGGGAGAGGATGAAAATTTCACGCGGGCAGAAGCTAGTCACACATAATAATAACAAACCTAAAGACTAGAACCTAAAAATTATGGTCAAATACTTCTTAAACTTGAACCCCCTTATTACAAAAAAAGGTTTTTCTTTAGATGCGATTTAAACCACTGAACCAGCTATTGAATTAAGAACCTAACTGTTATAGAAATGCAGTTCTTTATACAAAAATGACAGCTTAGTTCGGTACTAAGATGTCATTTTAGTAATAAGAACTTTATCTAAATCGAAACAAAGTTCAAAATACAAATACTGGCCCAAAGGCTTAGACTAGAACTAAAGTTAGATTTTGTTTTGTAATAAGACGGGAAGAGTTTAAGAAGTATTTAACCATCACGTCTGCTAGCTAATTTAAATTGACCCTTCATTGCATTATTTAAAGTATGAATTTATTATTTGGAATGTTAGTCTCACCTGATGCTGATGTCCTGAGACGGCAGTCAGCTGTTTTTTTACCCTCGTGGGCTCGGCAAGTCTGCACGCTTCTAGCAGGCAGTGACCTCGGTATTCGACTGGAATAAAGAAATTAACTTTTAATCACATCTATTCAAAACTAGCTGACCCGGCGAACTTCGTACCGCCTCAGAATTAAATAATGTGACAAAGTTCAACAGACACGTGGCGCCATCTATTATCATAATAACGTTATTGTTGTTTTCCTCGGGAACAGCACTTTTTTTTCGGGATGAAAGGTACTCAATATCCGTTTCTGTACACCTGACAACGTATATGCAAAATTTCAGGATGATCGGTTCAGCGGTTTAGGCGTGAAAAGGTAACAAACAAAAAAACTTACTTTCGCATTTATAATATTAGTTAGGATTTTACATTTATATAGGAGCAGATTCCCTTGTTCACAAACTAAAATAAATTTAAGTTCAGTGCATCTTTTTCTTTCTATTCAAAATGAGCTAGTATATTCTTCGTAAACAGGGACTAAAAGAGATTTGAATTTGGAATGTGTATATTGTTAGTAAAAGTTCCAATCACCAAAGAGATCAAGCACGAACATTGTATGAACAAGTAACAGACTGTATGATAACATAAAAGGCGCGCGAGCCAAATAAAAAAAAAATTATGTCAAAAAATAAAAACGCGCTAAAAGCATTCTGCCTCCGTTCGTAGTTGTTTACTCAAAATTTTTTGTAAACGTACTATTCTTATTCATAAGTTGCACTTCTTTATTTTTTCATAGATGGTGATAAAAAGTAGTGTCTATCTCGGGAGCAACACTATTTTAAGCTCGAGTGACGTACCTTGAATCCCTCGCCTTCAAAATAGTTGTTTGCTCCCTTGGCAAATAATCTACTATTAATCTAATTTTAACCTTCTTCAAAAGGAAAATGGATAAGAGCGTATCTAGGACACAAAGTTAATTGTAGCATTATGAACTATGTTGATCATTGTTGCCCTTAGGGAATAGTTTAATTAATCCTAAGACAGCATGTCTGAATTCACTTAAAAGAAAAAATATATACAAGGAAATGAAATTGATTTAATAAAAGGAAATATTTAACTTATCCACCCAAAACATATATTGACCTGCTAATGATGGGCACTTTTTGAAATTAATGAACCTCTAAAAACTATTTGCGCTTCTAATGATGCACTTTTTTTTAAATAATTGAGCATAAAAATACACGAAGTGAAACCTTTTTTGAAGCCATCTACGAATTCTGTACAGACGCCAGCACATCAAGCTACCCGAAACTGTCAAATTTTCGCAATCAACTTTGAACCTTATGCTTTAGCGATAAAGTTGAAAATCGATTAAAGAAATCTGACAGATTGTAGTAGCTTGATGTGCTGGCGTCTGTACATTAAACTGAGGAAATAAAAGTACACTCTTTGTACTTACAAGCGAGCCTCTCCTGCAACTCCCTGGTAGGAGCGACATCTAGGGCTGATTTACCGTGGCAGTTCAATAGCGTGGGGTCTGCGCCTTCACTCAGCAGTAGAGAACAAACCTGTAATAGGGAACATAATCATATCTGTGGTCTGGGAGAGACCTGTTAAGTCCAAAAACGTAATTTTTCAGTATAAGACTTTTAAGGTTCAAGTTTATCAGTTAGGTAAAGTAGAAAAAGCCAACCACCGCTACGATTCTCCCACTCCTATGATAGATACACTTATCAGCAATAGACCAAAATAAAATATGACTTTTTTTTAATAATAACATAGTACCAAACTAAAAATGACGAAAATGGAGTTATATGGAGTTATCAGGTTTCTCCCAGACACCTCAGATATGGTTTATATTGCGTTAATGCGGTGGAAGGCCCCCCCCACAAAGTGGGTGAAGGCTGCAAGAATCCACTGGATGCGAGGAGCCTAGAACCGGTCAAAGTGGCGGCCTATGTCCAGCAGTAGGCGTTTTTCGACTGAAATGCTGATGATGCGTTCAGTAAATTATGATTTGTCTGATTTGAGAGCCTGCTGATAAGTTATATTCTGCTTACTTTATACTGCTACAAAAGACTGTGGTCTATTGGCTTAGTAGACCATGGTCTTCTAGTTTACTAACATAATTTATTAGATCGTGGTCTACTATTATTAACAACCAACCTACTGCTAGGTAACTACTTTACTGCTTAACAAAAGACCGTGGTCTATTGGCTTAGTTGCCCGTGGTCTTCTATTCTACTAACACAGTAGACCTTGTTCTACTGCTTTAAAAGACCAACCTACTGCTAGGTAAAACTACTTACTAAAAGACTGGTCTGTTGGCTTAGTAGACCATAGTCTATTTACTTAGTAGACCGTGGTCTACTAGCCTATTAACATAAAAGACCACGGTCTTTTCGCATTAAAATCCCTACTACAGTTGAACTTTCACGTATTTCCGAAGATAGCTCGCTATGTTACCTCCAGGCGCGCCTTGCTGGCCGCCTCGTGCAGCGGTGTGAAGGCCCACAGGTCCGTCGCGTTCACATCGGCGCCTGCGCGCACCAGCAGCTCCGTTACTTCGTAGTGGCCGTACGAACACGCGTTGTGGAGGGGGACTAGCCCTCTGTAAAGAGAAGAGAAAGATATTAAGTTAGAAACTAAATGAGCATAATAGAGAAAGATATTAAGTTAGAAATTAAATAGAGGATGTACAGATGCCAGCACGTCAAACTACCCGAAACTGTCAAATTTTCCCAATCAACTTTGAACCTTATGTTTTAGCGATAAAATTGATAATCTATTACAGAAATTTGACAGATTGTAGTAGCTTGATGTGCTGGCGTCTGTACATTCACGAGCATATAAGTACGTATACGCTTGACTTTATTCAAAGGCGATTTTCTCCTTTATTTTTGAACTAGCTACGCCCCGCGGTTTCACCCGCATAAGTGTCGATCCCGTGGGAATATCGGGATAAAAAGTAGCCATATGTTAATCCAGGGTGCTGCTATAATTCTATGGTCACCAGTCTACTTCTACAAGACCGTGGTCTTCTCCCCAAAAGACCGCGGTCTACTCTTCAAAAGACCATGGTCTACTCACCCCTTATCTTTAGCATGAACATCAGCGCCCCTTTGCAGCAGTAACCTCACTGCCCTCGCTCTATTGTACCCTGCAGCCAGGTGTAACGGAGTGGACCGTCTGCCGTCACTCGCGTGGACGTTGACGTTTAGTGGCGTAAGGAGGGACGCGAGACGGTCATCGGCGCCGGACCTCGCTGCTTCTAGCACGTCTGCTGCACAGTATTCACCTGGAAGATAGGAGAGGGTGATAGATTAATCGATACCGGTCTATAGAAAGAAAGAAAGAAAGAAATATATTTATTTAGCACAGACCAAAAGACACACAATACACCAGATACATACATCAGATAAAAACAAACAAGAAAAAAAAATAAAGGTCAAATAAAAAGTGTAAAGTACGATCTAAAAAAAATTATTAAAAAGATAATAAAAAATAAGCTGGAAAGTGTGCCTCGCGGCTGCGCTAAAAAGGTCCAGCGGGGCAATTGCGTAACACATTATCAATCGGAATCGGTTTCATTTTGACAGTTCAACAACATTGTTGAAAGTATGGACGCCTGCACTGATACTTGATGCAACCTGTCACGTAGCCGTGTTCTGTGTCAAGAGTTTAAATGGACGTTTTACTTGTTCATCTGTCATCTCGTGTGCTAACATTATCCGGTATGTCTATAAAATAATCTTCCAAATAAATTCGTTATAATAGTTTAATTGCCCTTGTTTATATTTCTTCAGGTTATGGGCCGCCCCGTACCTGCCGTATAGTGTTATCTTTGCAATCTAAACAGTATTTTAAAAGTTTGTGAAAAACCGCATGCATAACCTCACTTTGTTACCGGCATGATTTTAGCTTATTTTAGATAAATACTGTTGGAAATATGGCGAACAGTTCATTGATATCAATTGAGAAACTCACTGGCAGAGATAATTGGGCAACTTGGAGTTTTGCAGTGAAAGCTTATTTACAACACGAAGATTTATATGACTGCATTTTAAAGGAACCCGTATCCACTGAACCCAACTCGATAAAGAAAGATATCAAAGCCAAATCGAAGTTAATATTATTAATTAACCCAATATTGTATGTACACATTCAAGAGGCAGATAATGCTAAACAGGTTTGGGAATGTTTAGCAAGGGCATTTGAAGATAGTGGACTATGTCGAAAAGTTGGACTATTGAAAGAACTAATAAACACTAGTTTGGATAACAGTTTATCAGTGGAAGATTATGTAAACAAAATAATGTCCGCGGCACACAAATTAAGGAATATAAAATTCAATGTAGATGATGAATGGTTAGGTACTCTGATGCTGGCAGGCTTGCCTGATATGTACAAGCCAATGATTATGGGGTTGGAAAGTTCCGGTATGAAAATTAGTGCTGATTTAGTAAAGAATAAACTATTACAAGAGGTTAAAACATCAGACACTACCGCACTTTATACAAACACAAAAATTCAACCCAAAAATGATCAGCAAAAACCTAAAAAAGGACCAAGATGTTTCCATTGTAATAAGTATGGACATCTCAGTAAAAAATGTTGGTTCAAGAAGAAAGATGCTAAAACTGATAATAAAACAGGATTTTTAGCAGCGTTTTCCGCATTCACAATGAATGACTCTGTGAACTGGTATGTTGACTCAGGCGCCTCCATGCATATGACCATGCACCGGGATTGGCTCTATGATGTCACAGCTCCACCTGTACAGAATATAAGAATTGCCGACAATAAGATATTGAAAGTTGAATGCTGTGGTAATGTATCTATAAAAGTGAATACAAATAACAGCACCGAGGCAATACAGGTGAGAAACGTTTTATACATTCCAGAATTAAAAACGAATTTGCTATCAGTAAGCAAGATAATAGCAAATAGATGCAAAATCCAGTTTAATGAAGTTGGTTGTCAAATTTACAATCAAAATAATAAGTTAGTTGCGAAAGCAAATCTCATTAATGATACATATCAATTAAAATCTTGTAAGAATGAAGAAATGCAAGCAATGACAGCAAATACTGATTATGATACTTACCTGTGGCACCAAAGGATGGGCCACTTAAATTTCACAGATATTAGTAAAATGCCTAAATGTACAGAGGGAGTAAAGTTGTCACCGGAAAAGGAAAATAGTATTTGTATAACTTGTCTTGAAGGCAAGCAGACCAGGCAACCATTTCCCAGCGAAGGCTCGCGTGCAACGGAGCTGCTAGGGCTCATTCACAGTGACGTATGTGGACCGATGAAACATGTTTCTATTGGAGGTGCCAGGTATTTTGTTACCTTTATTGACGATTATTCCCGTCGTGTACATGTATATTTTATTAAAAGTAAAGGCGAAGTTTTTGAAAAATTTGTGGAGTTTAAGAATAGAGTAGAAAATGAAACGAACAAAAAAATTAAAATTCTAAGAAGCGACAATGGTACCGAATACAAAAATAATAAGTTTGAAGCCTACCTTAAGAACTATGGAATATGGCACCAGACATCTAATCCTTACACTCCCGAGCAAAACGGTCTCAGCGAGAGAATGAATAGGACATTAACAGAGCGTGCTAAATGTATGATTTTTAATGCTGAATTGCAAGATGCATTCTGGGCTGAAGCAGTAGCCACAGCCGCTTATATTGTTAACCGCTCGCCAACTCGTGCTTTATCCGATGTGACCCCACATGAAGTATGGACTGGAGAGAAGCCTAATTTGAGTCATATGAGGATTTTTGGATGTCATGCGATGGTACATATCCCTAAAGAAAATAGGGCAAAGCTTGAAGTAAAATCACGTAAGTTGATTTTTGTAGGGTACAGTGATTCTACTAAGGGCTATCGATTTATAGACCCTGAAAAAAAGAAAGGAATTATAAGTAGAGATGTTGTATTCTTAGAAGCTACTGTAAAGAGAAACAAAGTCGTTAACATGCAAGAAAAGGAAAAGGAAGAAAATAATAAAGAGAAGGAAATTTGTACTGAAAAAAAGGAGAATAAACTGGAGAACAATGATTTAATAAAAGAAAAGAAAACACTGGACTTACCTTTATTTGAAGATCACGAAGAATCTGGAAAAGAAAACATAGATGAAACACAACTTACCTCTCAAATTCTTGATGTTTCTTCTGATGACTCCGCTCTATTTGAAGATGTTCTTGATGAAACATACTTACCTGATGAAACAGTGGAATCTCTGCCGCAACATAACATGGGTCTGAGACCACTTCCGCATCGAATAGAAAGACATCAGAATAATGATACCACATCATTTATGTGTTTGAATGGTGAGTCAACTATGATTCTATTAAATAGTGATCCGCAGAACCTTGAAGAAGCTATCAACAGTGATAAGGCTGATGAATGGAAAAAAGCTATGAAGGAAGAATATCAGTCATTAATAAATAATAACACTTGGACACCAGTAAAGTTACCAGAAGGAAAAGTAGCGCTTCCTTGTAAATGGGTTTTTAAAACAAAAATAGACGAAAACGGGTCCATATCACGTTACAAAGCTAGACTTGTAATTAAAGGTTATAAACAAGTAAAGGGTATTGATTATCAAGAAAAATATGCTCCGGTAGTCCGGTATTGTTCAATAAGATACTTGATTGGCTTAGCTGCAAAATATGATCTCAAAATTCACCAAATGGATGCAGTTAGTGCTTTTTTGCAGGGAGATATTGATAAAGAAATTTATATGATTTCACCACCCGGCTATGAAGAACAAAATATAGCATGTCGATTGAACAAGTCCATATATGGCTTGAAACAAGCAAGCAGACAGTGGAATAAAAAATTAAATGCTGCATTGTTAGAAATAGGGATGACTCGTTCCAAAGTAGATCCTTGTGTATACTATCGTATAATAAATGAAAAGGATATACTTTTCATTGCAGTATATGTTGATGATTTATTATACTTTTATAATAATGAAGAAACATCCCAGATTATAAAAAGTAAGTTAAAAGAGAAATTCTTTATGAAGGATATGGGGACTGCAAAGCAATGTATTGGATTTAGAATTTCTCACAATACAACAGAGCATGAAATTTCCATAGATCAATCAATATATATTAAAAAGATACTTACCCGCTTTAAAATGCAAAACTGTAAGCCGGTATGGACACCTACTGATGCGAATGTAAAGTTTAAAAAGGCTGAAACTCAAAATGAAGTCTTAAAGGATGTACCATATCACGAAATAATTGGGTGTCTACTGTACTTATCTCAAGGAACCAGGCCTGATATAACCTACATAGTAAATTCCTTGAGCAGATTTAATAACCACCCAACTAGTGAACATTGGGCAGCTGTGAAACGCGTTTTGAGGTATCTGAAAGGTACAATTAATATGAAACTTACTTTCAAGAGAAATATTAATGAAAATATTTATGGCTATTGTGATGCAGACTGGGCAAATGATGTTGAAGACCGAAGGTCTTGCACAGGCTATATATTCTTATTCCAGGGAGCAGCCATAAGCTGGAATTCGAAAAAACAGCAAACGATCGCATTATCTAGCACAGAGGCTGAATATATGTCAATGGCTTCTGCAATACAAGAAGCACTTTATTTAAAACAGCTGGAAGAAGAATTCTGGCTCAAACTGAAAGATACGCCAATCACACTCTTTTGTGATAACCAAAGTGCAATTAGTCTTTCAGGTAACGCCATGTACCATCCACGCAGCAAACATATAGATGTTCGTTATCACTTTGTTCGAGAGAAGATTGCTGCTAATCAAGTTGATGTTCGATATCGATCAACTGCAGACATGGTCGCTGACGCATTAACGAAAGGGCTCCATCGTCCGAAGCATGAAGTTTTCACCACATCAATGGGTTTGACTTTAAAGCGTTTGCGTCCAGGAGAGGATGTTGAAAGTATGGACGCCTGCACTGATACTTGATGCAACCTGTCACGTAGCCGTGTTCTGTGTCAAGAGTTTAAATGGACGTTTTACTTGTTCATCTGTCATCTCGTGTGCTAACATTATCCGGTATGTCTATAAAATAATCTTCCAAATAAATTCGTTATAATAGTTTAATTGCCCTTGTTTATATTTCTTCAAACATTCAAATCAAAGCATTTATTTCAATTAAACCATGTACAGGCACTTTTGAATTGTCAAAATTAAATAGTCAGTCAGTTAGTCAGAAAGTTGAAGCTAGTTGCATAGCATTCATTGCGTTATTTACGTGTTGACCAGACAGACTTTTCGAACTTATGAAGCAATGGATTAGCAATTTGCTTCAAAATGATTCAGATTCCGATAGATAGTGTGTTACGCAATTAGGGTGCAGTTCAGCAAAAACGCCAGACAACTAGTGCCTGACGCTGGTTTTCAACTGGACCCAGACCTATAGTCCCACAGCAGGAAAAAATCCACTTTTATACAGAGAAGGAACGAGTACTAATCACTCAGTCTCAGCTTAGTGAAGGTTGGCGATTTTCAACCAGACAAAAAACTTTTATACTTACAAAAAAAAAAAAACAACCGCATCAAAGTGAAAAATAACTTTAATTTCGGAAGTCGGTGGCAAACAACGAAAATGCGAACCCAACGACACCGACTTCCGAAGTTAAAGTTATTTTTCACTTTGTAGTCTTTTTCTGGAAGTCGGTTGTTTGTTTTTTTTTTGTAAAAATGTTTTTATTTTTCACTTTTAAGTTGTACATACCCTACACAAATTCGTATAACACTACTTGCTATGTAAATATCGGTGACAGGAAGTCATTATAACATCATCAATATAAACTAAGTGACAAAAATACGTATTATTGAAACTAACTCAAAAACTACTCAAGCAAAGTTAATAAAATTTAAATGGGACCACTCCTGAGACATACCCTACCCATTTTTTTTTTATCGATTTACAATTGCCGGATATATCGCGTAACATCATCATCTGCCTAGCCTTTTCCCAACTATGTTGGGGTCGGCTTCCAGTCATACCGGATGCTGCTGAATACCAGTATTTTACGTGAAGTGACTGCCTATCTAACCTCATCTAGCCTAAATACCCCGGTTACTGGGTAGTACGATACCCCTTGGTAAGACTGGTTGGCAGACTTTCGGGATTCTCACTACCAGTAACGACTGTCAAAGATCCACGAATGACAGCCGGGACCAACGGCTTAACGTGCTTTCCGAGGCACGGAGGGACTCAGTATGTAAAGATGGTCACCCATCCACAGACCAACCGCGGCGAGCGTAGCTTAACCTGATCGATCGAACTGTGCGACTATTATTATTTAGTCACGGACCCCTTCTCCCCTCCGGAGATATCGCGTAACAAACATACAAAAACAAACAGTCGAATTGAGAACCTCCTCCTTTTTGAAGTCGGTTAAAAATTCAAATAATGGCTATCTTTTTACTGTAGCAGTGAATATGCGATCCATTTTTATCAGTAAACTAAGGTCCGGCCGCGCTAAATTTGCCAAAGATGTAAACAACAATGGCCGCTCGAAATTGAATAAAATCGATGTACAAGAACATTACTTAAAATAAATGTTCTTCATTGTTGTTTACGTCTTTGGCAAATTTAGCGCGGCCGGACCTTAAATGACTGCCGGTAGTTATAATCTTACCTGTCAACACAGGCCTGGTAGCAGAGTCGGCTAGATCAAGCGGGGTCTTGCCTTCCGTGTTGCGGATGTTAGGGTCTGCACCGTGTTGTAGTAACGCTGAGGACAAAAATAAGATGCTAAAAAGAAGAAGCTAAAAATATCTATCTATACAGAATTGTTTTTTTTTCCGGTTCGAAATTTTTACAGGATGTTCTACCCATAAATATGAACAACTTTCACTATGGGACCAACTCTGAAATCACGAAAAAAAAAACAGCTGTTTAATACAAAAGGTCAATACCTACTTGACCAAAATGTATGAAACAGCTGATTTTTGAGCGGGCCCCGTGATTTCACCCGCATACGTGTCGATCCCATGGGAATATCGGGATAAAAACTATCCTATGTCCTTTCCCGGAACTCAAAATATCTCTATACCAAATTTCATCTAAATCGGTTCAGCGGTTTAAGCGTGAAGAGGTAACAGACAGACAGACACACTTCCGCATTTAAAATATTAGTATGGATATGTTCGGTATCTGAAAGCCAACAAAATAATCAAACCTCGTGTCAATCAATAATTTCATTTGCAGGTTGGTGATAGGCCCTTATCAGAAATCATTCATCGGTGAACTCAACTGCTCAGGAACAAAGCATAAACTTTGTACAGACGCTAGCATATCAAGCTACCCGAAACTGTAAAATTTTCCCAATCAACTTTGAACCTTATGGCTTGAGCGATAAAGTTGAAAATCTATTAAAGAAATTTGACAGATTGTAGTAGTTTGATGTGCTGGCGTCTGTACATTATCACTAATCAGAAATAATTGTTGTACATATTACATACATAAGGTATATTCAAATTAATGTTAGCAATTGATGTTATTTCAAGTTAAACAAATATCAAAATTTCAATGGTAATTAAGTTGATTTCAGAGATTTCAGAGATCGAGTATCCCACTCCCTAGAACTAGACTCTAGATCCACTAGTGAATCTAATACTTATTTATTTACTTTTCGTTAATCAAAATTTTAATACCCCAAAACTCACCTATACAAACATCGACCTTCCCCTTAGCAGCTGCCTCGTGTAACGGCGTATACCCCCAGTTGTCCCTGGCCGCGGGCGCCGCGCCGGCCCCCAGCAGAGCCCTCACCACGTCCGCATGTCCGAACGAGCAGGCGTTGTGTAGCGGCTGGAGACCGCCGTCGTCACGCGCTTGGAGAGCCGCCCCGGCAGCGATCAGGATTTCCACTACTTCCCTGCGGCCGTATCCTGGAAAGAAGAAAGTTTGAGGGTCAGATCTGGCTAGAAAATGACAGTGTTATGGCAGAAGTCGTCAAACAAGTGTCGGATCGCTTTTAGCAATAATACCGCCCATTGTGAAGACCAAAGTTGATCACGTGACATCAATATTTTTTGTACAGGCGCCAGCACATCAACCTACCCGAAACTGTCAAATTTTCCCAATCAATTTTGAACCTTATGCTTTAGCAATAAAGTTGAAATTTGATTAAATAAATTTGACGGATTATAGTAGGTTGATGTGCTGGCGTCTGTACTTGCTTAAATCTTATTACAAACATCTATCGAACAAGATCTAAGCAAATTAAAAAAATATGGATGTCACGTAATCATCTTTGAACGTTAATATCTGACATTTATGATCATGACAATACAGCACCCTAATTGCGTAACACACTATCAATCGGAATCTGAATCATTTTGAAGCAAATTGCTAATACATTGCTTCATAACCAAACCTAAACCTGTTCCGTATTTTCTTAATTCTCTCCGAGTGGTTACTTATTCTTGCTATCGCTTACCTGTCTTGTGCTACCCTAATATTGTCAGTGAAAACTTTTAATTGGCCTTCATTCACTAACTGTCAACTATCTGTATCCTAGCTGTAAGTTTTCTTAAGAAATAAAATAAAATAATAATAAGTTCGCAAAATTTGTCTGCTCAACACGTAAATAACGCAATGAATAATGTTGAACTGTCAAAATGAAACCGATTCCGATTGATAATGTGTTACGCAATTGCTCCGCAGGTTCCATGCGTGGCAGCCATTTTGAAAAAAAAATAACAAAAAACAAAATGGCGGACAGGTAGGTATGCATCTTCAAACCCCATTTCTTGTTCGTTTTACCGTCCCACCTCGTCGCAACGCATCGCATCGCCTGCCCGCGGTGTTTCTCCGCTTTCGCTAAGCGTTCTTTCTTACGTGTTTTACTCGGCTTCTAAGTGTCATAGCATGATGTTAAATAGCCTATAGCCTTGCTCAATAATTGGGCTATAAAATGCAAAAAAAAAAACAAATATGATCAGTAGTTCCAGAGATTAGCATGTTCAAACAAACTCTTCAGCTTTATTAATAGTATATACTAGCAGCGCCCCGCGGTTTCACCCGCATAATAAGTGTCGATCCCGTTGGAATATCGGGATAAAAAGTATCCTATGTGTTATTCTGATGTATAAACTATATCACTGTAAAGTTTCATCAAAATCCGTTCAGTAGTTTTTGCGTGAAAGAGTAACAAACATCCATCCTCACAAGCTTTCGCGTTTATAATATTAAGTAGGATATTACGATAGACAGATATAGATTTACTCAATTATAATTTGAACCTAAGCATACCTATACAATTACATAATAATTATCAGACAAAAGAAAAAAAAAAGTTAGCACATTTATCACTTTTACTTCACAAAACAAGTTAGATAATCTTAATCGAATGCAAACTAGCGATAACATGAATTGTAATAAATTAACCAATAACTGTGATTTTGCTTTATAATTAACAATGTGCAACAGCCAGTCTTGGGTACAGTCAACTGCCCACGTTGTCACACTTGCCTTCCTCAAGAAGCTTGGCTATCAAATGCATAAATATTTTTTCAATTCTGACTGGTAGTTCTAAGAGATTAGCGCGTTCATAAAAACAAACTTCAGCTATATTACTTGGGTAGCGGGATCGTCCGAAAGGGTTACCGCTGCCCCGGAACATAAAGGGCTAAGGAAGGAACACGGGTGGGTTTTAGTCAGTAAGAGTCTGACACTCCCTTCCGCTCCACCCAGCGCGGGAAGAGTCATTAGATGATTTCCCATCCAAAAAAAAAAACTATATTATTATCTATTATAAATGCGAAAGTTTGTGAAGATGTTTGTTACTCTTTCACGCAAAAACTAAAAACAGTTTTTGATGAAACTTTACAGTAATATAGCTTATACATCAGAATAACATAGGATAATTTTTATCCCGATATTTTCACGGGATCGACAATTACGCGGGTGAAACTGCGGGGCGCAGCTAGTTAGTACATAATAGGAAATAGCTTTACACAAATCTATATATAATTTAACAACAGTGGATATATTTAAAGCCTAGCTAACAAGGTCCTACAATCTTCACACAAAATAAAAGAGAAATCGCTGTTTCTTACAAGGCCAAGGACAGATACGTTAGATCTTAAACAAAAGAATTTGCACATTGCCTAGATTGAATTATAGACAAATTATTTTCAGCTTTATGTTGGTAAAAACCTTCAAGCTGATCCAATATAGGGGTATGCAGAAAGAAGCTACACAATACTATATTAAAACCGGCCAAGTGCGAGTCGAACTTGCACACTAAAGGTCATAGCACATATATCAACTCGGAAAGGGATCGTCACCGTATCAACTCGATCCATTCAGTATTCTTTGTATGAAACTCCCTACTGCAACGCACACTAATCGGAATCGTAACGTAATCGCCTTGCCTCGGGACAAGCTCACGAACCGCGATGCGGTGCGTGGTCAACTTACAGTTCCCGCGCTTACGGCTCGTCGTCCCCGAGCTTACGTCTCTTCGTCCACCCTTGCCCCTCTCACCCCTCCCGCGGCCTGCCTGCAGCACCGGTCGGCGAGGCGTAAGCGCGGCGTACCCTAGCCGTAGCCGAGTCAACGTATCGGAGCTTCTGATCCGCTTTGATTATGTGCTTACGTTAAGGTGAATGCGCAGTGGTAGACCGCGAAATTCAAATTTTCTTACGTTTTTTGCAATTTGCAGGTCAGTGTCAGGTTGTATCTTGATCAAAATTTGATTCGCGACAATAACAGGTACGTATTTATAGAATTATAATAATTAGAATCATCAATACATCTTTCTAAGTTAGATTTGTACCACTAAGCATGTTGTCGTGGTACAAATCTAACTTAGAAAGATGTATTAATGATTATAATTCTATAAATACGTACCTGTTATTGTCGCGAATCAAATTTTGATCAAGATACAACCTGACACTGACCTGCAAATTGCAAAAAACGTAAGAAAATTTTAATTTCGCGGTCTACCACTGCGCATTCACCTTAAGTTGACGACTGTTTGACGGCGAGGCGAAGCGAAAAGCGATACAGTGACGATCCCTTTCCGAGTTGATATGTGTGCTATGACCTTAAGGGTTCCAGACTACACGGCAAAAAAACGCCGAAAAAATGACGTTTCTTGTATGACGACCCCCTTTAATTTTTAACATTATTTTATTATTTGTATTTGTTGTTGTTGACTTGTTGATCGACGACCTTGTGAAGACCGCGGGAAGTCTTTGGATGCGAGAAGTCTTTGGATGCGAGAAGTCTTTGGATGCGAGAAGCACAGAACCGGTCGAAGTGGAGGTGCTTGGGGGAGGCCTACGTCCAGCAGTGGGATAATAATAGGCTGGTATTATTTTTATACAATGGGAGCAAAATTATAAGTACAAGGTCGCGACTTTAGTCCATCCGTGTTTTACTTGTTTGCCAACATTATTACATAAAAATGTGGAGAGATTTATGAAGAATAAATTAATATTCATTAAGCTTCGCTAAATATAATACAGAAGTTGTTACACAATAGATTGACCAAATACATCACACTAATATTGAAAAGCGAAAGTTTGTGAGTGTGTTTGTATGTTTGTTACTTCTTCACGCACAAACGGCTGGACCAATTTTGATAAAATTTAGTATGGAGGTAGCTAACACCCTCGATTAACACATAGGATACTTTTTATCCCGATATTCCCACGGGATCGAAACTTATGCGGCTGAAACAACGGGCCGCTGCTAGTAATAAATAATAGTAGTCCCAGACGGAGATGGCGGGATGAACTGGACCACTTTAATAAAAATTGGTCCTTGGCAGCTCTGAACAGATAGAGGTGGAAGGAGAGTAGGGGAGCGTTTGCCCAGCAGTCGGACATTAATGGCTAATAAAAATGGATGCGATGCGATGCAGCTGTGATGTGCACTTAGCTTTAGGCTGACTCATATCGCATTTGTATGATTCACGATTGATTCTCATATATATTGTCAGTGAAAGTGCTTCTATTAGTCAATCTACTGCTAAATTTATTGGTTGTTTTGTTTTTAATAGCGGCAGTGACATTGGTAATAGAAGATCACAGCTGGATGCGTAACTACAGACATCTATCTATATATATATGGATAATTATTCCTCAATTTTTCACAATAGCACCTACCACTGTTTGTCTCTGCATCACCCAAAGGTTGACCGGTAGAAAATGCCTATGGCATTGTGTCCACCTCTGTAAATTTGTTTGCTTAAAGTACTAAATAAATAAATAAATATACAACAGATAAAAAATCTGTGTTTATAAGTGTAGATTACAATCTTTAAACCATGTTGATAGCAAAAGTATATTTTACTTGTTTCCTATAGTTACTTAGCAGTTTAAATAACATTTAAACTAGCAGCGCCCCACGGTTTCACCCGCATAAGTGTCAATCCTGTGTGAATATCGGGATAAAAAGTATCCTATGTGTTATTCTGATGTTTAAACTATATTACCGTAAAGTTTCATCAGAATCCGTTCAGTAGTTTTTGCGTGAAAGAGTAACAAACATCCATCTATCCATCGTCACAAACTTTTGCGTTTATAATATTAGTAGGATAGTACGAATAAGGATTACTTATTAGATTATAGACTAGATTGAATACAAAATACCTCTGAAGAGAGGAGGCCTGTATCCCAGCAGTGGGAACATTATAGGCTAGATTGTAACGTGAATAAAGTATTAACAACTGTGAATGTGTGTGTAGCAGTGGTGGCCCAGTGGTCACGGCCGTGACTTATGAGTTGTAGGTTGTAGGTTCGAAAACACACTCAGGCGCTTTACTTTGTATAAATTATATCATCACCGCTGCTCTCAAAACGGTAAAGGAAAAATCCTGACGAAACCGGCATGTCCTAGGACCAAAAATTCGAAGACATGTGATATTTGTCAACCCGCACTGGGCCCGCATGGTGGATTACGGCCCACTCCCCTCTCACCGAGAGGAGGCCTGTGTCCCAGCAGTGGGAACATTATAGGCTAATTATGTATGTATGTAACTGTGAACACTGTGATGCTTTATAGAAGGAAAGAAAAAAGTTCTTCCTGAAGGCTGTCAAATTCACTACTTTCATCACCTTGATTGTAAGCTAGGCATACGTTAGAGAAGTTAAATACTACTTTCAAGTTAAATGTTGTTGAAAATACCTTTGATATATGAACATAGAAAAACTGGCACAACAATACACATTAAATTAAAAATAATTAATTATTAATTACAAAAAAACACAGGCAGACCAAAACAAGTTCACACGCACACTGGAACATTACCCCACTTGTCTACTTACCCCACAGAGGATATATCGTGATGATAAACAAGGTAAAAGTACTGGAGCGTGACGCCAAGTTATGAGCAGTGTGAATTTTTATTTCTCTCGCGAATTTCAACACCATAATAACATTACGTCAGAAAAACACGAGTAAAACACAACAAAAGACATAAAACACGAAACGCCAATCAACAAGCGTAACTAATTATGCAATTTTTTAAAACTTACGACTTCCTATTGTGGTCTGTCCGTCCTTTCACCCGTTTTTCAAAATCGTGTTTTATGACAAAATTATCGAGTTTTTATAAGTTGTTTGTGTTTTATTACCTGCAGCGAAGTGTAGAGGAGTCGATTTTCGTCCAGCCGTGTCCCTGGCATTCACAGTTTGGGGTGTAATTAACTTTTTTACCCGAACAGCATCGCCTGTTTTACATGCCTCAAATAATTCGCGTAATGGATCAGTGGGCGGAGGTAGAGCGTCAAGCGCCGATCCGAGGATCGAACGACGGCTCGACATTATGATTTCGTGTTTCACATTTAATTTTCGTGTTTTAAACGCACATTATCGAGATATTAATAAATAAAAACACGTATAAGCACAGCTGCTTGCTACTTTTATTTGACAATTGGTTTTGGGGTTACTGCTCCAAATTTTTATTACCCCATAAAAATGGTATTAATTGTTAGGCAGTATGCACACTTGTGAAATAAATTCGCATTTATTACTTTTTTTTGTATGAAAATGGGGAATTGGGGTCAAATTAATTTCAGTCACCTTTTCAGTGGTACATTGCGATAAAAGCAGATAATCATCAGACAAAAAATGCAAACATTGTTATGAAAAAATCTGATTGTTAACTATTGCATCACCTTTGCGGATAGTGAAAGTGACAAGATTACTCCTGGGGTTCTTTAATTCCTAACTTCACCATCTCCTCCTCCTACTCATCGCCATTCAGCATAAGTTATAATTTATTTATTTATTAAGGTACACCAACAGCTTCTATGTATAAATCACAAAGTCTCGTTCTTACACAGTCGCCAATTACAGGTTTACCAGCAATCTTGGAAATAAGTGATAATAAATTTATATAATATTCTATAAATTAGCAATATCCGTCCATCTATCAAGAAGATGAATTTTCCAAGCAATGATTATATTTTCGAATCTTCAACAAATCAATAAAGAAACTATTGCGGTTATGGCTTTACGCATTTTGTTTGTTTTGTTTAGTATACCCAAATCCAATTTAAATTAAAAATGGTTTTAAATTTAATTTTAAATTTAATAATAAAACTTTATTTCAGACTAGGTCCATAGCAAACCCTATGAACTTAGTCTGAAATAAAGTTTTAAATTGAGATTTTTTTCAAAAAGTAAACCATGTTATTTATTACCTTCCTTTGTTTGTTTAATCATGACCAATTTTAGAGATCGCTTCGCATCGCTCGCTCTTACATTCTGTTAGTAAGGTTACGTTGACATCGTTTAACTTTCCGATTCCGAATGGCTAATATAAAAAAAAATACCCTCCTTTTGAGCTTGGCCGCAGTCGGCTACAAACGGGCCCCCAGCATATTTTGATACAGAATTTCGTTTACTACGCCATTACTTAAACCTATGACCGTGCAATATTCGCTGCGAATCTGTGAAGTGAGCTGCAGTGAAGTTAATCTTATTGCGTTTGTTTACACGAAAGTTGAAAGAAAAAAAAAAAGAAATCAAAATCGATGTCATAATCAAACATTGAAAAACGGGTCGAATGCAAAACCTCCTTTTTTAAAGTACAGACGCCAGCACATCAACCTACCCCTAACTGTCAAATTTTCACAATCAACATTGAACCTTATGCTTTAGCGATAAAGTTGAAAATCTATTACAGAAATCTGACAGATTGTAGTAGGTTGATGTGCTGGCGTCTGTACCTAGATACTAAAAGTAATTATTTTACTTTACTCAGTGAAGAAGTTTAGAGATTGAAGTTTTCCCCATACCCAATTTTATATTTTTGTAATCGATGACGTTCTTGTAATTAACGCTGATTGCTGAATATTTTAAATGAGGTAGTAGAAATCAAGTCGTCTGTAGATTAATTTAATGACCGTAAAGTTACCAGAAGTCAGGGAAAATGTTGAAGTATGGTATCATTGAACACCATAGACAACATTGTTATGGTCATAAGTTTGTAATGGTCCAAAGAATTGCAAACATTCTCGTTAAAATTATAAATATTTCTATACTTTTATGTTTTATAAAAACATTAGTTTTAAATTCAAATGAAAATCTATAGCCGCCTACTTACAAAATTCTCATAACAAATATTTATTTTGAAATGTGACAACAAGTTTAGTATTGATTTTGCGTTTTGTTTTATGGTTCCGATCTTAAAATTCTCTGATCGTCATTCACTTTCTGTAGCTTTAATAAAAACGCAGCGTCAAAAATTAAATTCAAGATTCAATTTTTTATCAAAGAATTGCAATATTAGATTGGGATTGCGGTTTAAAAAATAATCTGCAATAGTCTGGTTTAAGAATTTCTGAAGTAACAAAACGCTCGGTTCTACCTTGTCTATAGCCTTTAGTTGACGAAATCAAAATGGCGTCTTTTACGGGCTAGCGCTTATCCGCCGCATACTGAATACCGTTTCCAATAATCGTGGGTGTAACTATTTGTTAGTGATTATAACAATTTGTGAACGACTTTTCAGTGTTGAAGTGTATTTTTTCTCATAACGGACTCACTGGATATTGTTTCGATACATCTAACCGAGCTCCATCAAAGGTATGTCTCCTTTCACCTATCGAATATTTAATATTGATAATCGTCATATTATCGGGAAGTGGTTGTAAAAAGTGGCGTTAGTTTCTTGTAATGTAGTCTCTGTGGCGCGTGGACGTCGAATTATCGCGGAGGGAAGCCTCGTTCTCTAGATTAGTAGGTGAATGAGAGAACAGGTTTTTTTTGAGTCGAGGACGCACGGGTTGGCTTTACATCTTCACTTTTCTTAGTTCCTCATTCTTGTCGCGCGTCGCTCCGTCTACGAGTTGCCCTAAGTGTTATATGTACAAATATTTGCTGGTGCGTAGAACGGCTAACTTAATTAGTGGGCAGGCGCGGCCGCCTGGCGGTTTCAAAGTTTCACTCATTTCACAGTGCAGCAGTGTTTGTGTATTTGGATTGCAGTGTTGTGACTTTACCGTGTGCCAGATCGATAATCGAAAGTTTCGAGACCTAGTAGACGAGGTATTTACTAATTTTCTTCTATGCCAGTGAAAGAATTAAAAAAATGAGAGTTTTAATCGTGTTTTAGCCCATTAGTCCCAATTAACGTGTTCAAGTGGCATCAATTAAAATTAATACTTGTTTTTGAACCAGTCTGGTGATTATTAGTTTTAGGAGTAGAAAATTTTCTTTGAAAGAACCTCTTTTTCTTTTAATTTTAGGAATAACCAAAGGAGTTTCCTCAATTTACAAATAAGTTTAAAACCTTATTTTATCCATTACAAAATGATACACTTAAGCCAATTATGGACTTAATGAATCATCTTTTCAACAGGATGCTTGCTGCGTTGATAAAAATACATTTAACCATTTTTAGTGGTCAATATCCCACTTGTGACTCACATTATTAAATTGTATTACCATATTATTGAACAATTTATATTAAGTAACTTTTGATTGAAGAATTTAGTTGTCAGAAGCGCAAAAGTCTGACAACCGGTCTTACCAAGGGGTATCTTGTTACCCAGTGACTGGGTTGTGAGATAAGATAGGCAGTTGCTCCATGTAAAATACTGGTACTCAGCTGCATCTGATAAGACTGGAAGCCGACCCCAACATAGTTTGGAAAAGGCTAGGCGGATTATGTATTTATTTAATACTTCAAGCACATAAATGTACAGAGGCGGACTTAATGCCATAGGCATTTTCTACCAGTCAACTTTGGGTGATGCAGAGACAAACAGTGGTAGGAGCAATCATGAACATTGAGGAATAAATATTTTAAATAAAAAGATTGATTTTTGATTGAAGAATAGTTGTTTCTCACCTATTTAGTATAAAAAAATAGGATAGAATAGAATTTAAACCAATCTTCTTCTTCTTTGCATGTTGATAGCAATCTAAATGTACTCGGCCCAGAGTTCGGCTACTGGTTTGGCGCCACCACCAGCGTCCATCAGTTCCTGTTAAAAAATTGGGCAACTCCGTAATGCACATATTTTTCCTTTTTAATAACGTTGTTGATATGTTTAACACACTTGTAACAGGAAAACATTAACAGGAAGTTTACTAGCTCAAAGTTATCAATTTGTGAAACATGAACATGTGTAATAAATATCTGTAGGTATGTTTAAGGTCTTTGTAGTGCGATAGGTACAGTCAAGAAAAGAGATAAGTATGCAGAATCGTCAGATATAGTTGAAGTTTAGTAAGAAATCGATGGATGTTCTCGAATAAAATTTAATTTTATTAATAGAAAACAAACAGCACTTTTATCAAATTAAATTTCAGTTGACAAAATCCATCTGTTTCTTACTAAACTTCAACTATATCTGACGATCCTGCATGCTTATCTCTTTTGTTAACTGTATGTAATACACATACATCTATTATATAGTAAAATAGCACACTGCTGCACAACCATACCCTATTTCAAGTTAAACAAATATCAACCCCATTTCACTTACAATTAAGTTGAATTCTGAGTGACTAGCACTATTGAAAAAGTTGTAAAAATGTTTGAAGTTGTAGCGTAAACTGAACTTTATTGTGTAGGATTTACAGTTCATTTTTCCATAAACTCATATTTGTTTGCATTTTTTGCAAATAAATCCCGAATGCAGATTAGACATCATCGTCATTCTCCTGCCCTTATCCCAATTTATTTGTGGTTGGCTCAACATGTCTTTTTCTTCAATACTTCTGACATTAGTAGTCATCTCGGTAGTCATATCATCTTTCACACACTCGTATTCAGCTGCATCCAGTTATAATGGAACCCGACCCTAACATAGTTGCGAAAAGGCTAGGCAGAATGATTTTGAATTACAGGGCCAATATGTTTACAATTTGTAACTATTTGATTCTCTAATCTTGAAAAAACTGTTCTTAATCCATACTTATAATATTATAAATGCGAAAGAGTGCCTGTCTGTCTGTCACCTCTTTACGCTTAAACTGCTGAACCAATTTAGATGAAATTAGATATGGAGATAGTTTGAGTCCCGGGAAAGGACACTGGATAGTTTTTATCCCGATATTCGCACGGGATCGAAAGATGCGGATGAAACCGCGGGGCGCTGCTAGTTTGTAATATGTAACTTTGTAAATCATAAGAGGAAAAAGAAATACTTTACTAAGTAATAGTCATTGCTTTTGTAACACATTCTTTATTGTTTTCAAACCCCAGAAAGCAATACATTCAGATATGTTGTAAAGCTAGTACTTGATACTATGTAAAATGAAAACATAATATTCAAAACAATTTTATTTATCTGTAATAGCTCTGTAATATTAGCCAGTTGATAAGGGGCTGTGGCATCTACCAACCCGCACTGGGCCCGCGTGGTGGATTACGGCCCACTCCTTCTCACAGAGCGGAGGCCTGTGTCCCAGCAGTGGGAACATTATAGGCTAATTAGGTATGTATGTTAGTTAAGGGTCTGTTCATTTATTACGTAAGACGATTTGAGGGAGGAGGGGGTCCAAACGAGTATTATTTTTCCTTTGGGGTCTAAACTGTTCTTACGTAAAATCACACAAAAGTTAGCAAAAATTATAAGTTTTTTATTTTTTGCTACTTTTTTTTTAGCAATTTTGGTAGATACTGAACTTACGTAAGATTAAAAAGGGGGTGGGTTCATCCAATTCTTATCTCATACGTAGGGGTAGGGGGGTCAAAGAGTCTCGAGAGTGGGTGCGGCCATTATAGGAATGGGCGCACGGGGAGGTGGGACCCGCTGAGGAACAGCGGGTCGAGGCCTGTCGGGGGAGAGGAGAATGCTTATGTGCATCCCGCACCCCCGGCCATAGGTTGAGGTGGAACACCGCGGTGGTTTTAGCCGGTAAGAGTCCGGCATGCCCCTCTGTCCCCCCCACGATGGAGGAAGTCCATGAGGATTTCCACCGCGCAACAAAAAAAAAAAAAGGGGGGTTAAACAGTTGTCAAAATTGTCTTACGTAATAAATGAACAGTCCCTAAGGTGGTAGCGGGAGAGGGGCTTAATAATAACAGCCGCACGGGTCGATTTTCAAGGTTAAGCAACGCTTGCTGAGTTTGGTGAGTGGATGGGTGACCCCTCCGTACTTGTAGTTGGTCCCGGAGGTCATTCGATCTTTGACATTTGTTACGGGTAGTCAGAAGCCTGAAAGTCTGACAACCAGTCTTGTCAAGTAGTGTTGTATTACCCAGTAACTGGGTTGTGGAGTTCACGTAGGCAGTCTTTCCATGTCATCATAATCATAATCAGCCTATAATGTTCCCTCTGCTGGGACACAGGCCTCCTCTCTGTGAGAGGGAGTACGCCGTAATCCACCACGCGGGCCCAGTGCGGGTTGGTAGATGTCACATGTCTTCGAGTTTTTGGTTCTAGGACATGCCGGTTTCCTCACGATGTTTTCCTTCACCGTTTTGAGAGCAGTGGTGATAAAATAATTTACACAAAGTAAAACGCCTGTCTGGGTTCGAACCTACAAGCTACAACTTGTAAGTCGCGGCCGATACCACTGGGCCACCACTGCTCTTCATGTAAAATACTGTTATTCAGCTATATCCGACTGGAATAGATGTTACCCCAACATATTTGGGAGAAGTTTAAGAGGATGATTTTTAAAACTGAATTGTTTTGAGATTTTTTTATCATCCCACACTTTGGTAACCCAGGTACCCTCCATGTGATTGTCAGCAACACCAATTTGTTGCTTGTTCATTCCTTGAGGAGCTAGGGTAGATAAAATAATTCCCTGCCACCTATAAACAAGAAAACTTACTTTCAGAAATTTATCTTAAAACGTATAAGATATCTCCTTATCTATATTGAGTCTGTTTTATCTGTAGTACCATCGCTCTTATCTATGCCTTCAGTATGTAGATAAGGATAGAATTTTAGCTTGATAACATCGCACCTACTACCTGGAAGGGGTTGTCAGGAATGTATAATACTCAAACAATTTGCGAGTTTTGTTATTAGGCCAGCATAATAGGGAGAGAACCTATAATGCATATTATTATAATTCAGAAAAACTCCTCTCTAGAAGCGAAGTCATCCCTCAGACAAAAATCATTGAAACTAAGCTAAACAATAATAATAACCCACATAAATATAACGGCTGTAATCCTCAGAGTTAGACAAAGGTTTACCTATAGTACACCCAAATTTCGCCAGCTATGTTTAAGTCCCACGTAACAAGTGGCAAGGTGTAGGATAATACCAACTTGCCGCGTATGACTCGGTGGAACGCAGAGCTAAGAGGCTCATTGGCGACGTAAAACTGGTGGATGCCAAGCTTCACAGCTTGGCTCATCGCCGCAAGGTTGCCTGCTTGTCGGTCTTCTACAGATGAGTGTGCCCAAGAACTCCACAACCTCATACCACCGGCCCCCCTTCTACCTTCGGACATCCAGCCAGACGCACTGCAAATTACCATCCCTGCCTAGTTGCTATTCCACCAATTCGCACTAAGCGTTTTCAAATGTATTTTATAATGCGCACAGCAAAAGAGTGGAACTCTCTACCTGGGTCTGTGTTTCCGAGCGCATACAGCCCGAATCTCTTCAAACTGAGAGTGAACAGGCTTCTTCTGAGTAATCTCACTCGATCGTCAACTTTGTCTCTGTCTACTCTGACCTAGACTAAAGTCAAGAGCAAAACCATTTGAAATATAAAAAAATAAATAATAGTAAATGCTTAAATACTACTTATGTCTGTGAAGACAGCACAAATGGTATTTGAAGCCCTACAAATGAGTTTTCAACAGATTAAGCATGTTATGTACTTACTGAGTCATCCTTGGGGGGGTATTTATCAAATGGTACTGCTGTGGTTTGACATTGAGACGGCGAGAGGTCAAACCAAGACGCTAACGCTATTGCCCACGTGGATAAGCAGGCGAGCAGCCTCCACGATTGGCGATAGAATAGATATAGAATACTCTTTATTATGTACACCCATAATTTCTCAAACTTATTTTGCCCACTTTGAGTATTTCTTTTTTCCAGAGCCCCCCAGTTGTCGCGAATTTGAAACAGCTATTGCCACGATTATATTTAAACGTGTAATGTACTATATAGTCGTAAGATAGGATATATATAATTTTATCTGGGTCTTCTACTGCCCCCCCTGAAAAAATCAAAATCAAAATATTTTTATTTCACATAAACCTAAAAATATTGAATAATGTTTTTAATTAAATAATATTACTAACCCTTAGTTGATAAGTTATTGTTGTACTAACCATTGGACCTATGTTGTCAAGTTAAATAAATAAATTATTATATTATTATTATTATAAACCAACATGGGCACTTATGAAACGTCAGAAGCTAGGTGCACGGTTCCAAAAAACGCCCACGAGAGGTCGCTATCGCCCACGTAGAGAACCTATGATGTACACCATAAAAATTACAGGTATAAATGTAGAAATTTTACATAGGCTGACGACACAATGGGTGGCTCGTGGCTATGGGTATGGGCGATTTCTAAATGGAGCCTTTCCCAACAGCCTGCATTCGGTATTGTGCCCGCATGATGGATCCCACTCCCTCTCACAGAGTGGAGGCCTGTGTCTGAGTTGTGGGAACATTATACCGTCTTCGTTTACGTTTGATATGATATTGTCATCATAAATGCACACAGGATGCGGGTACTACTCAAATAAGCATCCGACCTTTTTTGAAGGGCATCATCAATCGATATGAATACGATACTCCCGAAACCGGTGAAGGAAAACACCGTGAGAAAACCGGCATGAACCAAAAATTCGAAGACATATTGTGACATCCACCAACCTGCATTGGGCCCGCGTGGTGGATTACGGTCCACGCACTCTCACTGAGAGCAGGCCTGTGTCCCAGCAGTGGGAACATTATAGGCTGATTATGATGATCGCCTTTATTGATTGTTTTACATATTCGGATGTTTCATTTACCGAGTTTTTTTTAGGTTTAATTCCTCGAGTCAGCGTTGGGACGCCCTCTAAGGCTTCCTGCTGATTGCCTGACAAATTAAACCATCGACTGACTTAAAGTCTAATACGCGCTAATTCTAAAGCCACAATATCTCATTAAAGGAAATAAACTTGTAACATTAAACCTAAGGAATATGAACAACGATCGAAATATAAAAGTACTTAAACCTCTGCCTCTTCGGAAAATACATTGATGTATACATCCTAACTATAATATTATAAATGTGAAAGTAAGTTTGTTTGTTACCTTTTCACGTCTAAACCACTGAACCGATCGTCCTGAAATTTTGCATATACGTTGTCAGGTGTACAGAAACGGACATTGGGTACCTTTCATCCCGAAAAAAATTGCTGTTCCCGAGGAAAACAACAATAACGTTATTATGATAATAGATAACGCCACGTGTATTGTTGTTTTCCTCGGGAACAGCACTTTTTTTCGGGATGAAAGGTACGCTATGTCCGTTTCTGTACACCTGACAACGTATATGCAAAATTTCAGGACGATCGGTTCAGTGATTTAGGCGTGAAAAGGTAACAAACAAACTTACTTTCGCATTTATAATATTATAGTTAGGATAGGATTTCACGCGGATGAAGTCGCGGGCAGCAGCTAGTATTCCATATTTCCTGATTATCCATACCAATATTATAAATTCGAAAGTAACTCTGTCTGTTACATTTTCACGCCTAAACCACTGAATGCATTTCGTTAAAATTTGGTAAGAAGTTAGACGACATCCTGGGGAAAAACATAGGCTACTTTCTGTCTCGGTAGAACGTTACCGTGGAATAATTTTTACCATCCACGCAAGCGAAGCTGCGGGCTGAAGCTAGTAATATTATAAAATCGAAAGTAACTGTGTTTCTCTCGGTCTGTCTATCTGTCTCTTACCTTCTCACGCCTAAACGGCTGAACGGATTTGGATGAAATTTGGCACACGGCTAGACCATGACCTGGATAAAAAAGTATCCTCTAGATACTTTTTATCCCATTAGTAGTTTCACTTGGGATAATTTCCGACTTCCCTGGGCGAAGCTGTAGCCATATTTTTTTGTGTGTGTTTGAAACGAACGGGAAGGAAATAGCCATTCTATTTTTACCAGACCCACGGCCAGCGAACCCACACTGGAAGTTCCTATTTCTATTAATACGAACAATTCGGTATGTATTACTAAAATAGCCCATCGGTAACAAACATAATTGCGGTCAAACTTGACCTATTACGCTAATGACATACTGCAGACTTGAAGGTCAGAGTTTTAATATAAATAAAACATTATCCACTCGTAGTTTTATTTTTGTTTTACTGCAGTATGTTGTTGAATTTTTCCTGTATCGAAGATGAGTCTCGTTGACGTTGAAGAACCGCTTTAAACTCATTAATGGGCGGTTTCTAAATAATAACAGCCGCACAGGTCGATCGATCAGGTGCTACGCTTGCCGCGGTTGGTCTGTGCAAAGGTGACCATCTTTACATACCGAGACCCCTCCGTGCCTCGGAAAGCACTTTAAGCCGTTGGTCCCGGCTGTCATTCGTGGATCTTTGACAGTCGTTACGGGTAGTCAGAAGCCCGAAAGTCTGACAACCAGTCTTACCAAGGGGTATTGTATTACCCAGTAACTGGGTTGTGGAGGTCAGATAGGCAGTCGCTCCATGTAAAATACTAGAATTCAGCTGCATCCGGTTAGACTGGAAGCCGACCCCAACATAGTTGGAAAAAGGCTAGGCAGAAGATAATGCCCGGTTTCTAACAGGTAACAGAGTACGCGGTGCAAGATGGTAGGTGAGCCATTTTCTGTGGAGAGACGCCGCATAGGTACGACGCACTGGAGGTCAGAGGGGCAATTCTCGTAATTTTAACTTTCGTAGAACGTCCACAGTCTGATCTCAGTCTCACTCAATCTGTCAAAAAAAACCTTTAATTACCCTAAATTTTGACAAGTTTTTGACATTGATTTTCGCTGAGATGAGATTGTAACTAGATTTTGAACTGTCGACATCGGCACCATTGCCATAGAGAAAAATAGAATAGAATAGATTTTGAACGATTTTAAATACGGGAGTTGACCTTCTGAGCATAGACACGGGTGATATCCGCGTTTAGAAAGGGAATCCGAAACAAATATTCTATCTAACAAATCCTTAGACACACACAGTTGTGTAGGTAAGATAAATATGGAAGCAAAAGGTCGTAATGTAACGTCCGTTTGTTACGTATGGTATGCCGGCTGGATGTCTATCCGCCGGCGGATGCAAGTGTTCAGATGATTTGATACTCCAAATATGCATGGATGTAAAAGGGAAATATATGTGTCCTGGGTTTAGATAGCATAATCAGTCTATGACGTGGTACCACAGGCACAGTGGTAACGGCCGCAACTTGCGAGTTGCAGGTCGTAGGTTCGAACACAGACAGGCGCTTTACTTTGTGTAAATTATTTCATCACCACTGGTCTCAAAACGGTGAAGGAATACGTCGTGAGGAAACCGGCATGTCCTAGAACCAAAAATTCGAAGACATATTGTGAGACCCGCCAAGCGCCAACTCTCACTGGGCCTGCGTGGTGGATTACGGCCCACTCCTTCTCACAGAGAGGCCTGTGTCCCAGCAGTGGGAACATTATAGGCTGATTATGACATGACCATTGCAGGGGTTCTAACTCAAAACTAAGCTCAGCTTGCAGTCACTCTTACAACAACCAGTTTTATTTTTTAGGCTATTTTACAGATAAAACATGCGTTTAAACACAAACCTACATTTAATCGATAAATATCGTGATTTACTATAGCCATTTGACATTATTACTTTATTACGTCACTATGAACACGTGCAGTATTTATTTACCTACGTATTGAATACATAAACTGATTGATAAATGAGGGGCTTGTGGCTAAGAAATAACAGGCCCAGGGTTCGATCGATCAGGTTAAGCTACGCTTGCCGCGGTTGGTCTGTGGATGGGTGACCATCTTTACATACCAAGACCCCTCCGTACCTCGGAAAGCACGTTAAGCCGTTGGTCCCGGCCCTAAGGCACTGGAACTCCCACGCATCGACGAAACACAGCAGGCTGCTTGACGCCGGACTCCGGTGGGAGGGTCGCAAACCAGGCGTGTGTTAGCCCTACCACCGCAAGGAAAGAATTTTCCAGTCATATAAGGTGTCGGGTGTGACTGTTCAGGATGCGCCGAGCGCTCGGTTTAGTTGAGTAACTGGCGGAACAAACTGCGCTACACGAGGAGGCTTCTTTATGTATCCCAAAAACCACCAGTATTTGACATATCGAAAAACGCTTTGTATTTAAGACTGCCGTTATTGTGTGAAGCGCTTGCTTACCAACGAAGATTTAATTTTTATTTATATAGATATTTGGATTTCAAAGAGTCCACATAGACCTTCTTGCCCGTTCTTCTCAATAGGAACCTAATACGCTTTGGAATGGAGAAATAGCTTCTTCTTTCTGACTGACCGACTCCTTAACGATTCAAAAGTGCCTATAATTGTTTTAATTGAAACAAATGCCCTGACTTTAAGATTGCCTATACTAAAACTAAGAAATTGAATAATATTAGACTTTTAGTTAAAGACTTTTAGATGCCACCCCAAAATATGGCTCTGAACATACTGAAAGTTCCAAACCCTTCCGCGCTGCATATATGGAACGTTCCAGAATCTACGCAGTAAGAGGCACCTGTCTATGTATTATGTAACATTTGCATTCACACAAACGCAGTTCCCCTAGTGTGAGACTGTGAGTAGAGGTCCGCTATTTCTAGCCACCTACCTCTCATCCCCGAATAGGCGTGGTCCACTATATGCATAGTATATTGCATAATTATCTGACTTGCGCACTGCAGGGCGGATAATATCCAGGCCGTCCGTTCGATCCATTAGTCGCTTTTCGGGTGTGAACGCGCGCGGTGCATTTCAGAAATGAAGAGTCGGTCCTTAGATTTGAGCAAGATGGTGCTGGAGACTAAGGTAGGTGGTAAAATAAATGGGGAATTCTTTATGTTGAGTATGGTTGTCTGAAAGCAGTGTTTTTTTTTCTTTTGGGGTAAAAATGTCTTTGAAGGAGAATTTTTTTTTATGGGTATGAGATTTGCTCTATGTTTGCTCTGAGTGCAAAGTTGGTATGATGTACCAGAGACGACGTTGAGCTGTTCGGGTTCATATTTTTCAGTAACTTGCCCAATTTCTGTCGCATTACAGCCACTGCACCCCCCCTTTCCCACCCCTATGGGCCCTGCCCCGCTTAAGGTTAGGTTTCGAAAAATCTTTAGAACTTACTCGTAGTTTTATTATTGCTAACTTCTGTCATCATTATTCTTATGAAAGCGTTCTTTTGGGGACTATCGCCATATTTACAAGGAGCAGGATTGCAGTTGTTTGCACTGAGGCCAGTTCGAAGAATCCATCGCCATCATTGTCACCTGGGAGACGTCTTCTGCTGCTGCACAAATGTAGCAGATGCGACGTTGAGCTGTTCGGGTTCATATTTTTCAGTAACTTTTGCCGGATTTCTGTCGCATTACAGCCACTGCATCCCCCCGTGTCGCCCCCCACCCCTTTGGCCTCCGCCCCGCTTACGGCTAGGTTTCGAAAAGTTATTAGAACTTCAATTTTTATTGCTTGAGTAGCATAGTCAGTCTATAATGTTCCCACTGCTGGGACACAGGCCTCCTCTCTGTAAGAGGGAGTGGGCCATAATCCACCACGCGGGTCCAGTGTGTGTACTCTATTTTAATTGCTTGGGTATGTTATCATTATTTTTCTGAAAACGATCGTTTGGTGAAGTACTGTCACCATATTTCTCCAGAACAGGATTGCAGTGGTACAGGGTCTAATTCCAAGGGTAGAATTCCTATTCTACCATTCACCCATAACCATCATGTCACCTGGAAGACGTCTTCTGATGCATCCCCCCTTTCCAGTGGCCCCGACCCCTTTCGCCTCCACTCCGCTTAAGGCTAGGTTTCGAAATATCACTCATTTTAATTGTTCGAGTATGTCATTTTTATTCATATTTTTGAATTTATATATTTCGGGACCATGGGGTCCCGGTACTTTGGAAGGCGTACGAGGAGCCGAAGCCAACTCGCAGAGGCCCCTTAGGAAATTTTAATGAAATGCGGCACCAACCGACGATTATCCCTGTATGCACTATGCAAGTGCACCCAAGGATAACCTCCGGTTGGTGCAGGACTATTGTAGGATATGGAAAAATAAAAAGTTGGACTATGGGTTTGGGTGGCTGAAGTGGACTGGTTACCATTGTTCTTACTTATTATTATTTAATACGTAATTTATACTTATTATCTTTCGAGTACGTATTTCTTCTATTACTTAAATTCAACCGTAATAGTAAGATAGTGAATACCTTTGTTATGATAAAATCATTATCAAATTCATAATTATTATAATTATGTATTAAAATGTTCTGCGTGACATACTAACTACTTTTAAAATACTATCTAAATACCCCGATTAGGGTTTGCACCGGATAAACTTAGAAATCGGGTATTGCCTTCTCTTTCTCGCAGTTGACGTAAGAAAGAGACGGAACGCAGAAAACATATCATTTGGTTGAACTAAGGGTTGGTTCACACTTCAGCAGTTCAGATAATCTCTCAAATGCATACGACAATGTTATCTACGAATTTCTTCCTAAATAAGATATCAAACTCATCATCATCATCAGCCTATAGCAGTCCACTGCTGGACATAGGCCTCTCCTATTGCACGCCATTTAACTCGATTTTCGGCAACTCTCATCCAGCTGCTACCAGCCATCCTGCGAAGATAATAGTCGCTCCACCTAGCCTGAGGGCGTCCCACGTTACGTTTACCGATTCGCGGTCTCCACTCAAGAACTCTACCCCAGCGGTCAAACTCATAATCGCTATCAAATAGATAAACACCGGTAAAAAACCATCTATTGTGTCTTTGTTTTGTCTATCAATTACAATGCTAACTAATAAAAATCTATCAATTTCGTACTTTAACTATCAAAACTTACATCTGCCAGAACCCTTTGTCCGTTTCCCAAGGCGTGGCAGCCAATATAGCCAACACTATCGATTATATTGCACTGCCTCCGCTGCTGCAGCCCTAAACCGTCTACCAGCATATCTAGAACCCTCGGCCGGATCAATATTCAGGAGTTGCGCAGTACAATATCTGAGCGGCGAAGATGATTTATTCTGTTCCTCTGGTGGTCGCGTTTGGTCAAGACGTGATTATGGAAGGTTGCTGTGGTTGGTGTGTAAAGTGGGCGCGCTGCCATGTAAGTCTTTTGAGTTTTTTTTTTGGATTGTTTTTTTGAGTTTTCGCGTATACAATACTTGAGGGGCGTACAGGACCTAAACGCAAAAAACGCAAGTTTTAGAAACAATAAAAGTATATGATCGGCTACAGTAAACAAAATCAAAAAAATATATGATATTCTTCAGGATATATGCTAGGTAGATAGTGTGTTGAAAATATAATACAACTCATTTGGTACGATAGAAAAAAATCATGAAGATACACCTCTAAAAACTTTCTTTTTACAATAAAAATATACATACAATCATTCTGATTTGTTGTCAGATTATTCTACAAGCACTAGTGTTGTTAATTGTTTAGTCCAAGCAATGGATTTTTCGTAAATAGTTAATTGCTTCATATTTTTGCAATAAATTACCAGCGTTGAGTCATCGCGCTTCTCTTTCTTTTCTATGCAGTTCGACAGTGACCGCGCTTTAGGTCATGTAGTCCTCTTAATATTTCGTGTATAAGGTAGCTTTTTCCATGGGTCTATGTCGTGAAGTTTGAGAAGAATCCTTGTTAGTAGTGGTAAGTCACGCTAGAGAAAACTTGACCAACGACCCCGGCGTTGACTTACCAACCAGCCCCTCTCAACTTAAATTTTATTATTTCTAGCCTGCGCCGTCCCACTCCTGGTCAAAGGCCTCCCTCCACTCCTTCCATCTTTCACGAGCCCGCGCGTCCTCCTTCCAGTTTTGACGGAACCTATCCAGCTCGACCCGCCATCTCCTACGTGGTCTGCCGCGACCCCGCCTCTCTGTCTCAGGGCACCAATACTGCGCTATTTGGGCCCACGGTTTGTCCGGCATGCGGCAACATGTCCTGCCCAGTACCATTTAAGTTGAGCAGCCTTTTGAGCCACGTCAACTATCTTTGTTTTGGAGCGCAGTGTTGTGTTTCGGACACGATCCGTTAATTTAACGCCCAGTATACTGCGCTCCATTGCTCGTTGGCAGACCTTGAGTTTGGACAATTCCAATGAAAAAAAAAAATCGTTTTTGCACAAATTTCGATACAGCAACGCAACGATATGTTTAGCCGAAAAATACCGGTAACGTTCTAACATGTTTAATGACTTTAACGTTACATTTGGGAGCGTGACATCACGTGCTGTGCGTGCTAAAAGTAAAAGTAACGTGGTTATTACTGCTGGCTGTCTTGTTAATAAACTTGGTTTTAATGATAGCAAGATGTGAACGTACCAAGGTTTTAGTTACAATTTTTGACTTAGAAAACGGAATTTTCAGTAGATGATCTAAATAAATCCATACTAACATTATAAATGCGAAAGTGTGTCTTGTGAAAAGATGAGATGATGAAGATGAAATTCGGTATAGCGATAGTTTGAGTCCCGGGAAAGGACATAGGATACTTTTTATCCCGATATTCCCACGGGATCGAATCTTATGCGGGTGAAACCGCGGGTCGCTAGTATTATAAATGCTAAAGTGTGTCTGTCTGTCTGTTACCTCTTCACGCTTAAACCGCTGAACCGATTTAGATGAAATTTGGTATAGAGATAGCCCTAGGAAAGGACAGAATACTTTTTATCCCGATATTCTCACGGGATCGAGATTTATGCGGGTAAAACCGCTGGGCGTAGCTAGTAATTTTAAGTTAAACAGTTTTAATGAAAATAATGATGTCGATAATGTACTAAAAGCTCGTAAAAAAAATGTAAAAAAAATAACTCGGTTGGTACTAGGTACCAGTCATCACACCACTTTCCTCGTCAATCTAGGGCATTGATCGGACAATAAAAAGGAGTCATTCGTAGACCTTTGACAGTTGTACGGGGTAGGCAGAAGCCCAAGTCTGACATCCAGTCTTACCGCGTGATACCGAGTTATGCAGTAACTGAATTGTGAAGGTCAGATAGTCGTCGCTTCATATTGTGTTCAATTTTTTTAATTTTTGTGTTGGAAATGATAAGGAAAGACACTAAGCAGAATGGAAATATTTCGAAGCAATAGCCGTAAAAAAAATATTTTCGGGATTATGAAAAAAATACTTTTTTTTTCTATAAGTAATAGTATTTGAATGACGTAAATAAAAATGTCGTAGTGGTATCAACAACGGGCGGAAAGCGCGGAATGCGTCGGAATCTAAACCGTGTCACTTAGTACGTGTGCCGCGGCGACAACACTGCTTGGCTACTTAGTGATTACGATACGTCTGGGCAAAGAGAGAAAACGCAAGTTAAACTAGGAAAAACTTTAAACGAAAATTAAAAGAAAAAAGAAAATCCGTCGATGCCTACGCCAATATCACAATAATATTTTAAATGCGAAAGTGTCTTCTGTTACCTCTTCACGCTTAAACCGCTGAACCGATTTAGATGAAATTTGGTATAGAGATAGTTTGAGTCTCGGGAAAGGACATAGGATACTTTTTATCCCGATATTCCCACGGGATCGAAACTTATGCGGGTGAAACCGGGGCCACGCGGGGCGCGAAAGTTTGTGAGGATGGATTGATGGATGTTTTTTACTCTTTTACGCAAAAACTACTGAACGGATTTTGATAAAACTTTACAGTAATATAGCTTATAGATCTTTACGTACGATTTAAAAAAAATCTTGGATAGAACATAGACGTGATTTACGCATGACCTAACCAATTATTATTTTAGATACCTAACATCGATGTCGCCTTAGCAACGATCTATGGTTCCTTAGCAACGGCCCAGATGCCAGGGTCTTCGAGACAAGCTCAGATTTCGTCGTACTTAGGCTTGATTAACATACGACCTAAAAATAATAATTTTTAAGATACTGACGATCGATCGAATGAATAGCCAAACCCAAATTGATTTCCAAGTAGGTATAAAATCTACTTAGCAACGGCCCAGATGCCAGGGTCCTTGATATGAGCTCAGATTTCGTCTCAAGGCGTTGCTAAGATATTGGTTGCTAGGCGACTAGCTTTTCTGATGAGAACCTCTATTGATTTATGTGGAAGCCACCTGTCTCAACATCAACGAGGAAGCGACGAGCTTTCAACGATTTTCTCGCTCAACAAACATACCATCGAGGAAACTCAATTGCGTAACACACTATCAATCTCAATATGAATCATTTTGAAGGATATTGCTAATCCATTGCTTCATATGTTCGAAAAATCTGCTCAACAACGTAAATAACGTTGAACTGTCACAATGAAACCCATTGCTACTGATAGTGTGTTATGCAGTTACCCCACTGGATTTATGTCCGGTTGATGGTAATAGGATCGCATCTCATTACATGGGTGGGACTTAAACATTTCAAAAATCAAAATCCATTTATTCAAACTAGGCTGAGAATCAGCACAGCATAGTGGAGGCCAAGAGATGATAATGTTGATGATGGTTCATTCACAAAACATGGTTCATTCAAGGATTCTCAGCGTCCTAAGTGAAAGTGGCGATGATTTGGGCAAAAAAAAAACAATTGCATAACTGTCCTGCCAGCTACACGAAGAAAAAAAGCGTTCTAAAGAGTAAGCTACTATATTGGAGTCGGCTTCCAGTCTAACTTGATGCAGCCGAATACCAGCATTTTACATGGAGCAACTGCAGTACAGTTGCTCCATGTAAAATGCTGGTATTCGGCTGCATCAAGTCAGGTCACATAGGTGTGACCTCCTCACGAAGTCACGACACCCTTTAGCAAGACTGGCTGGAGCAGGTTAAATTAAAAATAGTTTATTCAAACTGAGACTGAGAATCAGCACGTTTCGAACGACAAAATTTCAAAAGACAGACCCCAAAACGCCCGCCCTTCACCACTTCCGAGTGCTTTCGCTGGGGAGAAGTGGCGCAACAAACTTCCCAGCAGCACTACTTGTGGGTGTAGGTGCTATAGGTAGATAGGTACAGGTCTGCGTACCCCTTCCTGGAAAGCAGGTGTGGGGCTTATGTTATCAGAAAGACAGTAGAACATGATTTTCGTCTGTCTATGTTGCATAATCCCATATAAGTCCATGCTAGGGGTACAAATAGTACTCCTACCATAACGCCATGGAAATAGCGATAACGGGACCAAATAACACGGCCGCTAATTTGTTTATACATGATTCTGATTACAATTAGCAAGCATTGACGGTCCACTAATTGATAACATGAATATTTATGCTGAATACTTAGCTTGGATAGTTGGTGAACGCTAAGGCTGCGTTTCCACCAGAGATGAGCGAGGGTGCGTAGCGAGGGATGTGTGTGAAACTAACCAATAACAACGCTAACTTAGTTCAAGCTATAACAATGAAGCGATGTTATTGGTTGGTTTCACACACATCCCTCGCTATGCATCCTCGCTTATCTCTGGTGGAAACGCAGCCTAACGATGTGGGTAGGAAACGTTAGAAACGTAGGAGATAGTTACAAGTAATGCGTAGTGTTATCCTCCCAAGTCAGTGCTAGCTTTGACGGTACAAAATCAAAACACAGATTACTGACATTGCTCAATAAGCCGCTAAGCTGAAGTGGGACTGGGCTGACCACGTCTGCCGTATGCCCAATAAGCTGTGGGCCAAAATAACCACCACATGGAGCCCTGACACAGGTAGAAGGCGTCGCGGCAGACCCCGTAGAAGATGGCGGGACGAGCTGGACAAAACAAACGACCAGTGGTCCACTTTAGCCCTGGATCGAATGAACTGGAAGTCATGGGGAGAGACCTTTGCTCAGTAGTGGGATGATGCAGGCTAACAGTAACATCCTTCTGACCTGCACAAGTGGACGACCCAATTACTGGTCCAAATCCCATGCCGATTTCTGCTTCGGTGACTGTTTCTGTTGATATTGTAAGGTCAGATCCACACCCTTGCAGCGGTATCTACAACGCCACATGCGGACAACGCGTCATACTGACGTCACGCAAAATCCTGCATCTCGCAAGCAGTGTTTACCGTGCAACTAGCATAGATACAACGGCCCGGCATGAATCATCGGGCAGACACAACACCCGTCTGGTCAGAGGATCCTCCCTCTTCTATGGAGTATGAGTGAACTTTACTCCCTGTTCCTCATACCTCTATACCCTCATTGCTTTACGAACATCCGAGGTCCAGAGTACTCCAGAGGGCAGACTTGCGACAAACGGGACGCCCGCTTTCTGGAGTACTGAAGGATATCGCTCGAGTTTCTGCTGTGTAGCTTCTAAAACATCGATGCGGGCGGGCGATTATTTAGCCTGTAGGATTATGAAAAATATAATAAATAACAAATAAGTAAACAATCCTAGCGAAGAATCTCGTGAACTTGATACGACCACGCCTCGGGCTGACCTGCATGCACACCAACCCGGTCAGACAACGGTATCAGAGGTTTCTAAGCCGTATTCAATCCACAAAATATGCTAATATGTTGGATCGCGACCGGTTCAAACGTAAGTGATGGGAATTGATTTGGTGACAATAGGTTTGTGGATGAATGAATTGTTATCTTCACAGTTTTTTTTCAACATTCCTTAAAGGATTTCCAGAAAACTGGGTTCTTTTAAAGATTTTTTATTGCTTTTTCTATGGGGCCCAAAATTGTAAGTATAGAAACTAAACCCTCATCTTCTAAAAGTGCATGCCGAAGATGCTCGCGATCGCGGTCGATATCTCGATACCTCGATGTCGGTCCTCGGTACTCGCTATTTCTAAAGTAAAAGTGCGCAGTGCTACCCTATTTCAAGTTAAACAAATATCAACTTTATTTCAATGATTATTAAGTTGATTTCAGAGCAACTAGCACTATTGAAAAAGTTATAAAAATGTTTGAAGTTGTAGCGTAAACTGAACTTTATTCTGTAAGAATTAAAGTTATTTTTTCATTAATTCATATTTGTTTACATTTTTGGCAAATAAATCGCGCACGCAGATTCGCATGGATCGCGGTGCGAACACGTCGTTGGTTCAGTAGCACCTGAAAGCCCAGTTGCCTAGTCCTGTTTGTCCAGGAGGCCTACCACAAGCTCTTAACGCGATCCATTTTAGGATCTAAACTGAACTGTTCTTCTAATTCGTACCATGACGTCAGTTTAGCGATTCAGTTTAGGCCGTGGCATCTGCTGACAGCGATTGCCCCAAACTGAGTCGCAAGTTTTGGTTTCATTCATACTTGTTTGGTACCATGACGTCCATAGAGCAGCTCAAGCTATGCAGTTAAGGAACCTAAACTGAAATGTCTTGTTTTGAATCGTTTTTAATTAGATCATGGTAGGCCACCTGTACTCTACGGATTTGTTCAATCTCGTCACATCAATGCTTGCCGAAAACAAAATATTTTGTTTTCACGTAGATTTGTAATCATTAGAAATAAATGAATTCAAATAGTTATAATTACCCATCTCTCCACTAGTCCAATGCTTGCTCTAGGATGCATATCCGGTAGGCTCTTAAATCCTTACCTATCCTTCGGGCACGTCTACTCTACCATTACCGCGCCCGGTCTATTCCTTGATATGCAATGGTAGCTGTAGCACCATGAACATGAGGCTACAGGAGCTAGTGCGAATCTTGGGGTTCATTCGATTAATCGAGTCTGGTTTAACCATGCTGGGATCGCACGGTGGTCACATAGAAGGTCACAGGCCTCCGATGGCAATGATTGAGCTAAGCCATGATATCTGGTTCAGTTACCCACTAGTTGTCATACTACCTGAGACTATAAAAGGTTTTGCAATCTATTGTCCGCAACATTCCTTTTTGGCATCAGAAGTGAACACGTCTAATTAGTCATCAACGGTGTTTATCACCAAGCGCTAATTAACCTAAGACGCGACGCGTGTTTTCAAGTTCCAACTTGTGTGTGACCTGTTATTTTGCAATGGACATTCAAGTTACAGGTATGTATTATTAATTTACATTACTATTTTGTATTTTCAATCCACCATTTTTTTTTAAATAGTGTGCTACGCCGCAGCATTACCTTCGTATTTATTTCTGTATTTTTTTTTTATGTTGAAGCTTTTACTTATGTTTGTATCTACTTGTGCCATTGACGTAGGTATAAAAATGTCGCTTGAAATCTCTACTACTAGACTTTAAAAAATGTATTTGCGGCATGCTGCAGCTGTAAGGTGCAGCCAGGGTCTACGCCGAGCGCCTGGGCGCGTAGCACTTGCTACGAAATATTTGTATTGTTGTTGATCCGCATTTAACTGCTTTTTGTTTTGTTTTAGGTACTAGTATTGAGTGTTCTTTCAAAAGAATGATTGTACTAGATACTTGGCTGTCTATTAAGGACAGCAAATCCGAACTGGAACGGTGGCGTCGAGTTTTTCAAGCCCTGATACAGTTGCTGCCTGGATGTTGAGAATTTCATTGCTGATGACTTAGAAAAAAGAGTTACTAATCTTTGTACAAGATTTGTAGATTGACCATGCATTATTGTCAATAGGTGAGCTTTCGGAAGAGGCCGCCGAATCTTGCAATAAGTTAGTTAAACAGTTTAGGCGTGACAACACGAGGAAAATGTCCCGGGTTGTCACAAACACCGACTTGATACATAGGCTTCTTCTTAATTCGGATCCTTATATTTCTGGTTTAAGAAGGTTACCACGGAAGAAAAAGTCTATTCTATCTAAAGAGGGGTTAAATTTTTTGTCGGTGTAGAATAAAATGTATATAGTTATATAATAAACACTAGATTTATATTATTTTAGATACAGCTCCTATTATGTAACTATTAACATGTAAATAATATATTTTTGTCCATTTCAGTGTTTGTAGTTAGGTAATAATTAGGTATTTACTTTATTTTGACTATAAAAATGTAAATATTGAAGTTTATTAGTTATTAAGTTGCAATTCGTTTCTTGTATTTTAGTACGTATTTCGTCAAATATAATAACTGTATTATTTTTTCGAATAAAAAAGTTTTTTAACATTAATTCGCTTATTTTCATTTTATTATAACGTCAAGTATTACAAAAAAGCATAATAATAATAATTAGTATTGATAATGACAGTCATTACCTTCGCGAAACCCTATGACCGCCTCTCTTAGGGCGCGGAACCACTGTGGATCGGTGCAATTCATTCATTCAAATCGTATGTCGGCTTGGGGGTTTACCCCCAAGCGGTCCGCGATGTATCGCAGTGAGGCATCTTCGGCATAAATAATAACCCTTACGTACTTGCTGACTGCGTGTCCCAACTTTTTGTCCGTTAAAATAAACAATTGAACGGCGGCGGCCGGAGGCGTGTAAAAATGTCAAACTGTGCTTTTGTAAACTAAAGACTCGATTGCACAAAACGGCCTTTATTAACGATTCCCCTAATAAACCGACTTAAAAAAAAAAAGAGGAGGTTCTCAATTCGTTTGTTTTTTTTTATATTTGTTTCCTCAGAACTTCGTTATTTATAAGCTGATTTGCATAATTCTAGTGTTATATGAATTTGTGTGAGGTACTAGGTAGGTAAAAAGTGAAAAATAACTTCAATTTCGGAAGTCGGTGGCAAAAAACGAAACTACGGAACAAACGACACCGACTTCCGAAATTAAAGTTGTGTGTAGTGTTTTTTTTTGGAAGTCTGTTGTTTTTTTTAAACAAAGAGAGGATTGGTCTATTTTTGGCCGAGATCCTGACGAAATCCCATTCCCTACAAAACGTAAAACATAGATATGATCGGATTTGGATGAAATGATCTGAGGGCAGGAAGTAGTTCACCTAATGTCAGCTGAAATGTTGATAGCAGCAAGTTTTTATTATAAGCCTGTGTTGTCCCACTGCAGGGCAAAGGCCTCCTTTCCCTCAGTCATATTGGGAAGGGGTTTAGACAATTAACCTACCACGTTTGTCTAATGCGGGTTTGTGGGTGCGCAGTAGACCACTTGACTGGGTCTTTCGGCGCCGTCGTTGACGAAAGTGACGTTCGTCCGCCGCCGCCCTGAGTCGCCATCCTGCACTGATGTCGACTGTTCCATCTAGGCCTCTAAGGCTCAGCGCAGATCGAACAGAGCGCAGCGGAGAGGATTTTATTAACGCACTTGAAAATAAACTTTAAAATTATTACAATAAAGTGCATAAATGCTTGAACCTGACAAAAATTGCTCGACAATAAAGTGCCTAAATGTGCAGGTTCAAGACCTGACAAAAAATGCTCGCGCGTCCTTGAAGACGCGTCCTCGCAAGCTCGAGCATACGCGATCCGTAAAGAAAATGCCCGAGACCGCGCGGGGATTATTCCTCTCTGTCTGCGCTGACCCTAAGAAATACGTTTCCGAGCCCATAGATGGCTAAACGTAGTGTGAATTTGTCAGAGGTATAGGTGGATGTAGGGTGACATTTATCAATCACCTACACCATCCCTAATAGTCGACTCTTACGAAGCCCACGGGAAGAGAGGGGTGGTCTATTCTAGGCCGGAGCTACACAGCAACAAGTACAAAATAAAAAACTATTAATACATGCAACAGTTGAGACTTTTTTTTCTCCTTCCTTACATTTTGTCAGAATGTCTACCACTGGCGATCGGATGAGTCAGTGTCTTTGATATTTTATTAGAAAAAAATGTGTAACATTAATGATGTCAACTTCCTACTATTAATGCGCCGGTGTGATCTTTAAATGTTTGAGACTGTGACTTTTATGAAATTGTTTTTAGGCCGTTTTCGAATACTTCGACAAATACCTATAGAGACTGCTTCGTTGGCCTAGCGGTCCGCGGTAATATGTACCTATCTTCACATACCTTAAGACCCCTCCGTGCCTCGGAAAGCACGTCAAGCCGTTGGTCCCGGCTGTCATTCGTGGTTCTTTGACAGTCGTTACGGGTCTTCAGAAGCCCGAAAGTCTGACAACCAGTCTTACGAAGGGGTATCGTATTACCCAGTAACTGGGTTGTGGAGGTCAAATAGGCAGTCGCTCCATGTAATATACTGGTATTCAGCTGCATCCGGTTAGACTGGAAGCTGACTCTAACATAGTTGGGAAAAGGCTAGGTAGATAATGAGTGCATCGTCCCTGCTTTTCAAGGAATAGGGCAGAAAATAGGTGACATAGAGTTCGGAGTCTGACTCCTGTCAACCACTTTGAGAAAAAATACGTGACGCGTGGTGGCTCAGTGGTAACGGCCGCGACGTACGAGTGGGTCGATCCCAAGCAGGCGCTTTACTTTGTGTAAATTATTAAACATTGTGAGGAAACCGGCATGGATTGCAGCCCACTCCCTGTTAGAAACAAGGCCTGTGTCCCAGCAGTGGGAACATTAAAGGCTGCTTATCCTTATGCTATGTGACGCGTCGGTCTGCTAAGCCTTTTCCCAACTATGTTGGGGTCGGCTTCTGATCCAACCGAAAGCAGCTGTCGAGGTACCCTGAAGATTTCTATTTTATTACGGTAAAGATACAGGCAATAAATTGCCGAAATAAAATCTGATTTGCTGTCCAAACTTCAACATCAGGTTTAATTACGTACGAACAACCACGAGACAGCAAACAACCAATATTAATATAAAAATTAGTCATAAACTCGTAAGTGTAAGTTGGTAGGACAATTGAATCACATTGACGTCAGAGACGGAACAAACATTAGGTCATGGTGTGAATATGTATGAATGGTTCACGGAAATAATGATGCAGATTGATAGTAAAATTGTAATAAGTATGACGAGATGCTGCTGTGACGGCCTGGCTGCGATTGTTTCTAGAAAAGCGGTGGCCATCATCAGAATCTGTAATTTTCATCTGTATTTGATACTGGCAGCGCACCGCGGTTTCACCCGCATAAGTGTCGATCCCGTGGGAATATCGGGATAAAAACTATCCCATGTCCATTCACGGGACTCGAAACTATCTCTATGACAAATTTCATCTAAATCAGTTCAGCGGTTTAAGCGTGAAGAGGTAACAGACACACTAGCATTTATAATATTAAGCATGGATAGTGTCAAAAAAAATATCTGTATTTAGTCAGCACTTATTGTGAGACCGTCCACCGCTTTCTTGGAAAAGCTTAAGCCTGGTTTACACTGGAGCAAAAACTGGCAGCATTGCGACAAGCAGACGTACGATGACGTAGAGTTATTCAGCAAGGCAACACACTGCCATGCGGGATGTCGCGGCTTAAACCCGAATACTGCTATGTGCTATGTACAGACGCCAGCACATCAACCTACCCGAAACTGTCAATTTTTCCCAATCAATTTTGAACCTTATGCTTTAGTAATAAAGTTGAAAATTTATTAAAGAAATTTGACAGATTGTAGTAGGTTGATGTCTTGATGTGCGCCGTCTGTACTCGGTGCGTTTTTTTTTTTTTTTTAATTATTTGCCCCATGTCGTATGATATTGATTTTCGTACTATCATAGACCCACACCGCTCGGTTGTAAAGCCGGTCGACCCAGCAGAACCTGTCCCGGCTTCCGAGACGTTTACTACCGATGAAAATCTATTGTTGTCTATGATATGGATCTCTTTGGAGTCCTATAGTTCCTCATTCACGTCTTCTTGTTCGATTTAGCTCTAAGAAGCTATTCTAGGATTGAAAGTTTTGAATCAAGCACTTGATCTCGGGATTTGCCCCTTTCTGCGTGAGTATATTAGTCTTGACTGACGTTGCGATGTTAGCAAACGCTTCTCACAAACCATTCATACTATATGGCGGTGTAGTTACCTATTTTATGTCTTTCATTGATAAAACGCTTACAATTAATTAACTGCATAATGACATCACCGCAGTGATTAACTTAGTGTATTCGATCACGTGACCAAGGACGAATAAAAAAGGTTTTATTGTTTTCTTTTTTGTTGCACTTGGTTGGTAAGATTCTTAGTGCGGGTTTCGTCAATGAAAATGAACGCGATCAGCAATTCTAAATCGCGTTCAAGATTTGAGTCAGGAGAGTACTGTGCCACTCCCAAGGAAATTAAAGGAATTGTGTGACCATAGACCTACCAAAGGGCAACGGAGAGGGCTATGCTTGGAGTTTCCCTGCGTGATCGAATCAGAAATGAGGAGATCCGCAGGAGGAGCAAGGTAACTGACATAGCCCGAAGAATTGCCAAACTTAAGTGGCAGTGGGCTGGGCACATTGCTCGCAGAACAGATGGCCGATGGGGCCGAAAGGTTCTGGAGTGGCGACCGCGTACCGGAAGACGTAGCGTTGGAAGGCCTCCCACAAGGTGGACCGACGACCTTGTGAAGGCCGCAGGAACCCGAGATGCGAGAAGCACAGAACCGGTCGAAGTGGAGGTGCTTGGGGGAGGCCTATGTCCAGTAGTGGACGTCTTTTGGCTGATATGATGATGATGATGAGACCTACCTACCCCCTTTCTCATATTCCACAACAATTTTGACATTGGCAGCTCTTGAACGCGGTCTAGATGTACTGAGCGCGTTCAGTTTAATTAGTGAAATTCGCTTTTAGTCGGTTTTATAGTGTGGTATTGTGTACTCTCGCAGACAGACGCGACGCAGCTCTAATAGAACAATTATTGATGAAGTTTTCATAGAAATTGTTCTATCTGCAGAGCCTTTACCCAGCAACGGGGTTGTGGAGGTCAGATAGGCAGACGCTCCAAGTACAATACTGTTATTCAGCTGCATCCGGTTAGACTGGAAGTCGACCCCAACATAGTTGGGAAAAGGCTAGACAGATGATGGGTGGCAAGAGCTTAAAAAAACATATTAATCATTAAAGTTTTACCAAGAACATAGCATCATCTTCCAAACTGCTAAATGTAATATCATATTCGTCATATGAGCTTCAAAGTTCCGAGTATCTTAACGCTATCGTAATTACGGGGTAAACATAAATACTGGTGACGTAGCGACGGATGATACGGTGACATCATGCGGTCGGGTTGGGTTCGGTCCAAGTTATGAGATGTAAGAGGGGAGAATAAGTTTAATTTTAGTTGAAAGTGTTACAACGAGACTTACAGAATGAAGTTGCGTTTTTCGGTGAGTTAGGCGCCCTCTCTCGACGGTTGGTCCAGAGTCCAGACGCAGAAATCTTTACAACACCGCATGAGTTCTTGTTAAGGTGATACCGACACTAGAGAAGGAAAATGTTTAAGTGGCCTTAAAATATTTAACACGGGTAGATATTTTTTTTTTTTTTTTTTTTTTTTTCTGAATGGGCGCGCTCTTGACCTCGATCACGCCTGATGGAAAGCGATGGATAAGTCTATGGTGGAACGAGCGTGCCCAGAAGACTATAAAATTTGACGAATTGCCGATTTGACGAATATCAGACTTGACCAATGTCTTTCAACCCGAATCGTTTATATATCGCTGTCGTTCATACATTTGGACCACGCCCCTACTCAATTAAGAATCAGCTCGCGTTGTTTGAAGGCTCGTCTCACAATTGGCACATCTGGCCGTCTGATGGCATTATTGTGTTCTGGTTCTGATTCAGGTTATATATATTTGGCATTAAGTAAGTATTGGCAATATTCCGTAGTCACAAAATAAATTATGACCCTGAATATACACATAAAGTCTATTTCAAACTTATATGTTTCAAATTAATATTGTTTCCGTTATATAGCCGTTGGTCCCGGTTGTCATTCGTGGATCTTTGACAGTCGGTACAGGTAATCATGGCAGAAACCCGAAAATCTGACAACCAGTCTTACCAAGGGGTATCGTATTACAGTAACTGGGTCAGATAGGCAGTCGCTCCATGTAAAATACTGTTCAGCTGCATCCGGCTAGACTGGAAGCCAACCCCAACATACAGAGGATGAGTAGTGAGATTTCCACCAGTGTAAAATCGTAACCTCTCCTCTTTTACACCGAACACTACATTAAATGAGACATCACATGTAGTCCCGTCATCTAATTGTCACATGTTCCCTCTACCTAATTGCTAATCTAATTAGGCCTAATTTATAAGCACTAAAACGTGAAGATGTGTCATGTTCGTAAATTATGTTAGGTGCTGGAACGTTGCATAATTACAAGTATTAAAACCCGTCCGACTTAACTTTCCACCTGGCGCTACGCTCGTACTGTTTGAAAAAAAAAGTTAACTTCATAAAAATATTTTTTACGATTTTTTTTTTGCAACATGCATCTAGGTATAGTTTTTATCGTAATGATAATTATAAACATTTCGCGCATAATCACATTCCAGAGATGTGCACACTTAAGTCGGACGGGCAGTAGAGCATGCTGTTAATCCCCAAGCGCGGAGATTGCCCAATTTGTAATTCCCGTATTACTGCGGTTTCTGTCATTGTACCATTGCTAGACAAAGGCAGAGCAATGGTGGCCAAGTGGTTCGAATCCAGACAGGCGCTTTGCTTTATGTAAATTATTTCATCACCACTGATGTCAAAACGGTGAAGGAAAACATCGTGAGGAAACCGGCATGTCCTATAACCAAAAATTCGAAGACATGTGACATCTGCCAACCTGCACTGGGCCCGCGTGGTGGATTACGGCCCACTCCCTCTCACTGAGAAGAGGCCTGTGTCCCAGCAGTGGGAAGATTATAGGCTGATTATGTTATGTATGTTCTGTCTTATATATTTATCTCTATCTATAATCTATAAGCATGAAGCTTGCCGTTGCCACGCTGACCTCAACTAAAGCTTACATGACAGTCATCACATTTTACCCATGTCATGTTTTGTTATGACATTTTACCCAACTTTCCCTCTCAAATCAAACATTATAACGTTCATAACCGTTTAGAAACGATCGCTGAATACTATGTATAATGCTAATACCAATATGTAGTATTGCTAACTGCGGCGCAGGATTACCTAACATTTTGTCGCAACGTCGCATACCGCGGCCTGTTGGTCGATAGGCCGATCCTGCTATTGGAAAATTTGTGTTGCTATTTACTTGGATAGGCTTTTTATAATTTTATTTATTTATTGAGGATCTCCAGCAAAGGATACACGTATACAATAGAAATGTACAATAATAAAAAGGTTATTTTACGTGTGCACCTTTAATTACAGGAGACCACAGCATGCACATATATTTTGAAAAAGACTTAAAGGAAAAACAATCTGGTTATAAAAATGCAAATACTGAGTACCTTGTTGCCTTCAAATCTACCCGAAACTGTAAAATTTTCCCAAACAACTTTGGAAAGTTGAAAATCTTAAATTTGACAGATTGTAGTAGCTTGATGTAATGGCGTCTGTACATTCAAATCAAGAGTGAACACGCATCTTCTGGGCACGCTCGTTCCATCATAGACCTTATCTATCGTTTTCCATCAGGCGTGATCGGGGTCAAGAGCACGCCCATTTAGGAATAAAAAAAAAATGATAGAAAAATTAAGATGTCTTTTTTTTTTTAACTAGCTTCTGCCCGCGAATTCGTCCGTTTGAAAGGTCTTGGTTCGGCCCACCCACCCCGTCGCATAACATCGCCCGCCCGCGCTATTACCTACTTCGCTCGCTTAGCGTTCTTTTTGACTTTTCGGATCCTGGTGGCCTACCATGATCTAATTAAAAACGTTTCAAAAACGAGACATTTCAGTTTAGGTTCCTAAACTACATCGCTTGAGCTGCTCTATGGACGTCATGGTACCAAACAAGTATGAATGAAACCAAAACTTGCGACTCAGTTTGGGACAATTGCTGTCAGCAGATGGCACGGCCTAAACTGAATCGTTAAACTGACGTCATGGTACGAATTAGAAGAACAGTTCAGTTTAGGTCCTAAAATGGATCGCGTTAAGAGCTTGTGGTAGGCCTGCTGAGTGCTGAGGATCGTAGTGTGACGTTTAATAGCCTAAGTATAAACTTCTTCAAGAATTGGCCGATCAAATGCAAAAATGACCTCTTAAGGCAGAGGACCTCTTTAGGTGATAGTCATTGCTTCTTCATTATAACAAAGATGTTGAAGTCATCATACATAGGAGGTCCAACTGAGGTTTTATTTCGCAAGTAGACGTCCGCAATAGACTTGAACTGTGTAAACATTTACAACAAGTCGTCTCATTGCGACTTTTAACACCTACAAGTGTCATTTAAAAGTCAAATTGCATAATTAAACTTGTATTGGACATCGTGCATTAGACGATGGTCAGCGACCGCAGCGTCCGTCCGTCGGCACCTGTGATCTTATTTCCTTTTATCGGCACAAACTAAGGAAGAATAGCCCATGTCACCATCTGTCTAGCCTTTTCCCAACTTATGTATATTGGGGTCTGCCTCCACAACCTATTTCCTGGACAACACGATACCCCTTGACAAGACTGGTTTACAGATTTTCGGGATTCTGAATACCCGTAACGACTGTCAAAGATGACATACGTATGACGTACGTATGACAAAGCACGTTAAGCCGTTGGTCCCGGCTGTCATTCGTAGATCTTCGACAGTCGTTACGGGTAGTCAGAAGCCCGAAAGTCTGACAACCAGTCTTACCAAGGGGTATCGTATTACCCAGTAACTGGGTTGTGGAGGTCAGATAGGCAGTCGCTCCATGTTAAATACTGGTATTCAGCTGCATCCGGTTAGACTGGAAGCCGACCTCAACATAATTGGGAAAAGGCTAGGCAGATGATGATCTACAAATATTTTGCCGTCTGTGCTGAATCATGCCGGACCAGAACAAGTGTGTAGCCGACCCTAAGGGCCCTATCTCACTAGGACACCAATGGCGGCGCAACCATGGTCGCACTACCAGAAAATGTATGGTTGGTTGCGCATCCGATTGGACGCCTGGTGAGATACCCACCATAAAGCTGTGTATATTTTGCTGGCAGGGCAACCATGGTTGCGCCACCATGGTGTCCCACTGAGATATCAAGCCTAATTTTGATTTATGAGATTCTCTAACTGAATAAAACTCAGCTAGCGTACTAACTACCAATTTAAACAATACAGTTAAAATCTAACAGACAACGAACTAACCAACGAACGGTCCTTATCAATTGACGCATGAGTCATACTCATATGAACCATAATTATAATAAATTTAACATTTATCGACTCCTGCGCACGCTTCCGTTAAACGATAACAATTGATAAAATATAGGAGTTTAGAACTGACCAACGGGTTTTTTTGTTATGCCTAATTTTAATGTTTTATTGTTAAATTATTATGTTGCTTAAACCTCTTCCCGGCTTTTGAAAGCCGGCTTAAAGCTCGTGAAAGCCAGTTTCACATCTCAGTTACTAAATAACATTAAAAAAAAAACCAATTTCTATCGTATTTTTAGTCTACCCCTGGATATAGACCTCTCCCAAGTTGCTTTATATCACTCTGTTTTCCGTCTTGCGCATTCAGTCTGCCCCAGCAGCCATTATCGTCCGACTACAGCAAAGTCAAAAGAAGCCGTTTTGCGTGGATGTCACGCATAATATTCCCCCAACTCGTTCTTTTTCTGCGTTTTTGTCGGTTTGACCCTTCAAAAGATATGGCCAGCCTACCATTACCACATCAGTTTGGTCTGCAAAGCTAAGTCGAATGCGCAACTTCATTTATTTTCTGGCAAATGTCATTCGAGATCTTAACCCTCAAAGTATGACAACCAGCCGTACGTCCCTCTTAAGAATAGAAGCAATTTATTCTAACTGAACAGATAGCTGGGGAAACTGGAGAGTTTGTTGCGCCACTTCTTCCCAGCGAAAGCACTGGGAAGTGGTGAAGGGCGGGCGTTTTGGGGGACTGTCTTTTGTAATTTTGACGTTCGTAATGTGCTGATTCTCAGTCTAAGTTTGAATAAACTACTTTTAATTTAGCCTGCTCCAGCCAGTCTTGACAAAGGGTGTCGTGTTACACAGTAATTGGCTTGAGGAGGTCACATAGGCAGTTCCTCGATGTCAAATGCTGGTATTCGGCTGCATCAGGTTAGACTAGAAGCCGACTCGAATATAGTAGCTTACTCTTTAGAACGCTTTTTTTTGTTCGTGTAGCTGGAACGACAGTTATATAATTTTTTTTGCCCAAATCATCGCCACTTTCACTTAGGACGCTGAGAATCCTTGAATGAACCATGTTTTGTGAATGAACCCTCATCAACGTTATCATCTCTTGGCCTCCATTATCTTCGGCAGTAATTACTACAATATTTCACGAACGTACATACAGTTTACAATATCGAACGCGGCCAGCCTTGGCTTTGATAAGACGTGCAAATAATACATAACTCATGTTAAATGGCGTTTACATTGAGGACAGAACTCTGCGATTGCGTAGAAACAGATGCCTTTCCACTGTAGGTTGTAAATTGAAAGCCAATTACAAGTATTTATATTTTTCAACCAATCAAAACGGCTTACTTAAATTTATTTTATGGCAGGGTTTAATCATCAGACTTAGGCGTATATAAGTATGAGGAACAGGATGTAAAGTTCACTAAAGATCCTCCATAGAAAAAGGGACGATTCTCCAACCAGACTGGTGTCATATCTGGTCGGGCTACTGCCCGACAATTGATGTCGCGACGTTGTATATAGGGTGGCTGGTAATTAGTGATCGATACCTAAACACGTGATTGTACTCATGATAACAAACAACTTTTACTATGGGACCAAACCTTAAATCGCGAACAAAAAAATCAGCTGTTCCCTACATTTTGACGAGTTATACGAACATAAATGTAGGGAACAGCTGATTTTTTTTCGCGACATGAATAACAAATGTTTAAAAAGCGGCCAAGTGCTAGTCAGACACGCGCACGAAGGATTCCGTACCAATATTAATATCGAGCAAATAACGGCAAATAAATCACGTTTGTTGTATGGGAGCCCTCCTTAAATATGTATTTTATTCTGTTTTTAGTATATGTTTTTATAGCGGCAACAGAAATACATCATCTGTGAAAATTTCAACTGTCTAGCTATGACCGTTCACATGAGATATAGCCTGGTGACAGACAGACGGACAGTGGAGTCTTAGTAATCGGGTCCCGTTTTTACCCTTTGGGTACGGAACTCAAAAAAAAAACCTCTATTTTTCCTCAAACAAAGTTGAATATAATAATATATTTATTATGTTTACGTTTAAATGACGATTGTTATACGAGTTATGTGGTGTTTTAAAATAAAGTTCTGCCTTTTAATGGTGTTTCTTTAGGAAGTCACTTCCAAAACTCCTGCCGGTGAAGTCATTACTAACGTATTATTTTGTATTGTCCACAGAGATGCGCAGAGCCAAAGTGGAGGTGTGACAGGATGTGTGAGGACGGATGAGGCGCCGGCGCGCGCTCCTGCGACGCGCACACTAACAAAATGTCGTTCTTTAATAATCTTAAGAAGGTAAGCATCCACCACAAATAGGGTTGCCAGGTCTTAAAACCGAAAAGCCGGACAGAACAGCCAGTTTAGCCGGACATTTGGGTTAAAAAGCCGGACGCCCTTAATTTTTTAGTTTTAGTATAACAAGACAATTAAAAAAAAGTAAAAGAAGGCTTTTTATTATTTATTTATCATAAAATCTTCTTAACCCTTTTTTTTTTTTTTTGTAGATGGGAAATCATCTAATGACTCCTCCCGCTCTGGGTGGAGAGGAAGGGAGTGTCAGACTCTTACTGACTAAAACCCACCCGTGTTCCTTCCTCTATTTAGACAATGTAATCTACATTCGCATTTGCATTTTATTTCTGATTTTTACAGTGGACCTGCTTGTAAAGGACTTCTGACACAAATTCTAGAGGGTGAAATTTTAATCACCGTTTTCTTTTAAGGGGTCATTGTACTCATCGTTATGAACAACTTTTACTATGGGACCAACACTGAAATCGTAAAAAAAAATCTACTGTTCCCTACATTTATGTTCGCGTAACTGTTCTCGTCAAAATGTAGGGAACAGCTGATTTTTTTTTTCGCAATTTCATGTTGGTCCCATAGTAAAAGTTGTTCATAATGATGAGTACAGTGACCCCTTAAGAGGAAAACGGTGATTAAAATCTCACCCTCTAGAATTTGTGTCAGAAGTCCTTTACAAGCAGGTCCACTGTAAAAATCAGAAATAAAATGCAAATGCGAATGTAGATTACATTGTCTAAATAGAAGAGCGCCTCTCGCCATCAAACGTAAAAGTTTGGCGAGTTTAGAATTGAGAAACACCTATCATTAAATAAAAATATTAAAGTTAAAAAATCCCATTACTTCTCTTAACCAATATAATTCCCAATTTTATAATCCAGGTGCTGCACCTGGGCAGCGGCAACGATGCGAAGAAAAAGAAGGTGTTCAATAACATCCGGGACAACAGCGATCCCTCCGAGAACTGGGACATGGTTGGCGAGCTCGGCGATGGCGCGTTTGGGAAGGTCAGTTTACTTTTGTTTTATGCCTTTTCTAGCTAATGCAGAGGGCATTAGCTCGTTTAGACATCCTCGCCCTTGAAACTTTGTTACCATAGAATTGAAAGTTTCGGGATGTCCTTTCTACAAACTGAAATATAATCTTCCGAATTAAATGTCGGTAATTTCATAATTTGTATCTTCAATAATCCTGGGCGAAATCGAGGCTTGTGGTTAGCGCCGCCTTTAACACCAAGGATGTGGATTGCAAATGCGTTGTAAAATGTTTCATGTGCATGTAATTTCATAGCCGTTTTTCAAACTGAAACATAGCAATGTTACTTGGCAAAAAGGCAACAACAGCAAAATAGGTGTAGCGGTATCTACAACGCCACATGCGAACAACGCGTCATAGTGACGTCACGCAAAATCCTGCATCTCGCAAGCAGAGTTTACCGCGCAACTAGCATAGATACAACGGCCCGACTTGAATCATGGGGCAGTTGCCCGCCACACAACACCTGTCTGGTCGGAGGAACCTCCCTTTTCTATGGAGGATGAGTGAACTTTACACCCTGTTCCTCATACCTCCAGGCATTGTGGTAGTAATTCTCTACTTAGACTTAAATCTGTCGGTATAACCTTCACTTTTTCGACCGTCTCAACTAATTTCACAATCTACCCTTAAACTTTCCAGGTCTACAAAGCGCAACACAAACAGACGGGCCAGCTCGCGGCCGCGAAGATGTGCGTTCTCGACAACGAGGACGACCTCGCTGACTTCACCGTCGAGATCGATATTCTATCCGAGTGTCGGCATCCGAACGTCGTCGAACTACACGAGGCCTACTTCATTGACAACAAACTATGGGTAAGCACATGAAGATCTACCATTTTGGCTTATCATCGTGGACCATGATGGCCTTTCAGAGTGGCCCATGATGGCCTCCCACAATGGCCTATGAAAGCCTACCACAGATGTCCAAGCTGGCCTCCCACAATGGCCCATGATGGCCTCCCACAATGGCCCATGATGGCCTCCTACAATGGCCTATGATGGTCTACCACAGTGGTCCATGATGGCCTCCCACAATGGCCTATGATGGCCTCCCACAATGGCCTATGATTGCCTACCACTGTGATCCATGATGGCTTGCCACAGTGGCCCATGTTGGCCCACTGCAGTAGTCTAAAAGCTACTTCATTAAAAAAAGTCGGTTATTATGATAATGCTATTATCATCTGCATAGCTTTTTCCCAAGTATGTTGTGGTGAGCTTTTGGTCCTTAACTGGATGCAGCTGGCATACCAGTAATTTACATAGAGCGACTGCCTACCTGGCCTTCCCAACCCAGTTAATCGGTAACACGATACTTATCGACCACTCCGGTCTCTAAAGCCAAGGCTTTTGCGCCTATAATATAGCAAGGGTTTATTATGGGTTTATTACGACAAATCTTTCCAAAACCTTACTAAACTTACCTTTTCACTGTAGCAGTATCTACAACGCCACATGCGAACAACGCAAAATCCTGCATCTCGCAAGCAGAGTTTACCGCGCAACTAGCATAGATACAACGGCCCGACATGAATCATCGGGAAGTTGCCCGCCAGACACAACACCCGTCTGGTCGGAGGATCCTCCCTTTTCTATGGAGTATGAGTGAACTTTACACCCTGTTCCTCATACCTCTATACTGGTGACCCCGACGTGATCGTCAGCGTAGCCTTTGTGCAAATACTTCAGCGTGACGTCATCATCATCACTCCCGCAAGCTTTATCACAACCCAGGATCTTATGCCGTTCCACTGTTCGACATAGAGACACATATTCCATTCTTCACATATCCGAATTGTTTTTCTAACCCTCTCCTTTTTCGTTTTCATTCCAGATGCTCCTCGAATACTGCGACGGTGGCGCCCTCGACTCAGTCATGGCGGAATTGGAGAAAGGCCTCAACGAGATACAAATAGCCTACGTGTGTCGAGAGATGTGCAGAGGTCTACAGTTCCTGCATTCAAGACGAGTGATACATAGGGACTTGAAAGCTGGGAACGTGCTCGCTACGATGACGGGCGGTGTTAAGTTGGGTGAGTTGATGAAATTTTGTTTGTGTGGTCGTGGATAGTTTAAGTACTTATGCAAGGTCAAATTAGATTGAATGGTGAAACTTCACAGATGTGATTGGTATAGATATGTAATGAGAATGGGTAACACGGGCTGGTGTCCGCAACTCGAAACTCAAACTCAAAGCATTTATTTCAAATAAACCATGTACAGGCACTTTTGAATTGTCAAAATTAAATAGTCGGTCAGTTAGTCAGAAAGTTGAAGCTCTATGGAGAAGAATGGGCAAGAAACTCACGAAAAAAAAAATCAGCTGTTTAATACAAAAGTTCAATACCTACTTGACCAAATTGTATGAAACAGCTGATTTTTTTTTCGTGATTTCAGAGTTGGTCCCATAGTGAAAGTTGTTCATATTTATGGGTAGAACATCCTGTAAAAATTTCGAACCGGAAAAAAAACAATTCTGTATAGATAGATATTTTTGCACCTCTTAAAGTTTTTCGGGTTAATTTTTTAACACTTTGTATATTAGGATCATACACAAGCTTTTTGTTTGTTTTTCTCTCTACTCATCTAGTCTGTGAAGTTTTGCTAGTTAATTAAAAAATACTGTAGGTAAATGTGGTGGAGGTGGCTAATTGAAGTATTATAGAACTACCTTGTGGATATGCTTGTGTTAACAATGTTTTTGTACTAACCATATTAATATTTCAGTATTGATATTTATAATTTTCATAGTGTGCATAATAAATGTCATAATATGGACTTTTAGGTAATTATTATTATGATTGCTTTCATTAATATGCAATGTATTTATAATGCATTCTTGCGAGAACTAACTTACTCTATAAAAACCTAATTATATTAATAACATACATCCGTATTCCAAATGCGAACTACGCATCATAATGACGTCACCCAAAATCCTACATCGCGCAAGCAGAGTTTACCTCGCCACTAGCATATACAGTATGGAAACCACATATATACAGTAAATTATGCCACATACTTGTTATCGCCCTTTCTGACCATAAGTATACAAAAAATTAACGAAACCGGTCGCGAATAAAAACGGTGGCACTCCGGGAGTGCCGACAGAAGTGAAAACAAAACACAAACAGAATACTTTGCCATCACTCACTGACATATCGGAAATACATTAAAACCGAGTACAAGCGAACACATCCTCAGCGGTGTCGGTTACGGTAACAGTGGCACGAATTCAATAGTTTTTTCCCACCCCAAAAAATGCCCAACGCGCCTAAAAGAAGTTTTACCTTCAAAAATGGACTGGTCTTCGAGTGTCTGGTCTGGGGTCATCAGTAACACCCGCGGCCAGTCATACATAGAGACCTGAAGCTTTATTTCTACCTTCAAATCTCTGTGTATGATTGGTTGAGGTTGTCTATGCTTCGAAGATGGTGGATAGGTATGTATTTATGTATGGTGGGTGTGTTATGATATGTAGCTTTTATGTGTTGGCTTGCTGTATATTGATAAGTAACTTTGAATAACCTTTGCTTAATATTCTTGACTAACTAAAAAGTAACACATTTTAAAATGGAACACGGAAATGAGAAATTTTGGGATGTATGAGAAGCCTCCTCGTGTAGCGCAGTTTGTTCCGCCAGTTACTCAACTGAACCGAGCGCTCGGTGCATCCTGAACAGTCACACCCAACACCTTATCTGACTGCCAAATCTTCCCTTGCGGTGGTAGGGCTAACGCCCGCCTGGTTAGCGACCACCCTCCCACCGGAGTCCGGCGAAGCAGCCTGTTGTGTTTCGTCGATGCGTGGGAGTTCTTCTGGGCACGCTCGGTTCATCACAGACCTCATCCATCGCTTTCCATCAGGCGTGATCGAGGTCAAGAGCGTGCCCATTCATTCATCAATAAAAAATAAAAGAACTTTTCGCTATGTCTTTGATTTTCCAAAAGTGCCCGCCCATTCACAGCCTATTTCGAATAAAATATTTTTTAATGTTGAATCCCTTTTCTTACACATTTTTTACCTAATCGTGTTTTCAAGTACTTCAACTAACATTCTACATTTTTTTTCCAGCGGATTTCGGCGTCTCAGCGAAGAACAAGTCGACGCTACAGAAACATGACACGTTTATCGGGACGCCATATTGGATGGCGCCGGAAGTGGTGTTATGTGAAACTTTCAGAGATCATCCTTATGATTTTAAGGTATGTTTTTTATCCTCCTTTGTCGATTTTGCGCCCAATTGTGTCATATTTATAAAGAGTATGGGAATGCTATCTGGCCTATTCAAACAACGACAGAAAATCATGAAAAATGAGATAAAAGTAATTATTTTTGTTATTGAGGTTGGTATAGTTAGGAATCGAAACCTTAAAAAAAAAAAAACAAAAAAAACCCGACTGCAACCTTAACTAAAACTAACTGAAAAGCTAAAAACAAGCCCATTTTAAATTAAATAAAAGTTGGAAGCAGGCGGGACCTTTTTGAGTTTGAAAATATAATAATGGTATGGAATTCCAGCTTTTTAGTTTACAAATGTGAAAGATTTCGCAGACGATTTAGTTCTTGGTACGTGTTTTTTACGATTTGTCACTTCGAATTACTTTTAACCATACAAGTTGTATATATTTATGTAATCACCTTTTAAAACCCTTTATTTTGATACCCCACTTGATAGGTTTAGAGAAAAAAAATTTTTTTGAAGACATAATATGGCGCCAAAAATCGGCCATTTTTTTTTAAATTTTGATGTGCCTAGTGTCAGTTTCACAATTAAGACGAATCTATCGGCACCTCTCAAGCTGAAATCGATCAAACCGTTTAGGCTACAGAGCGTGCCAAAGAAATATACATGCACACATACACTCGAAAAACATAATCCTCCTTCTGGCGCAGTCGGGTAAAAAATGCAACCTGTATTTCTTTCCCCAAGCAACTGCTGGCTGAGCCCTTCGGATTTAATACAGACCCTGTATTAAATTCGAAATAGGTGTCGGGGACATTGACGCGCAAACTGCATGAATTCAGCACATGACTCTAGACATATCAATTTTACGTTACTTCGGTGTTTTCGTAGTCCAAATGCCAATATTGTCGTGCTATTGACTGTTTATTTTCAATTCGTTACAGGTGGACATCTGGTCTCTAGGCATAACTCTAATAGAGTTTGCTCAAATGGAGCCCCCTAACCACGAGATGACCCCGATGCGGGTGCTCCTCAAAATTCAGAAGAGTGAGCCCCCCACGTTAGACCAGCCCTCCAGGTGGAGCAAATCGTTCAACGACTTTATTTCTAAAGCACTTGTTAAGGTAAGAAACGTACACTTAATCAGCCTATAATAAATAATAATTAAAATTATTATTGCAGATGATCCATAAAAATCAATAAAAAAAAAATACAATAAAATTAATGACGAACATGCTGTTCGACCATAATTATACAAGACTTTATACCCGAAGAGTTTATTATTCACATAATATAAATATCATTTATCATTATTTATTAGTATCATAATCACCCGTACAATAATCATCAGTATCATAAACATCAGTATCACAATCACCAGTATAATAATCGCCAGTATCATAAACACCAGTATCATAATCACCAGTTTCACAATATCCAGTATCATATTCATCAGTACCACAAACATTAGTATCATAAACACCAGTATCATAATCACCAGCATCATAAATGTTCAGCGGACCATCAGCACCTTAGTCAGACCACATGCCTCCTGGCTACTATCGAGCGTCCCACGTGCAGTATTCTGGGAACCACGATAGTGGACAAGAGGCCTGTAGTCACCTTTCTAGGCACCATCAACACAGATCCAGGCGTTAATGGCAATGGTTTGTGTCCTACAGGTATTTCTTATAGTTCCATTCCGCTTGTTTCTCAGACAGACCGAATTTCCTTCCTAGCCTTCCGCGCGGGTGATTTTACACGGATACAAAGGTCTAAAAAGGTAGTTAAGAACATTTTCGAAAAATAGTGTTACAGCCAAATTAGAACGATTTTAAATTTTCCATAGTAACAGAGATTTCCAGTTATCATTTTTTTAAATAAGACACTTCGAACATGTTCTTTACTAAGTTTTTTGAGTTTTTAGACCTTTGTATCCTCCTTATGCGTATGAAGTTTCATTAAAATCGGTTCATTCATTTCGAAAAACATAGGCTTGAAAGTTTGTTTGAAATGGCGTACGTCGTAAACGCTCTTAATAATCACTCAGGCGACGGACATGATGTTTTTTTTTTTTCTTTACATTTCTGACCCAACCATCACGCCGCAGGACCCAGAAAAGAGGCCGACTGCGATCGAGCTGATGAAGCATGAGTTTGTGAACGGAGACTTTGATGCTAAGCCTCTGAGGGACTTACTGCTGGAGTACAGGGCTGAGGTGGTTGAAGAAGAGGTCCTGGATGATGATTCTGAGGTCAGTATTATTGAAATTTATTTATTTATTTAAAACTCTTAAACTATCATTACAGGTTTAGAAACTTAATGCGATAGCTGAACCTACTTATAATATTAACTATTTTAAATAACACTATCACTAACAATTACAAGTAACTACACAATACATTAACACCAAATTACTTATAACTAAAACAAAAAAAAAAAAAACAAAAAAAGAAAAGAAAAAAAGGAAAAGAAAGGGGTTATGAGGTGGAAAGAAGTTTGCAAGTAAAGTAAAGCTAAGTAAATGGTTTCAAAAAGTAATTTTAGTTCTAAGGTGCCACTAAAAAATAATATAAAACGATTTTACATAATAATTTGAAAGTTATTTGTACAAAATTCATGAAATTGAGAGGCAATCACACTAATATTATAAAGGCGAAAGTTTTTGTGTGTGCTTGTATGTTTGTTACTTCTTCACGCACAAACGGCTGGACCAATTTTGATAAATTTGTTATGGAGGTAGCTGACACCCTGCATTAACACATTTTGCTACCCTGTATATTCCATTATTGAAATTCATTTAAAATTCTAGGAATGATACCTCTTAGGAATATGTTATTATGCCTTTGTAATATTTATCTATACAAAACTAATCAAATGTATGTATAATGATAATAATAACACTGTGTGTCTGTATCTATTGCACGCTTACTAACCCGTTTGCCTCTTTTCGATGCGACTTACAATGTACAGTCTAAATCGAGGAGAGGCAAGAAAAATAAGGAGCAGTACCAGAGAATTGGTTAGTATATAATGTTGATATTCATATTTATGATGACATTTTCTAATCTTGAACTCAGAATCTTAGATAATTATCGTGTTTTGGAAAACAGACTCTATTCATACATGATAAAGTTCAAATTCCATTTTTTTAGGACTTTTTTATCATAAAAGGTCACTCAATCACGAACGTATACTCTGTTCACGATTTAGTTTCCGAACATGTAAACATTTATGTATTTTTGATAAAACTATTTTTGTATCCATATACGTTATTATAAGTTCATTCTGAAATCAACTTAATTTATACCAACATAAAGTTGATATTCGTTTAAGTGTAAAAAAAACCATAAATATTGGAAGCAAGGATTTGAATAGACTTGCTTTACACAAATGAATATCATTTAAATCTAATATTTAAAGTAGACGTACGTAAATTATCTAAGATTCTGAGTATAAATATTTTTATTTTATTTATTATAATATTTTATTTATTTTAATTTTCAATTTATTTTATTTAATCTTCGTTTTGGAACTGCTTAAACCAACCGATGGAACAAATTGTACTTCTATTCCGTCGCGGATAATAAACGTAATATTGATTCTTTTACAAACTGTTTTACATTAAAGAAGAAATCTCTGTTTACCTTTAAAAATAGTAGTCCCTGTCAGCTAAAACGTATTAAGGATCCAAGCTACTGATGGTCAGGGCTCCTTCGAAAAAAATGTGCTGTGTCCAGTAGTACAGCTTAAAGCTACCATTCCACCAGAGATGAGCGAGGATGCGTATCTACAACGCCACATGCGAACAACGCGTCATACTGACGTCACGCAAATCCTGCATCTCGCAAGCAGAGTTTACCGCGCAACTAGCATAGATACAACGGCCCGACATGAATCATCGGGCAGTTGCCCGCCAGACACAACACCCGTCCGGTCGGAGGATCCTCCCTTTTCTATGGAGTATGAGTGAACTTTACACCCTGTTCCTCATACCTCTATACAACCAATAACATCGCTTAATTTTTATACACACATCCCTCGCTACGCATCCTCGCTCATCTCCGGTGGAATGGCAGACTTAAGGTCATAGCACACATATCAACTCGGAAAGGGATCGGCACCGTATCGCCTTTCGCCTCGGGGCGTCAAACAGGCGTCAACCTAACGTAAGCACGTAACCAAAGCGGATCAGCAGCTCCGATACGTCGACTCTGCTACGGCTAGGCGACGCCGCCCTTACGGCTCGCCGACCGAGGGAGGGGTGAGAGGGGCAAGGGTGGACGAAGAGACGTAAGCTCGGGTACCGTTACGGAGAAACGTAAGCGCGTGGACGACGAGCCGTAACGCACCGCACCGCGGTTCGTGAGCTTGTCCCGAGGCGAGGCGATTACGTTATGATTCCGATTAGTGTGCGTTGCAGTAGGGAGTTTCATACAAAGAATACTGAATGGATCGAGTTGATACGGTGACGATCCCTTTCCGAGTTGATATGTGTGCATGAAGCCCTAGACCCGACTTCCTAAAGATATGCATTTTAGACAATGGTCGGGGGCTCTTGGCTGCTAGACCATAATTTCATAAATTTGTTGTTGGTTCTTAATGTATTTACCTTAGTGTGCTATACACGAGCGACACAGGTCGACGACTTGAGGCAACCGCAACCGACAATATCCCGCTCGTGTATTTGAGCACTGGTGGCCTACCATGATCTAATTAAAAACGATTCAAAAACAAGACATTTCAGTTTAGGTTCCTAAACTGCATCGCTTGAGCTGCTCTATGGACGTCATGGTACCAAACAAGTATGAATGAAACCAAAACTTGCGACTCAGTTTGGGACAATCGCTGTCAGCAGATGGCACGACCTAAACTGAATTGTTAAACTGACGTCATGGTACGAATTAGAAGAACAGTTCAGTTTAGATCCTAAAATGGATCGCGTTAAGAGCTTGTGGTAGGCCTCCTGTACTCAAAAACACGAGCGGCACGTTGGCGGTGGCAGCCGCCGACGTGTTGTCGGTTGTCGTCGACACGCGTCGTCGATTGCGGTTGCCTCTGTAGTCGATTTCATAGTTTTGTGAAATCAAAGTCTATTGTTAACCATCATGATTTTGAGTATCATTCTAAGCGCTGATTTTGAAATCATCAGTTAACTTTTATCTATAACAATGACAGTTTGACAGGTCCCTAAAGTTTGTATCGACCCCTCGGGGGTCGCAGAAGAGTAAAACATAATAAAATAAGGCTTTATAGGTTACATTTTTTTTTAAACTACATAATTTTTATGTCTCTTTTTTTGGTTATTGTCCTTTCATTTTAAAAACTATCTAATTATCGTAACAATACGTTAATGTGACGTGGTTGGTTTACATTGCAAACGAATCGGACGCCCAGCCGCTAGATCGTCCGCCTGCGTCGAAGGTATACACTAGAAATATCTATATTTATAAGTATTACTGTATTATTTATCCTTGGTTTCGGATAGCCTGATCATTCGCCCTTGTCTTACCTAGAGAACTGATTGATAGTGAATGGAAATGATTAGTTAGAATGGGTAAATTTATCAGTGAAATACCTACCTTACTACCACAAAACCGTCTTTTACTGTTGTCTTACCCCGTATTAATAAACGTATCTATTATATCAGATAAATAGTTACACACCGATTTATCTCTTTCAGTCGTCAGTAATTTGACTTTCGAAAGAAGACTAAGCGTTGTGTAACTATACAGACGCTATACAACGTTTATTAGTAAAGGGGTAAAGCTTTTGTTAAACACAGTTTTTTTAATAGTAGGGTTTTTATTTACCCCGAAAAATTTTATTAATTTAAGGGCTGAGTTTTCAATCGACAGATAATTTTTATTCGTGGAATAAAATTGACGTCTGACAGTTTTTTTATGGAGGAACTGTCAAAAATTCAAAATTATTACTTGGATAAAATTATCTGGTGTTGGAAAAAATCAGCCCTTTATTCATTTGAATGACAATTTCAATGTTGTTATATTGACATGGCGATAATATATGCGCAGTTTACCATACTTTCAGAAACCAGGGCCTGATTTATATAATTTAAAATGTATTTTCTCAATATTATAATTATTTAAGTTTAATAGTATTATTAATTATCTAACGTATAAAACAGTTTAGGGGCCGTTCAGGTATTACGATTTCTTGCGATTATTAACACCTCCCCCCCCACTCGTCAGCAAACGTAAGCAAAGCTCTTACCCCCCCCCCCCCCCCCATGCTTACGTAAACATTGGTACGTGCATTTATCAATGTGTTCTAGTTTCTTTATTATTGATTCGTGAGCGTGTCCCAGTACAATCCCTGAAAATGGGTGACCATCTTCATATACCAAGACCCCTCCGTGCCTCGGACAGCACGTTAAGCCGTTGGTCCCGGCTGTCATTCGTGGATCTTTGACAGTCGTTACGAGTCGTCAGAAGCCCGAAAGTCTGACAACCAGTCTTACCAAGGGGTATGGTATTACCCAGTAACTCGGTTGTGGAGGTCAGATAGGCAGTCGCTCCATGTAAAATACTGGTATTCAGCTGCATCCGGTTAGACTGGAAGCCAACCCCAACATAGTTGGGAAATGGCTAGGCAGATGAATGGGTGGTTGTGTTTGGGGACTCCTTTTAAGCAAATTTTTGCCTGTGTTAGGAGTCCCCGCTCTTCCATAGCAAAATAAATACAACAGTAACAAATATGTGGGTAGAGATAAACTACGATAACATGGCGCGCCCCTCCAAATTACTGTTTCAATGTATGTAGTCACATCCCGAAAGAGTTTGGTATGTAATTGTAAGTATTCGTCTCAGTAGCAGGCCACGCACACATGCGTTGTGAGTCTTGGTGGCGCTTTGTAAATACTTTCAAACGTTTTAAATTTTGGAGGGGCGGACCATGTTATCGTAGTTAATCTCTAATTAAACTAATACTTATAACTTATAGAACTTGAATGGCCCCTTAATACAAATAATGTACTAATTTTTTTTGTTAGCCTATACTGTCCCACTGCTGGGCTACGGCCTCTCCCAAATCCAGGAACTCTTTTCCCGCGCGACGACGCCGAACCGGCCCTCAACTAATTAATTATGTTTGTTATATCTAGGAGCCGCGCAGCTCTCATATACCAATGGAGGAAGATGACTCGACCTCCGTCCGCTCCGGCGACACGCCAGATGTCAAGAGTACGTATTAATACATAATTATAATATACTAGCTTCTGCCCGCGACTTCGGCCGCGTGAAATGTCACCCTCCCCCATTCACCCTCTTAGGAGTGGAATTTCGAAAAATCCTTTCTTAGTGGATACCTACTCTTCACAAAGAACACACCCTCCAAATTTCATGTCTTTAAGACCAGCGGTTTAGGCTGTGCGTTGACATATCAGTTAGTCAGGACTTTGAATTTTATATATAAGGTGCCTTTAAAATAGATGGACAAACTTTTAGAAATCATTCAGACCACTAAAATAAGGACGATGGTAAAATATATAAGAAAAACGCATTACATACTTACAAGAAAAATAATTAGCTAACGAAAATACACTAATACAATTAATAATTTTATGTCAAAATAAAATCACTTTACGTTTTTTTTGCTTGGATATCTTTGGTCAGACGTAATGAGCGCTGTCTTAAAATTTATCTATTTTAATGGGACCCTGTATGATAGAGTTTGAATAACTTGGTGAAACTTCACAGACTCGATATCTAAAAGGAAAGCAAGAAAATATTTGTTGTGTTTGAGTTACCTACGTATTATTGCGACTTTCCTACGTAGTTTTTTTATTCTTATTTGCAAATAGGTACTTTCGTGTGTTATTACAAGTTTAAATAAGAGTTATTTCAAAACTAAAAAATCTAATTAAAAAAAAAAAACTACTTATTGTTTTGCCACTGTTTGGCTCAATATTATGGGTTTCGCCTAGAAATGACAGCCCAAAAACTGGTATCATCTTGAGATAATAATAAAAATATGACGTTTTAACTGTTCACCATTTGGAATCTCGATGGTCAGTCGTTGTTTATAACATAATGTCTTTCCGCACAGTGTCGGACGAGCCCCAAGCGGGCACCACCCCCGCCGCGCCCCCCGCGCCCCCCGCGCCCCCCGCGCCCCCCGCGCGCCCCCCGCTGTCCCCGCCGCCCGGCGCGCCCGCGCCGCCCGCGCCCGCCGAGCCCGCGTCGGCCGCCGCAGCCAAGCGCCCGCACGAGGACACGCACCCGCCTGCTGACAGGAAGCCGCCCGTGAGTATTACTTGCATATATCTATTCAAAGTGTTCAAAAATTAACCTTACAAACTTTAAGAGGTGCTTTAGACCATCGAACGTAACAACTTTCACTATGGGACCAACTCTGAAATCACGAAAAATAATTCAGCTGCTTCATACAAAAGTTCAATACCTTCTTGACCAAAATGTATGAAACAGCAGATTTTTTTTTTCGTGATTTCAGAGTCGGTCCCGTTAATTTTTTAACACTGTATAAATAAAACAACGTCGAGTTAGTTACACCATTTATAACTAAAGAACGGCTGGACCGATTTTTATGATCGTTGATTTGTTGAATTTGTTTCCGTCTCGAATAACAGAAGAACTATTAAAAAAAAATGACGATAATTAATTTCCCCCACGCATTTTGTATAAATTATTGGTTCTGAGGCGCTACAAAGTTCGCTGGGTCTGCTAGTTATCAAATAAAAAGAAAACAATAAATCGTTAGCAAGTCAATATCGATAATTGATAAATGACAAATCGAAGCACCACAGGAAACAGAGATCAATAGATTTGTTTCTTAAAGTTAAAAAAAATAAATAAAACACCTTATAGTCGGAATTGGCATCGTCAAATGATACAAAGAACCAACCCTGCTCTTAAATCTAACAAATGTCGGCATTGTTTAAAAAGAAATCATCATCTTCCTGCCCTTATCCCATGTTACTTGTGGTCGGCGCAACACGTTTTCTTCTTCCATTCTCCCCTGTCATCCGTCACGCTATCATTCACTCCCTTCTCTTTCACATCATTCCTCACACAATCCATCCATCTTTTCTTCGGCCTTCCTCTCCCTCTCCATCCATCAACATGTATATTCATCACTCTTTTAGTCACATGCGTTTCGTCCCTTCTCATCACATGCCCATACCGAGCCAAACGATTTCCTTTCAACTTTTCTGTCGCTGGCGCCACTTTCAAACTGCCTCTTATATACCCATTTCTTATTCAAAATCAAAAGTCATTTATTCAAACTAGGCTGAGAATCAGCACTTTTCGAACGTCAAAATTACATAAGACAGTCCCCCAAAACGCCCGCCCTTCGCCACTTCCTAGTGCTTTCGCTGGGGAGAAGAAATGGCGGAACAAACTCCCCAGCAGAACAGCTGTCTGTTCAGTTAGAAAATAATTGATTTTATACAACACTAGGTATGAAAAGTAATTAACGTTACAGGACACAGTACATTAAATTAAATTATTTGCCATAGGTTAGCTAGCCACGCCAATATACCAACAAATACAATACATACATACTCAAGCAAAAAAAAAAAATAGTAAAAATTAAAAATGTAAACAAAAAAAAACTTACTACCTAAATAAAAGCCTCCAGGTATAAAGGGCGTGACAGCTTACATATTTATGCAATGCTGAGTTCTGTTTACATAGCTGTCACTTGAAGTCACAAATGATAAACTAGGACCATCTAAGCAAAATAAATAAACAAGTTATTACTAATAACAACAATAAAACCATGGTCAGCAAGACGACCAGTCACCACAAGCAGCACCCGTTCACGAGCATAAAGCAAAGATCAGCCATTACCCCCCTCGCCATATTTGAGGGAAGGAGGCAACCCGACCCCCGACGCTACCGCAAGCAGTGACATCTAAGGGAGCATGACGAACTTGCTGCCGGTTGCTCAAGCAAGAATAATATGATCAATCGTAGAGGTCGCTAGCTAACCACATATTGCAATCAACTCATTCAAAAACATTGAAATGAGTAGATTATGTCAATAATAAATTAAAATAAAATTAAACTTAATTGACTAAAACTGTTTACTAAAAACAACTATATGAACTCATATAACCTGTCAGTAAACTAATTCTGGAGAAAGAACATAAAAAATTGTCTTGAGTTGATCAGGGCGACCAACTATTCTTATCGTTTAAGTAGTCGTTGATGGAATAGTATGCTTTTGAACAAAGGTTGGATTTTACTTGAGATTTAAACGTATTAAAAGGCAAATCTAGCAAAGAAGAAGGTAGCTTGTTATAAAAGGTTATACCAAGCCCAACAAATGAGTTATGAACCTTATGAAGCCGGTGAAAGGGAGCACGTAGTTTGTCCTTATTTCTAGTGTTAACATTGTGAATATCACTGTTTTTAGTGTACAAGTGTATATTTTGCCTAATATATAAGATGTTGGCAAAGATGAACTGTGATGCAACCGGAGAATACCAATATCTTTAAAAAAATCTCTTGGAGAAAATGTGGCGCCTAGGTGGTAAATTGCTCGAACAGCTCGTTTTTGAAGGCAAATATATTTTGTATATCAGCGGCTTTACCCGACAGCAGAATACCGTAGGACATAACGCTGTGAAAATAACTAAAATAGACTAAACGAGCTGTATCAACGTCAGTGTATTGTCTTACTCAGGGACCGGACAACCCCGCTTAAGAGTTAAGCCTTTGGACAGGGTAACCCGTACATGGGGTAACTCATATCGCAGTGTTACCTTTTGTTCGAGTTACATCCTCGAAACCCAGCGAAATGGTTAACACCTTTATTAAGGTAACCACGTGAAGGGGTTAACCCCTTTAATGACTTAAGCCTTTGAAGAGGTTACCTTCTCGAAAAGCTTTTTTTCGTGTTACCCTGGGTTACCTAATAAACTTGAGCTGCATGTAGGTGGGGGGATACTTGCACCCGTGCGGCGCCTTATTGCTTTACTATTTTTATTTAGTTACTAGCTGTGCCCCGCGACTTCGTTCGCGTGGATGTCGGAAAACAATAATGTGTCGCTTAGGAAAGGTGTAATTGCCATTCCTTCATTGAAAAGGAAGAATCTTCCGATATTGCCTGGTAACGCTTCCCATACCTTGGGGTTCTCTACCACAGCCGTTTCGACTGCAGTCACCGCGTCGTCATGGTTCATAATGACAATGCAATTTTTGAAAATAAATAAAAATGAAAGCGCCTGCTTGAGGCTGATATATTATCTGACCAAACAGCCATATATACATTTTATTTTGCGTCTGTTTTAGAATGCTAACTTGTAAAATAATACCACCATTTTATCTAAAGTATATCTGAGATAAGTAGGTGAAGTTTGAAGTTAGTTTTTCTAAGTGTTGGTTTCTTCTCTGCGGTAAATTTAGAAATACTTAACTTGGTATTGTAGATGTCTTACATACCAATATAATGCCTTATAAAGCGTCGAGAAATCAAGAAGATAAAAGGAAGAATTCATCAATGGTGTTACTCTTAAATCGTACTGACTGAAGTTTATCTGAAAAGTAGTTTGAAGTCTTTCTTAACTTATTCTGTAAATCTGTGCCCACATTTACTTAACTGTGCCTTGATGGATATCCTTAAGATATCTTGAGGGTCGATATGGTTTTAACCAAGACAACGGCCAAAAATTTAGTTATTGTCTCGAAGACATAATATACAATACCTTTTTATGATATGGCAGTGCTACTTGAGTGTGAAACTGCCGTACCTACTCAATAAATCAACTGCCCGTCTGGCGGAGTGTGCTGAAGCGTTATCATGGTAAATTATGATTGAAACTTGAAAGTAGTCATGATTTAAACCTTATGTAACTAAAAAATTGCCTCTCTGTAAACGATGTTAGAAATGTTGCTTGCCCCTCGAAATAGCTTCTACATAAGGTGGCCCGTGTGAAAAGCAACCCATTTACTTTGGTTATATTCGACACCGGCCGCCCTCGAAAACCATGAAAACGACACCCATGACAAAAATTTGAAAATTTTTGCAACCGCCATCTTGGATTTTCATTTTTGACCTCACTATCCGCTTCAGCACCCTCGAAAACTATGAAAACGCCACCCATGTCGAAAAAATTTAAAATACACTGGACAGCAAATAAACCGGGTCACCCGCTACCTTGGAACTTGGATTAGATTTTCTCAAAAAGTATATAACTTACAACTATCAAAGTTATATCTGCAGAAAGTGCGTTTCATGCTGATTAAAATTACTATAAATTTATTCTAAAGTATCTTCAACTCACATTGTAATCAAGCAACAAACGCAACGCTATTTTGACTAGAGTTCGCGATTGACGTTATTTTTTTCTACAATGAGGTTAGTCAGATATTTCTTATCATTTCTTAAGTTTTTGTCCATAGTTTGCTCAGACGCGTGTATTTTTGTTACATTTTTCGATCAATAATGGATACGACACCTCAGGAAGCAGCTCAAGCTTTAGCACTACTTCAAGCAGGCGTTGCGCAACGTGAGGTCGCTCGAAGACTTCGAATCAGCAGATATTCAGTGCAACGAGTTTACAGACGATACGAGTACCTAGAGACTGGAGCATTCGATCGCCGTCCAGGTACGGGCAGACCTAGGGCTACATCAGTAGCAGTTGACCGTTATATCCAACTTACTGTTCTGCGAAATCGCCGCCTCAACGCAGTTCAAGTCCAACAAAATGTGCGTGACGAACGCCAAGTGGTTATGAGTTCAGATACCGTCAGAAGGAGACTTGCTGAAAGAGAGCTGCAACAGGCACAGCATTAACGGTAGCGCACCGTCGAGCACGACTTGAATTTTCTCGAGAGCATAGGGATTGGACGTTAGAGTAGTGGGGTAATGTACTTTTCACTGATGAGACCAGGGTGAGTCTACATGGAAGTGATCGACGACAGAGAGTATATCGTCGCCCTGGAGAACGTTATTCACAATGTTGCATCGAGGAAACTGTTGCTTATGGAGGAGGATCTGTAATGGTCTGGGGCGGCCGCGGCATCTCGTTAACCGCACATACAGCGTTAGTTTTCATCGAACCGACGGGTCGTACACGTGGATTGACTTCTCATCGCTACATTACTGAAATCCTCGCAGACCATGTGGTACCTTACGCAGAATATATCGGGCAGGATATGCAGTTGATGCATGATAATGCACGGCCTCATGTGGTGACCCAGTATCTACGCGACGTCAGCATTCGTACGTTGGGCTGGCCAGCTCGAAGCCCGGACTTGAATCCGATAGAACACTTATGGGATGAGCTGAAACGTCGGGTTCGAGCCCGGGTACCTGCTCCAACAAGGCTTCCAGGGCTGCGAATCGCCATTGAAGAGGAGTGGAATGCAATTCCCCAAGATTTCATCGTCAGGCTCGTGAGGTCGATGAATACGAGGATGCCGGCAGTTATCCGAGCAAGGGGAGGGAATACTGAATACTGATCAGAAACTTTTTTTTAATTTTGTCTTTGTTTCTGGCTTTCATTTTTTTCTTTCATTTTATGATTACTAACGATTAACACGACTGGAAAACGACTCTTCTTTGTAAGATCCTTAATAAAAACTTAATAAATTGATTAATCCCAATAAGTTTCCATTCATTTTAATCATCATGAAACGCACTTTCTGTATGTATAACTATTATAGTTGTAAGCTTTATACTTTTTGAGAAAATCGAATCAGAGTTCCACGCTAGCGGGTGGCTCGGTTTATTTGCTGTCCAGTGTATTTGCAACCGCCATCTTGGATTTTCTTTTTCCCTCACTATCGGCTTCAGCACTCTCGAAAACCATGAAAAAAACACCTATGTCAAAAAATTTAAAAAAATTGCAGCCGCCATCTTGGATTTTCATTTTGACCTGACTATCGGCTTCAGCACCCTCGAAAACCATGAAACCGACACCCATGGCAAAAAATTTTAAAATGTTTGCAACCGCCATCTTGGGATTTTCTTTTTGACCTCACTATCGGTTTCAGCACCCTCGGAAACCCTGACAACTATCTCTCTCTCTCTCTCTCTGTCTCTTTCTATTACTATGAAAAGTGAGGCATAACGCTTTTTCATTACGCAAGTTTTTCGTTCCTACCCCAAGCTCTGTAAAAGAACTTCGTTCCAAAACATCACCGCGATTCACAATATGAAGACATTTGCTCAACGCTATCTATCGAAAAAGTCGTTAACTCGAAACTCGCATTGCATTAATCAACTTTCATAAATCAATAATTATCTAACATTGCATTCTTTATCACTCAGAACCACATCAATTATTATTATCTTACATTATCCTCACTTTTTATTTGAAATTCTTTTAGCGCCACAGACGCCACTAATAAACCATCAATGGAAAGCGATTTTTCTATAATAATCAGTATCATTACTTTTTAAATAACACATACATAAGTATCTGTGTTATTTCGTCATAAACGTAAGCCTAATAGGACGTGATTATTCACATACTTAATGTTGTTTATATCACAATAACAATACGTTTTCGTTGGTAGGTACTATATCGCGCCAATAGATGTCGTTACGTGTTTCCAAAAACTTAATAAAAAGTTGTTCTAGAATACATTAAATTTATTATATCTTTTGATAGAGTGAAGCGATTTGCGATGATTCAAAAACAAATAACTGCTCCGAGTTCTTCACCATATTTGAGTTTCAAAATTAACCATATTGGTTTGGTACTTTTTACGTTGAACCTGTTCAAATAACCTGTCACATCCAAACAGACAAACCGGCAAAAATTCAAAAAATTGGTGAAATGGCATCTGTTGGTTATCCTTTAACCCAACTATTTTTATTGGAAATATTTTTAATGTACAGAAACGCCTCGTCTACAGATTTATTATATGTATAGAAGACAGATAGAAGATATACCCGTAGATTACGATTTACGAATTTGACAAAGTGACGCGTGACATTTAAGCGAACTAACAATTAAGATGAGTAAGACATATAAGTGATTATTATTTAAAGTACTGAATTAAGGAAGCTACAACACACACTTAAACATAAATACTGCCGAATCAAATGACGATTGATGAAAATAAACAAGTATAGGTATAGACACGAAAAAATAAATATTATTACAATGTTTATTTAGCATGTGTGACGAGCAAAATTGAACTATAAGACCATATAGACAATAGTTATTTTTCCATGTATACAAGTCGCTCGGCAAGTCGGTACACGTAAGATTGGCGGACCGCCGGGCGCGGTACGATGTCACGTGCGGTCGTGGTTATGCAATTTTCAAACTAATATCGATTGTAAACAGTACATATTACAATGTCTTGAGTTGGAATGGCTTACCCTGTTACAGTGTTACAGGGTGTTGAAAGGGTAACCCGTTCGTAACGGGTTAACTACACCCGTTCGAAGGTGTAACATGTATCATAGGGTTTTTTTTTGAAGCGCTTAAAAAAACCCCTTCAAAAACCCTTTCAACGAGTATCCGGCCGGTCCCTGGTCTTACTTTCCTGACGGCGTAGGCAGCCGAACTGAGTCTTCCTGCTAGGCTTAATATAATATGTGGTCCCCACTGAAGTTTGGCATCTACTGTTATTCCCAGAAAAACTGCCGAGCCCACAATTTCAAGCACCTCTTTATCTAAGACGATGTTCGGTCCTAGATTTCTAACATTCGGTAAGGCGAACTTTACACATTTCGTTTTCTTGGCATTGAGAACCTAGGTTATTTGATCCATTTATTTTGTCCATTCTCGTCACTCCACACATCCATCTCAACATTCTCATCTCCGCTGCATGCAATCTTTTTTCATCCGTCTTCTTCACGGCCCAGCATTCAGACCCATAACGTACGACAGGCCTTATCACGGACTTATAAATTTTCCCCTTTAACTTGAGGGGCATCCGTGGGTCGCAAGTTGTTCCTGTGACCTGTACAGAATCGTAAATTTTTAACAAATTTGTTTAAAAAGGAATATTTGTTAAAAAATCACGATTCTACAAAATTCGAAATCCACTATGAAGACAGATTCTGAGCTGAATAATAAGGCAGAATCTTTAGTTTAGTAAGAAACCGATGGATGTTTTCTAATAAAATTTAATTTAATCAATAGAAAACAAACAGTTCATTTTTTTTTTTTTTTTTTGTTAGTCTGTAGTGTCCCACTGTTGGGCAAAGGCCTCCCCCAAATCCTTCCAGGAACTCTTTTCCCGCGCTACCTCGAACCAGTTCATTTATCAAATTAAATTTAATTCGAAAACATCCATCTGTTTCTTACTAAACTTCAACTATATCCGACGACCCTGGTTACATATCTCTTCTGGTGACTGCACGTGTCGTTGAATTCATGCTGTACTTCGATAAGATTAAAACCATACTTTTCGTTTGTCTTCCAGGCACCAAAAAAAGAAAAAGGCCCCGCACCCCTTCCACCCTCAGGCACCGCCACGTCCCCGCCCCCTCCCGCCCCCGCGCCCGCGCCCCCCGCCGCCCGCAAGCCGCCCGCGCCCCCGCCCCCCGGCCCCGCCCCCGGCCCGGCCACGCCCACGTGTACGCCGCCCCGCACGCCGGCCTCGTCGTCACCGCAGAAGCTAGTAGAGGAGGAAGTTACTGAGGCCTTGCCTGCTGCTACCGCGGGCAGGCTCATTGTGGACCAGGTATGTTTGTCATCATTTTACTCATCATCTGCCTAGCCTTTTCCCAACTATGTTTTGGGGTCGGCTTCCAGTCTAACCGGATGCAGCTCAATACCAGTATTTTACATGGAGCGACTGCTTATCTGACCTCCACAACCCAGTTACTGGGTAATACGATACCCCTTGGTAAGACTTGTTGTCAGGCTTTCGGACGTCTGACTACCCGTAACGACTGTCAAAGATCCACGAATAACAGCCGGGACCAACGGCTTAACTTGCTTTGCGAGGCACGGAGGGGTCTCGGTATGTAAAGATAGTCACCTATCCACAGACCAACCGCGGCAAGCGTAGCTTAACAAGCACGAGCCCCTCATTCATTCATTTTACTACCTATTCTATTCCAAATCGCCCTAGAGAAAACTAAAGTTACGACATACTGTTGTACCGCATTTGTTCAGGTGGACAGCTATTGTCACACGAAAGTGACCCCACACGTATTTATTTGGATAAGGATTAATATCATGTTTATAAAAACATCTTCGTGAATAATGCATTATTTTAGAATTACCATAAAATAGGTTATAGTGAGTCAACCTTAAAAGATAGACATACTGTCGCGGACTTTTTTTTAGAACTTTGAAAGGGGAACAATTCCGTCATACATGTTTTTTGCTGCGTAACTTTAATCGTTTACGCAGCGTACGCAACGGAAGCTCTCAAAAGGAATACATTTTCCCGTTTTTGCAACATTTTTCATTGATACTCCGCTCCTATTCGTCGTAGCGTGATGTCATATAGCTAAAAGCCTTCCTCGATAAATGGACTATTCAACAAAAATAATTTTTAAATTCGACAAATTAGCGCGTTCAACCAAACAAACAAACAAACTCTTCAGGTTTATAATATAGGTATAGTGGGTAAATGAACCCACCTCAAAAGTAAAAAGACAAAAGAAAAAAAAAAATGCAAAATAGAAAGAAATTTCTCGGTTGACCGAATCTGATGTTTCAGTCCAGTATTAGAACCAAAAATCAGTCTAATCGCAATATTCTTCCGAATTGAATATTCATTAATTTTGATGATTTAAAAAATACTGACGAATACCGACTGAAATTGCTCGACTATAATTATTTAAACTTGCAAAATAACAAACCTACATTATCATTTCCAATCCACAGGTATGTAGAGATGCGGAAAAAGCAGTAGAAAGCAAAAAATCCGAGCCAGAAGAAAAACCCCAACAAGAAGAAGTCAACGAAAAACCAAAGTCAACAGAAAAATCCGACACAAGAACAAAACCAGAAGTCAAAGACAAAACCTACTCCAGAAGCAACTCGACAGAAGAGACAGAAGTTAAAAAAGACAAGAGTAGACCGAATTCTTTACACGAAAGAGAAGTAAGAGACAGTAAGAGAGATTCATTAGAGAAGACTGGCATAGAAGTTAATAGAGTTAGTGCAGAAGTGCATCGGTTAGAGAAGAATTATTCTAGGTCCTCTTCTGTGGACGAGGAACGGTTTGACGATAAGAGAAGAGAGAAGAGTGATAGGAGATCGCAGCATAATGCTGTTGAAATTAGGCCTGTTACGGTGAGTGCAAATTTCTTGTATGGGTTTTTGAACACTGACTAGGACAATCGATAGAAAGATATTACGACGATGTTAGAAATCCACCCAGAGTTTTAACCATATCAAGAATTGTAATTAAACTACATTTAATGGCATTTTTTTTAAGTTAAAACTTCTGTAGGCGCGTTGGACATTTTTTGAGACGGGAAAATACGATTGAACTCGCGCCACTGTTAGCGTGATCGACACCGCTTCGGATGTGTTCGGCTGTCCTCGGGATGTACTCTATTTTAATCATCATCTGCCTAGCCTTTTCCCAACTATGTTGGGGTCGGCTTCCAGTCTAACCGGATGCAGCTGAATGCCAGTATTTTACATGGAGCGACTGCCTATCTGACCTCCACAACCCAGTTACTGGGTAATACGATACCCCTTTGTAAGACTGGTTGTCAGACTTTCGGGCTTCTGACTACCCGTAACGACTGTCAAAGATCCACGAATGACAGCTGTTTTAATGTACTCTATTTTAATGTATATCCGATATGTCAGTGAGTGATGGCAAAGTATTCTATTTGTGTTTTGTTTTCACTTCTGTCGGCACTCCCGGAGTGCCACTGTTTTTTTTTTAATGTTATTTTTTGTCTTCGTTTCGTGTCACTGGCCTACTAAAATTTTTTCCGACTTGTATGTAGTTTTTTTTGGTCTAAAATTAACACAATGCCAGTATTTTTATCGCGGAAATTGAATGAAAATCAATATTTCGAAATAAAATTGTCGAATCTTTGTCAGGAGAGCGGTAATATATACATTCTGTTTAATCTAGATCTGGGCAGAACTGAGTTCTTTTTTCAAAGTTTTTTTTTCATTTATTTTTTTCCTCCTTTCAGCCGCCACAACCAAAAGAGCCCGACCCGCCTAAAGAAACAACGAAGCCGCCCGCCCCCGCCCCGCCCCCTGCGCCCGCGCACACCGTGCTGGTGACGTCACCCGCGCCGCTCCCCGCAGTGTCGCCGGTGGTGGTGGCGGTGAAGGAAAGTGTGGTGCTGGTAAGTTAGCTGTGAATTTTGTACAAGATTATTATTAAATTGTCTGGCAAAACATCACAGACGAGATGATGGTGATACAGTTTTATTTGTGTTCAAGTTACTACCAAAATACCAAGTAATGAAAAGAAAGAAAGAAAAAAAGTTTATTAGGACACAGTTCGTGAAACACAAAATACAAAATTAATAATTTAAAAAAAACCTGTTTTTGACAACAATAGTGTGTGCCTCACGGCTGCGCCAAAAAAGGCTCATTTCAGCATTAATGCGAGACAGATGCTGTCTGACGCTGGTTTTCTAATGAACCTTTAGGGAAATTGGTGCTGGTATAGAGTTATTTCAAATTAAGAGTTAAAAAAATCGGTTTTTTGTTCGTTCGATATCGCTACCCATCACGTCTGTGAAGTTTCGCCAGTCAATTTTATTTGAAGATAAGATTAATTTATTTGCAAAAACATTTGTAGATAATATACATGGTATGATGTTTATTATAGGTGTTACAGGATATTCTTTGGCACAACATGTTTGACCATGACTGGTGTACAAATTAGGTCGGAAAACCAAAATTACAAAATAAAAAAATTAAGTTAAATAATCTAAAAAAATAACAATTACATTTATATTAAATTAAAAACATAAAAATTGAAGAAACACAATTTTATTTAAACGAGGAACACCTACAGTTAAAGACTGCTAAATACACACCTATAATCTTCATATCCTTACATAGTATAAAACAAAGTCGCCAAAATGTCTGTACGCGCATAACTTCCGAAAGACTGCACCAAATTAGATTAATTATTTTTTTGTTGTGTTCGGTATTGTCAGGACAAGGTTTGTATGAAAGAAAATTTCGGAAATTCGAAAAAAACAAATTGCACCCGTGCGAAGCTGGGGCGGGGCGCTAGTTGCCTATTAAATTAAATTTTAGAGATAATCGTAAACAATACTGTTTGCATTATAAATTGACGTGAATACGTCTTTAAAATTGCTTCCAATGTGGAAGACAAGTCAAAAAAACCAATGATAACAAAATCGGGGGATACGGCTTGGTGTTGCAGCTTCATATCTATCATCTCCATCCTAAATTCAATCACACCATTGGATAGCTAAAGGATCAAAGCATTCATTACACCAAGTGAGGACAGTGACGCATCGCGCGCGGTGGAGGGGGAAGCGCCGCCATTTTTTTTTTGTACAAAATGATCTTTGATAGATGTTAACAAGACTATGTTATGATACAGGTAGAACCAAACAGTTTAGCGGCGACCACGCCGGCCGGCCTCGTCACCGTCACCACTACGCACCCGCCCGTCCTCAGTACTGCTGCCAATGTGAGTGTTACAAATTCAAATTCTTTATTGCATTCATGTGTACATTTAGTTGTTAAAATAAGTAAAGTTCCAACATGAAACCCGGTTAGGGCACGGCAACATAATAAGTAAGTAAATTCTGAGTATATAATGTCATAATAATTAAGTAATGTCTAATACAGTCAACACATAACTAACAATACAAATAAAATAATTTTAATCAGATAAATCGGACCCAAGTATTCACCGTAATTATATTTTATTATTCACACAAATTTCTATCTGACAGGTACCTAGTTTTGTGTGATTGAAAGGTCTTTTGAAAGTAGCAAGCGTAGCTATTGTGGGTAGCGGGATCGTCCGAAAGGGTTACCGCTGCCCCGGAACATAAAGGGCTAAGGAAGGAACACGGGTGGGTTTTAGTCAGTAAGAGTCTGACACTCCCTTCCGCTCCACCCAGAGCGGGAGGAGTCATTAGATGATTTCCCATCCAAAAAAAAAAGTGTAGCTATTGTTTTGTATAACTGGCAAGTGACGCTTTAAGCTTAAAATACGCAGGGAATAGAGTTCCCTTTCTTTCGTCATGACTAAAATAATTACTGACCCAAATTGATGCTTAATGTCGGAGTTATGAACGAACATAAAAGCTACCCCAGATAAAGCGATTAGCGATATGCGATTTAGTTACCAAACATGTAAACAAATATAAGTTTTTTGGAAAAATAACTTTAATTCCTATACCTAATAAAGTTCAGTTTACACTACAACATTTTTATAACTTTTTCAATAATGCTAGTCACTCTGAAATCAACTTAATTGCCATTGAAATAAATTTGTTGTGTAGTGAGCGTCTAATCAAATGTCCGAAAAATGTGTGCGCCTAAAAGATTTTCTTTATGAAGTGGCGTTATGTTTATAAATTGTACTAATTTAACATGTTTTTCTTCTCCCCAGCTCCCGCCGAACGCCGTAACGATATCAACCACACCACCAATAGCAGACGAAGTAGTCATCGTCGGCCTGGGCTCGTCATCTGACGACGACTGCTTCGCGCCATCGTCGCTGGACTCTTTAGACTGCACTCACTATAGCGGTAAATACCCTAACATCACGCCTACATTCTTAACGTGGTAGACAGAAGCATGTAATATCCCCACATTCCGCCAGTTGTGTTTATGTCCTACACTTCATCATCTGCCTAGCCTTTTCCCAACTATGTTGGGGTCGGCTTCCGGTCTAACCGGATTCAGCTGAATACCAGTATTTTACATGGAGCGACTGTCTATCTGAACTCCACAACCCAGTTTATACTTTGTAACACGATACCCCTTGGTAAGACTGGTTATCAGACTTTCGGGATCTGGCTACCCGTAACGTCTGTCAAACATTCACGAATGACAGCCGGGACCAACGGCTTAAGGTACTTTGCGAGGCACGGAGGGGTCTCGGTATGTAAAGATGAATGACAGCCGGGACCAACGGTAAAGATAGTCACCCATCCACAGACCAACCGCGGCAAGCGAAGCTTAACCTGATCGATCGAACCGTGCGGCTGTTATTATTTAGCCACGGGTACCCTACACTTATGAGACATGGACATATTAACGGGGCAGTGAGGGTCCCGAGCATGTCGCGACTAACTGGGCACATTCGAGACTCCGGGCCGCTATTTTGTGAAGAGTCTCGTCCGCGGAAGTACTTCCACGATACCTATTTCTGCTTCCAAGCATAATAAAAGCATGGCTAGCGTGACAGGTTTGTCTCTGCGATTCCAATGCGTCTACGATGCTTCTGGTGTTTGAGATGTCCATAACCGGTGGTGATCACTTATTTAATTATTTTGTCATTTACGTACAGACGCCAGCACATCAACCTACACCTAACTAGTGTCCGACCGAAGCTTCGGCTTCGGCTTCGGCTTCGGCCATCTTCGGCCAAATCTTCGGCTTCGGCCAAAAATTTGCCGAAGGTTTGGCCGAAGCCGAAGGTTTGCTAGTTGTCAAAATTTGAAATTTACTGAACGATGCTAGAGCGAGACGGAGAGTGTGCAGAGCAGCAGAGTTTCGCCGCGCCGCCGCACCGGACCAAACGACATGTATATGTTGGTCACTCGGCTCGTTATTGGGCTAAATCTCTAAAGTTCTCACAATATGTATCTAGTATATTCTGAGATCAAAGTAACTATCGTATTTCTCAAGGTCAATGACACCTTCGGCTTCGGCTTCGGCTTCGGCCGAAGGTTTTGGTGAATACCGATTAATCGGCTTCGGCTTCGGCTTCGGCCAGAATTGCACCTTCGGTCGGACACTACACCTAACTGTCAAATTTTCCCAATCAACATTGAACCTTATACTTTAGCGATAAAGTTGAAAACCTATTACAGAAATCTGACAGATTGTAGTAGGTTGATGTGCTGGCGTCTGTACACACATATATAGGGTGATTGGAAGATGGTTGCAAAGATTTAAGTCGAAGATAGTACAGACAAGTTAGAACCATTTAAGCCATGGTTGTCTTAGACGAAGTCTCACCAATTTTTTATACCTAATTTTTATGTTTTATATGTCTAATGACACAGAGGCCTAAGACATGTTTTGCTAGATTGCTTACACATTACTTTAATAAAATAAAATAAAAAAGAATTCATTTATCATTTCAATTTGGCCATAAATAAGCAGTTTACTTAAAATATTGGGAATTTTAGAAAAAAAAAACAAAAATTTGGTAAAAACAATTGGTAAGAATTCGTCTAATACAAACATGGCTTAAATGGTTCTAATTTGTCTGTACAATCTTCGCCTTGAAGCTTTGCACCCATCTTCCAATCAGCCTGTATAAACAGACAAGAAAAAAAAAGAACAGTAAAATAGGTACAAAGGTGATGCTTACTTATAGAAATCTCTTCCAGCATACCTGCGATAGGACAAGAAATAGAGAGATGTAAAAGAGTAAAGGAGACAAAAAAAAATACATAAAATCTAAAACAATTCACTAAATAAAAATAATATGAGAATATACTTACATTCATACAAATAAACATACATACTTCTAAAATAAATATAACGTAATCAAAATAATAAATACATACACAACTATGATAAAGTGGAAAGATAGTGTTCTTCGCCTGTTTGTAATAAACTTATTTATTTTTTGTTTCGTTTACAGAAAAAACTCGTGGTCGACGATTAGACAGCAGTGAGGTCCTCATTCTAAGTCCTGCGGCCGCGGCCACTGACTCCGGAGTGTTCGACGATAGTGTTACTAACGGACTCAATTTGGTGAGTCACTCTTAATTATTACTAAAACCTTCGGCTACCACTGACTGAAAATACTACACCTTGAGGAAATGGGAAAGTGTATTAATGAAAGAAAGAAAAAGTATTTATTGCGACTCGTATAGGAAGATCACAAACTAAACTAAACACAGTAAAAAATAAATAAAAATCCAAGTTATATAAAAAAAAGTAATAAAAAGAAAAATTATACAGAAAGTCCTATACGAGGCGAAAAGGCTCCTATCTAAGCATGATGCTGCAACATTTAAAAAATAAATGCCACAGCCCTGGTATTCTGATAGGGCCGCAATAAATACTCTTTCTTTCTTTCTTTGATAAAAAACAAACAAAATTTACTTGAGCTATAAATGATAAATGATTTTATTTCTGTAAGTAGGTTTGCACAAACACTTTTATACGTCAATCATATTTTTTTAAACTAGATGAGGTCGGCGTTTCCTATCTGACTACTCTGAGAAGAAAGGCCGAAACAAACTCAGAGGTCACAGTCTCTTTTAAAGTCCAGACATAATCTTGGTCAGGAAGCTAAATGTAATCTTTCATCTAATTTCTGATATCATTTTCATCCACAGGACACATCCCACGTTTCAGTGGTTACTGTCGGTAATGAAGAGGTGCGGGTTCGAGACTCGGCCGCGACACACATCGCGCTGGGTTCAGTCAGCACGCGACTAAGTCCCGACAGCTTTGAGAGGTAAGGATATAGCAGTAATATATAATATACAAAAACGCTTACATTTTGCAAATGTTTAAGTGTAATTTGAAAGGCATTATTTATTTATTACAATTCCTGGCTTTACTTTGTAATTCCTAATAAAAAATAATACAAAGTTTCCTATAAAAGCTGTAACATCCGGCCATATGAAGAGCTTTTTTTGCAACATTATGTTAAATCACACGGGTAAATATTATGGATTCAGCGAAAGACGTTATTTTGCTGCTCATACAGTCAGTGACCTGCATATAGCTACCCCTCTTCCCCTCTTATTCTTTGTAAGAGGGGTCAGATAACGCAGAGTACTGACCCCAAGCTTGACAGTTTGCTCAACCTAGGGATCGAACTAAAAATTCTACGCCCAGCAGTCGCGCATGCGACTGCCAGGCCAACGATAACATTTATATTTTTTTTGCCTTTGATCTAACCATCAATTTCTTTGACAGCAGGTCACAGTCGGACAGCGGCTCGGTAGCGTCTTCATCATCGCGAGTCCTCCAAGACGCGGACTCCCTCGCCACCAGCGCCACCACCGCCACCACGGCCTCGCACCCCGACCTGCACCTCGCGCACCTCAACGTTAACGTCAACGGTGGAGCCAGGTATGTACAGCCTCTTAGGTCTACCGCTCTAGTACTAGTTTAGAGGTACGAGTATGAGGAAAAGGGTGTAAAGTTCACTCATCCTCCATAGAAAAGGGAGGATCCTCCGACCAGACGGGTGTTGTGTCTGGCGGGCAACTGCCCGATGATTCATGTCGGGCCGTTGTATCTATGCTAGTTGCGTGGTAAACTCTGCTTGCGAGATGCAGGATTTTGCGTGACGTCAGTATGACGCGTTGTTCGCATGTGGCGTTGTAGATACCGCTACAACAGTATACGCCTTTTTTTTTGTCAGGGGTAACTTTCAAAAGGCACCCGACCTCCGGGCCTCTCGCCCAATTCTGTTCAGGTACTCACCGAAGCAACCATGTTCGGTGAGCACCTGGGTGAGCCTGAAGGAGACGCGCTCCCCTCTTTTATTTATTTATTTAAACTTTTCGCACAAAAAAGGTACAAAGGCGGACTTAATGCCTTAGGCATTCTCTACCAGTCAACCAAGTGTGGTGAAGAGATGAGATGGCAGGTGCTCTTTTCAGCCAGGCTTCCAAGTGCGGCAGAATGACGTCGACAACGCGCTTGCACGACTATTGCGGCTGCTGTAACCGGCCGCGCCGCCGCTCGAGCGCGTGTCGCCGTTCCTGACAGTACACGCCTACTCCTATTAACTCGCTCATTCCTTGTTACAGAGTAAATACAGACCAGACAGAGAACCTAGACAATGGCGAGCCTGTAGTACTTAGAAGAAAGCAGCAAGATGGACAGCCTGTCAACAGGATACAGAGGTAATTAGTAATTACACATTAAAATACAAAGATTGATTATAGCCAGTCATTCGGTCTTACACGGAACTGCTATTCGGGAATCCCCTTCATGGAATAAGATTTTAAGGCATATGTTTAACATAACGTTTTCGTATAACTTTTGTTAGCATAATAATACTATGACAGAATAATACTTTGGCATAATGCAAAGGTTAACATAACTATCGGTACTTCCTTTCTTCTCCTAAAATTGTTTTTCCGAAAATCATTATCCATAACACGTTTGCTATAAACTTCAGTAACCATAATGTTAAAAAATTCGAAATTTTGTTTTACATAATAATAATTAACTTTACTTCTAAAACTATTCTGTCATAATATCGAGTACTATAATGATTGAATCTCCTAATTTTGCATGAAATAAAGTCAGATGTCCTAAGTATTGTATTATGTAATGTGTATTATTCCGAATGTTCATTTATAATAAAATTTTTGTTAGTCCTAAAATATTTGCAAAAAATTAGGTTAGGACAGAAACGAATCGCTGTAAATCCGACTCCACGCAGTCTTGTCTGCCCTATCCAGAGTGCCCTAGAGTGTCATTTAGAACCGCGGAGGCGCCGAGGGGCGAGGCGGCCCGCGGCTGAGGCCGCAGCAAGCCGATTGTAATATTTATGACAAACAAATTTAGGGCATATTGTATTTAGGAATTTCAATTTTATTATGTGACATTAAGTTCGGGCAAGTTATCATTCGGACACATGATGATTAGGACAAAAAAAAATAATGGCACTAGATTATGGATAACAAAGTTAGGTAACACAATAGAGGACCGGGAAAAAACCACTGAATTCGCGCCACTGTTACCGTAACCGACACCGTTTCGGATGTGTTCGGCTGTCCTCGGGATGTACTCAGTTTTAATGTATGTCAGTGAGTGATGGCAAAGTATTCTGTTTGTGTTTTGTTTTCATTTCTGTCGGCACTCCCGGAGTGCCACTGTTTTTTATTGGGTATTTTTTTTTGTTATTTTTATCCATGTTTTAATTGTAATTCTGCTATTCGGGGCGGAGACAAAATCTAAAAAATCAAACATCATAAAAATCGGTTCAGCCATTTTTGAGTTATAAATGGTGTACCTAACCCGACTTTGTTTTATTTATATAGATACATTTTGTTGGCAGGTCAAAGGAGGACATCCACATGGCTAATCTGAAGAAGAAGACTCGCAAACGAACGCGGAAGTTTGAGATAGATGGCGTTATAGTCACCACTACTACTTCCAAGGTTGGTTTTATACATTGTATTCAGTGGCGTGCATTAGTTTTCAGAATAGGTAGGCACTAGGCCCGATCTAGTCTAGGCAAACGCGGTCACTAATCAAAAAAAAAAAGTGAGGTCAAAAGTGTGGTTATTTGAGTAGGCATGCCTACTTAAGGGTGATAAATTGCGAAGGTCGAACGTCATGGTATTACGCGTGAGACGTACGTATTTTTAATTTTGTCGTATTAACTTGAACGAGTAAAGACCAATGACAATGTGCGAATAGTACGGGAGCCGAGTAGGCCGTCCGGCGACTGCCTACTGCCGCGCGTGTTTGTATGAAGATTTTGTTGTTTGTTAGGTATGATAATTTAACGAGTTTCTTAATTGTAGGGCACACACACTAAAATTTAATTGACAGGCTTATGTTGATATATCAAGGTAGGTACTGCTTATAGCCTATATGCAATGCACGCCACTGATTGTATTATAAATACTGTAAGAAAAGTCTGTACAATATAATGTGTTTCAAAATTAACCCAACAAATTTTAAGAGGTGCTTTAGACCATCGAACTGAACAACTTTCACTATGGGACCCACTCTGAAATCACGAAAAAAAAATCTGTATGTAATCATAAGTGTCGATTCCGTGAGAATATCTGGATAAAAATTAAGCCTATATGTTAGTCCAGGGTGTCAGCTACGTCCATACAAAATTGTAACAAAATTGGTCCAGCCATTTGAGCGCGAAGAAGAAACAAACATATAAACATACACACACACACAATTTTTCGCCTTTATAATATTAGTGTGATATACATTAGTTAAGTATAATTTCGCCCATAACGATTTTACTCAATACTATTGTTCTTAGGTTATATGGGGTGATGAAGAAAGCGGTCGAACATGGGACGACCACGCGCTCCGCAAACAAGAGCTGCGCGAGATCAAGATGCTGCAGAAACAGGAACAGAAGCAGTTCCAGGACCTCAACGCCAAAGAGAGCCAGCTCAGGGAGCAGCAGGATAAGAGGTAATAAGTAAATTAATGGAAATATAAATACACTAGCTTCAGCCCGCGACTTCGTCCGCGTGAAATTTCTGTTTCCCCCAATCCACCCGTCGCATCGCATCGCCTGACCGCACTACTACTTCGTTTTCGCTTTCGTTCTGACTTTTTTTCTTTTTGCTCGGCTCCTAAGGGTGCTAGCGTGATGTTAAATAGCCTATAGCCTTCCTCAAAAATTGGGCTATCAAACGCAAAAAGAATTTTTGAAATCCGACTGGTAGTTCCGAAGATTACCCCCTACATACAAACTTACAAACAAATCCTACCTATCCTACCTCTTTATAATATTAGTATAGATAATAATTCTAACTTTATAACAAGGAAAATTAATAAAGCGCTCTTCCTCTCTCTACTTAAATATTTTCTGTGCCCGACAGGGTCCATAATTGTTTCTATTATTTTTTATTTACCACCTGTTAATTGTACATTATGGATTGCAATAAACTATTTGAGATTTGAGGTCAGTGTTGACATTGATCCTGTCTTATCGGATGCAGCTGAATACCAGTATTTTACATGGAGCGACTGCCTATCTGAACTCCACAACCCAGTAACGGTGACACGTTACCCCTTGGTAAGACTGGTTGGACTCGAACTTTAGGGTCTACTGATTAACATACGATCTGTAACCACGGTCAAATTACAATTAATATTTGAATGACAGCCGGACTGATGGCTTAACGTGCTTTCTGAGGCACGGAGGGCAGTGGCTTGCCGTTTTTTTTTTGTTTAGGAAATTATCGAATAACTTCTCCCGCTCTTGGCGGAGGGCCTGTCAGACTTTTACTGACTAAAACCCACCCGTGTTCCTTCAGTTGCCTGTGCCAGGGGCCACGGTATCTCTTACGAACAACCCGCGACCCCGGCAGGCATCGGCCCTAGCGGACCCCGTCAGCTAGTTAGTGCTGACATCTCTTTGAGGCGCGCGTAGATCACAACGCGGCGTCGTCCCTGGGCCTGCTCCTCACCGGACGGCGAGCTGCCCATTGTGAGCCGTCCGCAAGCCCGCGCCTACGGTGGCCGGGAATCGGATCTCGATCCCGACACCCCGGGCGTCTCCTGCGGCGACTCCCTAGTTCCTGCGCGAGGGCGCAAATATTGCCTCTCCTTCACGCGCTCTGCCTCCTCCTTCGCGAGCATTCCTGCTTCGCAGAAGGAGGTGACTGCTTCCCATGCACTCTCGCTCTGTACCACGGCCTGGACCAGGGCCGGACGCGAGAGATCGCCGCCGTGAAAACGCGGCCGCCAAGACGAGACCACATATGTCTCGCACTGTCAAAAAGTTATCAGATCTCACGTAGAGCCAAGCTTCTAACTCTTCAAGCCCTAACTTCACAAACTCTACACCTTAGTCAAAATATGAGGCTAGGCCGTTTCAAATTCAAATGCCATTTACAGCGGCTACATTGGCGTTGTATGTTATTGAGTACTTTTTAAAACACGATCTCTTACACAGATTCGAAGCCGAACTAGTCTCCCTCGGCCGAGCGCACGAATCAGACCTGGAAGCGTTGGCGCGAGCGCAACGAGCGGCCGCCGAGCGAGCGGAGCAACAACTAGAAGCGGAACTACGTCACGCCGCCAAACGACTGCGGGCAGACCACGAGAGGGACCTCAGGCACTTTAGGGATACGCTCAAACAGGAGCTTAGGTTACTTAAGCAGGTAAAGACTGGAATTTATATGGTGTACATAATAAAGAGTATTCTATTCTAATAATGATGCCGCCTCGAATTTTGATTTTGACCTGATTTTCAGCAAAAAATGACAAAATGATACCCATGAGAAATTATTTTCACGGTCGCTATATTGGATTTTGTTTTTGAACACGTTTTGCCCCTATAAACTGAAAAAATTACGATTTTTTTGATTATTTCCTTGATTTTTCAATCCATCCAAAGGTTGTCTTTAAAAGATCGCTCTTTGCGATAAGACCGCCCATTGTGTCACCCATTGTAAAGTTTCTATATTTATGTCTGTAATTTATATAGTGTACAAAATCCCCAATATGAAAATGATACGCATGGATTAAATAATTCGCAGCTTTTGGTTGACGTGTAAAATTTTGTTTTTGGCCTCATTTCCTGTTTCGAATGAAAAATGTATCACTTTAATGGTTTTATGGAGGTATGAGGAACAGGGTATAAAGTTCACTCATACTCTATAGAAAAGGGAGGATCCTCAACGCGTCTTTAAAAACCTTAATTTGTTTTTGACCTCATTTTTCGTATCCCACTAGTTATGAAATTGTAGCAGTATCTACAACGCCACGTGCGAACAACGCGTCATACTGACGTCACGCAATTCCTGCATCTCGCATGCAGAGTTTACCGCGCAACTAGCATAGATACAACGGCCCGACATGAATCATCGGGCAGTTGCCCGCCAGACACAACACCCACCTGGTCGAAGGATCCTCCCTTTTCTATAGAGTATGAGTGAACTTTACACCCTGTTCCTCATACCTCTATAAAATTAAATCTTTTAGTTTCAAGACATACTAACTTTCTTATCTAGATTTCTAATCTCTTCCGCATTTTCCCCGCAGGAAGTAGAACTAGTCGCAAAAGACCGTCGTAAAGACGCGTACCGCATCCGGCGCGCGCGGCTGGACGCCGAGCACGGCGAGCGCGAGCGTGCCTTCGTGGCCGCGCTGGCCGACGCGGGCGACGCCGTGCTGCGCCGCATACACGACGCGCACCGCGACCGACAGGCGCTGGCCGACCGACAGTACCTGCAGCAGAGGCACCAGGTACCTGTACACACCACGCCGACCAAGAGTAGCCCTTTTTTACTAGATAGTGGATACCTACTCTTCACAAAGAACACACCCTCCAAATTTCATGTCTCTAGGACCTGGGTTATTGGAAAAACACCAACAACCTCTAAAGAGGACATTCTACTCATCATTATGAACAACTTTTACTATGGGAAAAACCTGAAATCGCGAAAAAAAAAAATCAGCTGTTCCCTACATTTAGACGAGTTATACGAACATAAATGTAGGGAACAGCTGATTTTTTTTTCGCGATTTCAGGTTTAGTCCCATAATATAATTTCTCCAAATGAGCGATATGTCATAGAAATTAAGTTATTCAATCAAGCAAAGAAGCTAAAAGACCGAAGACTTCCGACTCTACCCGAAGATCGCCGAAGATTTCCGACTCTACCCGAAGATCGCCGAAGATTTCCGACTCTACCCGAAGATCGCTGAAGATTCCGCAAGGGTTGGGCTGCAACATGGTTATCTATGCGTTATGTTATGAGTGTTCCACAGAAAACCATGTTCCAGCCGACTACTTGTCGGACTGTCTGCGTGACGATGACTGCGGGCTGCACTGGTACAGCGAGATGATATTGTCCACTGCTGGACATAGGCCTCCCCCAAGCACCTCTACTTCGACCGGTTCTGTGCTTCTCGCATCCACAGGATTCGTGCGGTCTCACATACGGTACCATGACCTTCTGAAGACCCAAGTTCATGGGTACAGTTGGTGGGGAGCAATACGTCATCGACATGCCTTTTCGTTCGCGAGAATACATGTAAATGTATACTAAAATAAACATAAAAAAATTCAAATGCGACAAATAAAAATAAAACAATTTTAAATCCGACTGATAGTTCCATAAATAAGCGCGTTCAAACAGAAAACAAAAAAAATGTTCAGCTTAGTATAGATTTTCTTAGTTGGTCACATTGTATTGAACTGTGTTCGTCCCGTCCCACATAACTAAGACACCACTCTCTCCACAGATAATGCGAACTCGAGAAGCAGCCCTATGGGAGTTAGAGGAGAAACAAATCCACGAACGTCACCAGCTAGCGAAGAGACAGCTTAAAGACGAGTTCCTGTTGCGGAGACATCAGATGCTGGTGCGGCACGATAAGGAGCTGGAGCAGATCAAAAGGTAAGGCTTTACCTCCACTGCTCTACAAACGGTGAAGGAAAACATCGTGAAGAAACCGGCATGTCGTAGAACTAAAAATTCGCTTTGGCGTGGTGGATTATGGCCAGGGAGGGAGCATCAACATCATCATCTGCCTAGCCTTTTCCCAACATGGAGCGACTGACTATCTGACCTCCACAATCCAGTCAGACGCTTCTGCCTACTCGTAACGACTGTCAATAATCTATGTATGATTTATTTTGAGTTTACTCTAATCTAATCTAATTTATATGGTGTACATAATAAAGAGTATTCTATTTATATGGCGTACATAATAAAGAGTATTCTATTCTATTCTAAGACCACATACCCATACATGTTTATGTGATCTGGCAAACATGTTGCTGGCTACAAGGAATTTTTCGTCTTGCTGGCAAAATTATGAAAAACCGGCCAAGTGCGAGTCGGACTCGCACACGAAGGGTCCCGTACCACCGTCAAATATTTAACACTATCTACATTATATAAATACCATTTATTGATATTGACCAAAAATAGGCAAATATGGCGTTTTTTGTATGGGAGCCCCCCTTAAATATTTATTTAATTTTAATTTTATTATTTATTATTAAATTAAAAATACAACTGAGTATTTTGTGAATATTTCAAGTGCTTACCTGTTGCCATTATTGGTATCAAGCAAAAAAGGGCAAAAAACTCGCGTTTGTTGATATTTATTTTATTTATGTCATGTTATGTTGGTCAACGGTTCAAAAACTTCTTTTCATTGTAAATTCGAGACTTTCAAACCTACCTTTTTGTCACAGAAAAAACACCCGCAAAGAGGAGGAACTAGCCAAAGTCCAGGCGCTAGAGAAGAGATCTCTGCCCAAGCGTATCCGCGCGGAACAGAAAGCGCGCGAGATGATGTTCCGCGAGTCGCTGCGGATCAGCGCCGTCAGCGTCAGCCACGAGGACGAGCGAGAGCGGCTCAAGAAGGTAAGCAGTACTGTAATCATTTATCATATCACCACGCCACCATACACAAAGTATTCACAGCTCGGCAAAAAATAAAAAACTTCATGCTGAGAAATTACTAATGGAAAAACCCTATAACTCTGCCCAACTTGGGAATGGGAAACTTGTTCAGGTGGCCTACCATGATCTAATTAAAAACGATTCAAAAACAAGACATTTCAGTTTAGGTTCTCAAACTGCATCGCTTGAGCTGCTCTATGGACGTCATGGTGCCAAACAAGTATGAATGAAACCAAAACTTGCGACTCAGTTTGGGACAATCGCTGTCAGCAGATGGCACGGCCTAAACTGAATCGTTAAACTGACGTCATGGTACGAATTAGAAGAACAGTTCAGTTTAGGTACTAAAATGGATCGCGTTAAGAGCTTGTGGTAGGCCTCCTGGCATTCATAAGATTATTGCATACATACGTCACGTGGGCTTTACACAGGTGACTATTACCGCGTGATTTTCGCCGTGATGCGACAATCGAGTGTCTAACTCGAAATGGCAATTCGGCTAGGCTGTAGTGTTAGGTGACCAAAGTCGACCGTGAAAATGCTCAGTCGCAGGCGATCGCCCGCCGCATGAAAGTCGACATTTTGACGCAAAATTAACTAGTCACATCCGATTTTTATCGACCTGAGTAAATGGAGTGGTAATTCGGCTTGTGAGGCGATTTGGTAAATGACCTACCCGCACGGCCAAACTCGACCTAGTGTAAATCCCAAATTAGTTTTCGTTTATTTATAGTTTCTGTTTGTTTGTCCAGTTCCAAGAGAACGAGAAGCGTCGCTACCGAGCGGAGCAGCAACGACTCGCGACGAAACATGCCAAAGCGAGGGAGGAGCTCAAGGCGGCTGGCGAGGTAACCTTCTTAGCTTACTATGCGTCCTATAAACATCACCCATCTGGGCAGTCGGGTAGAAAACTCAAACGACCATCCAGGGGCGGATCTACCGTTTCACTCAAATGTTCCCTTCTGGGAGGATGGGGGACGGAGTGAGTTTCTCAAGCCATGTAAATTCTTAAGGGGACTATTATGACCTAAAGCGCGGTCACTGTCGGACTGCATAGGAAAGAAAGAGAAGCGTGTAGACACAACGCTAGTAATTTATTGCAAAATATGAAGCAATTATCTATTTAGAAAAAATCTATCGTTTGGAGTAATCAATTAAAACACTAGTGCTTGTAGAATAATCTGTGTATATTTTTATTGTAAAAATAATGTTTTTTGAGGTATCTTCATGATTTTTTTCTATCGTGTCAATCAAATTAGTTTTTGTATTATGTTTTCAACACACTATCTACCTAGCATATATCCTGAAGAATATCATATATTTTTCTGATTTTGTTTACTGTAGTCGACCATATACTTTTAGTGCTTCTAAAACTTCCGTTTTTTGCGTTTAGGACCTATTTTCCTAGAACCTATTTCCTAGAACCTTTTTGAAGATGACTACGATTCTTTATCTACTTTTCCACCACGCAGGCGCTACTCCGCGAGTTGGAGCAGTACCAGAATGAGAAGCGGAAAGCCCTGATGAACCACGAGGGCAACAAGATGAAGGCCGTGGAGGAGAGGTACTCCCAGGAGCTGAAGGAGTGGCGCGCCACCCTCGGGGACAGGAAGCTGGTGAGTACTTGTGTAGTTTGTGAGGAGGGGGAGTTCGTCGGTTATGTAAGATGTTGCTCTGTGTAGGATGGCGGTGTCTAATGGTTACCCTTTAAAGTATTTAAAAAAATGCAAGAGACCAGAACGCCAACTCTCGTAATTTAAAACGTTCAAAATCTAGTCTCAGTCTCATCTCGGCGACAAACAAATGTCAATAACTTGTCAAAATGGAGGGAAATTAGAGGTATTTTTGACAGATTGTGACTGAGATCAGACTGTGAACGTTCTTAAAATTACCAGAATTGCCCCTCTTGTCTTATTGCATTAATAAGAACTGTATCGTGTAAGCCTGGGTTCCAAAGATTTAATTAATAATAAAAAGTTGGAACGAATTTAACAAATCTATACTTACTGTTTTATTATCATGATTTTGAAAAGATTTGTCTTTACATAATTAATACGTCTAATGGTTACGTATTGATGTAAGAGTTCATTTATAAGTTAATAAAATGATCGTTAAGACTTTTATTTTATTGAAGTGAAAATCTCTTTAGGCGCGTTGGGCATTTTTTGATATGGGAAAAAACCATTGAATTCGCGCCACCGTTACCGTAACCGAAACCGCTTCGGATGTGTTCGGCTGTCTTCGGGATATACTCGGTTTTAATGTATATCCGATATGTCAGTGAGTGATAGCAAAGTTTTCAGTTTGTGTTTGTTTTCACTTCTGTCGGCACTCCCGGAGCGCCACCTTTTTTTTTTTTAAATAATGGAATTTTCTCAATCGCGACTTTGAAGTGTAGCCATGAACCAGCCAACTTGTATTTGTTTTGTCATAGTGACATCGTCCAGTGTATTTTTTAAATGAGCGTGGACAGAGACTAGAATTATTTGACCTCCGATTTTGCAACACTGTCAACGTCACTGTGATCTTTATTGTCATTACAATAAGATTGCTTTTAGGTTGCAGCAGTCAGAGGTAAAATAACTGAATAGATAGTTGTAACGCAGTAAAGTGTGAAAACGTTTTTGTTTATCATCTCTTTTTCAACGTGTTTTAATGCGTGTGATCACACAGTACTTTAAACCTGCAGGGCAATTGCGTAACACACTATCAGTAGCAATAGGTTTCATTTTGACAGTTCAACAACATTAATTGCGTTATTTACGTTGCTGAGCAAACACAATTTTCGAACATTTGGAGCAATGGATTAGCAATAAGCTTCAAAATGATTCAAATTGAGAGTAATAGTGTGTTACGCAATTAGGGTGCTGATTTATACATTGTGACTCAGGCAGTTGTCCCACTGCCGGCGATGGACGAGTAGCGAGTAGAACTAGCAACTGAAAACGAGTTGGCGAGCAGCGAGTGTGTAGTTCCGATAGTTTTGTCGCTGGGCTATCAGTGAGTGTCCGAGGGCGACGGGCGATTACTCGCACCACTCGCTCGGGACGGAGATATAAATAGCGGACGTGAGCTCTGACCGCCAAGCGAGCCTCGCTGAGCGAGTATTATCTTTGATAGCTCTTGTCGCTCAGCGACAAACCAGTGGAGCGAGTCCTCGCCGGCAGTGTGAACAGTCAGCGGTCAACTGTTAATATATGCATCTCTTTTGTTTACACGGAATGTATATCTATTGTACGTTTCCTGAGCGAGAAAATAGCTGATAGCTAGTCGCTTCCTCGCCGGTGGGACAACTGCCTTAATTGCCCGTGGTATCCTAGGTACCTACGCACCTACGCTTTGGAATGGGCAACTAGCTTCATTTTATTTTTGACTGACCGACTTCTTGACAATTCAAAAGTGCCTGTAAATGGTTTAATTGAAATAAATGCTTTGAGTTTTGAGTTTGAGTTTGAGTATACCATAGATGGTTCAACAATAGAATTTACACCGTCTAAACACAAAATTTTTTGCTTCAATTTTGTTGTATGCCCCTTGGCAAGAAACTTGCATCGTCTACATGGGCCTTTTAATGTAGTAAGTTCTGAGTCTTCTGTCCACTCTCCATATCTAGCTGTGTGTCTCCCATAGGTATTAAAAGATTGAAGACCCTTAATTAGGTCAACAAGTCGACAACGTAGTGATCCTATGAAAGCAGACATGTGTTTTCTCTTTTAAATTCTAGCGTGATTTGATTATGCATGAATGTTTTGTGAAACTGACTGTATTGAAATATTTATCTCAATCATTCCTAACTTGTACAATTTTTAATTGATAGTTAGACATACTAATCTACGAAAAGCTACAGCAAATATTTATCTTATAACGAATGTTTTTTTCTCGAAAACTGTACTAGAAATAAATTACACGGCCTTATTATAAAACAAGGTTTATGTTTAGAAACAGGTTTAAACAATCCAGCCATTTTTAAATTATGTACTATAATCCGACAACGTTTAAAATTTCTTATTACATAAACTGACGTTAGTTGTCAATTTTACATTAAGAACATTACGTTTATCGGAATAAAGTTCAAAATACAGTAATGGGCTCGATGGTTTAAGCTTAGACATAGCCGCTTACTAATAAACGTTGTATAGCGTCTGTATAGCTACACAATGCTTTGCCTTCTTCTTTCGAAAGTCAAATTACTGACGACTGAAAGAGAAATCGGTGTGTAACTATTCATCTGATATAATACGTTTATTAGTAAGGGAGATCCGGACATGGGAACCGTGTTGCTGTAAATTGAAACTGTTGCCATAGTTTCGTGTCAATTGGTTTGATATGGTCACGTATCTAAGCCAATCATGTGGCTGGCAGACTTGATTGTCCGAAAGGGTTACCGCTGCCCCGGATCATAAAGGGCTAAGGAAGGAACACGGGTGGGTTTTAGTCAGTAAGAGTCTGACACTCTCTTCCGCTCCACCCAGAGCGGGAGGGGTCATCTGATGATTTCCCATCCATAAAAAAAGGGGTAAGGTTAGAACTTGTTTTGTAATAAGACTGATATGTTTGGCCTTTTTTCAGTTTGCAATGCGCTTATGATATCAAGTTATTGGGCTATTCCTCTACTGGATAAAGAAATATAAAAGACAATAAATATTACAATGATATATTTCAATACAGTCAGCATCACAGATAATATTTGGAAACCTTTAACTTATAAGGCATGAGTTTTAAGTAGCTTGCATATATTATGATTGGGTGGATAGTGCGCATGTGTTCATGGTCTATATGTTTATGGAAAAGGAATAGAGTTACTATCAAAGCAATTGACATTGGGCCCGGCACCCTCAAAGCACTGCTTTAAAAGCATTCTATGACAGATTTTGTAAAATGGTCACTACAAGGCGGAAAATATGGTTTTGTATTAAAATTTAGTTATAAGTAGTGAAATCCATCGACTTTCGGGCTTCAGTTACAAGCACAGATATAGATAGACCTAGATAACGCAAGTATCACGGTCTGTATGAAAAACAAGCGTGCAATTTTTTGACTACCTACTTTGACGTCACAAGTACTATTTAGTGATGGGAAAATCAAATCGATTCAAAGACACCCGTCTCGCCCCACCCCCGGGGTCTAGCGCCAGCGCTCACGCTCACCCAGCCAGCAGTACACAGGACTGAGCGCGAAAGTGGTGGCTTACGATTTTTGTACGTAAGCCGAGCACGCGCCCTGGTTCAAGCCATGGTCCGGGGCGAGAGGGAGTGGGAGGCGGTCACCTCCTTCTGCGAAGCAGTCATGCTAGCGAAGGAGGTGGTGGGACGGCTCAGGGAGAGAGCCGCACGCCTCAGCCGCCGCGGGAGACGCTCCGGGCGTCGGGAGCCGCGTGACGACTCCCGGCCACCGTAGGCGCGGGCCTGCGGACGGAGAGTAATGGGTAGCTCTCCGTCCGATCAGGACCAGGCCCGTGCCGGACGGTAAGTATGTGTTCCACGCGCGCCTCAAAGAGATGTCAGCATTAAGGAAGGGGCCCGCCAGGGCCGAAGCCTGCCGGGGTAGCGGGATCGTCCGAAAGGGTTACCGCTGCCCCGGAACATAAAGGGCTAAGGAAGGAACACGGATGGGTTTTAGTCAGTAAGAGTCTGACCCTCCCTTCCGCTCCACCCAGAGCGGGAGGAGTCATTAGATGATTTCCCATCCACAAAAAAAAAAAAAAGCCGAGCACGCGAAGTAGTTGCTCTTGCGTTATCTAGGTGTATCCATATATGTGGTTACAAGTCATTTATTGTTTCCATGATAAAAAAAAAAATGATGAAATCTTTTTTTCTTTGGTAGTAAATCATTCCTTTTACCATATAACTACATAAGTAAGCATGTTTGTTCATAGCTTGCTTCAAAACTAATGTGTGGTGGTGGGTTATGGAGGAGGTGCTTCCTAGTAAGATAAAATGGTTCTTTTGAGCTCTGAAATGTGTTCCTTACGTTGTTAACATATTATGTAGATACTAGAAAACCGGGGTGAAAATCATTACAGTCGCTTTTAAGGTGAATGCGCAGTTGTAGCCCGCGAAATTTAAATTTTCTTGCGTTTTTAGCAATTTTCAGATCAGTGTCAGGTTGTGACTTGATCAAAATATGATTCGCGACTATAGCAGGTACGTATTTACAGAATTATAATCATTAGAATCATTAATACATCTTTCTAAGTTAGATTTCTACCATAACAACAAATCTCGTATGGGAAAGTGATTATGGTAGAAATCTAACTTTAAAGAGATATATTAATGATTCTAATTCTAATGACTATAATTCTGTAAATACATATCTACTATAGTCGCGAATCATATTTTGATCAAGATACAACCTGACACTGACCTGCAAATTGTAAAAAACGTAAGAAAAATTTAATTTCGCGGTCTACAACTGCGCATTCACCTTAACATGATTTGGTAACTGTAATTAATGCCCATTTTCTCTAACACTATACACCATTTGAAATAATATTGGAAATTTAAACAAACCTTTTTACCGTCCGTTCAACCGATTTTGAGTTCTATTGCGTTGGTGGCATGACAAATGGCCGCTGCAGTAAATAGTTGGTATTATAACCACTTTTTTGCTTTTAATGCCATCGCCTACGGAATAGAAGTCAAAATCGGTTGAACGAACGGCAAAAAAGGTTTATTTAAACGTCTAATCTTATTGCAAATGGAGTTTAGGTGACACTTAAATGAATGCCTAAGTCAAAACACGCTGTTGAATTTTTTACACTTGACTCAGCGTTGAAAGTTGATAAATCCAACACAGATTCTTTATTTAGGCATTCATTACCGCCCGGCCACGGCTTTTGGCTTAGCGGCAAGCGGCGCGGTGTCTTACTGCTAGCGTTGACGCTGCGAGCGGCGCGTCGTGGCATGGTTCATACATTCTTGTATATTTGTTTTACCGCTCGCCGCCCCGCGCTAAGCTGCCGCTGATAGCGGCAAGGTCGTGGTCAGGCCGTTAGGTGTCGCCTAGTGTTGGGGAAACCGGGGATTACTGACAAAGATCGGAGTTAGGTAATTACACCTTGTAGCATTTAAAACAGCAACGCTTTCAGGACTCAAAATATTTATATTAAAAAAAACCTACACGTTGTATTCGTCCAGTGCCGTCCTAGGTCTTAAAACCTCGAATACAGAAACTAAATAACACCCTAATTCTAAACAGACCATCATAAAATCCTTCGAGAAGCAACTGGACGATCACGAGAAAAAGTTCGGGATACCGATCCCCGATCGAGGGGTCTACCTAAACGCGCCTTGGCCCAAAAACGTCCTGCAACACGTCCTCAGCGCTTACCACCAACGCACGTCCTTCATTGGGTCCTTATCTAGGTCGAGGACTAGTCTAAACTTCATGTCTGCTGCGAATACTCCTAGTATGGACAGAAGGAAAAGCATAAGCCCTAGTAGAGTGACGAAATCGGCTACTGCAAGTGCCAATAACACCACAAAACGGGGCAAGTTGACTAAGGGACAACGCTACGCTTCAACATCCAACTTGAAGTTAGTCTCTGATAAAATCTCCGGATTCTCAGTCTTCAACAACAGTGATGACTGGCGGAGAGAACCTATAATGGCGTACGGAGACGACAAGCAGATAAAAGAAGAAATTGAACGTCCTAAAGACAAGAAATTAAACAGACAATCTATGTCTGAACATTTGCTAAAAACAGACACCACTCAAACGATGAAACGCAGCATCTCGCAACAGAGTTTGAAACAAGATCGCGCTTTAGAAGCTGTCATGATTGATCTGCCGTCGCTGGAAACGTCTTATAACACAATGCGGAGTGACCGTAGTGACAGCACGTATACCATAGACTCAAATGACGATCTAGAAACTCATTTTACTCGCTGGGGACCCGTTAGAGGCTCGAATAGCTATTCGAATACGGAAGTTCCTGTGAGTCAGTTATCGACTTTGAATGTAAGGAAATCGATTTTGAGTGATAAGACGGAAGGGCCCCCGGATTCTAATGTTTAGTTGGTTTTTGGATGTGGGAGCGAGAGTCCTAACCTCTCTCTGTCTAACTAGTTTGGTTTTCAGTATAAACTAGATAATACTTGTTACATTAGTACTCTGGGTCTCACTAGATGGCGTACGTTGCAACAAAAATATCTGGGTTAGCCAGTGAAACTCCACATACATGACGGGAACTGATTTCCAACCTCATAATGCAAAGATAGTCAGTGTATTCAACTAACTCTTTAAAATCTAACAACAAAGAATTAAATAACGCATTATAATCAACTTTTTAAATATTTATAGCTGATCATTTCTTGCAAAAGCTTTTTCCCTGCGAATATTTGATCAAATACGCAAACTTCACTTGGCGAATTTGTCCCAATATTGACGTCGCCAGCATAAAACCGGGTTCAATATTTCAATGACAAGTGCTATTCAAATATTTTTCGTATAGCGGTGCTAAAATTAGCCATACAGCAAGGTGCATGCTGACTACTCAACGCACTGCAGAGATACAAATTATTATAGAACAAGCTGTGTGCAGATTTCTTATCGACGGAAAAAATATCGATCTTTCCCCCCCCCCTTTAGGGTGTAGCGGTATCTACAACGCCACATGCGAACAACGCGTCATACTGACGTCACGCAAAATCCTGCATCTCAGAGTTTACCGCGCAATTAGCATATACAACGGCCCGACATGAATCATCGGGCAGTTGCCCGCCAGACACAACACCCGTCTGGTCGGAAGATCCTCTCTTTTCTATGGAGTATGAGTGAACTTTACACCCTGTTCCTCATACCTCTATACTGCTGACCCCGACGTGATTGTCAGCGCAGCCTTCGTGCAAATACTTCAGCGTGACGTCATCATCATCACTCCCGCAAGCTTTAGAGCGGCGAGTCACCCAGCCAGATGAAATTTCAAAGATCCTTCTCTATTGCTCACTTTCGTTGTCCAAAGAACTCTTGCGCAAAAGTTCATTCTTCTAGACGCGACGGTTACGGCTGTGCGTTGTCTTTCAGAGAATTTAAGAATTTTATTAAGTAGGAAGAGTGCTTTTTAATGCATTCATTGAGACTGTAACCAGTATTTTGCAGAAAGCTTTAGCCTTTGGGCTTCTTTCTTGTATTCGCCATTCATTCAACTCAGCCTAACGCAGTCCACTGCTGGACATAATCAAATCAAATCAAAAGTCATTTATTCAAACTAGGCTGAGAATCAGCACTTTTCGGACGTCAAAATTACAAAAGACAGTCCCCCAAAACGCCCGCCCTTCGCCACTTCCTAGTGCTTTCGCTGGGGAGAAGAAATGGCGGAACAAACTCCCCAGCAGCACAGCTGTCTGTTCAGTTAGAAAATAATTGATCTTATACAACACTAGGTATGAAAAGTATATTAACGTTACAGGACACAGGACATTAAATTAAATTATTTGCCATAGGTTAGCTAGCCACGCCAATATACCAACAAATACAATAAACACTATACGTACTCAAGGAAATAGGCCTCTCCCAGGCTGCGCCACAACACCCTGTCCTCCGCCATCCGCGTCCATAATTCAATTTAATCAATATTCAACATTAAAAAACTGAAAACATGACAGACATAAGTTTGACGTGTTTAAAAAATGTTGACCACTCACTCCCGCGTCCAAAATTGTATAAAAAGCATGTTTTTAAACATAAATTGGCATGCATTTCAAATTGTATAGTATTATTTTGAGTTTTAAAGTGTTTTTGCATTCTATGTAAATAAATGTTAACTTTGTACTTTCTTTTGTAAGTACCAAAAATGTGACTTAATTCAGAGCAGTATTTTTTTTAAAGAATTAATTAATATAAAGTCTGACAACTAGTCTTACCAAGGGGTATCGTATTACCCAGTAACTGGGTTGTGGAGGTCAGATAGGCAGTCGCTCCATGTAAAATACTGGTATTCAGCTGCATCCGGTTAGACTGGAAGCCGACCCCAACATAGTTGGGAAAAGGCTAGGCAGATGATGATGATGAATTAATATACAGGTTGTCCGGTAATTAATGGATAAGATAACCCCTTATGGGGCCATTGTATTTATCATCATGAACAACTATTACTATGGGAGCAAACCCGAAATCGCGAAAAAAGAATCGGCTGTTTCCTACATTTTGACGAGTTATGCAAACATAAATGTAGGGAACAGCTGATTTTTTTTCGCGATTACAAGTTTGGTCCCATAGTAAAAGTTGTTCATAATGACCTCTTAAGAGGTTATCCATTAATTACCGGACATTCTGTATATTATATGGCTGTGATATACAGGTTGATGTCAATTTTTAAAGGAGGAATACAGGGGTGACTAATATATTGTAATTTTACTGAATAAATTGTTTCATGAGACATGATGAGGCTTGATATTGCTCTACAAATCGTAATTTTTATAATCTTTTCTTTTACCGATTTCCAAAAAAGGAGGAGGTACTTTTTATTTTATTCACTTACATGTAAAAACACTTTGACACCGTTTCTTTATATTTAAGGTTATGTTAACGCTTAAATCTACTAACTCGCTTTTTTATAAAAAATACTTATTTCTCGTCTTTTACTAACACTTTGTACAATTGTGTAAAATCCTAAGACATACTCTTTTTACCTTGGATTTGATGATAAAAGAAAGATGGCGACTGCGGTGAAAATATACTTAGACAAGGTTCCTACTTGTTTTTGCAAATATATATTTTTTTGTGTAATAATTACAAAGAGATTACATCTACAAGCACATCATTTTAATCGCGCACTGGATTTTCAATTGAATGCTTAGCGCCGAGTGTTGAAAATCCAACGGTGTATTTTTTTGATGCGCTAGGATGTTGGATTTTCAAGGCTCGGCTCAACGTCGGAGAGTTGAAAATCGAGTGCGGGATGAAAAAACGTCGCGGGTAAAAATTGCTCGTGGTTACGAGGGTCCTGCGTTATATTCCAATTTACATAAATGAAAGTCATATTCGCTTCTAAAATACGGCAAATACTAGGAAGAAGTCCTAAAATAATATAAATCACAAAACGTTCCTTATAATAATCATTTATTGTCACAAACTTGCCATTAGACGTCTGGTGAAGGCACCTGTTGCTAGATCTTAAATATTTTTCTTAAAAAAATAACTTGTAAATGTTGAAAGTTTACCCTCATCTTGTAAAAGGTTAAGTTTCAACTGGTAAAAGTGTGTACCAAACTTTCCATGAAATAATAACCATTCAAATAAAATTTAGAAGATTTCAGAAAGAAACAAACAAGCCTTCCAGTCTTTATATTCATTTAAAAAATAATGACACGACGCTGACAATCGGTGCCTCTACCTCAATTAGTATACCTACAGCCAACTTCCAACAATTAGCCAAATAGCTTCGCTTCCTTAGTATTTATTGATAGATTAGGATTTGGGCTTAGTCTATTTTACAAGAAAATTATCGGGCAGTGGGTCCTTCCATTTTAGATGCATTTTTCGCTATAGTTGTCATTTTAAATAATTAATATACTTGTATAAGAAATTCGCAAAGTTTGCCTAAACTGTGTTCCAGCCAAAAACTGCCTTCTGTAATTTTTCGCCAATTCTTATTAAAAAAAAATAGGGTGTTAGTCAAAAATTTTCTAGTTAAAAAAAACTAGAATGATTCTAAAATGTTAAATATTTTCGCTTTTGCGGGTCGCGGGGTTGATAGCGCTGTAGTCGGCTAAAAAGATAGTAAATTTATACTGTGTGGAGACAAAAATACGACAATAAATGAAAACACTGGCAGTACTAGTACAAAGGATTATTTTTAGATAAATCCCAAAACGGTGAAGGAAAACATCGTGAGGAAACTGGCATGTCCTAGAACCAAACATTAGAGACATGTGACATCTACCAACCCACACTGGGCCCGCGTGGTAGATTATGGCCCCCTCCCTCTCACAGAGAGGAGGCCTGTGTCCCAGCAGTGGGAACGTTATAGGCTGATTATGCTAGATAAATCACAATATCGTAATTAAAAAAGTGATTTTTACAAAGGAACTAAATACTAGTTATGGATATATTAGGTTGAATTTTTGTATGCAGACTGGGAACGCCATTATTTAATTTATTGTCATATACTTGTCGCCGCCTCGTATAAAATTCTTTAGCTTAGTAATGTAGCAATAAATAATTCGTATTCCAGTTGTAAAAAAAAAACAACTTCCAAATATGTCGGTTGCTTGGCGAAACGGTTGCTTAACATTTCCGACGTTCGGCATAATTAAAGTCGCTATGTCGGCGAAAAATACGGCAACACTTAGCGAGTAGATTCGATGTGCCTCAATCCAAAGTCTTAGGTTAGTTAAAATATATTTAAAAAGTTGAATTTGATATTTTTAATTGTTACATTCTTGCAGGGTGTATTTTTGAAACTGAATTAGGTATGTCGAAGAGCCATTAGGAAGATTAGGAGTAATTTCTAAAAATATATTAGTTACCTATAATTGTACTTATATATACCACAAAATAAAGAAGAAAGTTAACGACGAAAACATCAATTAAAAAGGTAAAAACAAGACAGATACCGATTCGAAAAAGATAAATAAAATGCAGTTTAACTATAAAGGTGCAGACGCCAGCACATCAAGCTACTCGAAACTGTCAACACACCTACACCACAACACCACCTTTATATACCATGTTTTACGCAAATAAATATTCTATTCTATTCAAATTTTCCCAATCAACTTTGAACCTTATGCTTTAGCGACTAAGTTGAAATTCTATTAAGGAAATTTGACAGATTGTAGTAGCTTGATGTGCTGGCGTCTGTTCCTGTTATAAACGAGACAGAGATACTGACTCGAAAAAAATAAAATAAACTGCAGTTACATAACCGAGTAGATCAACTTTCAACGTCCTTAAAAATACGCCTCTTTTGTTTTTCAAATCTATCATAATATACTTATCGTACTTTTCAAGTTTAAAAAATACATCCTGCACAATTTATTATCATGCTGCCTCTTGCGGGTTTAGCAAATATAATGAAAAAATAATTATACAAAGTGCGTCGCCACTAATGAAGTTAATAATTATAATTTTTATTAATTTTTAATGATAAAGTACGCGTCGCTGAAACGGTTTACGCTGACCTATCGAGTTGTTTATTTACGCGCGTAAATTTAGCGATAGGTGAAGCAAAGACGAATAATGCGTTTAAAGGTTGATGTTTGTAATGAGTATCTATTCTTTACACACTCATTCAAACTAAGATTGCCGAAGCGCATAACCTCTTTTGGTTTACCTGTAGTAAACCAGAGAAGATTTGCGCTTCGGCAATCTTCGTTTTTCCGAATTAGCACGAACTTCGCGGTACTAAGTAAGAGGCGAAGGTTCCAAGTTTTGTACTGCCGCGCTTTGTAGTATTGCAATCAAGTCGCGTTTGTGACACTTGACAATTTGCAGTGTTATAGCCATTTCATAAATTTGTCAAAGAATGATAGCTGTTATTTGAATATACGGACAGTTTCAGTTGGTGGTCAATTTCCCTGGCATTACAAACGTCAACCTTTTTACGCTTGTAAACGATACTTAAACATTCCCAAATAAATAAATGTTACGTTGTAGATGTAGAGAATCGAGCTGCAAACTTTTAACTCGATTTTATAAATAATTTTCTAACAATTATTTCGTTGTACAAAATACTTCATTTTATTATTGTAAATTAATTTTAAAATAAATTTTGTTCTTTTGAAGATATTTTATTATTATTAGATTCTATTGTTATTATAAAACGTGTTTTAAATTAATTGGCTGTTTCATCACTGCAGAAACGAGGCGGGTTACTGAAAAACGATATTATTATGTGTACTTTGAGGATATTGTTAATAGCACGATAGCTCTGGGTTTTAGAAAGAAAGAAAAGAAAAACAACATCCCTCTCTCATTCATAATTTCAGCCTTACCAAGTGTTATCGTGTTACCTAGTAACTGGGTTGTGGAGATCAGATAGGCTGTCGCTCCATGTAAAATACTGGTACTCAGCTGCATCCGGTTAGACTGGAAGCCGACCCCAACATAATTTGGAAAATGCTGGGCAGATTTTTTTTTTTGGATGTGTCAAAATAATGTACCAAAAATTTTGGACAAAAATAGATAGATGCCACCGCATTTAGAGGGAAAACTTGTATTCTACAAACAAAATTGAACTGTGATGGAACAGCCGCAAAAATAAAGTTTTTAACTTCGCCTCAATACCAAATCTTTAATAAATAACAAACAAAGTAATATGTGTTGTATGTTACCCAGAACATCAGTCTCTGAAAGACTGACCAGGAAGTCTGTTGTCCAATCTCGTGTTTGGTTGACAATCACAGAACACGGAGACGCTTACTCTGTCGCTGCTAGAGGAGGCATATTGTTAACAGTTTCCATACAAACCAAGCGTGTCAATGTTTACTCGCAGTATGACACTAATTACATATAGAACTGACGGCTTTAAAGGTGGTCCTTAATAGCAGTTGTCCACTCAACGCGCTTTTGCTTTGCAAAATCAGCATAATCAGCCTATACCGTTCCCACTGCTGAGACACAGGCCTCCTCTCTGTGACAGGGGGAATGGGCCGTAAAGGCCGCGGCACACTTGTAACACCCGACGCCATCCCATGCTTACTTATTGGCCAAATGACAAAATAGCTCAACGAGATGAAAAATGTGGCCAATAAGTAAGCTTCATTGATGTCGCATAACGAAGTCTGTTTCCGCCTTAATCCACCACGCGGGCCATTGCGGGTTGCTGGAAGCCGACTTACGCACGAACGTTAAAATATCGTAGCGGGATTTTTACGCGCACTGGATTTTCAACACATTGCTTAACGGCGAGAGTTTGAAAATCCAACAGTGTCGTTTTTCGACGAGCTGAGATGCGCTATGTTAGATTCTCAATGCTTGGCTCAAGACCGAGTGTTGAGAATCCATTGCGTGATATCACGAATTTTGTTAACACATCTCTGACGCTCGCGGCGATTCCGTGTTCTGTGTAAACAACCAATCAAGTTGACAGGATTTAACAGCAGAATTATTTGAATAGGCCTGTAGAATTCTGAGGTGGTATTCTTTAGCGCTTTGCGGAAATGATAATTTGCTATCTCGGGTCCGAAGGGTCCAAAGGTCCCAGCTAATATTATGAGTCAAATCTGTCGATTTGGGAGGTGAAATAACCTTCAGTGTCAATGCATTTCATACGCTGTAATTTTCAAAATGTCTGCTCGTGACAGCGGACTAATGACCCTTGTTTAAATGTCAAACTGGCTGGGTAGAGGAGGTTGGTTTGGTAAAACATAGGCATAGATACTGCTTGATATTGCAGTTATGATGAATATGTCGTCAGACACCCGCATCTTGCCTTGACTCTCCGTATTGTTGCTTGAATGACTTTTACTTTTACCGCGATAAAAAAAGGTAAAATATCGGTAAAGCATGTTTAAGCTTAGTGTTCTTTTTGCATGTTCAAATGAGAAACACTATTTTACGGGCGCTCTTTTTAACTCGACGTTTCTTGCCGCGCACTGGATTTTAAACGCTCGGCTTAGCGGCGTAAGTTGAAAATCCAACTGCGCGTTTTTTTAACGCGCTAGGGATGCAGTCTGTTGGATTCTCAACGTTCGGTTCGACTCCGAGAGTTGAAAATCCAGAGCAAGGTCAAAAATTCGCATAAAAAGATGCCCGTACCTATGACGGCTAGAATATAATTAAGTAATTTTAACTTGTGCATGTGTGAATTAATTTTGACTATTATGTGACTGCTTTTAAGCGTATTTTTTATACTAGAAATAAACTTTACTTAAAAATTACGTTTTGTAAAATAATTATGCTCATCAAAGAAAAATAGTGTTACTTACATAAAATATTTTTAAACAAATTATCATTTCTGTAAAGCTAATCCCCTTTATGTACAAGCTAGCGTAGAACGTCAATTTGACGCGAATTCTGTACGCGTAATTGTAAAATGTCATTTAATTATTTAAATAAATCATTTATATTACGCAAATTATAATGTAAATAAAGATGTTATGTTTCATAGTTTTTGATGTTTTTTTTTTCTTTTCTATAACGGTGCAGGGGATTTTCATACCTTTTTTTTTGTTTGATTAATTATTACATTATTCAAGCTTGAACGGTTTTTGAAATGATTAACTTCAGTTAAAAAATAAGTTTCAATTATTTCAAACGAATGATAAATAGCAATAGTTTTTCAATAAAAACTGAAGGGCTTTGGGTATAAAACTGTCAAATTGCAGTATTAATAAAGCTACAACGCTAATTAATATACAAGCTTGCTTCAAATGATTACAACAGGTATAATGGTGATATACAAGTGTTCAGAAGCTTGGGTAAACATTGGTTGACATTGGGTAATTCTTGTTAACTAGGGTAATTCTGGTTAACTAGGGTAATTCTGGTTAACTAGGGTAATTCTGGTTAAGTAACTCTGGTTAAATTAGATTTAACTCAATATATACTCAAGGTAAAATTGCCAAACCTTTACTCCCAAACACACATTTTACACTTTCAATATTGAGTTTGCCCTTTGATACCTAGGTTTTACCCAAGCTTCTAAAATTACCATAAACACAAGATGAGTTCACAACCTAACTACAGCTGGACTATTCTGAAAACAATGTCACTGTGAAAACTTAGGTGAAGTGACCTTGATGTGAGCTGTGATACCCTGATGCTATGGATTCATACTATTGACAGTTCAGTTCACGTAAGTTTTCACGGTAAGATTTATACAGGATAGACTGGTAGATGTACATACAGCCTGTTTAACACACGACATATATCAGTCGCGCGATTAAGTCGCAACGCATGAGCATGTGCTTCGATCTTTGTGTATTGTTGCTGATTGTTTGCTGAAACCTTTTTTTTTTGTAAGTCATGAGACGACCTGTGAAGTAGGTATCCCCTAAAACCTCCAGCCGAGCAAATCTGTAAAAACTTTGGTGAAGTGAGCTTGTAGTGAGCTGTCATTCAAACCCTGATTGACACTGGTGACAGCTCACGTCACTGAAGTTCGTTTTGGTGTGATTTTAAAAGAACAGATGGGCTTAACCTTAAATATTTAATTGAATAAAAAAACATTGCTTGATTGACGTGTCGTCGGTGAATTGACAAATAAAAAAATACGTTTTCATGATGACATTTAAATTTAGCTTTTCTATCGAATTAGAATACCTCAGTACGCTCTCTAGTCCTATATCACTAGCCAATTCCCCAGTGTATGGTGGATTCGGCTTCTAGCTAAACGAGATACCAAGTTCTTTCTCAGTTTTCATTAGTCTCTCCCTTGACAAAGAAAAAAGGTTTTAACAAACCCAGCATACAAAACACAGGATATTTTAACGGCGGTGGTGAGGTTCTGCTAACACGGACTGGACGACGCCGGATGCATGGTATGTGGTTTCTTTTATAGCACTTTTACTATAACGATGGCTGCAGGGAACACGGCACGCTTGTCTTATTTCTAATCTAATATTAAGGGTCCAAGTAGATATCCTTGGGGAACACCTTGAATTGGTCGATAGAAAACAAGGCTAAATTCTCGTAATTAAAAACGTTCGAAATCTAGTCGCAATCGCATCTTAGCGGCAAACAATGTCATATACTTGTCTAAAATGTAGGGAAATTAGAGGCATTTTTGACAGATTGAAACTGAGCTCAGACTGAACGTTCTTAAAATTACGAGAATTACCCCTCTGATTTAGCTTGACTTGGAAACATTGGTTTCTGTTTTGGGATTGAGCTATTTCCAGTTTATGAAATTATAGTCACATATTTTAATCTTAAAAGAGAGGCAATTCCCGTATTTTTAAGATTGCTCGTCAGTCTAACAAAACCTCTATTTTACCTACCTTTTTGACAAGTTTTGTCAGACGTCGGGTTAGAGTATTCGAATGAAAATTACAAAAATATTTAAGTGGTTTTGTTGAAGTTGGCGATTGAATATTTAGCATTTAGGGTCAAACTGTCTTAGCAGCGTGTCGTGTCTTCTGTAGCAATCGTAATATATCTTTTCTTTACGTCATGGAATTAATTTGTCAAGCTAAAAATAAATTTCGTTGGCATCCCATAACCGTAAGGAGAGAGATCAAATTGCACTGAATTTCGCACGATTGTTCTCTACGATATTTTTCTCGAATGTTTTTTTTTTCTTATATTTGGCATGGAATTGTGTCCTGGTCATGTTAAAAGTGCAATAATGATCATATTATATTCTTCAAAACCTCATGAACTGTCTACAAAACAAAAATGTACCTCTTCTACAGGAATTTCTAGGATAAAATAGTAGTAATACAAATTAATCATGTGTTTCTTGATTATGGTTGATGATTGTATACCGGACCAGTTACTTTTTAGACGTATTAAGAACCGTACATACTTGGTATTTAGATAATAATCTACTCTATTTTCAATTCCATTTTACCAGTCAGGTATACAACCACCCCACATAATTATAATATAAATTAAAAATTAAATTGTATCTCCAACTTCAACTGATCTAACTCTCATCATCCGCAGGCCCTCGAAGAAGAATTCACAGTCCAATTGGAAGAGCAAGAAAGACAAGCGGCAAGTACTCGACTACCCCCGCCAACTTCAACGATGCCACAGCACAGTTCGACCCTCCATTCCTCCCGAACTAGCCTAGCTTCTAGTCACTATGACTAGACCTCGCACACACGCATAGTATCCGTCAAATTCCGCGGCGGTTCCCTAACATACCAAAAAGGCGACGTACGCGTAAAAAGGACAAAAGATTTCCATATAAGGAGCTGTGTGTGTGTGAAAAAGAAACTCTCCCAAATAGTTCGCGGCTCTGAAGACAGATGGCGCTGTGTTCAATTGTGTTTAGTTTACGTTTGTTGGTAAGAGATGGCGTTGTTTTCAATTGTCGTGTGAAGACTGAAGTATATAATAATGCAATGTTTTAACTTATGGAGTTATGTGTAAAAATACGGAGGTTTTATATGATTCTGGGAATCGTAAAGAGAAATAAATTATGATAATTCTACTGAAATTGACAGCCTTTCGCAATCCTCTGCTGGACAGGCCTATCAGCTTACCGTTTCTTCGGTCTCCATTTACCTTAAACTTTCCCCAGTAATGATCTACTTAATTAACTAGAAATATTCAAGGGGGCCTTGATATAATCAAATACCCAATAAATTGCACGAAAATTATGATCGGCTTAAAATTGCACAAATTTATTTCAATTTACTCTGCACCTAAAACTTAAAAATGCGAGGTTCGCGGGCTTAAAATTAGAAAAAAAAACATGTAAATAAAATAAAAATTTTGGATGACCTTTTTAGAATAATCCTAGATAGAACATTTTAAATTTTAACGGCGATTTGGCCTAAAACCTAAATAATCAATGCAATGTTAATATAAAGTGTGTGGCATGTTGACTTGCAAATATCAATGAAACTAATCTGTAAATAGTATATCGGAACCACTTTTACACGTTATATCGTCGCTAATCTAACTAAGTGATAACTGATTCGAAGCATATTTTACAGGGCAAGCTATTTGCAGTTGAGGGTTACCTATGATTGAGGGTAGCTTGCTCTATATAAATTCTACTGATACAAAATTGAGCACACGTGTGTAGTTCTGATTAAGATCTTTATATTGGTATTAGTAACTATTGTTATCGTGTTAATATTGTTTTAATAATAAATATTTTAACAGATACGTCACTTCGTGAGATATTTGTTTTTATTTTATTCGGAATACATGAACAGATATCAGATTCGACTTGGAAAATGTATCAAATTACTATAGTTAGGTCGGCTTAGTCTAAAATGTCAAATACGTCAGTTAGTTAGATTAGCGACGATATAAACAAAACAAAAAATCTACTATAAACAAAAAGTCTTAATTTTCTATCAGACTTCTGAGAAGAAATGGCGAAACAATCTCAGGGGTCAAGTCTTTTAAAGTCCAGACATTCCACACAGACGTAAAAATATCGTGGCGATATTTTTACGCGCACTGGATTTTCAACTCTTTGTGTTGAGCCGAGCATTGAGAATACCAACAGAGTGCATCCCAGCGCGTCAATGAAACACACTGTTGGATTGTCAACTCTCGCCGGAAAGCAGTTCATTGAAAATCCAGTACTTACGCGAAAAAAAATCGCCGCGAGCTTATCGCGCCCGTGCTACCTTGGCGTAGTCTTAGTCAGATCATGTAAAGGCAATAGGCTCGCCCCCTATTACATAGGACTGAAACATATCTGAAGGCCAGTTCGCGTAATTAAAAACGTTCAAAATCTGGTCGCAGTCTCATCTCGGCGACAAACAAATGTCAAAAACTTGTCAAAATGTAGGGAAATTAGAGGTATTTTTGACAGATTGAGACTGAGATCAGACTGTGAACGTGTGAACATTTTAGTTCTTAAAATTACGAGAATTGCCCCTCTGGTGAAAAGTTGGTTCACTGCAACTTTGCCTGCTCCTTTGGAGAAGACCGGTATAGTTAAATTTACAGTAATTCGGAAGTTTTTAAAGTATTAAAATAAATTTTAAGCGTTGTGTCGATAATTCGTGATTGTGGCCTGTATACGCGTAGGATTTTTGGAAATTATTATGTAAGGGGTGCTACGTTCTTGTTCGGTTCGGCATGATTCGGAACAACAGAACGTTTAAAGCGAATATACCTACATACTCGTAAGTTCAGAAAAAGCCGTTTGGCTTAGCTCGAATTGAGCCGAGCCGACTCATAGATACATGATTCAGCAAGGTTAAATGCCAATCGGCATAAAAGCCGAAGGTGCTTCGGGTCGGCTTTGTTGTTCATCAAATACTGCCGAACCGAATGTGATGACCCGACCGAGAACATCCCTCAAATTTTAACTAGTAAATATACTTAGCTTGATGTCTTTGGAACACTGGTCTCTTCAAGTGGAGAAGCAGCCTGGAGTTTGGAGCCATGCTGCTTGGTCAATGGCAAAAGGTTTGCCCCCTATTACATGAGACTCATAACATAAATAAGAGGGGGGTATATCTCTGACTACCTCTTCTACACTCAAGCTAAGTATATTTCTACTGTAATGGTTTTTGTACAATGGTTTACATAGTCAATGAAATAAAATGTGGGCCGATTGCACTCAAGGACATATTGTCCAAAAGTGAGAAGCGAATGTCTGTATTCATCAGTCGCCATTTTGATTTACTAGTCTCATATCAAAATGGGACAGTGGTGGCCCAGTGGTAACGGCGTCGACTCGTGTTATAGGTCCTGGCTTCGAACCCAAAAACATCACCACTGCTTTCAAAACGGTGAAGGAAAACATCAAGAGAAAACCGGCATGTCCAAGAATACAAAGGGAATTGAAGATTTTGCCTGGAGCCTGGGATACCTTCAGTATCGGCCATTTTTTTTTCAAAATGGCGGCCATATAAGATTATGCGATACCGCCATTTTGAAAAATAAATTAAAATGGCGGATAATAGGTATGCCACGAACCTTCAAAGCTCTTTGAAGACATGTGACATCTACCCACCCGCACTGGGCCCGCGTGGTAGATTACGGCCCACTCCCTCTTACTGAGAGGAGGCCTGTGTCCCAGCAGTAGGGACATAGGTTGATTATGTATATGTAAGCACTTTGTCAACATTGTATAAAATTTAAAATATTTCGGTTGTAAATAAAAAACGGAATTGAATAGGTAAAGTAAAAGTAAGGTGCTTTCGCAAAGATTGATAAGCAATGTGTAATTGTAATTATTTGGAAACATGATTTAAAATGTTCAGGACGATTCTATTATATAGATCGGGTTTGAAATTGACTTTACGAGTAATTTTTTGGAGACGAGGATTTTATACTATGGCAGTCTATCGCTATTATACTGCCGCCCTAAGCAAAAGGGGTCCATCTACCTAAATGTTTTTTATTAAAACAAAGTGTAGGTACCTGAGCGATGCACAACCATCCGACAGGCTATCGTATAGAAAATGACACATTTCGATAACTTGATTTCCTTGCCCCGACAGCAAACGGCTGTCGATGTCGGAAGAATAGCGGTCTAGTCTATTTGATTTAAACTAACAAAATTTTCAGGTTTTTGTATAGAGTTTAGAGGACTCCTACGATAACATTGATTGATGTTCGATACGGTACGGAAATGTATCGAGTGGTTGTGAATAGCTATGGTTCAAAATTGTATGTTCAAAAAGTAAAATAACGCGTAAAGTTAAATTCAACATAATATAAAGTTACTTAACAGTCGAGAAAAACTTTCCCTACTTAGGTACTGTTGTGATTTTTAAACATTTAGGGCCTAAACGCGACAATTTAGTCGCAAACGAAAAGAGGCAAAGTTGCCTGTATTAGAAGAAGGTTCGATAAGTCTTATGTTCAAAAAGATCTAAGTCAAAATTGCCTCCAAAATTATAAAAAGAAAATACTTAAATGTAACACATATTTTAGGTTTAGATTTTAGCATTGCTAGGCGTGTGGAAACTAGTTAAATATTCGGCCTAAAATGTTCTTAGTAACGGACATTATTGGATAGACTTTTTCTAAAGATATTTTTGTAAAATTCTTAGATTTTTTAAATGTTGTTATTTTTTTTGTGTTTAGACTTGGTACTGAGAAAAAAATATCATGTATATTCAAGTAGATACAGTGCAGATACCTATACTGGTTTCAATGCAAAAAGACGGTAGAACAAAATTGTTTGAAAATGTGGGTAGATTGATGAAAAAAAGATTCGCTGTTTTTGCGTTTAAACCTATTTCAATGTGCACCATTTATTAAATATACCACAGAAAAAAGACGAGAGGAATCAAAAGGAGTCGCCAAAAACAACCCTGTCTTAGCTGTCGCAGAGTCGGGCTAATAAGGAGTTTCTTACCATACTTTAATTATTATGAAGTGCTAAACCCATCATTATTTCAGTGTGAAAAAGAGATGGAGCTATGCAGGATGTAGCACTGTCCCTTTTCCTGAACAGAATCATCATGGCTTTAACACTTTGTACATACTACGACCTATGTTTCTGCCGCCAAGCAGCGTTGCTGTTCCGGTATGAAGGGTCTGTTTGCCGGGTTACAGGCACATGAGACATTCCAGCCTTGTCTGAGGGATGGTAAAGCATGCGATGTCTCTGATATTGCAGATGACATGCCGCGGTAAACACTTACTTGAATGTGGGTGCCTGTTAAACGTTATACATAGTATGAGTAAAGTGAGTTTTTAGGCGATTCCTTTAGACTCCTCTCTTTTTTATGGCACAATTAAGCGCTGAGGTTCTCAGCGATCTTACTCCGTCAGCTAAATGCTTGCAATGTATTCCATATGCATAAGAAATATAGGTATTACTGTGGTTCACGATTGTGATACCTAATTTTTACCCATGTTATGGGTTTTACACACGAATTGATACTCGTTTGAAATAATTTTGCAAATTCTGTTTAATTGCAACGTTTTTTTAATGATAAATTATCTTTTTGAATGAAAATCTGTTTGACTTTTATCAAGTTACTAGGACTTTCCAGTTCTGACATTAATAAATTTAAGATAAAAAAACAGTTTACAAAAGGAAAGTACTGCTTTCTCTAAGCTTTATTAAAAGGACGGTATTCAATTAAATGTAGCAAACATGGCGAAGAGTCAGCAAAAAATATTATCTTTTTCCACTTTTCCCCAAAAACTAAACAGATTTGCAAAATCATTTCAAAAACTTGCAAAAACCCAAACCAATCGCGTAACACACTATCAATCTCAAACTGAATAATTTTGAAGGATATTGCTAATCCATGCATAAATACCTACTGGTATTCAGCTGCATCCGGTTAGACTGGAAGCCGACCCCAACATAGTTGGGAAAAGGCTCGGCAGATGATGATTACTAATCCATTGCTTCATGTTTGAAAAAATCGTCTGCTCGACAGCGTTGATGACGCTATGTATGTTGTTGAACTGTCAAATTGAAAGGCATTTCAATTTTCATGTGTGTTACGTAATTAACTCCGCCGGTTTATAACAATGTAAATTTTGTACAGCACATTATTAAGGTCCGCACTTTCAGTAATATTGATAGTCAGCTTAGTTTTTGACTGACAATGTATAAATAAATAGGGGTAGATAAGATATTTTTCATGTACAGCTTAGGATAAGCAACGTGCCTACTTAATTTATGAAGACTTTCCGTATCTCTTTTTGGCATGGGTTCTCCTAAAAAAACTAGTTTAAAAAAAAAACTCATTTTGTTATCGATTTCAAGTCTTACCAAATCGATTATCGATTATTTTTGTGCACTAAAAATCGATTTACACAGTCATGTTAGCTAGTCTTCTTTTGTGCTCATTGTAGTAAATAAAGGCAGTTGTAAAAGTAAAAAAAAAAAAACTTTTATAGAGGTTATAAAAATTTGATTTATATTTTTCCTTTTGACTTTCAATCACACATTTTCACCTTAAATAAAAAAAAAAAACAAATGTTTTTCTAAACAATATTGACTACTCATTAAGAAAATTCAGGGTATAATAATCTCAGGCATAGCTATTCTGTCTTTTAGATTGAACACAGTCAGTCAGTTTTAGACTGGCCAATGCCTCTTACCAGATTTTTCAAAAAAAAAAACTTATTTGGCCAACTTTGCTTCCTAAGAATAATCAGTATTTTTGAAGTGGAACTTCATAGGCGGCAATTGGACTCAATTCTCGTCCATTTAGGACGAGAATTGAGAGTGACAAGGACGCGTCACGTTTAGGCACTTTTCGTTACACGAGAGAGAAGAAAGATATTACCCTCTCTGTCTCTCACACTATATCTGTCTTATTCTTTATGTTTTAAGAAGTTTCACTTTTTTTACGTATACGCTGCTGCATGCGCAATATTTTTTCTTTGTGTGCTGTAACACAATGACCAAGAGAAGACGGGAACCCACATTCTATACTTCAAGTTCTGTCTGCCATAACATTTAATTTTCCGTATTTCTGTAAAAACCAAAGAGATCTTTTCAATCTGTTTTAAAAGCGTGTTCAAATTTTGCGGGTAGCTGAATGTTTTTTTTGTTAAAACTTGAGGGTAGTTCAATATAAACTTTATTTATTTTGTCTTTTGATTGTTATACTGCATTGTTAATTGTTGTTTTTCTAATCTCTATCAAGATTATGTAGCTTAGAACCTCGGTTACAACTATTGTAAAATGTTTTTTTCTTCTTTTTACGAAAAAGTAAAAAAATCTCTTGTAATAAAATGTTTTTTTTTGTAAACCGTACTTTTCAACAGACTTCAAGAAAGGAAAATTTCTTGTTTTTGACACGTATTTTTAAAACTCTCAAAGTACAGTCAGCAACCGCATGACTTTTGACCACGCTTTTAAACGCGCTAGTCTTTCGGGCTGATCATATAAAAAGACGTAGTTTTTATCTTTTTTTTTTGTATCTTTTAAGTCGGAACAACGATTAGGACGTGTTTTCTTAAATTATTATTATTAATTTTAGTAAGACCTGCGTTATTTTCGATAGTAGTAAGTGTAAAGATTTCTTTTTTAGATTTTAAAGCGAAGTTAACTGTCATTTTGTGTACATTGCTTGTTTTCGAGAATTAATGTAGTTTTTATATAAAAAATGCAATGTGAGGTTGGACAAGACATGAATCAAATTGTGTATTAGTAGTTAATAAAGGATGAAAAGGATTTTCTATTTGAAATGAATTACTTTTTTGTTGACCGTATTTTTTTAAAGAAATAAGTTTATTATTAAATAATTGATTTGATGGCTCGTTTCTTTTTCTGTTCGATTCTCATCAATTAATTTATCAAAATATTAATTGGAATTCATTTCAAATAATTGAAATTCCTAATGATTAAATCCTTAAACTGATTAGTGACTAAAAATGATTGAAAAAATCAAAACAAGCGATTTTTCGGCACTCATAGATCAACTATGTAGTGACCGAAAAAAAATTACATATTTTTTTAAATAATAATTTTCTTTAGAAACTTATTAATTTGTAAATATTGAACATAAAAAATAAATGTAACCTAATTAAAGCATTTTTTAATATGTAAACATAATTTGAGAGATTACCACAGTATTGTGTAAAATTTTTATTTTATTATTATTTTTTAGTTTTAACAAAATAGCCATAACCATCTTTTTAATGTTAATTTTTGTCAATTAAAAGTGACTAAATTATTGTTAAATTTTTTTGAGATATAAAGGAAATACACTTTGTAATTTCAGTGTTTTATTGGACATAAATAAATTAAACAAAATAATTTCATTCAAGGAATGCAGACAATATTCAAGCTGCTGGAACCCTAAGTGCCTTTTACACGTCCCGGCAACCGGGTAGCCGGTGCCGGGTATCTGGCGACGAAGTCTGTATACCCAGGTACAGACGCCAGCACATCAAGCTACCCGAAACTGTCAAAATTTTCCCAATCAACTTTGAACCTTACACTTTAGTGATAAAGTTGAAAATCTATTAAAGAAATTTGACAGATTGTAGTAGTTTGATGTGCTGGCGTCTGTACGTTAGCTTCCACACGTGCCGGCGTAGTTTGTCTGGCAAGTGTTACCGGATAGTCCGCACCGGCTACCCGGTTGCAGGGATGTGTGAAAAGGCACTAATTGTATAGTATTTTAGAGAGCAGTGGTGGCCCAGTGGTAAAGGCCGCGTCTTACGAGTTGGAGGTCGTAGGTTCGAACCCAGACAGGCGCTTTACTTTGTGTAAATTATTTCATCACCACTGCTCTCAAAACGGTGAAGGAAAACATCGTGAGGAAGCGAAGCATCGTGAAGAAGAGGAAGATGTTCTAGAACCAAAAATTCGAAGACATGTGACATCTACCAACTCGCACTGGGCGCGCGTGGTGGATTACGGTCCACTCCCTCTCACGGAGAGGAGGCCTGTGTCCCAGCAGTGGGAACATTATAGGCTGATTATACATAATTATTATGTATGTATGTTACGTATTTTTTATCTCACGAAGCGACGCACGCTCTTGTGGAAACCAAGTGTAAAAACACGTTGAAGATGTGTGCGTTAAGATGAGTAGCGTCAGCACATAACACACACACGCACACAGTTCCGACTTTGTCATTATCTCGGACGGTAGGTACCGAGAGGTCACACACACGTTCACAGCGTGTTGTAAACTTTGTAAAAAACTGCTTTGTTGAATTAATGCTTATAATATTAAATAATCGGAAGACGTAGCGTTGGAAGGCCTCCCACAAGGTGGACCGACGACCTTGTGAAGGCCGCAGGAACCCGTTGGATGCGAGAAGCACATAACCGGTCGAAGTGGCGAAGATGCTTAGGTGAGGCCTGTGTCCAGCAGTGGACGTCTTTCGGCTGAAATGATAATGAATATCAAATACTTAGTGCGCGTAAGGTTTTTACTGTTTGGGTTCAAAATAATAATTTATAAGTAGGTAGGTACTTATTGCCCGAGTTTTATGTAAACTTTGTATATTAATTATATCATCTAATGTTTATAAATAGCGTGAAACGCCACCGAGATACCGATGATAAACAAGTTTTAAAATGATTATACAGAATGAAATTGAATAGGTGCGCCAAATTATAATATCTAATTCAAAGTGTTATAAAGTAAATTTAGAGCGTGACATGGTCAGTGGGTCGTCAGGGTCTGCTTATAATTTATCTGTTACATTAGTAATTTTGTGAAAAGGTGATTTTGAGATTTGTTCATTATGAGATCAGTCCTAACAGACCGCAAAAGTTACAATAGCCTAGTGTCAACTTGCTCATCGCCTTTTACAAAATATTGCTTTTCCCGATGCAGGGACGTTAATTTGTTGAGGAGTCTCCTGGTATTTCACCATCAGCTCCATTTCACCATTCGCATTGTGACGAGCATAAATTGCTTAGCAACCATATTAAAGTAATCGGATCGCAACCCGTGAAATACTTATTATTGAGTGGTTCCGGTGGCCATCTGTGGTCTTCATCATCAGTTCCACTTCACCAATAAAAATATGATATATCCATCCATACTAATAGGTATTACTTATAAATTCGAAAGTAACTCTGTCTGTCTGTCTGTATGTTACTTTTTCACGCCTAAACTACTGAACCGATTTAGATGAAATTTGGTATCGAGATAGTTTGAGTCCCGGGACAGGACATAGGATAGTTTTTATGCCGATATTCCCACGGGATCAAAACTTGTGCGGGTGAAACCGCGGGACGCAGCTAGTAATATATAAAAATACCGAAATCGCTATAGGTGTGCCTATAATATTTGAAGAGTTCCTTCGATTTCTCCAGGATCCCATCATCAAATCCTGACCTGATGACAATGGGACCAATCTGAAAGTACTTATATCCTTTTAGATAAAACAAGAATTTTGCAAATCGGCTCATAAATAACGGAGTTCTGAGGTAACACATAAAAAACATTCAACCAAATTGATAAACTCCTCCTTTTTTATAGTCTGAAAAGTTTTAATAGGTAAATGATTTTGATCGACCCGCCGCGCCGGCTGTTATTCTAATGTTGTGGGTTTTCCACACATACATATAAAGTTTATACGTCTGTGGTTTTCCACAGGCCCCTCCATTCTGACGGGACATTCCCTGCCGGATGGACTTGAGTGTTACATGACATGATAACCCGTTTCAGTATAATTATGAGATTCTTAGTAATAAATCCATACTAATATATACTTAAATGCGAAAGTTTGTCTGTCTGTTACCTCTTCACGCTTAAACCGCTGAACCGATTTAGATAAAATTTGGTATAGAGATAGTTTGAGTCCCGATATTCCTACGGGGTCGAAACTTATGCGGGTAAAACCGCGGGGCGCTGCTAGTAATACATAAATGTTTTATTTAACCCTCGGAACCGGATCTAGGTAGCCTTAAGGTGAGTATATTTATTTATTTATTTAATACTTCAAGCATGTATATTGTACCAGAGGCGGACTTAATGCCATAGGCATTTTCTACCAGTCAACCTTTGGGTGATGCAGAGACAAACAGAGGTAGGGTGTGGTGTGTGGGTAGTGGTGGGTATACTATATACACTAGAGCATTTTCTCGAGCATTTACATGTACCTAGATAATGTAACGTTCTTACGAATGATACAACACAAGCAAAAGCTCAGTTTCCAAAAGCATTTCCATGTAAAGTAACGTGTGACGTACCTGATGCTCACGGCGAGTGTATTTTTTTTTTAATTATTGCTGAATGGGCCCGCTCTTGAGCTCGGTCACGCGGTCACGCCTGATGGAAAGCGATGGATGAGGTATCTATATGATGGAACGAGCGTGCCCACAAGATGCCTAAGGCACTGGAACTCCCACGCATCGACGAAACACAACAGCGGGGCAATTGCGTAACACATTATCAATCGGAATCGGTTTCATTTTGACAATTCAACAACATTCATTGCATTATTTAAGTACGTGTTGAGCAGACAAATTTTTCGAACTTATGAAGCAATGGATTAGCAATTTGCTTCAAAATGATCCAAATTCCGATTGATAGTGTGTTACGCAATTAGGGTGCTGAATGCTTGACTCCGGTTGGGGTGTGGTAGCAAATCAGGCGGGCGTTAGCCCTACCAGCGCGCAGCGCAAGGGAAGAATTGGCCAGTCATATAAGGTGTTGGGTGTGACTGTCCAGGATGCGCCGAGCGCGAGCGTTCAGTTGAGTAACTGGCGGAACAAACTGCGCTACACGAGGAGGCTTCTTCATGCATCCCAAATGTTGTTGATTGTGGATTGTGCCTTTGCTCGATAAAGTGTTACACCAAAACGCTCGTTGGTTTTTAAAATCAGGTTGTAACAAACCATCGAGTGTCGTGTTCGAAGTGCGGTTCCTTAAAATTATAAAACGGCGAATGCTCGATGTTCTGTTACAAGTAAATGCTCTAGTCTGTACTCGCCTTTAGTTTACAAAATTTAAACTAAGTAGTTTTTCTATTATACTTAGTCTTTTTCCTGTTTCTTTGAACATTGGACGTATCGTTCACAACTTTAGAAAAAATTACGTGTTTCTAGTAAATATGTTCAATAAAATTGTTGTTTTGTGTTTGTTTGCATTGTGTTGTGGTGAAGGTCATAATCATCATAGACAGGTTTTTGATTTACCTGAAGGTGAGCAAGTGTTAAAATAATAAACCGTTCATCCCGCGCGGGCTGGCAACGTCAAATTTCTAGTGCTTTTTCGTGATTTTATAAAAAAACCAAAATACTTACAATTTTTTTATAGCCAATTAAGTAACTACTAGATAGTTTTCGTGTTTTAGTTGTGGATCATTTTAAGACTAGGTACAGACGCCAGCACATCAACCTACACCTAACTGTAAAATTTTCCCAATCAACATTGAACCTTATGCTTTAGCGATAAAGTTGAAAATCTATTACAGAAATCTGACAGATTGTAGTAGGTTGATGTGCTGGCGTCTGTACCTTACCTTTTTATAATTTGTTTTTAGAAGCTATACATTCCACTATGATCTCATTTCTATTTATATTATTTACAATATTTACTTATTCTTAGTTTTAAGTAATTGGGCAAAATTGCAATGTTGTTCGTCTTTTTATTTTACCTTTTTGTTATTAATCTTAAGTTTAAGAAGTATTTTGCCATTTTTTTTTTAAGTTCTATCCTTAGTTTTGTTATCATTATGTAGGTATGTGTATTGTGTGATCACTTATTTCCAAGATTGCTGGTAAACCTGTAATTGGCGACTGTGTAAGACCGAGACTTTGTGATTATAGTAAGCATTTAAGATAATATAGGTATAAATAGAAGCTGTTGGTGTACAGACGCCAGCACATCAACCTACTACAATCTGTCAGATTTCTGTAATAGATTTTCAACTTTATCGCTAAAGCATAAGGTTCAATGTTGATTGGGAAAATTTGACAGTTAGGTGTAGGTTGATGTGCTGGCCTCTGTACCTTAATAAATAAATAAATAAAAAAGAATATCAAAGATGGACGTTGACGTCGTGAAGTTACGGCATCAGGATAAGCTGCGTTGCGTTGCGACATCGCAGCGCTCGTGTGGGCCGTAAACACTGCGCTGCGGCAACGCAACGCATTGGCAACTCCCTAAGTTCGAGGCCACAACACTGCGTTGTGGCGTCGCATCGTAAAATGAATAATAACTAACGTCATCGCATTATATTGCTGTGCGACGTCGTTTTTGCGATACGACGACGCCGCAACGCAGTGTTGTGGCCTCGCCCTTAGGGTAAAGATGCCTCACTGCGATACATCGCGGTCTGCTTGGGGGTTTACCTCGATGCCTTCGTGAAAGCAAACTATTTTGTTTTTACTTCGCGGTCGATGGCAAGCATGTTGTGATCTGGCTCGTGATTGGTCAAGCTCAACTTATTTTTATGCATAGCTATTCACAATCACTCGATACGCTTCCGTATCGTATCGAACATCAATCAATGTTAACGTAGGAGTCCTCTAAACGCTGTTCACAAGTCCAAAACACGAAATTGTTTTCAGTTTAAATCAAATAGACGACCGCTATTCTTCCGACAGTTGGTTGCTATCGGGGCAAGGCAAATCAGGTTATCGAAATGCGTCATTTTCGACACGATAGCCTGTGGGATGGTTGTTAATAGCTATGCAGGAGTAGGTAGGTAGAGTACAGCACAAACACTGGTGGCCTACCATGATCTAATTAAAAACGATTCAAAAACAAGACATTTCAGTTTAGGTTCCTAAACTGCATCGCTTGAGCTGCTCTATGGACGTCATGGTACCAAACAAGTATGAATGAAACCAAAACTTGCGACTCAGTTTGAGACAATCGCTGTCAGCAGATGGCACGGCCTAAACTGAATTGTTAAACTGACGTCATGGTACGAATTAGAAGAACAGTTCAGTTTAGGTCCTAAAATGGATCGCGTTAAGAGCTTGTGGTAGGCCTCCAGGACTGGGCAACTGAGCTTTTAGTTGCGAGACTGAAGCCGACGTGTTCGCACCGCCATCCATTTAGAAATAGCGTGTAAGTAGGTATCGACATCAAAGTATTGAGATAGCGAGCATCTTCGAAATGACACCCTTGATTAAATATTCTTTCATTTTAAGGGGACTGCAGGATCTAAATGCAAAAAAAAACGCAAGTTTTGTAATGCCTAAAAGTATATGATCGACTACAGTGAATAAAATCAGAAATATGTATGATATTCTTCAGCATATATGCTAGTTAGATAGTGCAGTGTTGAAAACATAAAACAACTAATTTGATACGATAGAAAAAAATTATGAAGATACCTCTAAACAGTGTTTAGAGTTAGAGGTATCTTCATGATGTTTTTCTGTGAAACGAAAGTGTTTAGTAAACAATTTCTTTTCGCAATAAAAACCATATTAATATACAAAGGTACAGCAGTGGGATGATGCAGGCTAACAGTAACAGTAATATACAGATACAATCATTCTGTTTTTTTTGTCACATTATTCTACAAGCAACATACTAAAGCACTAGTGTTTTAATTTTTTAGTCCAAACAATAGATTTTTTGTAAACAGATACCTAATTGCTTCATATTTTGCAATAAATTACCAGTGTTGTGTCATTGCGCTTCTCTTTCTTTTCTATGCAGTCCGACAGTGACCGTGCTTTAATTAAGTATACTTATTTAATTTGTACATTGTCTTTAGGATCAAATTGTTCCTGGAATGGCCTGGAAGGGAAGTGTACCAACATAGACCACTGCCAATCAGCTAAAGATGCTATACGACGCAACAGCCACCCTTTTGTGAGTGAATCAAGACCTTTAATATTCCTTCTTTTCACGGCACATGACGAAATTTCAAATGATGTTGTCTGCATAGGCTTTTAGTGCCACTGGTTAAAGTCGTTGGGTTTCGATGGTCCAGTGGTCGCAAGCGCGATTGCTGAGCACCCTCGTCTTGGATTCGATTCACAGTTTCCCAGAAGAAACCCTCTATACAAGGTTGCCTGGAAGAGATCGCAGAAAGCGATGAGGCCGCCCATTGTATACAGGGTTACTTGTAATTCGACGTATATCCGTCAGGAGTTGATAGGGGTGCCAAAATGCAACAAATTGAACCCCCCATATGTATGGCAGAAATTCAATAGTTTTCGAGATACCTATTTGAATTTTAAAGGGTTTTTCGATATAATTGCAATAAAAAAAAAAGTAAGTACACATTGAATGGGTACTATTATTAAAAATAATATTGTAGCTGGCACTTCAATTAAGCTATGAACTTAATTAAAATTACTTAATTCAACAGAATAATTAAATTTATGAGCGATTAAGAATAATATCTTACAAATATTTTCATTTTACGCTTCAAAAATGTTTCGCCACACATTGAACCACCATTATGTATGGCCGAAATTCAATAGTTTTCGAGATATTTGAAACATTTTTGAAGTGTAAAATTAAAATATTGGTAAGATATTGTTCTTAAATCGCTCATCATTCCTCACCTGAAATCGCATTTCAGGTTTGGTCCCATAGTAAAAGTTGTTTGTTATCATGAGTACAATCACGTGTTTAGGTAACGGTCACTAATTACCAGTCACCCTATATACAACGTCCCGACATCAATCGTCGGGCAGTTGTAGCCCACCAGACGCAAAACCCGTCTGATCGGAGGATCCTCTCTTTCTATGCAGGATGATTGAACTTGACACCCTGTTCCATACACCTCATATGAATCCTTTCTCTGCAGTGTGCAGTGGGACAATATAATATGCAGCGTGTATCGGAAATGTGTGGTACAGACCATTAAACTGAACAACTTTTTCCATATCAGCCGTGTATATGTATTTGGGTCAATAAGGCATCGAAATTTTTTATGGGACAGTTGATTATTTTTGAAGTGAAATCTTCTTTAGGCGCGTTGGGCATTTTTTTGAGATAGAAAATAACCATTGAATTCGCGCCCCTAGCAGTTACCGTAACGACACCACTTCGGATGTGTTCGGCTGTCCTCGGGATGTACCTACTCGGTTTTAATGTATATCCGTCAGTGAGTGATGGCGAAGTATTCTGTTTGTGTTTTGTTTTCACTTCTGTTTTTTTTGCGATTACGATGTTGGTCCCATGGAGAAAGACTTCAGTTTGCTTTTAAACATAAATAAGTATAATGTACTATTTCATAAACATTTCAGATTTGCAGCTTTCAAGGAATGACACCTATTGTATGCTGTACGATTTTTATGCCGAATCACAGTACAACGTAGGTGAATAACTATATATTTATTTCGTGGTTAAAATACATTATTGTTTTCTACAAACCCCAGCGATCAAGCGTTTAAATAAGAACAATTTTACAGCTGTTGTAAACTTTACCCGAGAAATTATCAAAATTTTTGGTGAAAGATTGGTGATAACTGAAAACCGAGACTGGTGTCAAGATATAACGGGTGTAGGTACAGACGCCAGCACATCAAGCTACTACAATCTGTCAAATTTCTTTAATAGATTTTCAACTTTATCGCTAAAGCATAAGGTTCAAAGTTGATTGGGAAAATTTGACAGTTTCGGATGTGCTGGCGTCTGTACTAATTTGTCCTCTAGAAATGGGTTACGTGATACTTACCTAATCTTTAAAACTAGTTCTAATGGAACCATTTGGTTACGGAGATATAATAATAATATAGCCTTTATTTCCATAACCAAAAAGAGAAGAAAATATATACAAGTGGTTAACAAAATTATAACAAAATTACATTAAATAAAAAAGAAACATAATACTTACTTAAAAAAAAACAATGTACACTTTTCTACAAGGTTATGGCCCCTTTTCGGGTACAGGCCTCCTCCAGATACGGAGATATTGAAGGTCAATATTCCAGCTTTTACTGACGTTTCTTTACAAAAACAATTTTTTATAACACGACGTGAATACCCCCATGACCCCCGTATCGTTGCAAACGCCCATAAGAACAATGTTTTTCGTAAGTTAGGTACGTTTCGCACTACCACAAACAACAATTTTTCACACCAAAAATGAAAGTCGTTTCTCAGCAATTATTTTTGCACAAAGATACTTAGTTTGATGTACAGAATACGTAGTTGACGGCTATGTGATGGGACTTGTTACACCCTGTATAACTATAAATTCAAATTCAAAATATTTATTTGCCAGAAGAGACATAGTTGTATAAGGGAAGACCTTACAGCCTAAAAGTTTTTGTATTCTGCCTGCAAGCAAGCGTGCAAATTGCAGTATATTCAATAGTAGATACTAGTTCAATAATAAAGTCATTCATTTTTACATCGTACCCAAAACACAAATTATACTTACTTAAGGACGCTATCACATTTTTCCACGAATAACAGTACTTTTCAGGTACCATTTTAGTGAACTTGGAGTCGCAACTGCAAGGATATCTTGGTTTCAAATTAAAGATAATATATTCATCTCCAGAATGGCTCCATAATAATTAAATAGCCCCATACAAAATTTTCACACAAATACGTTTTTACCATCACAGTAATCGCAAGAAATTTAATAAAAAGGGGTTTGAATAAGGACCTATATAGCTAAATCCACTGCATATTTTAACTTAAAAATAAGAAGATATTGTTGCTTATATAGTCCTCTATACGATAAGCTAAATATTTTGTAGATAAATAAATAACTTTTTCATTTATGAGACAAATAAGAAACGCTCTCAAATTTCTCCATACATTTTCTACCCGCGGACACTTGCGGTTCGTCATTCCGCGCTCAGAGGCGCTCGTGGAAGCACGTCTGTGTCGCTTTCTCGCAAAAAATAATTACGTAAAAAAGTGAGTTCCGAGTTGTGTACTGAGGTCGGACGAAGTTGATACTTTTTCGGACCGAAATAAAATTAAGTACGATTATTGGTATTTGTTTCAGAAACAAATACTTAGTTGTAATTTTTACAAGCTTTTATTTAACTTGCAATGTATGTATGTATGTATGTAACTATGTTTGTTCGGGTGGACTCTTGCAACTAAATTTTGAAGCAGATATCTTCAACCGATTGAGCTGAAATTTTGTATGCACGTTTAGTTTGGATGACAATGCATGGTTAGCTGTGTGACGTTATTCTAAATCCAAAATGGCGGAACGCCCAAATGGCGGACTACTTATTTTTAAGGCACTCCTACAATATGGATATCAAATGAAAGGGATTGCTGAGAATAACTCGAAAAATAAAATGACGTCACTCTAAATCCAATATGGCGGACTTCTAAAGATGGTGGACTAGTTATTTTTAATGCACTCCTACAATATGGGTATCAAATGAAAGGGATTGCTGAGAATAACTCGAAAAATAAAGTGACGTCACTATAAATCTAATATGGCGGTCATCTAAAGATGGTGGACTAGTTACTTTTAATGCACTGCAACAATATGGGTATCAAATGAAAGGGCTTGCTGAGAATAACTCAAAAAACAATGTGACGTTACTCTAAATGCAATATGGCGGACTTCTAAACATAGCGGACTAAGTTTTTTATGCTTTCCTACAACATGGGTATCAAATGAAAGGTCTTGCTCAGAATACGTATGCGAGTTAAACTCCACAAAAAAACCTGTCAAGCGATAACTAAAAAGTAAAAACAAATTAAAAGTAAAAACTTTTTTTTAAAACAAGCTTTTAGTTAAATGCGCTAAAAAGAATAAAATAAAATTTTCCTTTAAAACTTTTACTATCAACTTATAACGTCAATAAGTACACAAGTTATATGATATAAAAGCTTGTTGCGAGATTTACCTGTGTAGATAAACAAGTAAATAAGATGATCTGATTGATTTTAATTTTTTCAATTTTCAAACTAAGTAAATATGAGTTCTTAAATCTGAAAAAAACTTTTTTACTTTTAATTTATTTATTTAGTGGATATAGATGACGGATAAAGATTGTATAAATATTTATTTTATAATCAAATTAAAATGATGGAAATATTTTTTTTAGACATTCGATATTAATAGTCGATTTTGGGGTTTTTCGGGGTGATGATTACGAATATAACATCCATTTTTTATTCAAGGTGGCGGATTTTTGTTTGTGACAAATCGACTTACGGCCAATTTCTTCATAATACCAGTATATCCAGTTGTCATGCTACGTCACAGTTTACTCTTCAATTCAGTAATTTTTTTAGTGAATAATAATGTTGCTATATTGAAGAATACAATTGTGACGTAGCATGACAACTGAATAGACTGGTATTACGTTTAGTCGGTTAAGAAAGTCGCGTGGTTTTTTTGTTTACCTTTATTTAGCTACCTAAACCTATGGAGTATAGTAGTAGTACAGACGCCAGCACATCAACCTACACCTAACTGTCAAATTTTCCCAATGAACATTGAACCTTATGCTTTAGTAATAAAGTTGAATATCTATTACAGAAATCTGACAGATTGTAATAGGTTGATGTGCTGGCGTCTGTACAATGAAATATTTTCTATGTGAAAAGACAGCTGTGCTGCTGGGGAGTTTGTTGCGCCACTTCTTCCCAGCGAAAGCACTAAGAAGTGAAGGGCGGGCGTTTTGGGGGACTGTCTTTTGTAATTTTGACATTCGAAAAGTGCTGATTCTCAGCCTAATTTGAATAAATTACTTTTGATTTACTTTGTTTTAATTTTTAAGTAAATAAAATACTTACTGTTTTCATAAGGGAATGATTATTTTTAAATATCACAACGAAACTCTACGATAAACTCCCAGGCTAGTATTTGATTATGAAATACTCCAACAATTGACATCAAAAATAATATTTAAAAGTACTTAGGTACATATTTTCAAACTAACAGCAGACTGTGGTATAAATGTGGATGTTCCGTGTAATACTAAAATGTTAAGGTCGTTTTTGGGTACCTAGTAATGAACGTATTGACTGATGAACTTCAACAATACTAAAAACATGATTATCACGCAGATAGTAAGTACTAATAACACTTACCAAATTCGATTGCGAACTTACAACTAACTTTACTAAATAAATACCAGCAAAATTAAAAAAAAATATCTTCAAGTACCAAGATTAGTTAAGTTACGTATAAAAATCGAGCGAACAATGGTTTCAATGTGTGCGTGCGCGTAATGTTGCTGTGTTGCGATTCAGATACCTAAACTTGAGCGAGTTCAAAATGTGATAGCGTCCTTAACATTACATACTTAAATAAAAAAAAAAACAGACCAAACTAAAGAAACATTGATGCATTTAAAATTTTCAATACTTTAATTTAAATTGTCCGATTATAAAAATTAACAAAAATTAAAAAATAAAATAAAAATGTCAATACAATAAAAAATGTCAATCGTTAAAATGAAAAATGTCAATCAATATGTCAAAAGGTAAAATTTTAATAACTTAAGTTAACAGACGTCAAGTTAATATCTGTCTTTTTCAGGGATCCTATTAAAGACTACGGGGTAGACTCAAGATTCAACCAAACAAGCAAAGCGAAAGACAGTAAGTTAACCAACACCTAGCCTAGTTGGGGAAAGCTACAAATAATAATTATCATATGCCTAGCCTTTTCCCAACCATGTTGGGGTCGACTTACCGGTTGCAAATCAAAGCCATGTAAAGCTACGAAACAAGCAGTGTAACGTACCCTAGTCTGTCCACTTGAAGAAACAGCCATTAGTTTCAATGGTCCATAGATTTTTTTGTGTACGAGTCATGGATAAGTAGCGAGGCGCCACGTGGCGCGCCGAAAAAAAGTGTTTTGGACATCTGAGACTATGTCAGAGGGGGATGGTATTATGAGTTGATATCAGTATTTTACATGAAGCGACTGCCTACCTGACTTCCACCACCCAGTTATTGGGTAACACGATAACTCTTAGTAAGACTGGTTAAAGACTTTCGGGTTTCTGACTACCCGTAACGACAGTCAAAGATCTGCGATTGGCAGCCGGCACCAACGACTTAGCGTGCTTTTTTATTATTTTGTGTGTTATACTGCTCGTGGAGCTTGTGGATAAGCAATAACAGCCGCACGGGTAGTTCGATCAGGTTAAGCAACGCTCGCAGTGAGGTCGGTACGTGGATGGGTGACCATCCATTTTAAACCTAGATCCCTCCGTCCCTCGGAAATCACGTTAAGCCGTTGGTCCCGGCTGTCATTCGTGGATCTTTGACATTCGTTAAGGGTCGTCACAAGCCCGGAAGTCTGACTGTCTGACAACCGATCTAACTAAGGGGTATCGTATTACCCAGTAACTGGGTTATGGAGGTGAGATAGGTAGTCGCTCCATGTAAAATCCTGGTACTCAGCTGCATCTGGGTAGACTGGAGGCCGACCCCAACATAGTTGGGAAAAGGCTAGGCAGATTGATTGTGTAATACTGCTTGTGTAATTGTCTTCTTGTACGAGTCCCAATACTTAAATACTTTTCTTTCTTTCTGTCTTTCCGAGATCAAAAACAAAGCGGTCATTATTAATGACTATCTTCTGCCCGCGACTTCGTCCGCGTGAAATTTCACCCTCCCCCCATTCACCCTCTTAGGGGTGGAATTTCGAAAAACCCTTTCTTAGTGGATACATAGAATAGAATAGAATACTCTTTATACTCTTCTCTCTCTTTTCTCTTTTTTTTTTTTTTTCATACTCTTCACAAAGAACACATCCTCCAAATTTCATGTCCCTAGGACCAGCGGTTTAGCGGCTGTGCGTTGATACATCAGTCAGGACCACAGAACAGATATTTTACTGTTCTGTGGTCAGGACTTTGAATTTTACATATTTAGAAGATTAGATGAGTTTCAATTTCTTCCTGTTTCAGATTGTTTAAATTACTTGAAAACCCTCGCATATCCATGCAGCTCGCTGCCCACATTTCTGCTTAGAAAGAGAAGTCTTCCCGATAACAACTACTATGGCACTGTGGAACTATTGACCTTGGAGAATGCTAACAGTCGTCCACAAGGAGTCCTGATTAAAAAACTGAAACGTCATGCTAAGAATCAGGTAGGGACATCATCATTATCACTATCACAGCCCGAAGACGTCTACCCTTGGACATAGACCTCCTTGAAGCGTCGACACATTGACCGTTGTCCAGGCTGATGGGCTTCGAAAAATAGACGTTTACGTTACGTACAACGCCGTCTTAGGGCAGGCCGGGGCCCTTGGGCACACAAGAATTTGGGGCCCCTTTGGAAAGTAAAAAAGACCGGTCAAGTGCGAGTCGGACTCGCGCACCGAGGGTTCCGTACAAATTTGTAGGTATGTAACTACAAAACGGTTTTTAGATTTTTTCCTTTACTTGTGCTACATGACATTGCTTTTTGCCAAATTTAATGATTCTAGGTCAACGGGAAGTACCCTATAGGTTTTGATTCCCTTGAGAGTGTCAAAATATGCGCTTTTGAATGTAGCTTGCGTTGTAATATCTGCCTTCCGGGGCCTCCGTGGGGTAGAGGGCCCTGGGCACGGGCCCCGTGTGCCCTTATGGTAAAGACGGTACTGGTTACGTACCCAACTGGACAATGAACTCAGCCTATCACAGTCCACTGCTGGACATAGGCCTCCCCCAGATTGCGTCACAGCACCCTGTCCTCCGCCTTCCGCATCTAGTCTGTCCCAGTTACCTTCATTAGGTTATCAGTCCATCTAGCTGGGGGGCGTCCCACACTACGCTTGCCGTTACGCGGTCTCCACTCCAGGACTCGTCTGCTCCACCGGCCATCGGTCCTTCGACAAACATGGCCAGCCCACTGCCGTTTTATTTTATTTATTTTTTAGTTTTTTTATTTTATTTTGAAAAGAACTTAATTGTATGTAACTATTTACACTATAAACAATTAATTTGCCTGACAACGCCTCTGCCTACCTAATCTGCACCCAAATTGCGTAACACACAATCTGAATGATTTTGAAGGATATTCCTAATATGTGCAAAAAATATATCAGCTCATCAACTTAAATAACGCAATGAATGTTGTTGAACTGTCAAAATGAAAGCTAATGTTAGTGTGATACGTAATGGTCACACGACGATGACTATTTTATCCTCATTTATGGAGATGATGATTATTTAATGCCTGTTACAGAGTGCCAAGTTCTTTCTTCCATCGAACTTGGAGCCGGATGCACCAGCGATCAGCGCAGGAATGGCTGCGTATAGGCGCCAGTATCCTCACATGGTAAGTTAGGGTGCAACCTAATAACGAATTGCTTGCCAAACAGACAGTAACCGGTTGTAAAAAAACCGGTCAAGTGCAAGTCGAACTCGCGCACCGAGGGTTCCGTACAATTTTGTAGGTATGTAACTACAAATTTACGGTTTTCGGATTTTTCCCTTTACTTGTGCTACATGACATTGCTTCTTGCCAAATTTCATGATTCTAGGTCGACGGAAAGTACCCTATAAATTTTGATTACCTTGAGAGTGTCGAAATATACGTTTTTTTGCGGCATAAACGGCTGTATCTTTTTTTTACGTTAACTTAGAAGTTTGATTTTTTCACAGCTTCAAGGGACTGTAGACTTAAGTATATGGTTTTAATTTCAACTCGATACCTCCACAAGTTCCCGAGATAAAGGGTCTTGATAAACAGGCAGACGGACAATAAAGTGATCCTAATAAGGGTTCCGTTTTTCCTTTTGAGGTACGGGACCCTGAAAATAATTAGCTGTTCGACACATCCTAATGCCGTTCCGTAGAGGTAGCCCCACTTTACGAGGATCAGCTTCCATCTTCCCACTTGGCTTCGGAGACGGTTCAGGGACTTCCAAGTGGGCCACGGAAGGTTCCACCCTGCAGGAAGATGCTCGTTTGCTGGTAGTTGCAGTATGTGAGGGAAAAGTCTCCTGCCATAGTTTGCAACGGGCGGGCCGGGTTACCTGGCAGGTCCGTAAGCAGCCCTAGTTGAGCATCGTGGTAAGAAAAAATAATTAACCGACTTCAAAAAAAGGAGGAGGTTATCAGTTCGGTTGATTTTTTTTTTTGAAGTGAAAGCTTCGTTAGGCGCTATGGGCATTTTTTGAGATGGGAAAAAACCATTGAATTCGCGCCACTGTTACCGTAACGACACCGCTCCGGATGTGTTCGGCTGTCCACGGGATGTACTCGTTTTTAATGTATATCCGATATGTCAGTGAGTGGTGGCATAGTATTCTGTTTGTGTTTTGTTTTCGCTTCTGTCGGCACTCCCGGAGTGCCACTGTTTTTTTTTTTAACGTGTGTTACCTCAGACCTTCGTTATTTATAAGCCGTTGATCATTGATCAAAGACCTTTTTTTGATCATGTCCTTTTGTTTTGTCCCAGGCACTGCTGGGGTATGGAGATGACCTAACGACAGCTCAGTGGCTGTGTGGAGGCTCCGTCATCAGCGAGAAGTACATCCTCACTGCTGCTCACTGTATATCAAGTCCAGCTGTGTAAGTACTCCGGTTCAATCAATTTAGCTTATCGCAGTCCACTGCTGGACATAGGCCTCTCGTGGAATAATCCAAAAAAACTGTGACTCCATAAAAAAAAACTCAATTCCGTTTTCAGTGGCCCAGTCAAGTTCATAGCCTTAGGTATACTAAAGCGTTCCGACTCTCCCGAGTACTGGCAGACCCACAATGTGACGAGGATCATCGCCCACCCGGGGTACCAGCCGCCCTCCAAGTACAATGACATCGCACTGCTCGAGACTGAGAACACGTAAGTACGGTATTTGGAAGTTCGTCTTCCTTTGAAGAACTGTTCTGGGTGTCTTGGTATCATTATACTAATATTTATAAAGGTTTCCACTCGGAAAGGGATAGTCACCGTATCGCCTTTCGCCTCGCTGTCAAAAAGGCGTCAACCTAGCGTAAGCACGTAACCAAAGCGGATCAGCAGCTCCGATACGTCGACTCGGCTACGGCTAGGCGACGCGTCGTCGCTTGCGAACGTATCCGTTTCTGCGCCTAATCAAATAGTTTAATTCCTACCGTGTTGACGTGTTCTACACGCGTCGACAGCCGAAAGGATTCGATCGGATACGACGACAGGAGAATGGAGCCGATCGCGCGTCGCAGCATACTTTCGGCTACGATCGCGTGTCATGAAGACGTCCGCGGTCAAGCTGCTGTGCGCGGCTTGGTAATATAGACTTTCAATAGTGTGTATCGTTTAAAGATTGTAAAATCCGTTCCGATCCGATGCGATGTGAGCCGCTTGGTGGAAATCATCCTTAACTGTTACCATTTCAAGCCTTACCGGCTGAACGGATTTGGATGAAATTTGGCACCGTGACCTGGCTTACGAAATAGGATACTTATTATCCCGGTACGACCTTTCCGTGGGATAATTTCCGACTAATAAGGTTGTTATTCGGTTGCTGCGGTCAGAATGTGAAACGGTTGTACAGACGCCAGCACACGAAGTTACTACAATCTGTCAAATTTCTTTAATAGATTTTCAACTTTATCGCTAAAGTATAAGGTTCAAAGATGATTGGGAAAATTTGACAGTTTCGGGTAGCAGTTGCTGGCGTCTGTACAATATTGTAATCTCTCGAATGCCCCTATCAAACTGACAGCTTTGATTTTCTATCCAGGATAACCTTCGACTCCAACATACTGCCAGCCTGTCTCCCTTTGGTACCAGAGTCAGCTGTAACAGCTGAAGCCACTGGATGGGGTGCCCTGGGACATCGTCAGGGATTGGCAGACATTTTGCAGACTGTAAGTAGCTTTTTTAGTTTATTTTCACACCACGAAACTTTAATAAAGTCCTACAGACCGAATTTTGCCCATGGCTAACAATCTCAGCGGAGACCAGCCATCAGTGTGGGAGGTATTATACTGTACAAATGCGTGCGCACGGGCACTCTCTCTTCCCTCACTTTCATTGTCCGATGGGACGGCAATCCGACACGAACGGAGAAATAAGGGTGTACTATTAAGTATAATGCGTGCCACGAAAAGAAAGAAAGAAAAAGTATTTATTGCGACTCGTATAGGAAGATCACAAACTAAACTAAACACAGTAAAAAATAAAAATCCAAGTTATATAAAAAAAGAGTAATAAAAAGAAAAATGAAACAGAACGTCCTATACGAGGCCAAAAGGCTCCTATCTCAGCATGATGCTGCAACATTCAAAAAATAAATGTCACAGCGCTGGTATTCTGATAGGGCCCGCTGTGATGTCACGGGCAGTTACAGAAATAAATAAATAATAAAATAGGTATAATGATTACGAAAGATGAGACTTGACATGCGCAGTACACGATTTTAGGTCTCTTTAGCGGTATGAGGTCTGAGCGCGGGACGGGAGCGGGCGTCATAGGGGTGGCGGAGAGAGCGCGGGAGGGGGGGTCAAATATCATCTTTCGTGGCGCAAACTATACACCCATATTTCGATCTACCTAACCCTTTGAGTTACAGACGTGTTGTTGTTATAAATGATTTTATTTCTGTAAGTAGGTTTGCACAAACACTTTTACACGTCAATCATATTTTTAAAACTAGATGAGGTCGGCGTTTCCTATCTGACTACTCTGAGAAGAAAGGCCGAAACAAACTCAGAGGTCACAGTCTCTTTTAAAGTCCAGACATAATCTTGGTCAGGGTATATGAAGACCATGTAGATCGATGTCTGAGATGTTTAGATTTAAACCTTATTTTTCATGACTTCTGACCAGGTAAGACTGCAGAGGTATGAAGAGGCGAAGTGTTCGGAGCTGTATCCTAAACACAGACATCTCCGTGAAGGTTACAATCACACCTCGCAGATGTGCTACGGAGACACGAAGGAAGCTAAAGACACTTGTGAGGTATGAAAGCTTTATATTACTAGCTTCGATTGCGTGAAATTTCTTGTTCTCCCGACCTACCTCGTCGCATCGCATCACCTGCTCGTGCCTTCACTTAGTTTTCGCTCAGTGTTCTTTCTGACTTTTGACGTGAATACGTCTTTAAAATTGCTTCCCTAGGAGAGGCAAGTCAAAAAAACCAATGATAACAAAATCGGGGGATACAGTTTGGTGTTGCAGCTTCATATCTATCATCTCCATCCTAAATTCAATTATACCATTGGATAGCTAAAGGATCAAAGAATTCATTATGCCAAGTGAGGATTGAATTCGCTAATTGTGGACAAGGTTTTGAGCATTTGGAATTGGTGAAGGGCGGGCGTTTTGGGGGTCTGTCTTATGTAATTTTGACGTTCAAAAAGTGCTGATTCTCAGGAATTAATGACTTTGGATTTAGATTTTTCACGCGAAGTCGCGGGTAGAAGCTTCTAGTTTAATAAATGCAAAGAGTCAAAACCAAAGAATTTTGTCCCCAGGGCGACAGCGGTGGTCCTCTTCAAACTGAAAACCAGTTCCTGAGCTGCGCATACACAGTGCTGGGCGTGACGTCATACGGCAGACAGTGCGGCATCTCTGCCGGCTCCGGCATGTACACCCGGGTCTACCACTACGTGCCATGGATTGAGAGCATCGTGTGGCCTTGAAGGAGTTGGCAGGAGTGGTGGAAGTAACGGTTGAGATGAGACTTCAACGCCAAAAAAACTATAACTTTTTGTGTGACTGTCGAGGAATGAATTTAATGTCAATAAATTATATATTATAAGTTTTGAGGTTTTTATTAGTGGCTTTTACAATCCGATTCACACTTTGTGCGCGCGCGGGCTGCCTGTCTGCAGTGGCAGTGGAGCGGCGGCTGCGTTCTGCGTGTTGTCGTGTACAGTGTTTGTCAAAATATAATATGGATGAAGAAGACTTATTTTTACTAGATAAATGCTCGAGCTAATTTGAGAACCCCGGTCCACGCGCAGGCCGCACGCGCACCCACTGCGGCCACTTGTATGAACGAGCTATGGCGTGAGTTGCCCGCGCGCTCCCCGCGCCCGCATGCCCTCTATGGACATTCAAAGGAAGTTCATAAGTTTGTGATCGCCGCGCCGCGCCCGCGCTGCTGCAGTCCGGCCAAACACTACAAGCCGCTAGCTTGGAACATGAGGCGAGTCGTTGCGCAGTAACAAATTCATAGGCCAGCGGGGGTGGGAGGTGAGGTATTGCGCAGCCAGTAGCGCACTTCAGAGCTGCCATAAAGTTTGACGCGAACTATACCCTTTATGATGATGATGATGGGGCTCCCTTTTCCGCACTTAGACTCCCATTTGGTCCATTGTGCGTGGGGATTCTGGCTAATAGAACCAGCCTAGCTCCGCCCAAAAGCACAGAAGCTTCCTGGGAGCTTCGCAGGCTTCACGGAGCGACCTCACTGTTCCGAGGATTTTTTCACGTTGAGAAGCCACGGCCTCGCATTCCAGGATGACGTGGGCGGCTGATTCCTCGGCGTCAAGGCAGCCCCTGCAAAGGGGGCTATCTGTGGCGCCTATGTTAAAAAGAGATTATGGCCCGTAATTGTACCTATTAAGTATTATTCTAAGGTTATTTCTACTTAGGCTGAGAAGTTTTTTGGTTAATCGCGGGTGTACCATTGCTATATACAACTATACCCTTTTTAGAGCTCCTTATGCAGATATTAAAACAGGATTAAGGTTCAGGCCTACATCGTATGATGTCTATCCGACTATCCATTTGTCCATCCTCGTCTATCACAAGGCCGATCACTAACAAGGCATTAACTTTTAACAGAAATAAGAAAGAAAGAAAATTAAGTATTTTATTTGGGACACGCACAGGAAACACAACAATAAAAATGAACCAATATTATAATCATGAAAACAATAAAAATATCGAACATTTAAACTTTTAAGTTTATCTAAGATTACGGTGGGAAAAACGGTCCCGTGCCAACCTGGGCTAAGAGTTTCGGTGGTACGGAACCTTTAGTACACAAGTCCGACTCCTACTTGGCCTGTTTTATTTGTTAGAGAAGAGTATGTGCAATGTTTAGGTTTGTATAGAAGGTAGTCTAGAAAAAAACACATTTTATTTCAAAAACAATTTTATTTAATCACAAACCGTAAAAAAATTCACCAGCCATCATTCAAGCCCACACGATACTTTCAATCCAAGGTTTGTAATGAGCCACCCTGGTGTAAACACCAGGAATGCTGGTATTAGGACCACAATGGGAAACACCAAATGACGTCACTCCGATTATGGTGTAGATACAGCGGGAGAATTGTGTGGTGATCATCAAAGGTTCTCCGGACAGACCCTGGAAAATAAGTATAAAAAATATTACTTAAGTCTGTATTTCATGTGGCGGGACGGCTGAGGGAGAGAGCCTCACGTCTCAGCCGCCGCGGGAGACGCTCCGGGCATCTGGAGCCGCGTGACGACTCCCGGCCACCATAGGCGCGGGCCTGCGGACGGAGAGTAATGGGTAGCTCACCGTCCGATCAGGACCAGGCCCGTGCCGGACGGCGCGTATGTGTTCCACGCGCGCCTCAAAGAGATGTCAGCATAAAGGAAGGGGCCCGCTAGGGTCGAAGCCTGCCGGGGTAGCGGGATCGTCCGAAAGGGTTACCGCTGCCCCGGAACATAAAGGGCTAAGGAAGGAACACGGGTGGGTTTTAGTCAGTAAGAGTCTGACACTCCCTTCCGCTCCACCCAGAGCGGGAGGAGTCATTAGATAATTTACCATCCAAAAAAAAAAAAAAGTTCTGTATTTCATGGTGGGGTACACAGAAGTCTAGTAAACTCATCTTTCTGTCTTGGACCTTTCCTTCTTTCCTGTTGCGCTTTGAGTGCACCGTGCACGGATCAATCTCATCTAGATTGATCGAGAAAAAACAGGTTTTGCAGAGACTTTGTTGTTTTGTTTTTGTTTTTTTTTCTTATTTGTATTTGTAATGATATGTATGTACGTGATTACACAACACAATATAATTATTATTATTATCTGCCTAGCCTTTTCCCAACTATGTTGGGGTCGGCTTCCAGTCTAACCGGATGCAGCTGAATACCAGTATTTTACATGGAGCGACTGCCTATCGGACCTCCACAACCCAGTTACTGGGTAATACGATACCCCTTGGTAAGACTGGTTGTCAGATTTTCGGGCTTCTGACGACCCGTAACGACTGTCAAAGATCCACGAATGACAGCCGGGACCAACGGCTTAACGTGCTTTCCGAGGCACGGAGGGGTCTCGGTATGTAAAGATGGTCACCCATCCACAGACCAACCGCGGCAATCGTAGCTTAACCTGATCGATCGACCTGTGCGGCTGTTAAAATGTAACTTTTTTTATCACCACTGTAGATTCAAGTTAAGCGATAAGAAAATCGTTCTGCGAAAATTTAAACAAAAATAGTATTTCTTGAAAACATTCTTGTTTTTGAAAGAAAAAAGACTTGTCAATGAGTAGAGTAACTATTCACGATAATTTGATGTAAAAAAAAAAAAAACTAGAAAAAAAATTTTTCATTGCGAGATGCTTAAAAATCTGTTTCAAAGTAGCGATTTTTCGAGATTTCGGAAAATTTTGTATAACTGTAAATCCGTAACATTTTGCGGAACATAATATATTGTGTTGTTTAGGCAGGTATTGACCAAAGCTATCATCACCCCCTGCAATATGTCGTACTATTTACTGGACATCCTGTATATTATATTATATTTTATCGTAAAAATAAAAGGGCTTATAGCTATAATGTAGGCTTATGAAGTAGGTTTTATTTACCCGACAAGCATCAGGAGAATGAGTCTTGCTTCCATAGCACATTTGAGTTTCGTAATCAATTCCCTCCTTTAAGGTGCGATCTGGCCGAACATATGCAGTCTTGCACTCTTCTTGGCTGAACTCGTCCAAGTTAATCTGGAAATTAAAAAACAAATAATATAATATATAATATTTCCACAACTATCACACAACGCCATCTAGTTCCAAGCTAAGCAGAGCTTGTGTTATGGGTACTAGACAACTGATAAACATACTTATATATTTCTAAATACATACATATTATAGATAAATTACAACCAGACACAGAACAAATGATCGTGCTCATCACACAAACATTTGTCCTGGGTGGGAATCGAACCCACGACCTCCGGCATAGCAGTCAGGGTCACTAACCACCAGACCATCAGGCCTGTCAAAAATAATCAATAATAATAATTATCCTCCCGACCGATTACGGTCACAGTGGTCAATCTCAACGGAGATTAGCCAGGTACGCAGGAGATACCTATTATAGTGCACAAGTGTGTGCGTAAACAAAATAAATACCGATGAAACGAGCTGTGATGATGTAATAATAATACATATTAAACGAGCTGTGTTATTTGGTCGTATATATACGGCCCTGGCGGAATATTTGTCGGATTAATCCGACGTAATCGGTTAAAAGGTTAAATATCGAAACCCTTCCGTGTTTCAGTAAAATATTTAAAAAAAAGATGTCGCAGCGCTGATATTCAGTAGTGCTATTCTGTAAAAATCTTACCGTGAAAACATGCGTGAGCTAAAGTCAGCTGTCAATAGTGTTAATCCCTAGCATTAAGTGGAATAATATGACAGCTCACTTCACCTAAGTTATCATGGTGATATATTTAAAGAATAGCACCACTGATAAGGCCCGCTGTGATGTCACGAGCAGTTACAGAAATAAATAAATCTATATATATAAAAGAAAGTCGTGTTAGTTACACCACTTATAACTCAAGAACGGCAGAACAGATTTGGGTGAAAATTGGTAGGGAGGTAGCTTAGAGCCAGGAGACGGACATAAGATACTAAAAAAAATCTGAAAAAAAAAAAAAAAAAGAATCAGACTTGGAATAACAAAACGCAAATGACAGGGCTAGGAGTAGGCTCGGGGTAGGGCAGGAGTAGGGTAGGAGTAGGGGTAGAGTAGGAGTAGGGGTAGGGTAGGAGTAGGGTAGGGGTACGGTAGGAGTAGGGTAGGGGTAGGGGTACAGTAGGAGTAGGGAATTGTTAGGGTAGGAGTAGGGTAGGGGTACGGTAGGAGTAGGGAAGGGGTAGGGTAGGAGTAGGGTAGGGGTACGGTAGGAGTAGGGTAGGGGTAGGGGTACAGTACTACAGTAGGAGTAGGGAAGGGTTAGGGTAGGAGTAGGGTAGGGGTACGGTATGAGTAGGTTAGGAGTAGGGTAGGAGTAAGGGGTAGGGAAGGGGTAGGAGTAAGGTAGGAGAAGGGCAGGGGTAGGATTGGTAGGAGTAGGGTAGGGGGTATTAGTAGGACACCACGCGAACGAAGTCGCGCCGGGCAGCTAGTAATAAAATAGATATAACTAAGTAATATGTAAAATATTATCAAATAAAATAAAATATTATAATGTTGACCTCAACATAGTTGGGAAAAGGCTGGGCAGATGATGGTTTCTGTCAGTTCTGGAGACTGAAGATGATGGTGACCTATGACCTACCGTCTGGATCGCGTCAGCCATTTCATTGGAATCCGTCTCCAGGTCTCTCCATGTGGTGGCGACAGCTGTCTCAGTGTTAGCCGCTTCTACGTGAAGACATGCTGGCAGCACGTCTTTGTTGAATGTAATCCTGAAATCGAGATATTCAGTTATTCTACCAGGATTTTGTAAAACATCACTTTCTTCTTTGTAGGTACTTATATTTCCCCAGTTATATATTTTTGAAGTGAAAACTTCTTTAGACGCGTTGGGCATTTTTTGTGATGGGAAAAAAACCATTGAACTCGCGACACTGTTACCGACACCGCGCTACATTCGGATGTAAAAAGTCATGATATTAATTTATTTTTTGTATTATCAGGCCATCACTTCTGCGGAGATTCGCTAGCTAGTTTTATTTAACCCTGTTTAAGGGAAGGGCTTGAATTTATGGTGCATGTTTCTATACTTACGGTGTCTCTGTCTCAATGAGGGCGATGTCGTTATATTTACTAGGATACTTGTAGTCTGGGTGTGGGATGAATCTCTTAACCTTATGAGTCTGCCAGGCAGTTGGAGAGTCTGAACGTTTCTCAACACCCAGCGCGACGAATTTCAGGCCATCACTGTGAAAGTCAGAAGAATGTTTTTATCACATCTATTCAAAAAGAGCCAGTGTATTCTTCGTAAGTGTATTTTCCGTAAGTCACGCTTTTAAAAATAGTTTTAAGTGACACAGTGAAAGGAATTTAGGTTTTCTTACTTCGATGTACCCCGATGGTTGTTGACATGACCAGCGGTCAGGACATAGTATCTGCTGAGAATGGAACCCCCAGAATTCCACTCAGCTGATTCTAAGTCTTCACCGTAACCCAGCATTGCCTGGTGATTGGAAAAACAGGAATTAACATCTGCAATCAAAATCTTGGTCATTTCTAAGCCATTGCTATGCAAGCTATTGATTACCATTCGATATACCTTAGCTTTTTTTTTTTGGATGGGAAATCATCAACCGACTTCAAAAATAGGTAAAACTTACTCCACACAAATTCAAATAACACTAGTGCATTGAAGAATTGACGACACCGACTAGAAGAATCATCAAAATTCGCATAGAAATGCCGAAGATGCAGTACATTTATGCATATAACATCGTACATAAGAATAATTACATAATGTGTTATATACTAAAACCTTCCTGAAAGTATGTAGATCACATTAGTGAAAGAATTATCAAAATTGGTTCATTAGTTTTTGAGGAAATCGCGGACATACAAACATACACACATACTACGGGTCGAATACAGAACCAAATTTTTTTTTTTTTTTTTTTTGAAGTCAGTTAATAAATAAATAAATTTTAAAATGCCATACCAGGTGAGGGTATTGAGCACCAGGTTTAGACCCTGGTGGTGGGGCGCCTCCGATGCCCCACAGTCCTATTCTGTGGCATTTCTGATCCTCGTCAAAGTTCTTGCTGATGCCAGAGTAGAAACCTCCCTCGCGGCACCTATATGGTAGAGTGTCTAAGTACTCGAGACAGCCTGAAAAATTTAGATAGTTTTTATAAATTGGTTATCAAAGGATTCTCGGTTACTTTAGTCACATTGCCTGTCGCTAACGAGATAATATGTTCATAGCTTAATTGAAATGCCAGCTACAATACCATTTGTACCCATTCAATACGTATTTATTTTTTATTTGGAATGATATCGGAAAAACCCTTAAAGTTCAAATTACCAGGTCATCGGTCCACCTTGTGGGAGGTCTTCCAACGCTACGTCTTCTGGTACGCGGTTGCCACTTTAAAACCTTTCGGCCCCATCGGCCAAATTGAATCAAAATATTGATTGCATGTTTAATGTTGAATTTATACTTATAGTAATTCCAAAAATGGTAGGGCGGAGGTGTATACAAGACCCCTATTTTGCCAGTCATGTTTAGGACCCATGTTGTAACCTAAGGGGCAAGTGATATCTTCGTGCCACGAAATTCTATACACTCTCTTAGAACGTGTCTCCACACGGCGATATCATCGCGGCGAAGATTTGATGGCACGGCGAGCGAGACTATCGCCGCGATTCTCTCGCCCGTGGAGACAGCCCCTAACATGGATGGCAAAAACGTAAGAAGAATTAGCGAACAGGATATGAAACTTACTGTCTCTAGCTTTGGTGCCATCCTTCCAATAGTAACCAGTTGTTGGACTTAACACGACATTTCTGAAAAGGAAAAAAAATTAAACATCGTGATCAAAAAATAAGTCAAGGCGACTCATCATCATCTGCCTAGCCTTTTCCAAACTGTTGGGGTCGGCTTCCAGTCTAACCGGATGCAGCTGAGTACGAACCAGTATTTTACAAGGAGCGACTGCCTTTCTGACCTCCACAACCCAGTTATTGGGTAATACGATACCCCTTCGTAAGACTGGTTGTCAGACTTTCGGGCTTCTGACTACCCGTAACGACTGTCAAAGATCCACGAATGACAGCCGGGACCAACGGCTTAACGTGCTTTCCGAGGCACGGAGGGGTCTTAGTATGTAAAGATGGTCACCCATCCACGGACCAACCACAGAAAGCGTAGCTTAACCTGATCGATTGACCCGTGCGGCTGTTATTACTGGCCGACCCCAACATAGTTGGGAAAAGGCTAGGCAGATGATGATTTGTGCATTTTTGTAAGCAATTTATATATTTAAAAGGATAAACGAAAATTCGTTTTTTTTTTAACTTTCCCATGCTTTTGAGGAATGCGACTCATCTCATTGGATAGTATTCATGGTCTTTAACATAAGTACTCCGACTAGTCTCGTTAATGGTCGCTGGTGGGTCACAGGTCCGAACAAAATGCCCTTAAAACCTTTGTTTACATTTTTGGCAAATAAATCGCGAATGCAGATTAAGTGTCAAATTGTAGCTACCTGGTGCTATTGACTAGTTCACAGTCAGTGCAACAGACGATTGTGACGTCACCTTGTTTGGAACAAACCTGAAAATAAAATGAAAAAATTAAATTTTTTAATATGCTTGTTTTTAAAACAGCTCAATATAGTATAGGTATAAAGAAAGAAAGAAATACAGAAAGAAAGAAATACAGAAAGAAAAAAGAAAGAAAGAAAGAAAGCAAAAAAGAAAGAAAGAAAGAATAATTTTTATTTGGACACAGTTCACACCCCCCACGACCCATCTCGTAAACTCGTTTACAGGAAGATTACAAACAAACAAAGCTTACAGATGAAAATACAAAGGTTGATGATAGAAAAAACCGTGATGTGCAATATAAAACCAAAATAAAATTCTTATGACGTCACTTACGGGATGTTTTTCTCCCCGTGTGTCCAGAGTGGTCATACATTGCGTCTCTTTCACACATTTTCCTTTGACTCCATCCCACTCGCAGTCAGCCCCTGAAATAAGTTAATAAGATTCAGATTACTCATCATCATCTGCCTAGCCTTTTTTCAACTATGTTGGAATCGGCTTCCAATCTGATGCAGCTGAGTTCCAATATTATACATGGGTCGACTGCCTATCTGAACTCTACAACCCAGTTACTGGGTAATACGATACTTCTTTTAACTTTTAACATTTTTAGTGAATATTTTAATATAAAAAAATATAAAAACATTTTATTTTCGAAGGGTAATATTTTTTTAGCATGTATGGATGCTATACTATTGCGGGTTAACGGGAACGCTCTCTGTTAGTTAACATACTGTACATTATTAAGGTGATATATTGAAAAAAATGTGGTTTTTCTATTTCGTGTAACTTGTTAAGTATGTGGAATAGGGATTTAACACTTTGGCATATGCTTTTTGACTCTTTGGTCTAGTATCATGTAAAAGGAATACACGATTGAACGAATCTTTCTCGATACAAAAAAAAAAAATTGCAAAGTTATATCTACCTATATTTATTTACTTTTTCCTACATCACGGCGTAACGCTTAAGAGTTATTTAATGGAATTTACTTTAAAACATAGAGAATTATCATATCAAAAAGTAGTTTTTTTAATATTAATTTATTTTTTTAAAAAGGAGTAAATTCATTTGGCACATACGTCGTTTTATTCCGAGCGCACGCACATTATAGCCATCACTCTGCGTTTCAAAATGTTGAAAAGTTGATTGTGTTCCGTTAGTATGCAGAGATTTAAGGCACAGATAATTTTGCACTCACAAAGAATTGACTTAATAATAATTGTAGTAGGACCCATTGACTTAAAGTAATTAGTAATATCTATATAAGTCAATGTAGTAGACGATCTATTTTATGAGTCCTTATTTTAGTTATTAGGTATTTAGCACGATTTAGTTTTGAGGTGATACAGAAAACGTGTGTTCGTGTTGTGATAATTTTTTTATTTTATCACCACACGAACACACGTTTCCTTTTTTAATGTATACACACGTCAGTATACATTCGTTTGTTTTTAGGGTTCCGTGCCTCAAAAGGAAAAAAACGGAACCCTTATAGGACCACTTTGTTGTCCGTCTGTCTGTCTGTCAAGTCCCTTTATCTCGAGAACGCGTGGAGGTATCGAGTTGAAATTAAAACCATATACTCAGGTCTACAGTCCCTTGAAGCTGTGAAAAAATCAAACTTGTAAGTTAACGTGAAAAAAGATACTGCCGTTTATGCCACAAAAAACGTATATTTCGACACTCTCAAGGGTGTTAAAATTTATAGGGCACTTCCCGTTGACCTAGAACCATGAAATGCAAGAAGCAAGGTCATGTAGCACAAGTACAGGAAAAAATCCAAAAACCGTATGGTTGCATTAAAAAAAATCACGTGATAAACTATTTACTTACATAGGTAGGTACCTACCTATATAATGTACGTAATGTATGTAAGGTATGTACCTACAAATTTGTACGGAACCCTCGGTGCGCGAGTCCAACACGCACTTGACCTGTTTTTTATGTCACATAGCATTTCAAATATTAATTTCTAAAGACGCTATACAACTAGGTTTATTAGTAAGGGGTTACTATGGCAGCGTGTCCACCACACGTCCGTCAACGTTTCGTTTCTCGTTGATGTCCCGTTGACGGTGGTGGTGACAAACGCTGCAATGGTGTCACTTCGCCTAATATTTCGCGGTGAGATTTTTAAAGGATAGCCCAGCTAACTCAAAGTATTTATTTATTTCAAGTAAACCAATTAAGTACAGGCACTTTTGGATTGTCAAGGGGTCGGTCCGTCAGAAAGATGAAGCTAGTTGCCCATTCCAAAGCGTATTAAATACATATGGAGAAGACCGGGCAAGAAACTCCACGGACACTCTTTTTAAATCATAAAATTGTGCCAAAATATTGGTTACATCATTCATGTTGACATTAACGTGTGTAACCTTTCAAAAAAGTGCCTTCCCAACTTTAACGGTGAGATGGTTACTGAATAATAAAGCTGACGAGTTGTTTGTTTGAACGCGCTAATCTTTGTAAGTACCAGTCGTATTTGAAAACATATTTTTGTCTTTGATAGCCCAATTATTGAGGAAGGCTATATCGACGATGAAATGACAAGAAATCCTAACTGACATTTTTGCAATTTTACTTTTTTTACGTATATAGACTTTACAAACGATTATTTAAAGTAGTAGTAGTAAGTAGTAGTAGTTATTAGTAGTAGTTTCTATATTTATGTCTGTAATTTATATGGTGTACATAATAAAGAGTACCTATTCTATTCTATTCTATTCTACGTAAAAAAAGTAAAATTGCAAAAATGTCAGTTAGGAGTTCTGTTCTTGTCACTTCATCGTCGATATGCTATTTAAAATCACGCCATGAGCATTAGGCGCTGAATATAAAGATTGTTAGAAAAAACGCTCAGGTGGCCTACCATGATCTAATTAAAAACGATTCAAAAACAAGACATTCCAGTTTAGGTTCCTAAACTGCATCGCTTGAGCTGCTCTATGGACGTCATGGTACCAAACAAGTATAAATGAAACCAAAACTTGCGACTCAGTTTGGGACAATCGCTGTCAGCAGATGGCACGTCCTAAACTGAATCGTTAAACTGACGTCATGGTACGAATTAGAAGAACAGTTCAGTTTAAGTCCTAAAATGGATCGCGTTAAGAGCTTGTGGTAGGCCTCCTGTGAACTGAACACTCAGGCAGTGCGACGCGACGCAGTGGAGCAGGAATAAGAAATTACACGCAGACGTAGTCGCGGGCAGAAGCTAGTTAGGTAATAAAAAATAATTTGAATATAAAATTACCTTCCTCCTTGTTAATATCACTTTAATGGGGTCGGCGTCTAGTCTAACCGAATGCGGTCAGTGGGTCGTCTTAGGGGCGGATTTAAGCAAGGTATAGCTGAATACCAATATTTTACATGGTGCGACTGCCTATATGACCTCCACAATCCAGTTACTGGGTAGTACGATATCCCTTGGCAAGACTGGTTGTCAGACTTGCGGGCTTCTGACGACCCGTAATGACTGTCAAAGATCCACAAATGACAGCCGGGACCAACGGCTTAACGTGCTTTCCGATGCACGGACGGGTCTTGGTATGTAAAGATGGTCGCCCACCCACGGACCAACCGCGGCAAGATCGATCGACTCGAGCGGCTGTTAATATACGTTTTGTAGTGTGTTAAATAAGAATTAATGTAATAAAAAATTACCTTCATCCTTGTTAAGGTCACATAGTATGCCGCTCAAACTGACACACAGACACAATACAATATATTTATACATGTTAACGAAACACGCGCTCGGCATGAACGTTGAGCTTCGACTGAAGATAATATTATACAGCACATCTTGATATAAGTAGGTAAACGTTTATTTCTCGGTAACCTATAAAATTGTTTTGAATTATCTTATCTCAATGTTGCCGTTAAAGCTTTTTCTTCTTAAAAACATATTTTTTTTAAAGATGACATTATTTTTCCGTGAAATATATCTAAATTGGTGTCTTTAAAATATCACTTTTAGCGATATGTTCGGACACTTGTCACCCTAAAGGGACAAGTAATAACAGCCGCACGAGTCAATCGATTAGGTTAAGCTAAGCTTGCTGCTGTTGGTCCGTGGATGGGTGACTATCTTTACCATAGATATATGAAAGAAGGAGATATGCCCGGTAGTTGAAAATGTATCGGAACCCGATGTCGCTAGGTTGGCCCCACCACCGCGCCACTACTACACATGTAATTCAGCAAAAGCAATAGATACAAAGTCGCGCACACACTTGCAATTCATAAATCAGAACGTACTACACAATCAATTATAAACCTTAACTCCTCAAACACAACGTGCATTTACAATGCACCGTACAACTTACTCACACAAAAACATCTATCACTATCGTTGTGCTGTGCAAAAGCCATTTATTTTACATATACGCTAGTGATTGACTAAATCGGAAAGTTATCGATTCTTCCATTAATTATTGTACTAAAAATAATGTACGGTCATGAAAATAAAATAAATAAAAAACGGTATGTCCAGAGCATATTATATTATAAATCAATAAAATGTAGCTAAAAAAAAATATTGAAGTAAATAAAAAAAAGTTAATATTATTTTACATCTTCTCAAGGGTCTACCAACCGGATTTAAACGTCATCTTGTCAGGTCTTCTATAAACCGGGTTAAAACGGTTGACAAATTGAAAAATTAACTATAATAGCAATATATTCGTTGGGCAATCGACATTGTTGTCGATAGCCTACGTTAGTGGACATTACCAACTACATCACTATCTCGCCGCAAGACACAGCGGCTGTACTATGCGACGCTCGGCGAAAATAAAGTATCGTTTTGTAATGTTTACATTGCTTGCCCAGTCACTTGACGAGATACTTAGTGGTTAGTGGTTAAGGAGCAATGTATTTGCTGTAAAAATAGTACAGCCGCTGCGATATTTGAAAACAAAAATAACGTAGTAAAAGCAAGAAATATTTTACCATTTGTTGTTTTTCATGATTTTAAAGACAAATACAGTAAAATACTTTTACTTATATATGGTAAGTGATTCCATGAGATACGAAGTTTTTATTTTGACTTCGGTTTTTACAGGAAACCACTGAACAACTCGGCATTTTTATATTTTATCACGATCACGGTCGAAAGCGCACTAGTTCGCGGAGACGGCCATTTGCCGAATACAGGCCCAATTTGCCCATGGCGCGTGGACACAGACACGCCCCCTTGCCACTTCTCCTTTTTTTACATTTCTATGATCTTTACTCATTTACATTAATTTCATTCAAACTTACGAATAACTTATTCGTAGATTCAAACCAATCATTCATATTTAAGGGGACTACAGGACCTAAACGCAAAAATCGCAAGTTTTATAATGCCTAAAAGTATATAATGATCGACTACAGTACTTAAACAAAATCAGAAAAATCACACTAATATTATATAAAGGCGAAAGATTGCGTGTGCGTGTGTGCGCGTGTGTGAGGGTGTGTTTATTATATGTTTGTTACTTCTTCACGCTCAAACGGCTGGAACAATTTTGATAAAATTTTGCATGCAGGTACACACGGCTACACATCAAGCTATACATAACCAGTATAAGCTGACTTCTGATTGTACGAAAAACCTATACATTGCGAGGTCAACTCAAACTGGAAATGTATAGCTTGATGTGTAGCCGTGTGTACTTAGATGACACCCTGGATTAACATAATATATAAGCTACTTTTTATCCCGATATTCCCACGTGATCGAAACTTATGCGGCTGAAACCGCGGGGCGCAGCTAGTATATGATATTCTTCAGGATATATGCTAGTTAGATAGTGTGTGGAAAACTTAATACAAATAATTTGAAACAATAGAAAAACATCATGAAAATACCTCTAAGAACTTTCTTTTCATAATAAAAACCATACCAATATACATACAATCATTCTGATTTTATGTCAGATTATTCTACAAGCAACATACTAGAGCACTAGTGTTTTAATTAGTCCAAACAATAGATTTTTTGTAAATAGATAATTGCTTCATATTTTGTAAAGAATTACCAGCGTTATTTCATCGCGCTTCTCTTTCTTTTCTATGCAGTCCGACAGTGACCGCGCTTTAGGTCATGTAGTCCCCTTAAAGCTAAGAAAATGCGACATCATATTTCACGTAAAGATGTTTTAAATTAATAATCTTGACTGTGTCGAATTATTTTGTACAAAAAATGAAAACAAAAAAAATTGATAATTTAAAAATGATTCATGTGTCTGTTGATTCTTTGATATAGTCTCATTCATACCCTAGAGTTATGGTTTATAAAAAAACCGGCCAAGTGCGAGTCGGAATCGCACACGAAGGGTTCCGTACCACCGTATAATATTTAACACTACATATATAAAAAAATCACGTTTGTTGTATGGGAGCCCCCCTTAATTTATTTTATTTTAATTATTTATTTTTAAAGTGAATATACCACTAAGTGCCTATTCTGTAAATATTTCAAGCGTCTACCTGTTGCCGTTATTAATATCGAGCAAAAAACGGCAAAAAAATCACGTCTGTTGAATGGGAGCCCCCCTTAAATATATAGTTTATTTTAATTTAATTATTTATTTTTAAAGTGAATATACAACTAAATATTTTGTGAATATTTTAAGCGTCTACCTGTTGCCGTTATTAATATCGAGCAAATTACGGCAAAAAAATCACGTTTGTTTTATGGGAGCCCCCTTAAATATATATTTTATTCTGTTTTTAGTATTTGTTGTTATAACGGTAACATAAATACATCATCTGTGTAAATTTCAACTGTCTAGCTATCACGGTTCATGAGATACAGCCTGGTGACAGACAGACAGACAGACAGACGGACAGTGTAGGTAGTCTTAGTAATAGGGTCCCGTTTTTACCCTTTGGGTACGGATTTACGGAACCCTAAAAAACACGTTGTAGACAACGTCGTTACCAAGTCTTGGAATCAAATTAATGTGAGGTTTTCCTTGTCAAACTAGTTTTAATATTGAAAACATGTGTGTCCTGTGCGAGTCTTGGTCCCAGATTGTAGACACGGACGCTGCTCGCGCCCGTGTTCAAAAGGCTGCTGAAATAGGAGCATTTTGGCCTCGTATAGAGAGAGATATTTATTTATTTATTTGAGTTAAGTACATGGCTATTTTTTTTATGGGAAATCATCTAATGACTCCTCCCGCTCTGGGTGGAGCGGAAGGGAGTGTCAGACTCTTACTGACTAAAACCCACCCGTGTTCCTTCCTTAGCCCTTTATGATCCGGGGCAGCAGTGACCCTTTCGGACGATCATTAATAGGACTTTATTATTGCTTATAGGGCTTTCTGTTTTTTTTTCTTTTTGTTACTTAAAAAAAAATATAACTTGTTTGTTTTATTTTTGAGAGAGGGGCCCGTGGCTAAATTAGAACAGCCGCACAGGTCGATCGATCAGGTTAAGCTACGCTTGCTGCGGTTGGTCTGTGGATGGGTGACCATCTTTACATACCGAGACCCCTCCGTGCCTCGCTGTTGCTATGGTTGTTTAATTAATAGGAAACAAACAGTTCATTTATCAAGTTAAATTTCATTCAAAAACATCCATCTGTTTCTTACTAAACTTCAACTATATCCGACGACCCTGGTTACGTATCTCTTTTGGTGACTGTACGTATAATTCTAAGTAAAATTATAGTAGGTTATCATTCTCTTACCTACCATAACCAAAGATTATGATGTTTACATATTAATGACGTGCGTGGTAACATAGACAATTGAGCTACTCTACTATCATCTTTTGAGTTGGAGAGTTCAAAATGACATACCTAACGGCACCTTTTTTATTTTTTGAAGTGAAAACTTCTTTGGGCATTTTTTAAGATAGAAAAAAAACCATTGAACTCGCGACACTGTTACCGACACCGCGCTACATTCGGATGTGCTCAGCTGTCCTCGGGATGTATTCGGTTTTAATGTATTTCCGATATGTTAGTGAGTGACGGCAAAGTATTCTGTTTGTGTTTCGTTTATATGACGATTAAAAAAATACACACGTAATTGTTCAAGTTTTCACTTCTGTCGGCACTCCGGGAGTGCCACTTTTTTCATTTCTGAATGGGCCTGCTCTTGATCTCGATCACGCCTGATGGAAAGCGATGGATGAGGTCTATGATGGAACGAGCGTGCCCAGAAGATGCCTGTTCACTCTTGCTTTGAAGGCAGACGGGTTAAATATGGAAGGGAACACAGACGCTGGCAGAGAGTTCCACATTACCTGCTCCGCAACAGCTATGGCTAAGCTACGCATGTACAACCAGTGCGAATAAACTATGCACCTCGCTGGAATGCGATCCCATACTGCACTGAGGAGTGTTGTACAGACGCCAGCACATCAAGCTACGCGAATCTGTATCTGTAGGTATCTGTCTTTTTATTTGACCTTTAATTATTTTTTTTTTTCTTGTTTGTTTTTATCTGATGTATGTATCTGGTGTATTGTATGTTTCTTGGTCTGTGCTAAATAAATATATTTCTTTCTTTAAAATTTTTCCCAATCAACTTTGAACCTGCTTTAGCGATAAAGTTGAAAATCTATTAAAGAAGTTTGACAGATTTTAATAGCTTGATGTGCTGACGTCTGTACCATGGTAGGTATGTACTTACATGAGTGTAACAGCTCTATATTAGATCTAATAATGGCCTATTCGTATTTCTAAAGATAGACAATGTTTGCCGAAGTGCAAACTTTGTTTGGAATATCTGTACCTACTTTTTTTTCGGTTATTTTTTATGAAAAACTTTCAATACCTATTATAATTGAATTTATTATTCAGAGGGGCAATTCTCATAATTTTAAGAACGTTCACAGTATGATCTCGGTCTTAATCTGTTAAAAATACCTGCGAAATCCCAAATTTTTGACAAGTCTGACATTGGTTTTCGTGAGATGAGATTGCGACTAGATTTTGAACATTTTTACTGACGGGAATTGACCTTCTGCTTAGACTGGAAACCGACCACAACATTGTTAAATTATCTAGAATTCTACACAGATAACGAGTCTAGCTAGTATATTTAAATCCTAGACTGGTTTTGATGTAGACCTGAGTGATCTAACCTCGTCGTGGCCTTAAGAATATTGATAATAATTTATTTATTTACCTCTTAGGGGCCGGCCGCCGGCCGTCTCCACGGGCGAGAGAATCGCGGCGATAGTCTCGCCGTGCCATCAAATTTTCGCCGCGATGATATCGCCGTGTGGAGACACGTTCTAAGAGAGTGTATAGAAATACGTGGCACGACGATAATATCGCTGCGATTCTCTCGCTCGTGGAGGCGGCCTCTGACAATTACCTTTACAGATCTTAGATACAACAATTAATTCAACACAACAACAAAAACTGACATCATGAATTATGACATTAATCAGCAGGGCATCATTTGCCTAGCCTTTTCCCTACTACCTATGTTGGGGTCGGCTTCCAGTCTAGCCGGATGCAGCTGAATACCAGTATTTTACATGGAGCGACTGCCTATCTGACTCCCACAACCCTGTTACTGGGTAATACGATACCCCTTGGTAACACTGGTTATCAGACTTTCGGGCTTCTGACTACCCGTAACGACTGTCAAAGATCTACGAATGACAGCCGGGACCAACGGCTTAACGTGCACGGAGGGGTCGCGGTATGTAAAGATGGTCACCCATCCACAGACCAACCGCGGCAAGCGTAGCTTAACCTGATAGATCGACCTGTGCAGCTGTTATTATTTAGCCACGGGCCCCTTCGTTTACCTAATATAAGTTTGAAATCTGCATTCGATATCGTCAAACTTTACCTCTAGGTGATACGGGCTGGTGTCCGCGACTCTACGTCAATCAACCTCTTTATAATATTAGTATATTAGACTAGCTGACGCATCAGACGTTGTCCAGTCAAAATTCAATTTCCATATTTCGGCTCTTCCTTTGGGTTTTTCCTAGTTTTCTTTTTCCTAAACCACCCCAGTATTGACCTGACCTATGGATCCCAGACTTGGTCTTTGACAAACATTCAAAAGTCCAAACTCAAGGTTTGCCAACGTGCAATGGAGCGCAGTATTCTAGGCGTCAAATTGACAGACCATATTCGCAACACCACACTGCGTTCCAAAACACAGATTACTGATGTTGCTCAAAAAGCCGCTAAGCTGAAGTGGGACTGGGCTGACACGTCTGCCGTATGCCCAATGAGCTGTGGGCCAAAATAACCACCACGTGGAGCCCTGACACAGGTAGAAGGCGTCGCGGCAAACCCCGTAGAAGATGGCGGGACGAGCTGGACAAAACAAACGACCAGTGGTCCACTTTAGCCCTGGATCGAAAGAACTGGAAGTCATGGAGAGGCCTTTGCCCAGCTGTGGGATGATGCAGGCTAACAGTACCAGTAACCCCAGTATTCTTCTTAGCGTGTCGTAGCCCAAACCCCAGTATTGAGGCGAACAAAATAAAAAAGAAATCTTCCTAGTCTGAGGGTATCCATGAGGATTTAACACGAAATATGTGTTGGATTAGGTTGGAAGATCATGATTATTATGATGATTAACAAGAACGAAATAATGTTTGTGTCCACACGACCATGCTACCATAGGCTATCAAGAGCAAATACATACCTACTAAAAATTAGTTTTCCATTTCTACAATATTATTATCTCAATAATAATTATTAATCACAGTTAGTGACAGAGGTTAAGTACAGACGCCAGCACATCAAGCTACTACAATCTGTCAAATTTATTTAAGAGATTTTCAACTTTATTGCTCAAGCATAAGGTTCAAAGTTGATTGGGAAAATTTGACCGTTTCGGGTAGCTTGATGTGCTGGCGTCTGTACCTAAGTAATGTTTATTGTTGATAAACTTTTGTTATTTTGACTATTAAGATTATTTTTATAATAGCCAGTAACGGAGGTCAGAAAGGCAGTCTCAATCCATACTAATATTGTAAATGCGAAAGTGTGTCTGTCTGTCTGTCTGTTTCACGCTAGTAATTAGTGACCGATACTTAAACACGTGATTGTACTCATGATAACAAACAACTTTTACTATGGGACCAAAACTGAAATTGCGAAAAAAAATCTGCTGTTTAGTCGTTTATGTTCGCCTAACTGGTCAAAATGTACTGAACAGCAGATTTTTTTTTCGCGATTTCAAGTTTGGTCCCATATAGTAAAAGTTGTTTGTTATCATGAGTACAATCACGTGTTTAAGTATCGGTCACTAATTACCAGTCACCCTATACGTGTTCTTGAGTGAAGACTGCGAATCGGTAAACGTAGTTAGAAGGCCCTCGATGATCTTCGCAGGGTGGTAGCAGTTGGACGAGAGGTGCCGAGAATCGTACTGAAAGGAGTGCAGTAGGAGAGGCATATGTACAGTAGTGGACTGTGGTTGATGATGAACATTCGAGGCAAAATTTCGAAACCTGCCGGGGTAGCGGGATCGTCCGAAAGGGTTACCGTTGCCCCGGAACATAAAGGGCTAAGGAAGGAACACGGGTGGGTTTTAGTCAGTAAGAGTCCGACACTCCCTTCCGCTCCACCCAGAGCGGGAGGAGTCGTTAGATGAATTCCCATCCAAAAAAAAAAATGCAACATTTCGCTTTCAATAAAATAAAACGCTGACTGATGAAATACTTTTTAATTAATCTACAAAAATAAAATTATAATATTAATTGCATACTTAATTTATTCAGAATAAATCTACAACAGTTTTCTTCTGAAAGCCGCAGCATTTTAATACTTTAATATAGGTCATCATCATCTGCCTAGTCTTATCCCAACTATGTTGGGATCAGCTTCCAGTCTAAACGGATGCAGCTGAATTCCAGTATTTTACATGGAGCGACAGCCTATCTGACCTCCACAATCCAGTTACTGGGTAATACGATACCCTTTGGTAAGACTGGTTGTCAGATTTTCGGGCTTCTGATGACCCGTAACGACTTTTAAAGATCCATAAATGACAGCCGGGACCAACGGTTTAACGTGCTTTCCGAGGCACGGAGGGGTCTTGGTATGTAAAGATGGTCACCCATCCACGGACCAACCGCGGCAAGCGTAGCTTGACCTGATCGATCGACCCGTGCGGCTGTTATTACTTAGCCACACACAAGCTCTTCACAAATAATACAAACCTATTGGTTACCCAGTAACATTAGTTGTATTCAACTAATGTTACTGGGTAATATAAAAAGAAAGAAAAATATACAGTCAACAAAAGAGATAAGTAGGTATGCAGGATCGTCGGATATAGTCGAGATTTAGTAAGAAACCGACGGATGTTCTCGAATAAAATTTAATTTTATTAATAGAAAACAAACAGCTCATTTATCAAATTAAACAGTCAACAACATGTATCGGTTTTTCTTACTAAACTTCAACTATATCCGACGATCCTGCATACTTATCTCTTTTGTTGACTGAACGTGCAAGGACTACTTATGTCACACGTATCACTGACTGGACAGGTCCACTCAATCTGTGTGGTTCTTTCCTCAAAAGACCATCTCAGACATCGATCTACATGGTCTTCATATAACCTGACCAAGATTATGTCTGGACTTTAAAAGAGACTATGATAGGAACCATTGAATTCGCGCCACTGTTACCGTAACGACACCGCTTCGGATGTGTTCGGCTGTCCTCGGGATGTACTCGGTTTTAATTTCAGTGAGTGATGGCAAAGTATTGTGTTTGTGTTTTGTTTTCACTTCTGTCGGCACTCTCGGAGTGCCACTGTTTTTTTTTCTGTTTTTTAGGGTTCCGTACCTCAAAAGGAAAAACGGCACCCTTATAAGATCACTTCGTTGTCCATCTGTCAAGTCCCTTTATCTCAGGAACGCGTGGAGTTATCAAGTTGAAATTAATATCAAATACTTAGGGCTGCAATCCCTTGAAGCAGTGAAAAAATCATTACATTTAAGTCAAAACAATCAAAAGATACGGGCGTTTATGTTCCGTTTATGCCGCATATTTTGACACTCGCGAGGGAATCAAAACCTATAGGGTACTTCCCGTTGACCTAGAATCATGAAATTTGGTAAGAAACAATGTTATGTAGCACAAGTAAAGGAAAAATCCGAAAAACATGAAGTAGTTACCCTCGATGTGCGAATCCCACTCGCACTTTACCGGTTTTTGACGTGAATACGTCTTTAAACTTGCTTCCATAGTGGGAGGCAAGTAAAAAAAACCAATGATAACAAAATCGGGGGATACAGTTTGGTGTTGCAGATTCATAACTATCATCTCCATCCTAAATTCATTTACACCATTGGATAGCTAAAGGATCAAAGAAATAATTGCGCCAAGTGAGGACTGTGACGCATCGCGCGCGGTGGAGGGGGAACAGCTGCCATTTTTGTTTATGTGTGAATATTATGTGCGTTACATAACTTGACTCAAATAAACTTATTTCCTTTCTTCCTTTCCTATAGGTTTCTATGCCATCCAACAACTTAAAAAGTCTTATTCAATCATAATCTTCAAGGCCATACAATGCTCTCAATCCAAGGAATGTAGTGTAATACTTTGGTGAACAGTTCAGAACTGCCCGCGGTGCCACAGGTCCTGTCAAATGAAGACACGCCCAGGATACTCGGGGCACAGTCGAAGAGTTTGGAGGTGGCTATCAAGGGACTGCCACTGTCACTCTGGGGGAGAAAAACAATTGATTAGTAATGTAGGCTTTACACAGGTGCCTGTAGTCTAAATGGCGATTGGGCGCTTTGGGATGCATGAAGAAGCCTCCTCGTGTAGCGCAGTTTGTTTCGCCAGTTACTCAACTGAACCGAACGCTCGGCGCATCCTGGACAGTCACACCCAACATCTTATTTGACTGGCCAATTCTTCCCTTGCGGTGGAAGGGCTAACGCCCGCATGGTTTGCGACCACCCTCCCACCGGAATCTGGCGTCCTGCTGCGTTTCGTCGATGCGTGAGAGTTCCAGTGCCTTAGGCATCTTTTGGGCACGCTCGTTCCATCATAGACCTCATCCATCGTTTTCCAGCAGGCGTGCTCGAGGTCAAGAAAAAAAACGCAGGTGACTAAAATCGCAAGTTCCAAAGTAGAGTCGAAACCTATTTCGACTTTTGTCGTGCGGCGACAGGTCGCATGCGGCGGGTGACTAAAATCAACCGTGAAAATTGTCGCAGGCGATCGCCCGCCACATGAATGTCGACATTTTGATGCAACATCAACTAGTCGCCTGTGATTTTTATCGACCTGTGTAAATGGGGTGGCGAGCGACTAACGACACGGCGAAAATCGACCTAGTGTGAATTAAGGCCCCATTCACGGCCTGGGGACGTTGCGACTTGCGTCAAGCGAGACGCGCACGTCACTTGTTTCCGTCCGAAGTTCCGCAAGTCATGTCGCGATGACTCGTGGCATGTTCTAATAAAGATACTCCTTCAAGATACCCCTTGGTCAGACTTGTTATCAGTCTTACGGGCTTCTGACTCGTACTTCATATATCCATACTATAATATTTATAAATGCGAAAGTGTGTCCATCTGTCTGTTACCTCTTCATGCTTAAACCGCGGAACCGATTTAGATGAAATTTGGTATAGAGATAGTTTGAGTCCCGGGAAAGGACATAGGATAGTTTTTATCCCGATATTCCCACGGCAAACTTATGCGGGTGAAACCTGCTAGTTTAATCATAGTTATAATGTCATAGTCATACCTGACAAGGGTCCGTAGGCTTCTTGGTGTCTCCATAGCACGTCTGTGAGAGATCATTGTACCCATTTATTAATATATCGTGAGCTGGGTAGAAGATCGAACACTGTATCTCATCGAATAGCTGGAGAGTGGTCTGGAATCATAAATGATCACGTTTGATAAAAATATTCTGCACACATTTAAAGGGTCATGTTAAATTAGCTAGCGAAACTCACTACTTCAAAAGAATCGTAAGGAAATTCTCACCTGTGTCAAAGTTCCCTGGTCTTTGCCATCCTTATCCCAGACAAGGATATTTGCTTGTGTAAATATTTCAGTTGCATTTGGATCTGAATGTAGACAAGCGGGCAGCACCTCTCTGCTGAAAGTTATCCTGGAAAATATAGAAAGGATTTGGCGTTAATCTAAGTATCTAGTATTTTTTATTTAATTACACCTTATTGAAATATCCAAATTATAACTAATACCATCTTGTCTTTTTTTTTTTTTTTTCCCTTTTTTTTATACACTTGTATATAATATATATATATATTAGATTGTAAAATCCTTAATTGACTAATACCTAATTAATTAATAAAAATTAAATCCTAACTTAACTAAAAATATACACAAACTAAAATTATAGCGTCGCAAAATTCATCCGCATCGCTGTCGACTGGTAATGTACCCAAGAGACTGGCGGCATTACCACGTTGTATGGCAATGCTTAGTCTTTGGCCAAGGTAAAAGCCAGCCCTTGGGTCACGGGAAGTGTCAACCAGTCGTTTTGAAATTTCCTTAAAAATACCATGAGCACTCGGACCCCACGACCCGAGGGTTTCAACCCCAAACGGCTCGAAAATATAATTTCCGATGTCTTTTTTTCTAATAAGACTTTATAACGTTCCAACTGCTGGGACACAGACCTCTTCTCTGTGAGAGGAGAGGGGCTATAATCTACGACGCGACGCGAGCCCAGTGAGGGTTGGTGGGAGTCATAAATATGTGAGTGGTTGACCAAAAAGGGACCTCAAGGGAAAATAATTGATTTCGAGTAAATCGCGTTTGAAATTTCGTGTAGAAACAAGTTGCGGCATGTTTTATGTCAGTATGCGACTTCGTTAGTGAGTGTCAACACGTGTTTGCGGTTACTACGTTATTGGCGACTTATTTAGTGTCAGTTTCTTGTCTTTATGTGCGTCTGACATCACAAAAACTAGTGTAAGGTGTAATTTTTCCAAAACTGCCTCGACTCACAAAAAAAATCATAAAAAAAACACTACGGCACCTAAAAATATTCTGGTTAGACCAAAACAAAGCTAAAAGACCACAGATTAAAAAATTCAAAAAAAATAAATAACGGTTTCCAATCCCTCCAGGTCCCTTTTTGGTCAACCACTCACATATGTCTATGAACAGCAAGAATTACTGTGAAAGGGATTAATATTATAAAGAGGTCAAAGTACCTTCGGAACTACTAATCCAATACCGAAAGCTATTTCACAAATGGAAAGCTACAGTATTTCCAAGTAATATGTATGATATATATGTTTTCTGTTTAGTATAATATTATTCTATCACATCTAAATTAAATTATTTTTTCGGCACAGTGTTCTAATAATTGTGTGCTGCACCGGGCGACGTCATTACGTCAGCGCCGGCTGTCGCTGAAAACCAGCGCTAGGGCTCTGTCTTGCATAGGGTCGCAGCATAATGCTGAGCGATAGCCGTTTTGCGTGGATGTGACGCATGTTTCCCTTACCTTCTTTTTTTATTTTATTTTTGTGTTTATGTTCATTTTTGCGTCATGTTCACCGCAAATAAACGTATTTTCATTCTTTCTTTATATATTTTATGTGAAAACAAGAAATTACACACGGACGAATTTGCGGGTAAAAGCTAGTCGAAACTTAATATTATAAAGAGAAAAGATTTGATACTTTGTATGTTTGTTTGTTTGGCTTTCAAACTAAAACGGCTGAACGGATTTGGGTGAAATTTTTCGCACGGGTAAACCATGACCTGGATTAGGACATAAGATACTTTTTATCCCGATATTCCTGCGAGATCGAGACTTATGCGGGTGAAACCGCGGGGCGCAGCGGCTAGTAGGTAATAAACGTATAAGTACTCACGTCTTCTCAGTTTCAAGCAGTGCGATGTCATTGTACTTGGACGGTGGCTTGTACTCCGGGTGAGCTATGATCCTCTTAACATTGTATTTCTGCCACATCTTGGGAGGGTCAGTACGTTTGTGGATACCTAAAGCTACATATTTCACAGGACCTCTGAAAAATACAACAGCATAATGTTAGAAAAATATTTAAGAACTCTTTTAGTAATAACAGCCGCACAGGTCGATCGATCAGGTTAAACTACGCTTGCCGCGGTCGGTCCGAGGATTGGTGAACATCTTCACACACCGAGACCCCCCCGTGCCTCGTCGTTGGTCCCAGCATGTCATTCGTGGATCTTTGACAGTCGTTAACAACTTGTCAACTTCTTGTTGTTGTGACTTGACGTTGTCGTCGTTTTTTTAGTCGTTGCTCAGTTGTTTTACATAATGGAGTTGTTTGGTGATATTATTTTACAAGTTAGTATTCTAAAACAGACGCAAAATAAAATGGACATATGGCTGTTTGGTCAGATAATCAGCCTTGAGCAGGCGCTTTCATTTTTATTTATTCTCAAAAATCAAAGTGACATTTCGTCGCATTCATTGTCATTATGAACCATGAAGACGCAGTAACTGCAGTCGAAAGGGCTGTGGTAGAGAACCCCAGGTAAGGGAAGCGTTACCAGGAAGATCGGAAGATTCTTCCTCTTCAATGAAGGAGTGGCAATTACATCTTTCCTAAGTGACACATTATTGTTTTCCGATATCCACGCGAACGAAGCCAAAACCGAAAGAGAGAAATCGGTGTGTAACTATTCATCTGATATAATACGTTTATTAGTAAGGGGGCTAATGGTTTTGTAACACAGCGGATTCTACAGTCCATCTGCGACATATACACTTTTGTCTACATCTTCGCGGGAAACTATTTGATGTTATACCTACTTACAGTTTCTCTTTGGAAAG